>CM030188.1:12824097-12850468 GCA_017639675.1 Aplochiton taeniatus | reverse complement strand
CTTGCAATTACGCTTTATGGTAATAAAAAGTGACAGCCTGGGGCTACACTACCCCTTGAGCTCCGACAAGTGCAGGTACTGTCCGACTGCTTTGGAGGGAAGACAGACAAGAGTTATTTCCCAGAATGGTCATCGAGGGGTCGTGACCTTTTGAAAAAGGGAGCGGATTTTGCGGATGTGTCAACCTGGCAGACATTAGCAAACCATCACCTGCAGAGAGAAACTGAACATTTTAGCAGAACTGCACAACCCCATAAGCCCCTGCAACTGCTCGTGGAGTGGGAGCCCGGGGGGTTGGGGTCATTACCGTTTAGAAGACGAGACGATATACTGCTTTTGAGGGAGGCCACCAGTGCACGTACCTGTTTAACTTCCTCAGAGCAACTCGTAAAGGTGGTTGTCCAGCTGCTCGCTAGTTAAAGAGTTACGACTCGGTGGCTCAAAGTCAGGTGGTGGAAGTTGATGTTGCTGTACGTGCCGCAAGTCCACCGCGAGTGTGTCACAGCAGCTACTACAGTGGAGGTAAATAAAGTAGACAGGAACGCTAAATCGAGAGGTCGAAGAGGATTTACTTATTGAACAATTACTCTAGGTAGATAGGTATTGAATGGTTCAATCCAGGGACCTGTTTATACCCTGTTTGTTGTACCAATCATTTGGCAAACCTCTACCATCTACCATGAGGTTGTATATCATCCCACCTTTTGTCTGCTTTTATTGGCTAGAACATTATAATTTTTTTAATACCTGAGAAAACATTTCAGTAGGTAAAAAATCTGTCACATTTTATTCTGGTTCCAAAGAGAAGGCCTTGATAAAACATCTTTCTATATTCTTGCGTTTCTCTTCTCCATGTGTCCCTGCTGAATTCCTCTTCTCTCTCCGTTTCTCTTCCCTTCTTCCTCTCTCTCTCTCTCTCTCTCCCTCTCTCTCTCTCTCTCTCTCTCTCTCTCTCTCCTCTCTTCTCTCTCTCTCTCTCTCTCTCTCTCTCTCTTTCTCTCTCTCTCTCTTTCCCTTTCTCACCCTTAGATAGGATTGGCTCTGAGCAGTGCTTGTGAATGCACACCCCACGGTAGTCGGAGCAAGGCGATGACTCTTCAAATGGATGCCAGAATGTGATAGGTCTGCCATCTTGTAGACACAACACCCAGACTTCTTAGTGTCAACTCCTCCAGCATTCGGAATATGAAACCACGGGCTCCAGCTTAGGGACAGGCAGCTAAGCACGCTAGACTTTTTCCTTTATTCCTTTCTGGTTCTCCATATTTGGCTCTTGCAAATGTCTGGCCTAAAGACTAAATCTCCCTCTGGTGTGCCTCTGAAGTTTTGTTTTTATTTGACTTCTAATACCTAGGCCTCGGGTCAGGCATTAACCAATGCCTTCCAGCCACACATGGGAAATGTTACGGCTTTAAAGCAGGCCCTCTGCACTGGAAAAGGGGTTTGCTATTCATCTTAACTATTATCTAACCTTAGTTCACTGAGGCAATTCTTTGTGTGATATTATATACCTGGGGCAGGATTCAAGTGATTGTTTTGTTTGTTCGACCCAAAAGTAAACATGTTAATGATTCAAAAGCAACTGTGGAAAGTACAATGACAAAGCAAAAAAGTTCTCTCCAGAAAGTAACAAAGCATATTCCAGCTTTGTGGAACTGCAAAACAAAATGGCCACCCACTGTCTAACATTTACAGCATAATTAAGCTTTAAGCCTGTAACCAAATTTGCATATTGAAGAGCAGTGATAGCTCGTGTAGATAATTAGTACTCAATGCATCCAGGACTTTGACCACAGGGAACAAGTGAACTCGCAGCAATTAAAAAGTGAGCTGCATTAATGCTTTGCTATGTATAGTGCCTTGTCATGACCGTAAGACTTTTCACCAGGAAAAAAATAGGCCTATTAAATGTAGGCCTTGGTTATGCACTTTTAGAACAAAAAATGCGTTAACACTGACAGTACAAAGCAAATTCTAATTATGATAAATGCTACCTAAGCTATCGTCGGTCATTATGGAAACAAAGTACCAGCGAAAAGCAATAAATAATTCAATCTCCCTTTTGGCTCGCAGTAGAATGACAAACAACTTCAGCCGTAATATTTCCACAGGTTTGAAATGATGGGACTGCCATTTTGTCAGTAGGAGATATGGAGAAATATCTTTGTTGAATACTTCCTGCGGTGAGAAGGGAGCAGAGTTGGCCCAAAAGCAATAAGTGAGAGGACTGAAGTAGGGAGATCTACATTGGTGCCAGCAGACGAAGATTAAGTGTGTCGACTCCCATAAGCCTCAATGTAATGGTAAAGACAGCTAGGAAAAGTCCAGCACTCTCAGCCTGGAATCAAAGAACCAAGAAGAGCATCAGCATTCATAGCAATCCAAAAAAAAAAAAAAAAAAAAAAAGAAGGTTTTTAATCTAGACTTAACATATCACATTGTGATATGGCTTCACAATCTCCATCAAAAGGTCCTCAGGAAATGCTATTTGATGCAGATGTTTTGAGGGGCAGTGCTTTCTCAGGAACATGGCCGCCGCCCCAGGCTTCTGAGGCTTCTGGGCAGGCGGTGTGGTGTCTTTGACGGCCGAGCCCATTTCTCTGGAGTCCCACATCAAATAAGAACAAAGGCCACGGAGGAAAGGAAAGGCACGGGGGGAAGAGAGTGTGGTAGAACATAGCGTATCTTTCTAAAGGAACAATCTTCCTCTTTCCGGGTCGGCGATTCCGCGTGTTGACTTAACCTTGCGTTCAGTATTCGCTGCATTGCTCTCCCACTTTGATTCATGCCCCTCAGCCCAGGGTTTGAGCCGGGGCAGCACTGGGCAGACTCGTCACAGGATTACTAGTCTGGTTTCAATCCAAACAAAAAGAAAGAGAAAACGTCACGAGAGATGAATAGAGTGTGAGCGAGACGGAGAGTGAAACAAAGTGGGAGAGTGATACAAGAGAGTGAGTCGAATTTGAACAGTAGTCCGACCTGAGAAAGAGAGAAAACAAATAGGCAGTCTGTGGAAAAAAGAGGGATGGACAGAGAGAGAGAGAGAGAGAGAGAGACCCCAGGACCCTTTAATAAGAGGAGAGAGGGGAGAGAGGGGAGAGAGTTGGTGGGCCTAATTAGCGTACCACTGGGGGTTCCTTAGCAGGGCCGGGTCAGGGCTCCAGCAGGCCAGGGTGCCCTGTAGCTACAACGCTGAGAGAAGCCCTTTGTTAGGGCCAGCAGTGGACTACATAGAAACAGCTGGTGTGGGGGTTCACAGGATGGTAGTATCCGTGGGAGTCACAGGACATATATTCTTCCCTGCACACACACACACACACACACACACACACACACATACACACACACACACACACACACACACAAACATGCACACACACGTAGCAAAGATACAAACACCCCGGCTGCATACACAAGCAAAGGGACACACACAAACACACACAAGCTCCACTTTAAACAGTATTAGCAGGGCCAGAGTGTGGAGGGAGAGGCTGACACACATAGCTGTAGCCGCAGGCCACAGATCCCCAGCCTCAGCCCCCTCGCTGGAGAGCAAACACCTCCTGAACCGGAGCCGATTGGCCCACACTGTCTCTGGGCTATCTTCAAGGAGCCACATCCACAGCCTGTCAACACACGTCAGTCTGTGGGCTTGATCTGTAAGAGGCACGGTGATACACTGACGGCACTGGGTCCATGTTCCCGTATCGCCAGTGCATCCATCCACAGATCCCATGCTAGACTCTAAGTGGTTCTTAGTCTGGGATTAAATGGTAGTAGCAGCGTGTGACGGTGGAAGTGACGGCAGGACGTTGATGTGTCAAGAGGGCCAGCCTCATATCACCCCCCCACCATCACCACCATGGTCTGTACACCAGCCACAGCACCGCCCCCATCTATTAGGAGCCCATCTCAAACTGCTGCCGCTGTCCTGTGTCTGGTGTGTGTGTGTGTGTGTGTGTGTGTGTGTGTGTGTGTGTGTGTGTGTGTGTGTGTGTGTGTGTGTGTGTGTGTGTGTGTGTGTGTGTGCGTGTGTGTGTGTTTGTGTTTGTGTGTGTGGGGGTGTGTGTGTCCCGTTCATGCTCCACAGCGGGGCCTACAACCACCTCTCATCGACCCGCAATCCAATAGGAGGTTTGGAGCCCATGCATCAAGCTGTTGGCACATAGGACACACAGACCCGCATATACACACACACACACACACACTCACTCACTCACTCACACACACACACACACACACACACACACACACACACACACACACACACACACACACACACACAGACAGAACACACACACAAACTGAGATCACAGAGACACACATGCTGGAGGTAATTACCAGAGTGCTGTATCATGTCCATGGTCTACAGGTGGATATCAGTAGTCAGGAGATCCTCAGAGCCGCTTGCAAAACAGCCACTTTGGAAAATGAGCTTTCATGTGAACAAAGGGATACATGTACACTAAACTGGCCATGACTATATTCATTTTATCTGTCATTCTTTGCTGGCCTCATGTTTCATTGATTGTAATTAGATTGTATTTCTATATAATCTAAAATGATTTAATATAACAGTATGTCTACCCGTGGTTTCTGTTCCATGTCTCTGTCATCGCAGCGAGAGTGAGCATCGGCGGTAAATTCATTAGGTTTGTCATTTCACGGACAAGTAATGTGAATTGATGCTGCGTCGGCCGGCCTCCATGTTGACGCTGTTAATAAAGCACGTGGGCATGCCCAGACATGTTCAGCCATCGGGATCACACGGCTTCATTTAGTTTGATTAGAAGCGCAGACTCCCGCTTCTTTTTTTTTTGCTGACAAACAAATGGTGGAGCAGAAATGATCCATCTCAGAAGTGCCATGCAAGCAATAAGTGAACCGTGCCGTAATGGGGAGGGAGGCTGACCGCTAGCGCCCCGGAATGAAACGGCGGTTTCTGTTGTCGAAGCGTCGCTTCACACATTTAATGACTAGTCAGCATCGGACACTGCTTAGCAGTTTAGACTGATTCAGTAGGAGGACCCCCCCCCTCTCTCTCTCTCTCTCTCTCTCTCTCTGCTTCTAAAGGGGCAGTCCACAAACTTTGGCGCCGTTAGTTTGAGTCATGTCAACCTCTAAGGTGGTTTAACTGTGAGGACCCTCGTCTGCCGCGTTTCAATACACACACACACACACACAGAGAGAGAGAGAGAGAGAGAGAGAGAGAGAGAGAGAGAGAGAGAGAGAGAGAGAGAGAGAGAGTTCACACTCACACTGTCTAAGGAGGTGTGGGCGTCCGCGGCACGGCCAGTGGCAGCTAGCTCATCATTTCATCAAGGCTGTCAAAGCAAATGGAATCAGACGCCCCGCAGACTTTAATGCATTGTTCCTTCTTTCTCTCTATCCATCTTTGTCTCTTTCTCTCTCTCTCTCTTTCTCTCTCTCTCTCTCTCGCCAGTACCTTTCTCTCCTTACTCCCCCCCCCCCTCACCTCGCCCTAATGTGCCGCACACTTTAGGATGAGCTGCAGAACTGATTGATGAGAGTACAGCCAAGGCTCCATGTACAGTCTTATCTGCGGCAGCAAAGGCCTTTTACGGAGCACGGGAAACAGGAGAGGCTGCAGAGTGAATATAGAGCACCACCACTGTGACCACAGGATTCATGTTAGGGGAGCAGGGTGCCAGGATCCTGCAGTATGTGTGGGCTTTGGGCTGCATCGTGCAGGACAGCACGTTGACAGAGTTTTTACTGAGTTTCCATGTGTGTGTGAGTGTGTGTTTGTGTGTCTGTTTATAGGTGTGCCTGTTAAAAATCGGTGGTGAAACGACCACCCCATTAAATACAATCTGCTGCAGAGCACAGATGACATCATGAAAGCGCATCATAATTTTGCCTACAGCGTTGTCGTCCCGTCCCCCCCCCGCCCTCCAACCCCACCACACCCCCTCCACACAACCAGGTGAGGATGCAGCAGCATGCTGGTCCTTCTCCTACGGCGCAGGAAGTGTATCGGGGGTCTCCGTATAGCCGGGCAGTGTGTCTCTACGTGGGCGAGCCATGAGCTCACACAGCCCCTCACATCGTAGGTCACATAATGGTGCCCTGAGGGGGTGGCTCTCCCTCTCACCCTCCTCCTGCCGTCTCCCGGTATCCCTCCCTCTCTCTCTCTCTCTCTCTCTCTCTCTCTCTCTCTCTCTCTCTCTCTCTCTCTCTCTCTCTCTCTCTCTCTTCCTCTCTCTCTCTCTCTCTCTCTCTCTCTCTCTCTCTCTCTCTCTCTCTCTCTCTCTCTCTCTCTTTCTCAATTTCTTGCTCTCTCCCTCCCTCTCTTTCTCAACGTCTCACTCTCTCCATTTCCCTCCAGCTCCCTTCTTTTCGCGCTCTCTCCTCCTCTCACCATTCCTCGTCCCTTTCCCCACCGCCCTTTCAGAGGCCCTGGGGCCAACAATTATCTGCCCAGATTGGAGGGTTATTTATGTGGGTAAACGAGAGAGAGCTTGTGGCCGGAGGAGAGAGAGACGGGACATGGAGTATAAATCTTGTAGGAGGCCCCCGGGTTCTCTGGAGGTATTTATGAGCGAGAGGGGTCAGATAAACGGACAGAGAGGCAAAATAGACATGCACACGCACACACACAGACACACACACACACACACACACACTCTAAGATAGACCAGCACAAGCAGGAACTCACTCAGAAGGAAAGACAGTCAGATGGTAACATTAACTGACAAAGACTGAGAATCGGACGAAATGCTTCTGAATAATTGAATTGCTTTTGTCATCTTCAACAGTACACAATATATAAATACATTTGTAAATATCTATCTATCTATCTATCTATCTATCTATCTATCTATCTATCTATCTATCTATCTATCTATCTATCTATCTATCTATCTATCTATCTATCTATCTATCTATATATATATATACATACACAGTATATACCGTATCTATAAATAATGTTTATTGGCATAGTGTGCCGGTTGATCTCAGTAGCTGGGTGCTCAGGACAGTCTACATGTTTAAATAGTTCATAAGAGCTGCCTGAAAGGGCTCACACGGCATGTGACAAGTTCCCAGCAGAAGACGAGGGGGTCCTTACTGCACTGACGATTAATGTACACCTGTATACAGGGGTGTCTATGGCACACACACAAACACACACCTTCCTTCGCCACCCCGCTCTCACACTAGTTCCTGTCATGCTTCCCGGCCCTCATTATGACACCTGCGATTGACGTCCCTGTTAACCCGAGGTCGCATTTACCTCGGCACTCAGGGGACACCAGGCGGATGTGTCGGAGCTAGCAAAGCAGCCAGGAAGAAGCTGCTAATTAAATTGCAGGCGTCGGCAGGCAGCTGTCCATGTCTGGGAGCTAGCAGGAAGCACATGCCAGGGGGGTGGTGTATCCCAGCATAGCCTAGCATAGCATTTTATCTACCAGGTTAGTTAAGGGAGTTCATTAGCTTATTTGACAGTTCATTCAAACTGGGCACTGTTTGTCCATAAAGTGTCTAAACTGGGTTGCTCAATCAGATGTCCAAATGTAAGCTGGGACCTCCTCGGAAAATGGCCTGCCAATACACTTTTATTGGACTCTAATTCCCATCATGCCGTACCTAAGTGGAAGTGGGTGTTTCCCTCCTATTACATCTATTGTATTTCATCCCAGGAGGCCATTCATTTGCACCCATAACTGTAAAGTCACAACGTCAACATGCACGGAGCGTTGTTTTCTGTTAACTGTGTGTGTGTGTGTGTGTGTGTGTGTGTGTGTGTGTGTGTGTGTGTGTGTGTGTGTGTGTGTGTGCGCGTGTGCGTGTGTGTGTGCTCGTGTTTGTCACAGGGTGTATCTGTTTCACTTTCATCAGATTCACCTGTCCTCGTTAGGTGTCATTGTTTCCACCTGTTTTCTTCTGTGATGATTGGTTCTCCTGTGTTTTAGTTCCTGGATTCAAGCCTTTGTCTTTCGAGTTGCCTGTTACCGTTGTTTACTGCTACGTACAATTCAGCCTTCCTGTGTTGATCATTACCTTGAATAAATGTGAGATAACTGCGTGGGTCTTGCTCTCTAATGGCTCCCCCCCTGACAGAGTTCTTGGTTGAATGTGTCTTGGTGTGGGCGCGTTCTCGTGCGTGCTGAGGTGTCCCGGGCGTGCCTTTGCATGTGCATGAGCGTGCCGTCCAAGCCCCCCATTTGTGCCTCTCTCTCTGCACAGCGATAGCGGCGAGGAGCCGAGGAGGAGTGAATTAGCAGGGATTTGTGTGAGGCGAGTGGTTGGAGGAGACCGGGCTTTGTGGCTGTGATTTCCAGCCCCAGCTCTTATAATGAGACGTATTACAGAGCTGATGTTATAAGATTAGGGCGTCTTAGCGACACGGCTAGGCTGGGAGAGGGAGAGAAAGAGAAAGGGAGAGAGAGTAGAAGGGAGGTGTAGATAAAGGAGGGAGATAGAAGGGGCAGCGTAGAGTTCACTGCATTATTCCATATCTCAGTGCCAGGCCTTTGAGTTGGAGGGCCGTCCAAAAAAGAGAATAAGAAGGGAATAATAGAGTCGAGGGAACAGGAGGAAAGCGATCGAAAGAAAGCAAGAAAAGAAGGTCGAATTATCTGGGATCCTGTCAGCGTCGACGAGAACGCGAGCGCTTGTGCTTATTAAAGCGTTGACAGCGCCTGACGGAGTCTCAGCTCCATTTGCCTTGTCACCGCGGCGACCGGAATTCCAACGAGGCGGAATGTCACCAAGCGGTGACAGGTGTTTGTGTCGTCTTTGTTTTGTCTTTTATTTATATCATTAATAGCAAACCGTCAATAACGGAACGCCCCGCTCCACGCGCCTTAGGCTGGTGCAATTATTTGGGGGTGATTGTATACGGGCTCTCTGGGTTTCTGCTGCATGAACCCAGGGCTGTTCCAAGCTCCTATTTCTATGGTTACCTTTTGTTGGACAAATATGTAACATGGAGTGTTACGGAACATCAAGACATCCACGCACACGGCACACGCTCCTGTATACTTTAACCAAACTATACAGTGCAGACGGCAGGGTGGCTTGTGTGCCAAGGACACACACGTTCACATTTCAAAGGAGAACCTATGGTTTTCTGTCAAAAGGAACACGGGGGAATGGTTCAGTCAAAGCAGTTACACAACCCTCCTCCTTGGTGTTTGTGTCTGTGTGTGTAAGAACGAGGAGAGCTTTTAGACAGAGAAGTCTCAGAGGACTATGTTTAAAACTCCATCTTCTGAGGAATAACAACAACAGCTTTTAGTAAAAAAAAAAAAACGAATTTGTTTGAGTGAACTCTATCTAGATCTGGAGCGTAGCAGGGATGGAGATGGTGAAGACGTGTTTGTCCAGCGTGTGTCTTAAACACGGGTCATCGCCAAGTCTTCCCCATTCTCTCCATCCAGTCTCCATCCCCAATCTGAGCCCCTGCACCTGCGCCACACACACACACACACACACACACACACACGCACACACACACAAGTACACACACAAACATAAACACACCAACGCACCCCCACACAAACACACTCACACATACACACACTCACTCACACAAACACACTCACACAATCATACATACACACACACACACACACACACACTCACTCATACACACACACACACACACATACAGAGACGCCAGAGCATGCAAACGCACCTCGTGAAAACAAAACACACAAGCCAGTGTTTAGGGACTGTGATGGCTTTGTCCTTCTACGTTTCTTCGTCGAGGAGCTATTGTCAGAAACGCTGGGTGGTACTGCCACCGGTGTGGCGTGCTGTAATTACCAGAGTGGTGACATTGACTGGGGTTTGGTCTGGGAGAGTTGACAATGCGGCTCTGATTGTACCGAGGCCAAACAATGGTGCAGTGATTTCTGCTGCTTGGCTCCTGATTGGGGCGCTGCTTGGTGCCTTGTTGACTTTGCAGTCCGGAGAGCTGTCCGCCAACACGCCGCCCTCCTCAGGCACTGAACACACTGCCTGTGTTGACTAAATGGTAGCTGATGATGTTTCCTTTGCCTGATAAGGTCGGGGGTGTGCTAATGTAATCAAGCAGCCACCTTTTGACTCGCGCACACACACACACACGCACGCACACACGCACGCACATGTTCACACATGCATTCACGTACACATACACACACACACACACACACACACACACACACCCATTCCGTGCGTGATCTGATGCCGCTAGCAGCTCTCTGTTGGATCTGTGGGCTAAGTGGAGGTGCAGGTGTGCTGCAGGCTGGGGCTTAATGGGGCTGTTGGCTGGAAAAAGTAAGCAGCTGACCCCCCCCTCTCTCTCTCTCTCTCTCTCTCTCTCTCTCTCTGTGTGTGTGTGTGTATTAGGGTTGTCCCCCCATCCACCTGCTGCGGTGTTATGACCCATATGCATGACCTCCACTCATTTAGACAGAAGTGATGGATGTCTTCTGGCCCCATTACGTTTCTGGATCAGGAGGAAGGCTACCCACACACACACACACACACACACACGCACACGCACACGCACACACATGCACCTTTCCTCAGGAATCTAACCCCAGCAGCACATAATGAAAGCTCCTACTGGTTCTAACGCTCCCCTCCTCCATGGTTTACCATGCTGGACTGTTCTTCTGGCTCTTGTCCCATTGACCCGCCCCCAGGCTCCTGTGCCCCTCACCCCAGGCTCCTGTGCCCCTCACCCCCAGGCTCCTGTGACCCTCACCCACAGGCTCCTGTGACCCTCACCCCCAGGGTGCTGTGACCCTCACCCCCAGGCTCCTGTGACCCTCCACCCCAGGCTCCGGTGACCCTCACCCCCAGGCTCCTGTGAACCTCACCCCCAGGGTGCTGTGACCCTCACCCTCAGGCTCCTGTGACCCTCACCCCCAGGGTGCTGTGACCCTCACCCCCAGGCTCCTGTGACCCTCCACCCCAGGCTCCTGTGACCCTCACCCCCAGGCTCCTGTGAACCTCACCCCCAGGGTGCTGTGGTGTACGGGTGCCAAGCTATCCAGAACCCCTTTGTGCTCCAATTTCTCCATTTAACATGTGTGTGTGCGCGTGACCGTGTGTCTTTGTGTGTGTGTGTGTGCGTGTGCATGAGTGTGTGTCTTTGTGTGTGTGTGTGTGTGTGTGCATAAAAGGATATGTAAGGTTCGTATATTGACGTATGACTTCTCCCGTTCTGTCCTGAGAGATACATAGTGCTCCATCACAAGACTGGCACAAAGCAAAGTTTGTGGATGCAGAAAAGGAGCGAGGGTGGTGTGTGTGTGGGGGGGGGGGGGGGGTGCATCGGTTCAAATTGGGGGAGATCCAATTCAACCAAAGTAATTAACGGCAGAGGCACATTTTAATTAAAGCCGGACATTTGGGTGTGATAAACAGAGGCGGTCATTTATCATCTCCTCCATCAGTTGGGGGGAGGACTGGAGACTGGAGACTGGAGACTGGAGACACTTCTTCCACTTCATTTAGTTTATCCAGCCTCAACACCCTCCCTGGAGGCAGAGATAGACAGCATATGAGCCGGGGGGGGGGGGGGGGGGGCCTGTCGAAGTTAAAAGCAATCTGGCCGATCATGGAACTGTTTCCGAGATGGTCGGCTGATCCTACACCTGCCTTAGAGAGGGTTTGCTGGTCTTTGATCGTAGCGATAACAGCTACCTGCTTTAAAATGCCCCCTCCTCTTTCACGGCATTTTAAGAGGCTCCCATAAAACATATAATCTACCTTTTCTAAGCCCGGGCGCAGCGCGGATCTATTTCAGACTATTTTGAGAAGGAAGTGTACACATTAGACCCTCTCAATGGGTACTTTGCCTTTCAGAGGTATGGGAATGTGCTCCTGGTCTGTAGCTCAGGGCCTCCTTTCCATCATAACGCACTTCCACCATTTCAGTATGGCTGTTCATCCTCTTTTTTTTTATGGACGCATATAGCCCCCTTTTTTTTCCTGCCCGTCTTTCTTTCCAAGCGTGATGATTGCCTCTCCCTCGGACGGATTTTTGCACATGGAGGCTGTGTCTGGTAGGGAGGGCCGACCAATAAAGAGAGTGCTTCAACATGTGCTCGCAACGCACAACTGTACACCTCAAGGCGCTATTAGAATGTCACTGTATTCTTTTAGACACAATACAGCAGCCACTGCGCACGGCGAGCACTAATGTATGTTAGCGCTGAAATATGCAAATATCTCCGGGAAATATCATCCCGGAGGAATCGGAATTCCATGGAGCGTGAAGGATAGGTGCGCTAGTAGCTGGCTCCCATCTTTATTTGTATGCAAGCCTTGAAGCCGGGGACAGGGGGAATGCTAGGTAAATGGCAGGTAGAGTGCGTGCGTGGGTGGATAGTGAGCGGGAGACATGGAGAGGGAGAGACGGAGAGAGTTTGAGGCAGAAGTCGGGAGAGGACGGGAGAGGACTGCCATGGAGAGCAAGGTGTGGGAGGGTTCTGAGTAGAGAGCAAGGTGTGGGAGGGTTCTGAGTAGAGAGCAAGGTGTGGGAGGGTTCTGAGTAGAGAGCAAGGTGTGGGAGGGTTCTGAGTAGAGAGCAAGGTGTGGGAGGGTTCTGAGTAGAGAGCAAGGTGTGGGAGGGTTCTGAGTAGAGCGTAGGAGAGGAGAGACAGGGCGGCTAACGGGGGGGGGGGGGGGGCTGCCAGCGCATCACTTCCTGCTTCTGATCCAGTGAACAACGTGTTTGTTAGTAAGCCCCACCTTTTGCCGAGTCGTGTATGCAGAGCACACTCAATCGGCTTGTGAAGCATCGTAAGTGATACACAGCGGCCCTTTGATTGCATGTAGCGTGAGTCTGGACTGAGCGCGTGCGGGACATTAAAGGCATCCGCTGTTGCTGGAGACAAGAGAGATGTGTTAAGGCTGTCTGTTAGGAGAAGCGCCTGAGGCCTGGCGAACGCACTGATGCAGACCACTGGAGCTATGAGGAGAGGACAGAAGAGGGAGGGGGGAAATGATGCGTGTCTGTGTGTGAGAGGGAGAGAGGGAGAAAAAGAGAGAACGACATCACAAGGAAGAGAGAGAGAGAGAGAGAGAGAGAGAGAGGGAGAGAGAGGGGAAGATTGCAAAATGACAGCCCAATTTGTTGGTAGTTGTTAGTCTAAAGCTGATGGGACGAGGTATTGTTCTGTGGCTACAGGAAGCCTTCGCGGCAGTAGGACAGCTCCCAGGTCTAACCACCATGATTAGTGCTTTTTTTATTCATGACCTTTAGGAGCGTCGTTGGATTTCAGAAAAGCGCTATAGAAAAAGAAAAGGAATTTTTACTATAAAAATTATTATTATTATTATTATTATTGGATCTTCCTTTCCCGCTGGGCTGAGAATTTATGGAGAGAGTGGGCACTTTGTTCTTGGAGGAACAGGAAAGAGTGTGGTTTATTATCAGCTGGGCAGTAGCCTCTATCATGCCCCATAGTCATGTCCTTTATGTTCTGTATAATAAACATAATAATAATATAATAAAAAACATAATGGTCAGAGTGTACGCTTTATGTCTGAAAGTTCCTGGCCGTCAAAAATATTTTTGTTAAAAAAAAAGAGAAAGGCAAAAAAACACTGTATTGACACGTCATGTCTGTCAGAAAGCTGACCATGCATCTTTGGATCCAACAGTTGGATCTACCTTTCAAAACGTGTCTACCTTGTTTTTTGACATCTCTGCTGAAAGGAAAGTTTACTGGCTCTTCTCTTTTTGCCTCGTAAGTGCCCTGTCAAAGTCAATCAGCCGTCACTTCTCCAGCCCTGACACACACACACACACACACACACACACACACACACATACACACACACACACACACACACACACGCTCGGGCATGAGTGCATGCACACATACGGGCTCACACATGCACTAAAGACAACACACATTGGCAAATGTTGACACAATGTTTTGAATACTTGTTTAGGATTTGTCTAAGGCAAAATATTTGATAGGGGAGTATGTGCTTGTATGTGTGTGTGTGTGTGTGTGTGTGTGTGTGTGTGGGGGGGGGGGGTATCCTACACAAACTCCAAGTTTTCAAGGCTCATCAGTGCCTAACCAGTGTAAGTTCACTGTTGGCCATTCCCCAGTTGGAGAACCAGTGTTTGTCCATGACTGGTCTGTCTTATTGGAAATCGAAGAGGGCTCTGTTGAGACTCCTTTAATTGCTTGGGGAGTTCTCGTTCTACCATGGCCACCGCTCGACGTGGGGAGGAAGCAAGAGCAAGCCAGGAGTCTGACGCACACCCTGAAACGGACAAAACAAAACCCAAAAAGCCCCCATGTATCCCCTTTCCAATTACACTTTTTTAAAGGTAATTTTGGAGTCTCTAAAATGTCCAATCCTCACGGCGCATTGTTAATTGTACTTAAGGAAATAACGTGGAGTCAGCAGTCGTCATTACTCATGGTAAAGTGGAGGAGCTGCCGTGGTAGGGAGAGTCCGGGGCTTTGGGGAGGTAATAAGAGGGGAGACACAGGTGGTCTGGACGCTGCCAGACACAGCGATCAGCAACACTGCCTCCTCCAGAGCCCCAACCACAGCCAAAAGAGAGCCGCTCCTCACACCTAATTCATCATGGCTAATTGCTGACCGGCACACGGCGGAAAAGTTTAGCACAAGAACGCCTCGGAAGTGTTTTTGAACCCAAGACCCAGGGCTTGGTCCGACCGTGTGAGGGAAGTTGTTCTTTTTCTACTTTGTTTTCAGTTTTATGTGGGTTTGCTTCCATGCTGACAAGATAAGCAGCGAGGCAAACGCAATCCGTATTCTGGTTAACTAGAGAGACGGACTCTCAGCTTTTTGTCATGAGACTAGCACTTCTGTAGGAAGGACTGAAGTTTTGCGTGCGTGCGTGCGTGCGTGCGTGCGTGCGTATGTGTGGGCGCTTCCTGCTGGCTCCCCTAATTGTCCTCCGTGACAGTTCATTGAGCTCGTTAGGGCTTACAGCACATACCCCCCCGACATTGTCATGGCAACGTGGTGAGCTCTTTTCGGTGTCATTGGATTCTGTCTTTCTCGGGAAAAACATCCGCACATCTACCAGACCCACAGCAGACATTTTAAATATCTCCGTTTGATCTCCACTTATGACTAGAGTATTCAAGATCATTACCTTAATAGAATATCTCAATAAAACTGCAACATATTTGTACCCTAACCTTACTGTAGTGTACCTTTGCTATAAAGGATGAACCATTGTTTTTCTCCTGTCAACATACTGAGATTTGACCCAAATCAAAGAATCGGTCCCTTACGATTGCTTAAGGCTTGGTATGTGATACGTTTGTCTCAAAATGTCTTTGTACTTCACCTGACTGTGACAAGTCTGAGGAGATGTTGCAGGACATCTTGACCTGTGTTTGCCCCTCTGTGTGTGTGTGTGTGTGTGTGTGTGTGTGTGTGTGTGTGTGTGCCTGGAAAGACCTCCATCAATGAGGTAGCTTGCCTACAGACGGCAGCAGCCAGCTGTCTGTGCCCGGGCCGCCAAAGCGGACATTTGTATGTGCAGCGACACGCCGCATGTCACACGTCGGATGAACCTGGGAGATGAATCGGCTGAGGAGGGTTTAGTGTCAGCCGGAGATCATGCCAAGCCCCCCCACCTCCCACTGCCTCCCGTTACCACATGACAGCATGATAAACAGGAAGTCTGGCGGTAGCACTTCCGTGGATTTAAATAGGCCTCGCTCTCCCCGCGGTATTAATGGGGTCATAACCAAGTCGAAGGCTGTGCTTCTGTGGCCCCGTAAACCACCCATGTGTCAAGGAGCGGTTGAAGAGGGAGAAAATGCCTGAGCGGCGGGTTTCAATTCTGAAGGAACCTGCAGACGCTCCTAAATATTTTGACAGACGATTTCAGCCCTGCGTGGCGTGGACGTGTCCCATTGTTAGTGTGTCAGGTCCATTCTGGAGTCACCTCCGTTGTGGAAGGACATGTTATCCGGCCGGACACTTTGCTCCCGGGGGCCTTCGGCAGCGTGGACTCTGGTCGTGACTCTGGTCGTGACTCTGGTCGGCCAAAGAGGTTCCTCTACAGTTTGATTGTTTGTTTACTACCGCCACAAAACTCTTCACGTAGTCACGTGAAATTTATTCTGACATTATGTCATGCGTCATTGGTTGTGAGTTTCACCACTGGGAAACATTGTTTACAGCATTGCCAAGCTGCTCTCCCCAACAGAAGCCTGGAAAAATTGCGGCGCCTTAGCACTGTTCGCTGACTGCAGTAATTCTGGGCCATATCTGAGAAGGCCACACTCAGTAATTATACCGAGTCCATGGGGCCTGATTTGTTGTCTGCAACCGGATTTAGCGAGCAGTGGAAAGGCACTAATCCAGTGTGACTGCTCATGTCGCTGTGGCCCGATCAAGATTTGGGTTGTTAGCGTCTCATATTAACCTCCTAACCATCCTCTTCACTCCAGTACATTGGCAGCAAAAAGCCCTGTGCCGGCCCTTTCCTTGCATCCGCGTTCGACTAGCCTCCGGTCACGCTCTCCCGCCCCAAGCTCACATCCAATCAATATGGCGTAAGGCTAACTTCCCAGGCTAGCTTCCAGCTAGCGCAATTAGCCAGCTGTGTTATTATTCCATCCCAGCGCTAGGCTTCATCGGTTTCTTGTTAGCGCCTGATGCTACATCCTACCAGTAAACAGAGATGGAGAAAAAAAGAAAAACGGGGTGGGAGGAGACCGGTCGGATTGGTGGATGGAGGCAGGGAAGGCCTGAAGCGGACGTAGAGTTGGAAACGACTGCCCCCAAACCTGGATCTCAGCCCCTCCTATCTGATCATCTGTCAGGGGCATGGTGACGGATCCTAACCTAATCAGCAATCAGCGCTAATGTTGATGTTGTTCTGTTTATTCAAATTAATCACCAAGGACAGGCCCCGTGCCAGGGAGAGGCAGGGGATTTGTCTGAGAGGTGCCTTGCCAGGAAATTGATGATAAATTGCTCCATTTATCAAGTCACCTCCTATTAATGAGCCCCGTTGAAGGCTGATAGGGGTGCAAGCAGACGGTTGCGTTAGCTAGATGACAGCGGGTAATTGATATTCCGATATTTCCTTTTTTTCCCGTCCCCCCTCCCCCAGCCTACTCCAAAGGGATGGCGTGCACTCCGCTCAACATCTCAGCGACTTAATAAGGACGCGGAGTGGGAGCAGCAGACAGGGAAGAAAGGAGGAAGCCAAGAGTCGATCCACTCTGTCCACCTTCGCCCCCCCCCGCCCAATCACTTCCCATTTCAGCCCAGCGGAGGTGAATGTATTTGACGACCACCTAATGTGGAACGCTCATCTCCATAATCAACAGTAACACGGCTGTGGAGTCCGTGCCCACCTCAGATGGTCGGTAAAGCTAGCCAGCGCCGCGCAGCGTCAGGCCCGCTGCAGCTGTTCCCAAACCTCACCTGGGCAGCCATTTAGCAAACACAACAGGGCGACGGGCTGATCCTGGCCAGGAGCAGAGATCTCTCATGGAACATTAAATGAAAATAAATGTTGGCGAGGAACAAAGGAGTGTGTCTCTACCCGAGAGAGAAGGGCTGGGGTTCCATTAGAAACACCTGTTCGGTGAGATGGATGACAGTGAGAGGAAGGAAAAAAGAAAAAAAAAGAAAGAGGCGAAGCTTAGGGAAGCAGAAGAGACAATCAGATGAAATGGGGAGGGTTGGGGGCAGAGAGAGAGAGAAAAACACCTCGCGAGTATTGGAGAGTGTGTTTCAGCCGTTGGCCATTTGTCATCTGCAGCTGGAACGGGATGGGAGGATGGGAGAGAGAGAGAGAGAGACAGAGACAGAGAGAGGAGGGGGGAGTGAGAGAGAGTGTGTGTGTGTGTGTCTGTGTGATGAACAGTTGGCCCATCCCATCAAGGATGACTTCTAACATGTGCTACAAAGAGGAACATTCATCACCCGGGCAGCTAGACTGCATGCTACACCCGGACAGGGGACCATACACTGTACACACACACACAGACACACACACACACACACACCGAGTGATAGTAACGGGGCTGCCGTGTATATGAATACTACAGGGATGGTATGTACACTACAAGTGTGGGTTGTGTTTGTGATTGGATAAGTGATCAAACTGACAGCCGGTTACCCTGGTTACACCGTCAGGAGAGGAGGAGGGTTGTTTTGGGGCTTGGCTTTTCTGAAGAGTAACCCCCTATGGTTTGCTTACTGCAGAGTAACCTTTAAGCCTGACACAGTCAGGCCCAGCTCAGATCTAAATGGGTCACATAAGAGGCTCAGCAGTTGTGTACAGTATGGCCAATTCGTGTGTACCGTATTTAAGAGCGGGTGTCCACCTAAACAATGCTTGAGTCCCTCTGTGTACATGTGGATGGGTTTCCCTGTGAGTGTGTGTGTGTGTGTGTGTGTGTGTGTGTGTGTGTGTGTGTGTGGGTGTGTGTGTGTGTGCGCGCGCGTGTGTGTATGTGCGCACGTGTGCAAGCGTGTGTGTGTGTGTGTGTGCGTGCGTGTGTTGGTTGCTAAGCATGCGGTGTGTTTGCCCCACCGACCATCGTATGGGAAACACAAACCCAGAGGCTGGTGCCAGCTGCCAGATGTGGGTGCTAGCACCAATCTGCCATCCCCACAGCCTCATCCATCCCACTGGGGTTCAGCCTCAACACTGCTATTCCCAGATACCTTTTCAGATTCAACTTAACCATATGGTACTGGACTGTTGCAAGCCTGTTTACAGTTTATCAGTGGCAACACTCCACATTGGTTACTTTTCACTTCAACAGGGGGGCTACTATTTAACCATAACCCATGGCATATGGGTTCTATGAAATATATGAATATATACAGTGCTGTGCAAAAGTTTTAGGCATGTGTGTAAAGTAAGAATGCGTTCAAAAACCGAAGTGTAAATTGTTTGTTTTTATCAATTAACTAAATGCAAAGTGAATGAACAAATGAACAATCTAAATCAAAGAATATTTGCTGTGACCACTCTTTGCCTTCAAATGTTTGCCGGCATTTTTTTCACCTGTCACAAACTTTTGCACAGTACTGTATATATCTCCAACAAAGGCTACAGTGGAATTAGAAGATCGGGATAACTTGTTTACTGTAACACGTGTAGTGGAAAAACAAAGCTGGACATGTTTTCTTAGACAGATGAAGAATGTCTTTGAGGGACTTTGAATGTGTTTATGCGTCAATAATATAATGTATTCTATTGAATCTTATGGTCTAGTTTTTGTCGCTGTGACACTGGCAGCCAAAGAGGCTTTTTCCAGTTCTGCTTTCGATATTCACTGGGAGACTCCACTAAGTGTCAATCAAGCCGTCATGTCCTTCCCTTTGTGCTATGTCAGCTTCAGGGAACACATATGAGTGACATTACTGCCCCATGTTAGATGATCATCGGTGTGTGTGTGTGTGTGTGTGTGTGTATGCGTGCGTGCGTGCGTGCGTGCGTGCGTGTGTGTGTGTTTGGAGCTGGAAGGATTCCCTTTGTGTGGATGTGTGTGTGTTTGAGTTGGAGTAGGCATGGCTTTTGAAATCACTTGCGCTTGTGGCGCCTTTCTTCAGGCGTCAGGTTTTTAGTTGTTTTCAGACGAGAGAGGAAGAGAGAAACAGAGAGATTGAAAGACACAGAGACATGTGTGCGCGAGAGGGGGCGAGAGAGAGAGAGAGAGAGAGAGAGAGAGAGAGAGAGAGAGAGAGAGAGAGAGAGAGAGAGAGAGAGAGAGAGAGAGAGAGAGAGAGAGAGAGAGAGAGAGTGAGAGTATGAGCCTCTCCTGGGAGCGTCTTAGGCAGCGTGACAGCTGGCTAGGTAGCCACTGAGGGGAATCCCCGGCAGACTGCTGCCAACCCACACACTAGTCAGCCACCTGCCCTACTGTCACCTAGGAAAAGAGAGAGGGGGAGACAGAGAGGCCGAGAAAGAGATAACAGAGACAGATATACAGGGACACGCATGTAGGGACAGGGAAATAGAGAGTGACAAATACAGAGAGAAAGAGAGAGAGAGAGAGAGCTTTATTAACTGTACTGAGCGAATGGAAGAGAGAACACCTCTGGCAGGGAGCAAAGGTGCATACAAGCCGTTTGGAATCTGCTGTGTGCCAACAGTTGTGCGGGTGCCCATCTGTGTGCTTGCGTGAGTGAATGGCGGTGTCAGAGCCGTGCCAGGGGGGCCTGGAACCACCAGATGTGTGCGGGAGCACCCGTGCTTTGGGCCAGCAGCGTCTCTCTCCCACCGCACCTCTGCAGCGCGTTCCCTGCCCACGCATGCAGAAACAACCATGGCTACACATGCGGCACTCTGCGGCAAATTGACCGGCGCGAGCGGGGACGCGGTGTGGCGCTTCGCTGGCGGGGCTCCTCCTGAGGTTAGGCGAGCTGGGCACCGTCCCTGCAAGGGTTGGCGGAGGCCGGCGGGTTCCCACAGGAAGCCTGGCTCCTGGGCAGGGGGCGTAGCGCCCGCTCCGAGCTTAGCAGAATGTCCCCCCCCCCCGCAGCCTACTCCAAAGGGAAGCGTCGCCTCCTGTTCTCCTCTCCTCCGCGGTGCCAATCTGTTTACCTAGGGAAGAAGAGGGAGCCGTGCCCCGCTCCTGGTTGCCATGGCGACGGGCTGCCTGTGCTTCAAATGTCTGTGTGTATAAACATCGGTGGAGTTTTCCGGGGGGGGTTGAGGGTTGAGTCTCGACATACCTGATGCTCTGGAGGACTGCTTCCTCAGAGCCAGGGCCCCCTCTCAACCTTCAAAATCGCAGTCCCTAAGGTGCTATTAAGATGCCACGGAACTGGGAGTAGGTACAGCCGTCAAACATGATGTGGAGACAGACGTGATAACAAGCGCCTATATAGCTTATATAGCTATATATCTTCCCGTCATAGAAAGGCCTTGGATTTAAAGTGTAGGCAGTTGTCATAGCATGGCACTCACACGCATGTTAATGTGACTGGAGAAAGGAGTCATGACGCGTAGAGGGGAGTTCAATTGAAGTTAATTATAGCCAGGTCTTTGCATCAAGATGGCGGGTGGCAGTTTAAAGGATCACTTCACCTATGCATACTTTGAAGTGATGAAATATGTGACTTCAGAGTGAGCACTGTTACACTTTGTTACTACACGTAAAAGAACAGTTGGAAATGCTGGCAAATGAAGCTCCCGCTGTGTCTTAGTTGACAGCGGTTGTTGGGGAAGAGCGTGATAATGACTCATGCAGAGATTCTGTTTTTGACTGTCTTTCTCCCGTGGCTTATTTCTAGAGAGAAACATAGACAGAGATAGAGAGACAGTGTGGGGGATAGAGATACATAGAGAGAGGGAGAGAGAGATGTATATAGAGATGGAGAGAGAGATGGAGGGGTAGACAGAGTTAGAGAAATATGCATATGTGTATAATATATATATTTATATATATATATATATATATATATATATATATATATATATATATATATATATTATATATATATATATATATATATATATATATATATATAGAGAGAGAGAGAGAGAGAGAGAGAGAGAGAGAGAGAGAGAAAAGAGGTTGACGAAGGGTAGACCTCTTGTTCCAGAATAAAGGCCGTGTTGTTGATGTGGTATAAAGGGGAGCTGGCTGTCTAATCCTGGCACCTTTGTCTCTCCCTAGCACCACGCTCTGTCTTATTCAAACCGCCCCGGCATCATCTCCCAACCATTAGAAATGATGAGAACAAAACTCAGACAATGTCCCCACTTTGTGTGTGTGCCAGCTATTTAGCATTTAGCGTGCGGGAGCATTCCTCGAATAGGGAGCCTTGCCGAGTGCGTGCACGGCTTGTGTTACTTGGCTCTCTCCTAGTTGAGCTCCTAATAATACCCACCCCTCCCTCCCTCCCTCCCTGCCTCCCTCCATCCTCCCGCCACCGTGCCTGCCATGGCAACCTTCTCGTTACCGCGGAGCGGCCACGCGCCCCGCACCGCCGTGTGCTAATGGCGCGTGCGTGGTGGGCTAGGGTGGAGACGTTCCGCCATAAATCAAGTGTGTCAAATGACAAGACTGTGTTAGGCGATTAGCAGTGAGCTAACGAGTGGAGTGTGTTAGCTGGCTAATTCGAGCGCAGCAGGCCGCTACCGGATGTGGTGTCACGGCCGCTTGGAGGGCCGGCCTGCCGACGGCTGGATCTGGGTCGGCCGATGGCGGCGGATGGCGGGCGAGGCCAGGGAGGAGTTCTTTTGTTGATGGAGGATACGTTGTTGTTTGCGTGTTGTCGAGTTTAGGATGATAATGCAGATGCAATCCCCACGGCTGTTTGACTGGCTGTCCTTCACACAGACACACACACACACACACACACCACTAGGTTGGTTTCACCCTCAGACTAATACACACACACACACACAGCTTAACACTCCCTCCAACACAAACACAGGCCCTTCTGGGAGTCCTCTGCTCCATATGCTGTGTACCCTCACCTGCCCAAACGTTCTCCGTCTAGTGTTGCTACATTTGTTTAACCCATGTGTCTACGGCATTTCTTTGCCCCAATGGCCATAATTCATTTCTCTGTGTGTGTGTGTGTATGTGTGTGTGTGTGTGTGTGTGTGTGTGTGTGTGTGTGTGTGTGTGTGTGTGTGTGTGTGTGTATGTGTGTGTGTGTGTGTGTGTGTGTGTGTGTGTGTGTGTGTGTGTGTGTGTGTGTGTAGAATGATTGCCTTTCCACCCACTGGGCTCGAAAACTATTTACATCTGTGCTCACTGCGCCCCTAGAAACCTTCCTTGCTTTTAACAGTAATTGCAAGAGGTGAAAGAAAAACAACAAAACTTTTTTTTTTGTCTATGACTTTAGCCTCGGTTTAGTCGGCGTGTTCAACCTCCTGCAAGGGGCACTTCAGAATGCGGCTAGAACCAGGGAACGGTGTGGAGCTAAGTGCCTACAGACACAGAGAGAAAGAGAGAGAGAGCGAGAGAGAGAGAGAAAGCTCTGTGTTGTCGTTGCTGCAGTGTGGAGCTTAAGAGCCTTTGTGCTAATGATAATTAACGTCGCTTAAAGGATCGACGCATGCTTCAGAACTAGAGCCGTCAACTCCGTGTTCTTTGTTAGCTGGAGCATACATCCACCCACACACCCACCCACACATCCACCCACACACCCACCCACACACCCACCCACACACACACACACACACACCCACATGCACACACATACACCCACCCACACACACACCCACACCCACCCACACACACACACACACACATACACACACACGCACATGCACACACACACACACACACACACACACACACACACACACACACACACACACACACACACACCACAGAGGGAGGACGGGCCAGACTTTCTTACCCTCTGTACACATCTATCTCCCGAGCTGTCAACAAATCACACGTGTGGAACAAGGATGTGAGGCGGTAAGTGGCAGAGAATGACCTCCGCTACACCCACACACACACACACACACGGCCGTCTACACACTCTTTGACGTGCGCACGCACACCTGGCCGTCCCGGCAGGCTCCCTCTCAGCGGTACAGGGGCCCTCTGTGTGTCTGGGGCCTCGTCCGTCATGTCACTCCCTGATGGATAGCAGGCAGATAGCGGGGAAGGAGAGGGCACGGGGGACATAAACAATGTCCGCCTCCCTGCCCCCCCCCCCCCCCCCCCCCGCCCTCTCTCTCTCTCTCTCTCCCCTCTCTACCTTTCTCTCTGTTGACCTCTCTCTAGGTCTATCTCTCCACCCCTCGATCGCTCTCTTTCTCTCTTTGTCTCTGTTCAGAGTTCTCTTGCGTTTCCCTGGTCTTTGGTGCCGTGTGACAGCTTCACTTCAGCCATTCCTGTTCACAATACTTTGGCCTTCTGGAGCCTTCCGTTTCAGGAGGATCCCCGTGCCACATGGGGGATGGGTGGGGTCGGGAACCGCAGGGAGTGTTGGTTTCCGTCTGTTTGGGAATGATGTAAGCACTTTTTCTTTTGTGTAAGGAGGGACTTTAAGTTTGGTTCTTCCTCTCCTTTGGGTCCCTGGCTTCTCAATCGGCCATGTTGGACTGTACTTTGACTGAGGCAACTTTCCTTTTGATTAAATAGGATGCTCCTGGTTATACAACCCTCCACCAAGTGCACCCAAGTAGGCCGCGTTGACCTCCGTGGCGACATCCGGATGAGAGGGGTGGCGGGCGAAGCCGCGGATCCGGCCGAGGGCTCTCACGTCAGGTGTGTCACCCTCTTGACTCCCTGGCCCTCTCCATGACCGAGCCTCCTCCTCCTCCTCCTCCTGGTGCTGTGAGGGGCTGAACTAGAGGGAGCCAAACACCCTCTCCATCACCCCTAACAGCCTGGCAGACCTTGTCACTTACAGCAGGAGGAGAGGGGATGGAGAGAGGGGAGAAGAGGGAGAAGAGGAGGCAGAGACGAGAGGGAGAGAGATGAATTAGGGGAGAGACATCTTGGGGGAGGGTCGGACGATGTTTGTGTGCATATAATTCCATCTACTTTTTTCCCCTATCCCCTCCACCCTTCCATTCAAAGTAGCTTTATTGTCAATTTCTTCACATGAGGGTTGTAGTCAAATTGGAGTTTGCAGGAGGTGTGTAATGGCCCTGCGCACTGTGTGTGTGTGTGTGTGTATTGGTGTGTGTGTGTGTGTATGTATTGGTGTGTGTGTAAGCGTGTGTTTGTGTGTGTGTTAGAGCGCACGTGCGTCCGCTCCACATGTGGTCGGAGAGCTCGCGGCGCGCGGGACGCCGCGCCACCAGATTTAGAGTGCCGTTACTCACGGCGACGGCCTCCTCTGCGGAGGTCAGCGCTCCGCCTCTTTGAAATGTAATTATGTGGCGGGCGCCCGAGTGTGGGCGGCATGGGAGCGGCGATTTATGGGCGAGTTAGTCTAATGGATGGTCGCTCACCACGCTCCCTCTCAAGGACCCAACAGATGGGGCACCTGGAAAATGGGGAGGGGGGTGGGGTGGGGGGGTGGGGGGGGGGGGGGGGGGGGGGGAGTTGGACAGTAGAGTGGAAGCAGGCGAATATTTGGTCTTGGCTTTTTGGATCTGAACCCTTCGGAGCCGAGAGTCCTCCTTTGGACGCCGCGGGCCGCATGGCCACGTGGATGGGATGTCTCACTGTGCTGTGTCTTTGGAGCCAGCTACACCATGTGCACGTGCTCCTGACTGGTGAAGGCCCCGTGTGTTCCTGGTGTGTTCAGGGGCTCAGATGCTAGCCTGTGGGAGTCCTCCCCCTGTACTCTGAGCAGCCACCGCTAGCTGCCTTATCGTTGGCCTCTCTCAGCCACGCTGGCGAACTGAATCGCTGTGTCACGCGTCCCCTTACCATCCATCTCCGCCGCAAGGTCATTGGTTGTGCCTTCGGGCGGGGAACCAATCGCCTATTGGCACGCCGGTCACACGCGGCAGCTGGTTGGCCGAGGCGCGAGGGCGCAGAGGCCCCGGCCGGGATTGTTTTCTCCAGCCCCTTAATTAACTGGGAGCCGAGATTAGGATTATTTCATTTAGGGGAGGCGGCGGAGGAGTCCCAGGCCGGCGGCGGGGGAAGGAGATAGAGAAGGATACATCGGTAATGTCTTGTAACGAGCATCCAGCATGGGCCAGGCCAGGGGCCCCCACCACCAAATAAATAAGCATGGCGTCGCCCCATTGCCATTGTGACAGGGGCCCGGAATGGGAAATCATTTTCCCATTTATTTTTTAATCATTTTCTCCATTTTCCGGCAGCCACGCCGCAAGTAATTTAATCTCAGGGCCACTTTAAAGGGAAACATATTTTTGGTGTCCTCGGGATTCTTCAGCGCGTGCTGACGTCCGCTGGCGCGGCCTTGTCTTTTACTGTCACTTTACGCCATTACGGGGCACCGCCGTGTTGCCGCTGACGGAGAGTGTGTGGGCTCATTCCAGGTGCTCTGAGGCCTTCAAACGTACCGTGGCCACAAACCAGCCGCCCCGCTCTGACAAAGCAGGATTCGCCAGTCAAATGGCCACCTAACATAACATCATGCTCTCCGTGGAGCACAAGGCCGCCTCGGCTTTTTGCCCTCGTTTCAAATCTCGCTGAGCCACTGGAGTCGTTCCTCGGTTTCCGATGCATCCCGTCCGGCCTGGCGTGTTTGGTGCAGCTCAACCCGGCCAGAGATGGACACAGCCTGACGTTTTACACAAGTCCATTTCCCCACCATATATACGACACATCAAATGGGGGAGCTTCTCACCGTGGCTAAATCACTTCTGCTGACAAATAATAAAGAATGACTGGAGAAACGCAGAGCTTGGACATAAATATTTAACGAAGGAGGTTTATTACAGAGTTTTGGGCAGTGTGGATGCCTGGGCTCTCTGATTGCAGGCGCTGGAAGGCTGAATGTGCGTGTGTGTGTGTGT
>CM030188.1:12806597-12819097 GCA_017639675.1 Aplochiton taeniatus | reverse complement strand
GGGAGAGAGGGAAGAGAGGGAGAGAGAGAGAGAGAGACAGAGAAGAGAGAGAGAGAGAGAGAGAGAGAGAGAGAGAGAGAGAGACAGAGGACAGAGAGAGAGAGAGAGAGAGACAGAGAAGAGAGAGAGAGAGAGAGAGAGAAGAGAGAGAGAGGGAGAGAGGGAGAGAGAGGAGGAGAAGAGAGGAGAGAGAGAGAGAGAGAGAGAGAGAGAGAGAGGAGAGAGAGAGAGACGAGAGAGAGAGAGAGAGACAGAGACAGAGGAGAGAGAGAGAGAGAGAAGAGAGGAGAGAGAGGAGAGGAGAGAGAGAGACAGAGAGAGGAGAGACAGAGAGAGGAGAGAGAGAGAGAGAGAGAGAGAGAGAGAGAGAGAGAAGAGAGAGAGAGAGAGGAGGGGGGGGGGGGGGGCAGGTAAACATGCCACTGTGAAGAAAACGGGACAGAAGGGGAAATGAAAAGGACAGAGAAGAAGAGGACGACAGATGTTGCATCCGGCACACTCGACCAACAGATAGGGAAATAGAGAGAGAGAGAGAGAGAGAGAGAGAGAGAGAGAGAGAGAGAGAGAGAGAGAGGGGAAAGGAAATGTCTGCACAATATCTGCTGCTGCCAGGAAGCCTGCTAATCAAATGGCACCTGGCACAGTGGTTCTGGGCTGTGCACACAGCTGGTGGAGCGAGGGCAGAACGGATGGGAGGAGGAGAGGAGATGGAGGGAGGGAGGAGGGGAGAGACAGAGAGCGTTGAACCATTGGGAATACCAACAACATGGGGGAAAGGGACGGAAAGGGAAAAGGATTTCAAATGCATGAAGAGAGGATGGATTTAACCGTGTGTGTGTGTGTGTGGTTTGGGTGGGGGGGGGGGTTGGGGGGGTGTATTCATGTCCGGGAAAGGAGGGGTGTATTGTACAGAGATACCGTAGAAAGCAGGGTGATAAGGAATGGGAGCTCACATTCCAAACCCCAGCAGCAGAGACAAACATGGGGGGTGAGGATTACGAGCGTATGGGACAGGGTGTAGATAAGTAAGGAACAGATAAGGAATCCTGGCTAAACGTCAAAACGTCACTCAACAGCGCACCTTCCAATTCATCTAGATGGCACACCATCATTTCTATGATTGCATCACTTATCTATATTTTAATTTCATCGTTCTTATCTGTCACTGGATTTCTTACTGTGAGGGTCTGAATAGTCCATGTTTGATCGAGGGTTATGCCTTTGACTTTCAAAGTGTGGTCATTTAGTTGTATTTCCTTTATATTTATATATAAAAAAATTGTAATCCTATAAAAGAGAGCAGATTCCTTCAAAACCTCTAGTCATTAAATGGCCGTGCTGCCATCTAATGTTGGTTCTATTTTGAATCTGAAAGTAAATTCAAAGCTGCATAAAAGTGTAGATCTTCTCTCTAGACTACACCCCCAGAGCTATCAAGCCGTTCTGATATAGTCCTATATGTCTTGAAACATGTTAAAGACTTTGACTCGGGTACCGCTCCCCCTTTTTACAGAGTTGTGTGGAGTCAGCACCATTAACAACTTTGAACGTCAATAAAATGGCTGATGATAAAATAACAATGATGGTTTTTCTATTAGCTTAACGCGTAGATACACTTAATACTGTATTCCGAGCCAAACCTGACAGCTATAAGCAAAATAATTAAAACGTCATTGTGCTGAATTATTGGACAGTGTCAACCAGGTCTTTATATACTATCTTTCATCACTATAACTCAAAATATGTAATGGGCCATACAGTAATTTTTGGGAACATGAAGCTAATTTCTTTATAAGATGTATTAGTCACTCAATGGCTATATTTCACCATCATCCAGCCAATATGGTGTTATCAATTCATATTCAACCACTCAGAGCTCATTAGCAGTGCTAACACACGGTCGGCTAGCTGTTAGGAAGAGAGGGAATATGAACGGGCATGCACGCCAAATAACGAATCGTTGTTACCCCGTCAACGGTCATATTGGTTAACTCCATATCCATAACGCGTGTCCGACTCTATTTTGCTCAGTGCATAGTTCTGCCTAGGACACGGAGGGGAAGATGGAGGGATTAAACAGGAGAGGGCAGGAAGAAGAGCAGGGAGTGGGAACAACCGAGGGAGGGGGGAAGGCAGGAAACAATGGTGGAACAAGGAAGGAGAGAGAAAGAAGGGCCGGTGGATGTCTCAGCTCAAATATTGAGGCCGAGTGTGCAGCTGCAGACCAGCTGGGCTACTGGCCAGGATTTCTTTTTGAACTGCCCATCCATCTTTAACATCCCTATCTTTATCTCACTCTTCTCTCTGTGTTCCGGCCTCTTTCTCTACTCCTCTCTCTCTCCTCTCTCTCTCTCTCTCTCTCTCTCTCTCTCTCTCCTCTCTCTCTCTCTCTCTCTCTCTTCTCTCTCTCTCTCTCTCTCTCTCTCTCTCCATTTCTGTGGGAAGACCCCTAAAACATTAACATAAACTCTCCCTGTGCGCCTGTACTTTCCACTGCTGTCACTCATCATCACACCAGCCATCCGTTTCATTAGATACTCTCCTGCTCTTCTCTGCCTCTCTCTCCCTACCCCTGTCTCCTCTCTTTCATCCTCTCTCTTTCTTTGTTTTGATATTTATGAAATGTCGATGTGTTACCTCTCTATGAACTGTTTTCTGATACAAAATGATCGCCCCATGGGCTGATTCTAAGCCTCTATCAACCACAGCCCTGACGCTAACTCCCTAAAGCTAACACCTGATATGTGTTGTGTGCTGGTTTCTGTTCCGCTTGGTTCACTTCCTCATATTGATCTTTTGGGGACTCTTGCTGTGGAGATATCAACATGTGCTGGAGGCACGTACCACGTAGTGAGGGACGGTCATTCTCCAGCACACTTAATGACAGAGCTGGTCCCCTGCCTTTGTTAGGCTTAATTACGCACGCAGCCACACACACTCTCATAAACATACACAGATGAACACTGGCCACACTGTTTTAAGTGCGTGTGTGTGTGTGTGTATGTGTGTGTGTGTGTGTGTGTGTGTGTGTGTGTTTTATCCTAGAAGCAGCTGCATGCTTCTAAGAAGAGTGTGGGAGGAAAAGATAGAGCCAGTGTCTAATTAACTAACAAAATAGAGCGAGACAGAGAGAGAGGCAGTGCGGTAACATCTTTATGGCTTGATGGACAAGTGGTCAAAAGCAGGGAAACAAGTAAGAGAGAGGGAGATAAAGAGAGGGAGAGAGGAGGAAAGCAAGATATAACTACAACAAAAGGTAGAGAAAAAAAAGAGAGGTGAATGAAAATAGGACCCAAGAAAGCACTGAAGGGAGAGAGAACAAGAAGCAGAAAGACATGGTGGGAGGGAGGGAGGGAGAGAGAGAGAGAGAGAGAGAGAGAGAGAGAGAGAGGGAGAAGAAAAGAAAGTGGACGAGAGGACAGTAGTCTGTAATGAGGTGAGGCTGCCTTGGGGTGACACACTGGTCCCTTTGTGGGCCGTGCCTACTGAGAGAGGATGTGAGGGAGGGAGACAGGGAGGGAGGGAGGGAGGGATGGAGGGAGGGAGGGAGGCCTAGTCACAATCCAGCTCTGCTCAGATAATGGACTCCTCCAACAGAGGACAGCCCAGGCAGCCCACTGTCTTTGTTTGTGTTTCCTCTCCTTCGTGTTAGTGTGTGTGCGTGTGTGGAGGAGGATTTGTGTTGCCGTTATGCATCGGTGCAACAAGATGCCACTTGTCATCTTTATATTCAGAGTTGGCACACACGTTTTGATAAAGTGCAGCATGACTGCATTTAAAACAAGCGTGGTGTGTACGCTTACCACACACACCCACACAAACACACACAGACCCACACCCCCACACAATGTCATATCAGTCTTGTGTGGATAAGCAGACTGTGCACTCAGGAGTGAAATTGAAATGCAGACTTGCTTATTAAACAAACAGCCTCATCATCCTCTTTATAGCTAGTCCGCTGTCAATATCTGTTCATTTGCCAAGCAGCAAAGAGGGAGTGCATGTGCGCCTGTGTATGCGTGTGTGTGTGTGTGTGTGTGCGTGCGTGCATGCGTGTGAATGCGTGCATGTGTGTGTGTGTGTGTGTAAAGATAATGTGTCCCCCACCCGTGTCATTACTGAATACATGTACACATCCAGAATACGTTCTTGGATAATATATATCCTTCACATTGGAGACTGTTGACTGACACAAAGGGACACCTAAGATCCGTATTTATTATTTATGAGCGTCATATTCATAAACCAACAGACATTCCGATCTCCGCGTGAGCGTTCAGATTCAGGGCTACTCCACATCTCCTGAGCACCGAGTCATGTAGCCGCGCTTAGCATCGACCACCACCTTCCACTGGATAGGTTAGCCTTGAGCTAAAGGCTTTTTAATAAGTGAAGCCATGAAACGGGCTAGCCGATTCCCTCCCGTTTGTGTTGACGGCCGTGCCCTGCACGTCAACCATGTCACCTTCACCTCCAAACGGCAGCTAAAACATCGATCCCACAGGGAAGGCGATGGTGAGGAAATCCGCTCGCTGTATTCTGCGTGCCGCAGCTTATCAATTAATATTATTTCTTTTTGATTTTTTATCTCAGATCACTTGTGTTTCAAATCACGTTTTGGTTTGTAGGTGAAGCTAGATCCGTTCCTATTTCGTCTCATGAAATGCAATCTCTTTTTTCACAACTCTGTAAGTGAATCCGAGTTTTCAAGGAAAGAAGATGTCAGCTGGGTTTGGTATTTCTTCAGCCTCAGCTCCAACCCACACAGCTGGAAACTCTCTCACTGTCTCTCTCTTTTTCTCCCACACAAACACACAGACACAGTCACAGACACACACACGCACACACACGTCTACCCCCCTGGCTATGACATTAACATATTAAGTAAAGCAATTTACGTGGGACGATTCTTTAGGCAATTTGCCAGCAACTCAATACAATTAAAACAACCCACGGAAAACAATGTCAGGCACCCATCCAAACAAAGGCTACCTTTCACTCCCTCTCCCTCAGCCACCCTTCTTTTTTTGTTGTTGTTTTTTTCTAGCGACGGCGGCCCACGATGAACTGTGCGGGGAAAGTGTGTTTCATTAAATGTCCGTATCTCTGCAGGCAGTTGGTGGGGATTTCAGTGCAATTATCTGGCCATGGAGGAGTGATGGTGGCAGAGCAGACGGCCTGGCTGTCACCTCTCCAACGGGAGGCGGCTGCGGCCAGAGAGAGCGCCCTCTTTTGTGGCCGCCAGCCTCTTTAACCGCGTTGACTCCAGTCCGTGGGCGTCTTCTGCTCGGGCAGCCCTGGCCCAGCTCCCACTTGATGAGGTGAAGGCTTTAACGTAGAGTTTGGCACCTAGCACTCAGCAAACAGGCCTTCCATTCTCCATGACCCAGGGGGCTCGATGGGAAAAGGGCTTCTTGACCTCTTTCCGTGCCTTCCTTTACTCCTGGGGGGAGTAATTGGTGTGTGGGCTCCTCTGTGGGCCAGGGAGGCTGCCCTGAGCCACGTGAACCAAGAAGGACTGGGCCTGGCGCGCCGCCTCCTAGCTGAGGAGTCCACCTTCCCCCACGGGCGTGTTCCGCAAGCACTCTGACGGAACCTGCAGGGATAATAGTCGCCTGCCTCAAAAGCACAGCGGGTGGAGCAGTAGAGAAAGAGAGAGGGTGACGGAGGTGAGAGGTAGGGAGGGGGGGGGGTGTTGGTTGGATGAGGTGTCGTGAGGAGTCAGGGCACCATTACGGCGCCGGCGTTGGCGGTTGGGAGAGGGAGGGGCGGTTGCCCGGGGCGACGGGCAATTAATAGGGTACTCGTGTCAACGGGAGTACGTCTCGTTAATACTTGAGGCCCTCGCGTCTTCTGGACCCGCGGGACAAGGGGAGGGGACGGGGGACACAGGGAAGGAGCAGGGGGGGGCCCTAGTCGTGGTGGAGAGCACTCATTTCAAATGCCAGCGGACACTCAAGAAGACTGCTGTGTGCGTTGGTTGTGAGTGTGTGTGTGTGTGTGTGTGTGTGTGTGTGTGTCTGTCTCTGTGTGTGTGTGTGTGTGTGTGTGTGTGTCTGTCTCTGTGTGTGTGTGTGTGTGTGTGTGTGGTAGGGGGGGTCGTCAGTCGTGGGTAGCCATTGATTCTGACCCAGGAGTGCACGCCCCAAAGAGGTCGCGGCGAAGCCTTTTTCTTGCGCGACACCCTCCAATCACAGCGCCGCCGGCTCCTTGGCGCGCCCGCTAAGTAACCCACGGAGCCTGGCAGCGAACGCCCTGCCAACCTCCGCCAACACGCGTCTAATGGCTACTAATGGGTCTGTTCTCCACAGCTCCAGCTTAAGGGCTTGGCGTCCCAGCCTTGAGTCACGCTCACCAGGTCTCCTCCCTGACCTTACCGGGCTGTCAATCAGAACGCCAGCAGTCCCTCCACACAGCAGAGCCAGGCCCGGAGCCGTGGTTAAGGGTTCAATTGGGTTGAATCAAGGGTTTGGTCATGTGGAGTGGCCCTCATACGCTGTTTTGATCAGCCTCAGCTTGACACAGCAGACTGTAAGGTGTATGGACACATAATACAGCTATTTTAAAACGGGCAACGTCAAGTAGTTATTAGTGAGGAAACACAGTGCAGGATTTAATGCACTTGCTGGCACATTTGTGGTGGTCTTTGATTGTTTTTGTTCTGTTTGTGATCATGTTTGCTTTCAAAACCAGGCAACTATTTATTCTAAAACTTAAAATTCTCTTTTTGTGATTGCATAATGGCTTTAAGATCCTTCCCTATAGTTTTTTGTTTTGGTATTCTTGTGGAGGCTTCCCTCTCCACAACCGTAGAAACATTTAGAAAGTCAATACCAGTCATAAGCTCTCAGTTATACCAATAACCTGGGCATTTTGGGAATAGACTGAGAAATATTAACAAACGACATAAAATACAAAAAAATAAAATGCCCAAAAACAAGATCTGAAAGGGTTCCGTCCTGCTTCTCCCACACCGGGCCATCCATCCCCACCCACGAGTCAGCCGGAGCGCCTGATGCACCAGACCGTCCTCTCCCTCTAATGGACGGCGTTCCGTTAGCCACCTGTCGGGGCTGCCGACCCTCCTGACAGGAGCACAGGGGCCGGCGTCGACGCGTTAGCTCGCCCTGACAGGCGGGGTCAACGAGCCTGGCCCCCGGGGGATGGAAAAAGCAGCCCCGCACTCACAGAAAGGCCGCCGACAGAACGGAGCGCTGGAGACATGGAATTAGAGTCTTTCATTAGCTCCGCCGCAATCAGCCCCCCGCCGATCGATATGAAGCCGCGGTGAGGAGGGCCAGTGGAGGGGTCAGGAGTGGGGGCGCCATGCCTCTCTGCCTCCAGTCCGCGGAGGTCCAGGGGACCAGGGAACCAGAAGCTTATCGGGGGAATTAGCCGGCGGAGCGCCACAGGCGTTTTTTTCCTCGGTGTGTGTGTGTGTGTGTGTGTGTACGTGCACACTGTTCCACGGTGCCTGTGTATCAAAGGGAAACGTGCACTACGGCCTCTGAGCGCACACGTCTGCCTGGCAGCAGAAAGACAGCAGCTCCATCCCTGAGCTCTGCCTGCACGTCAGTGAGCAAGGCTCTCATTGTGTTTTAGTGTAGGGTTATTTGTATTTTCTAGTAACTAGTAACAGTATTTTTGGTTTCTTTCCCTAAACATTTTGGTTCTCCTTGAACAAAATGGAGGTAAATCTTTCTAGGAAACCATGATGAAGTAGTTATCGTATACAATATAGGTGGACTTGTTCTCTTACACTATGCTATAGGCTGTCTATTGCTGTTTACTCCCTTATGGCCCCCTCGAATCCCTCCCTCCCTCACTCTCTCCCTCCCTCCGCCAGCATATCTCTCTCTCTTCCCCCCCCCCTCTCCAGGGAAATGTGTTGAGGGATTGAAGTGATTTGCAGTAATAGAACTTTGGGATAAACTGGATTAGATGATCCTCCCAATCCCACCAGACCCTCGCATACACACCCACACACTCTCTCTCTCTCACACACACACACACACACACACACACACACCCACACAAACACACACACTCCTCCCTGCTGGCCCCTGACTCGGTGGTGTAAACCTCATTACGTGAGCCCCATTCCCCATCCAGACGCCCACCAGGGAACCGTGGGATTGACGACCAGGAAGAGGCCTGTCACTTTGGATATGGCCCGGCCCGCTGGGGAAACGGGTCGATTCACACAGAGCGCTGTGATTCAGTGGTTAAGGACTTGCTGGGGGAATTCACCAGCTTTTTTAGCACGGCTTTTCTTGTCAAAGCCTGTTGCTTTGTGAACCTCCAATAGCACTGTGATTAGTCTTTATTTAATGAGCTGTGACCACTTTACGTCAGCTTTAAAGGCATTGTTGATATCGATGAAGAGATGGCTTAATACCAGTAGGTGGCAAACAAAGGGGCCTCTCACTGTGTCTCAGACTGTAACCCATAGACAGTGTCATTCTAGAATGATCCCAGTGGTCACAGGCTTTAACCCATAGACAGTATTATTCTAGAATGATCCCAGTGGTCACAGACATTAACCCATAGACAGTGTAATTCTAGAATGATCCCAGTGGTCACAGACTGTAACCAATAGACCGTGTCATCCTAGAATGATCCCAGTGGTCCTCCCGCTGTTTTACCAGTAGCACCGCTGAGCAACGGCCTAGCACTTTCATTGCTGGAGGTGCCTGTAGTCACGGGGCGCGTTCCGTGTTATGACTGTGTCCGTGTGGCTCCTGACAAGGGGGCGACCGGTGCGCTGTCTTCCCGTCGCTGCGGTCACAGAGTCTGACGCGTGGCGGGCAGCTTGTTGTGACGGTCCGGGTCTGTGACAGGAGGACTGTGGAGGTGGACGGGACTGGTGTGTCTGTGTGCTTGTGTGTGTGTGTGTGTTTGTGTGTGTGTGTGTGTGGGGGGGGGGGGCCTTGGTACGCGTGTGTCTGACTGACTGATTTACTGTCTGACTGGCGGACTGACGTGAGCATGTCACCGCCTTGCTTTGTCCATCTCTGTGAATCCCCCCCCAACGTTCTCCTCCCTCTCCCCGTTCAAACCGTCTCCCTCCGTCTCCCCGATTTCCTCTGTCACATTGTTTTACGTCTCCTTCTCTTCTTTCCTGCTCGTGTTTTCTTTATGACAGTGTCTGCCGCTTCCAGTATCGATGATCTGTCTGACCTGCCGACCAAACCTCACAGCCTCTCTCTCTCTCTCTCTCTCTCTCTCTCTCTCTCTCTCTCCCCCTCTCTCTCTCTCTCTCTCTCTCTCTCTCTCTCTCTCACTCTCCAGGGAAAGAGGAGTCGGTGGCCACCTTCAAGGGGAACGAGTTCTTCTGCTACGACCTGTCGCTGACGCCCATCCAGTCCAGCACGGACGAGATCACGCTCTCCTTCCGGACGCTGCAGCGCAACGGCCTCATGCTGCACACGGGCAAGTCGGCCGACTACGTCAACCTGTCGCTGAAGAGCGGCGCCGTGTGGCTGGTCATCAACCTGGGCTCGGGCGCCTTCGAGGCGCTGGTGGAGCCCGTCAACGGCAAGTTCAACGACAACGCCTGGCACGACGTGCGCGTCACCCGCAACCTGCGCCAGGTAACCGCGCCCGCGGGCACCGCCCCTCCCCCCGCCTGGCCCTTCACCAGGGTCGGTTGGTCGACAGTTGTGATACGGATTTTGGGGGGCTTTTGTTTCGGTGATGATGGAGTCTCCCTGTCTCTCTGGCTCTCTCTCTTTCTCTCACACACACGACCTATTCTCCATTCTCTTCCTCTCTCTTTCGTTCGTCGAACTCTTCCCTTCTCCAAGGGTCTTTCAGCCTTCCTGATCTCCTCTGTGGCTCGCTGTACCATTAATCTCAATGGTTTGTTCTTCTTTACAGGTGGGTGTGGGGGGGGGGGGGGGACAGGTCCTGTGCTGCTGTGTTGACCTTTGTCTCTGTCCCCCAAAGAACCAAAGATCCATGTCTCCCTCACGCACCCGTCACGCATGCTGAGACCGGGGGGGTAAAACACAATGGCCGAGAATCACACCAATCCCTCTCTTACATCTCTGTCCACGTCAAGTACAACAGCCCTTGCTGTTGGAAGTATAGATTGACTTGGCCAGGATCAGTTCTTCCCTCCACCCGATACACCTCCCCACAGGCCAGAGTGCTTTATCAGACCAGACAAGGCACTTCCACTCGAGGCTAAACAAAACCAAACATGATCAAACATTTGTTCACGCGCTTTTAATCGTATCAGTGGAAAGCGAACAAAAGACCTCGGACGATGCAAACACACACATGGACGCGCGCGCACGCACACACAGACACACACAGACACACACACACACACAGCAAGGCTCAATAGCGGGCCATCCATTGGCAGTCCCAGATAGCAGCAGGGAGATACAATCCATTTCACTTACCATTGCCTTTTTTACCTCACCCACTGTTCTGGTCATTGGAATTGGAATGAATGCCTTGTCCTTCCTGATAATGGCCACTGAAACGAGCCTGGCTTGCAAAAAGACCTGAGGCAAAACAAACCAACAGAAAAGGCCCACCCCAAAATACTCCACTGGTACACACACACACACACACACACACACACATGCACACACACACCAATACGCAATGGCTATCCTCGTGGAAAAAGTGGGACAGACTGAGTTCTGGGTGGAATATCCGTGTGACGGTGCAGGTGCTGTACGGGCTCCTTCAAAGGACAGCCTGGGGTATCTCAGTAGGCAGAGGGCTTTCAGACATGTTCCAGAAGCAGGCTCTATAGAACAGAGCACTTTCCTTTGATACTGCTCATATACGCTCATATCTTATATCTTATTATTAGAGGTTCACCGCTAGCTAGCATGCTTTCGATTTATGTTACTTGCTAATGCAAACACACATCCATAACTCAGTAGGACACGGACAGGACACACACACACACACACACACACACACACATCCACAGGCACTCACACAGGGTCAAATATATTTGCTACGGCTGGGCCATGTTTGTTCAGCAGAGTGAGACTAGCTTAATGAGCTTAGAAGGCCAACATGGTTTTAAAGCTTTACGAGTGTGATCCGCACCCGCTCCCCACAGGCCTCACCGAAACTAACACACTCTCTCTCACACACACACACACACACACACACACACACACACACACACACACACACACACACACACACACACACACACACATCAACGCCATTCATTCCCATCGCGCCCCTGACCGCAGCATTACATTAGGAGCCCATCAACCATGAACGCCCGATGCACGTCCTCGCCCTAACCATCCGTCCGTCAACATGTCCCGCTCTCCATCACCTCAGTCAGCTCAGTCACTGACCAGCACCTCAGTCAGCTCATAGTTACTGACCAGCACCTCAGTCAGCTCAGAGTTACTGACCAGCACCTCAGTCAGCTCAGAGTCACTGACCAGCACCTCAGTCAGCTCAGAGTCACTGACCAGCACCTCAGTCAGCTCAGTCACTGACCAGCACCTCAGTCAGCTCAGAGTCACTGACCAGCACCTCAGTCAGCTCAGTCACTGACCAGCACCTCAGTCAGCTCAGAGTTACTGACCAGCACCTCAGTCAGCTCAGTCACTGACCAGCACCTCAGTCAGCTCAGTCACTGACCAGCACCTCAGTCAGCTCAGAGTTACTGACCAGCACCTCAGTCAGCTCAGTCACTGACCAGCACCTCAGTCAGCTCAGTCACTGACCAGCACCTCAGTCAGCTCAGTCACTGACCAGCACCTGTCAGCTCAGAGCCACTGACCAGCACCTCAGTCAGCTCAGTCACTGACCAGCACCTGTCAGCTCAGAGCCACTGACCAGCACCTCAGTCAGCTCAGTCACTGACCAATACCTCAGTCAGCTCAGTCATTGACCAACCACACCCGCTCTCCATCACCTCAGTCAGCTCAGTCACTGACCAGCACCTGTCAGCTCAGCCACTGACCAGCACCTCAGTCAGCTCAGTCATTGACCAACCACACCCGCTCTCCATCACCTCAGTCAGCTCACAGTCACTGAGCAGCCACACCCCCTGTCCATTCTGACACACTGCCTGTAGCACCGACACTATGACGGCCACATATAATGTATGTAATTACACATGAATACATACACAGAACAAATATATTAGACATTAAACATATACATACGGTACACATACATTACACATTAAAACATATACATTGCACATTAAAACATATTCTTATACAGTACACAGACCAATGCAGTTAAACCCTGATTTTACGGGCCCCAAGTTTTACACTAATCTGGCTAGAACGCGATGAGTCATCGGACACTTTGTGTTGTCATTTCTACTGTAACAGCAACGATTTATTCATGGAATTCTTGAATTCAAAGGTATTTGCCAGTAAAACGTCCAAAAGAGTCAAATCGGGTGAAACCAGGAGTGTTTCAGGATGTTAACATTGGGTCAGTTTGAACCCTGATTTAGCGTGACCCTGCCCTTTACATAGAACCCAACGACCGTG
>CM030188.1:12721597-12801597 GCA_017639675.1 Aplochiton taeniatus | reverse complement strand
GAAAGAGATAAAGAGAAAGTCTGCTGTCTGTCGTATCCACTGCTGCTGCCGAACACACACATACACACACGCACGCACACACACACACACACACACACACACACACACACAGCTTGCAGCAGAGTCCTCTCTCTGGCATAATTGCGGTGACATTTGGAGCTTCACCTGAAGCCATCCTGTCTGTTTCCATTACTTGGAGCCAGCATGTGGTGGGTGGTGGTGGAGGGAGGGGGAGACTGGAACCAAGAGCCTGATGGAGAGAGCCCTTTGGTGCATCATGGAGAGGTGCTGCATGGCAACACACACACACACACACACACACACACACACGCCCTAACACATACCGAGTATCAGTGTTCAATACGTGTGCACCAACACACACAAACACGCCCTATCTCACATACCCAGGGTCAGTGTTCAACTCGTGTGCACCAACACACACACACAATATGAACACACAAATACGCCCTAACTCATATACCGAGTGTCAGTGTTCATGTTTATTCAACACGCCTGCACCCTAATCCCAACACACCCACACAGTATGAACACACACACACACACACACACACAAACACACACACACGCACACACACACACACACACACACACACACACACAGTCAATAGATGAATGGGCCCCTTTTGTGTGGGTCCATCTTTGATCATACACCAGTTCATCTGTAGCCGTCTCTTATTGTTATGCCGCGTTACAAACCCCATTACCCTCCGCTAAACCTTTGATGAAAAATAAAGCCCATTCTCCCCTCGCAAAAACCACCACACAATATCCATTTTATCACTTGCTATTAAATGGCCAAATTGGAAATTTACAGGGGAGCGGCCATCAGTCTTACAACTCTCTCATTCGGCGTGATAAATCTTTCCTGCCCAAACGGCCAGAAACAGTGTACGGCCCATTGATCATTTTCATAGCGCCTGCTTAAATATTTATCCGACTTGTGCCCGTGGTGATAGTTCAATCATGTCCGTCGGGCTATGCAAAGATCAGTGGCCCGCGGTGGCGTCGCTGAACAAGTCATCCGTCAAAGCACACCCCGGGCCCGTCGCCACGGCGGCCATTGACGTGTGTCAGTTCTGGCCGCGCTCACAGTGTCGGCCTCCTCCCCCGTCGATAATTCACGGCCGGGTCCCGGCCTCGTCTGGGGACGCGCCGGCCGAGTTGCCGCTGACGCAAAGTTGTTTTGTCTAGTCTGCGGGTCGTTTACCCGATATGGAGCTTTATCCTACATCGGTAAACAATGGCGTCTCGCTCGGCGCTCTCCCAGAAGAGACAATTATAGCCTTGGAGGAGGCCAAGGCGCAGGGCTGTCACAGCCAGGGCTCCGGGCCCGGAATATGAATAGAGACGGCGCTGCCTCGGCCCTGGCTCTCCAGACGGGCTGGGAGAGCTTTGAGAGCTCCCGCTCCATTTCTCATGTCCTCGTTGTCTTCACAACCCTCCCCCCCGACTCCCCCCCCTCACTGTGTGCTGCATGTTCTGTCCCTGCTCCCACATTCAGTTCAATCTCTGCTCTGGTGGCTGTCTCTATGCCGTCTCTCTCTCTCTCTCTCTCCTCCTTTCTCTCTCTCTCTCTCTCTCTCTCTCTCTCTCTCTCTCTCTCTCTCTCTCTCTCTCTCTCTCTCTCTCTCTCTCTCTCTCTCTCTCTATCTATCTATCTTAATCTGCGATAGACAGCTGTGTACTGTAGCTCCCAGATCACGGATTGTGTGCCACTACTGTGGTTCATTGCATTCCAAAAACAGCGCTCCTCTCTGCTCTCCAAAACTCTCATCAAAGCCCCAACTTCAGTCAGACTTCCTCCGGCCTTTGCTATCTCTTTTCTCCTTTCTTACATTAGCAAAAAGATCAGCAGTTATTTCAAGCAGCCCTGTCCCCCTGTCTGTCTGTGGAACGTCTAACGAGATGGAAAGATACGTTCTGAATTCAGACATCAAATACGGGGAATGGAGGGGGGATTGAAAGACTCGATCTAATCATCTTCATTCCCGAGCCGAATCACATCATTGCTATCCGTCGGTTATGAAAGAATGCAAAGTCATTGTCACCTTGGCGGCGGCGGCGTATTGTTTCATTTAACGGGCCATTGTTTGGCTCCAGCTCCTCTGGGTCCCCGTGCCATCTAGTGTCTGATGTAGTCATCTGTGTTTGGCCACGATTAGAGACAAAACCAAAAGGCACTGCCGGCTCTTTGACGCAGCTGAGATCGCTCTGCATACACAAACCCGCCCAGCCCCCCCCCCCCCCCCCCCCCCCCCCCCCCCCCCCTGCCCACCCCCCACCCATCCACCCTCCGCAAAGGAAGACGTCGCGCCAACAGGTCCATCTATTTCCAACACCTGTCGGCCACGGTGTTGTCTTACATGTCAGGTGACGGAGGGCCATGCTACGTCATGTTGCACGGCATTCTAATTAGACGCTATACTTACCCTCAACACTAATTAAAAGCAAGGTTAAAAAAATGTCAAATTACACGAGGCTTTAAACTATACATCCCCACTTCATAATTAGAGGCTATATATGTATGAGTGTCTATCGGCAGAACTATGGCGGCGGACTACAGTGGGATGGGAATCCAATTAAAGTCACTGCCAGCCCTGGCGTTACTTCCCACCAAGCGGTTTCACTTTCATCACGCCTGTGTTTCCTTCTCCAGGTGCGGAGAGCACGTCCCCGGGTTGTTTTGCGAAGGCCTTTAATGACTGAATATCTATTTCCTTTCAGGAGGCAGGCGCAGGGACTCTCAAGTAGAGGGAGTGCAATTAACGGTCTCTCTGTCTTGGCCATCATCTCATCTCTTCTTCTCTCTAAGTTTCCCTCCTTCACGCTATGCAATACATTGCAAATATTTGATCTTTTTGACATGCTCTGGCCCACACAAATTGAATGACACTGATAACAATAACGACTGATAACGACTGATGACTGATAGCGAGTTAAAGCGACTATACTTTGGCCTCATGGTCATTGGATATACATGGATTATGATGTACATATCTAAAAAAAGAAAATGTGTTTCAGAATTGTCAAGCCTCCCAGAGTAACTAGCCCTAGAACAAAATATTGGCAGCATCCGGGCTAAGGGATGAATGCCTGGAAAACCAACATGGCCACTCCCTCTGCAAAGGAAACCCGATTCGAATGGACACGCCCTTTAGCACAAGTCCCTCCCACTTACAAGATTAGCCTATCCTAGCCTCTACTAGTACTGGTCTACTTTTCCTTCCTTCCCTCCCTCTCTCTAAACAAGCAACACCCTCAAACTACCCCTAATCCCTCTATGTCATTTGCTAACTCTTGTCTTTTTTACTAACAACAAGCTTCAGAACTCTCCAACTTCTTATTTACGTTATTTTCCGTTACCTTTTTTGATTTGTTTAACAACTAACATTGTGTCATTCACGGAATGTGAGTCACCTGTTGTTTTTCGAAACTTGCGTACTTACGTACTAACATGTATTGGTATTGTATTATTTCATTTTCTGAACGACCCTTTAACACAAAATAAGTTTATGGTTACTTTCTTTATTTCTTTATTTGGGTGATTTAAATTAGTTCACAATAGAAAAGATGAAACAAATCTATTCATTTTAGAATTTCAAGAACTGACTAGTTAGTAGATTTTTTGGGGATTATTCTCAGCAGCTGTTTTTTGCAATAGGCTTTTTTTTATATATATCTTTTTTTTTATTGGTGTCCTTTATTGAGTTTTACGGTTTGTCATTTTTTTTCTTTCTCCTCCCCGTTTTCTCCTGAAGCACGCAGGCATTGGACACGCTATGGTAAACAAACTGCATTATATGGTAGATATCATTCTAATTGTCTTATCCTTTGGTTTGCCCTGGGTTTTCCGTTACCTCTTTCTATTCCGTTTGCTTAACTGAAAATACAATCCGCCATGGATTTCCAGGTAGTCGAAAACCTCACCTCTCTACTCCTCTTTGTTTCACTTTCTTTTAATGTCCGCTTTTTGACCATACTCCCTTTCCCCAAGTGATACTATCTATTCATTGAAAGAGGTCTATCCCCCAAAAAGATCCGAAAAACAATCCTAAGTTTTAACTTTTTTAGTTCTTTGAATTTTTTTATACCTCTTTAATTTTGTCCTTCCAGCACTATCCGTATGAAGAAATAAAGAATCACCCTAATATAGACACTTTTAAATTGAGAAAATTAAAAAGTACCTTTTCACTTCAGGTTACCTTCTATTTTGTTTCTTAGAAAAACCTTATGAAGTGAATGTACACAGTGGACTCCATACACAGAGAAACACACCTCTACTGCAGCTCCAGAGACAGGCAGTAAGAAAAACTCCATATTTTATCGACATGAGAGGCCCAATAAATGGTTGAGGCTGCCATTTAGTTTTCTTGTCCCCGGTGAGATTGTAGGACATGACCTGTTGTTGCAGCTACGCGGTCTGCAGATGATGCTGGAGTATTTACTGTATGCCTGCTGATTTAGTGGCCAGGCCACAGGCTGTAGAGCATGGGTTCCGTCCATTAGAGGGCCCTGGGTGATTAATTGCCGGGATAGAGGCGCTCCCGGCCCCAAGACCTACACACACATCTTATCGAGTTTCTTTATGTTGTTATACAGTTTACACCGTGCAAACACACTTTTAGACACACAGCGTTCATTGAACAGATGTTTTTGGTGTTAAAAAATCGAAACGTTTTGGAATACCGCAGTTCCATCAATACATTATTAACATGTAAGATGAAAAAAAAGAAAGATACATTTTAAAGTGGAGGGAACTTAAATGTATTATTTATGATTTCTGATGATGATATTACGCCTCTGGCAAATCAAGCAAACAATTCAGTCAGACTTGTTTAGCCTCAAGCCACGTTGTTCTTAGTACCTGTCCCTGGACATGCTAATGCTTTAGGCTGCATGGTGGAGGATGTCTCCTGGAGTTTCCTCTGTGTCCGATCTGCTGTCTCTATTAACACTAATACCAACTCTATAACCTAATATGGGTTAGGTATGCATGGAAGACTTGAACCCCCTTAACCTTTCTGTTGTTTTTTTAATACTGATTACATTGAGGATATATGGGCATGTATATACAATGGCTAACATATATACATACATATATCAATTGTGCTAATATTACCAATATGGCCATATGACTCGTTGGCCACCCTTTGTTGATTCATTTATTTTACCTTATAAGTTGAATCTAATTAAATAACCTACTAAAACAAATAATGACCTCCCCCCTGACCTTCCCCAAAACAAAAAGAAGAAATAGAGGAAAAAGTAAGTGGGAGGAAGGCTTCTCATGTTCTACGTGAAGAGATGAGTCATGCACACTGAACGCTCCCTGGACAATTTAGAATGATATGGTGGAGTTGTGGGGGTGGGAAACAGTTTGTACGTTAGGCATAATAACTTCACAAGAACATGGAAAGAATACAATTATATGTATATATATATTTTTTGCTAACAGATGTTTAAGTCAAAGGGAACATGGTTGACTTCTCAAACACACTTGGATTTCTTCTCTTTACACTTGTAGAGAGAGAGGCCCTCCGGTCCCTACTTAGATTTTCCAGTTCTTTACAACCTTCTCATTTTCATTCGTGGTTTATGAGACTGGGCCCACCCCCTAAATGGTCATCACCCAATGGATGAGTGGCTGCCCCCTGTTTGCATGCGTCCTATTGGCTATCATCTCTTCCACCCGCCTCCCGCTCGACGTGTGTCCCCCTGCGCCAGCCCAGCAGCGCGTGTCATCGGTGTTGCATGCGTGTCTTAATGTGTGTGGTCCTTTCTGTTGCATTCCTGTCCTAAAACACCCTTCAACCCTTTTTTCCCTCCTCATTCATCTGCTCTGCTGTTCGGGTGGCCTTGAACCCATTGACGCCTCCTGTCAAGTATTTTTCTTTTGCTGGCTTCAGCCTGATTGTTGGATGGTTTGGTTTGTCTGGTGGAGCTGCCCTGTCACTCCCACTCATCCTCCCATGGCTCCAGCCTCAGCATGCCCTGTGTGTGTTCACCTTGTTAGCTTGGATGGAATTATTTTCTTTCTTCTTAACCAAAAAACCCAAATCCTTTGTCACTTTGAAATAGCACACATTCATTCTAAATCTGGATCTGGTTTGAGCAAATCAAATTTGCAGAGGACTTTTGAAGGAATCCTCCTAATTGTTTTCCACACTACTACTCTACTAAATTTTACTAAAACAAACGTGTTACTAATACTACTGTTTGAATCAAACCTTTGTTGTGACTGTACTAACAACCATTTTTGTGTCTGACTCTCCCTTACTTACTTAAAGTACTAACCGATTTCGTTCACCCTCCAAACCTGACTCCTAACTCTCCAATTCCAATGCTATAATCCCCCCCCCCCCTACCTCCTGCCACCTCTTGCCCCTCCGACCCCCCTAAGATTTTGGGAATGATGTCCAAAGAGCTCGTTGGGAGAGCGCTGTTGCGCCCCTCGCCTTGCTCCCCTTTACTAACCCAGTCTAAAAACACCGCGGCCACCAGCCCTCCAATGACTTGATTATCACTGCGTCCAATCACTGCGAGTTGGCCAGCTGCCAGACACCCGTCCGAGGATTCCTAGTCGGTCGGAACCCCCCCCCCCCCATCCCCCCTCCTCCTCAACTCACAGCTCCTTCCATTAACAAATGTCTGATTCAGAGCTGAGGGTCCAGGGCCTGTGATCTATACCAGGGTGATCGATGCAATGCAATGGACAGTCCTTTGACAAGTGCCGTCAAAGCAATCTGCTGCTAACTAACTCTGTTTAATGCCTTTTCTTCCAAGCAGTTATTATCTCCCCACGGGTAAGTGCTTATCAATATTTCAATGTTTTAAAAAAAAAGAGAGATTCAGAGAGCCATGCCATGTAATTTCATCTGAATGTGGGGTGAATGTCTGGGATGTGGGGCTAAGGTAAGCTGGTTGATTCTGCTCCGCTGGTGGTATTGACTGAATAACGTTACGGGGATAGGGGACGTCGTTTGGCCGACTGTCGCGGGCCGTTTGACGGAGTAGAAACTCCGGCACACCCCGACAGCGTCTGCTCAGTGACTGCCGTGTTGGATATTATTTGGGGGAATGGTTCCCGTAGAGGGAGAAAACTGGCTCTCTCTAAGCCTGAAAAGGGATGCTGTCATCTGAAAAAGCCACCTATCTCCTAACCACGCTGCGCTATTTCAGTGGAGAATGGGTGGCAGGTAGGGGTCCTTTGCATATCAACGTAGCGAGTTGTTGAGAAGCCGCCGCTGTGCTGTTCTTTAGGTTCCTGGTCGACCGCTGCCTTCAGGGGCCCGGGCCCTACAAAGTCGGCTCTTGTTCCATCGCTGCTCATGTTGGGCGCACAGTGACTACGAGCTAGCTGGTAGAATTTCTTATTTGATACGGCCTTCGGCGCCACCATCAAAGACAGACCACCTGGATTCCCTTTGATGGGCTGTGTCGTGCAGCCACTAACCCCTCTCTATGGGCCTGGAGACTCTCCCCCGCTCCATTGCCCAGTCAGGAACTAAAGCCATTCACAGACCCGTAGAAAATGAAGAGTAGAAAAAGAAAAAGACAGTGTAGGAGAACGGCGGTTCGTTTCACTGGGCTGATTCGGAACTGTGTGTGTGTGTGCGTGTGTGTGTGTGTGTTTGTGTCCTTCCGCATGCGTGTGTGAGCGTGGGTGTAAGTGACAAAAGTGAGAGAGGGAACGTTTGAGCATGAGGAAATGTGTGTGTGTGTGTGTGTGTGTGTGTGTGTGTGTGTGTGTGTGTGTGTGCGTGCGTGTCCGAGGGCACTTGGGGTTCCCGGCGCTGCTCTTTCGGAGCCTTGGCGTTCCATGAGAGGGGATCCACTCCCTGAAGAGAGAGTCAATGTGGCCCCGTGCAGTCAATGTGGCCCCGTGCAGTCAATGTGGCCGGGCCACGCTCCACCGAGCACACCCAAGAACTGTGGCCCGGCGCCGCCCCGCTCCGGGTTCACCAGGGGCCTGACACTGTACGCAGCCACTGGAGCGCACGGGACCGGGGGCCAAGCGGGTCCCGCCAGGGCCAGCACGCAGCTGTCATTTTCCCTCTCTTCAGGGGAGAGCGCTGAGCTCTGTAGGTTTCCAGAGGAAGGGTCAAGATGCCGGGGCAGAGGCTGGAGAGAATGGCTTGGCAGAGGAATAAAGTGAGCCCATGGCCACTATCCCCTGGCACCGCTCCTTCTCCACAGGTGCGTTTAACTGGGCTAATGGGCGGCCCACGCTGACTTTTTCGGGCGGCGCTTTTCAACGCGTGGTGTAGAAAAACGGTCCTTTGGAGGATTTACTTTTCCGAATTATTATTGATCACCAGTCACCGAGCAGTCCCAGGGAACATCGGATGTAGGCTGTTTCGGCGCGGGTAGCTTTTGTGTATGGACGAAGGGTCGAGACACGGACAGAGACGGAGGTTGCCGTTCTTTTCCCTGTTACATGGAATATTGACATTTGTGTCCCCTTTTGGTTTGAACGCTTCGGTGAGCATCGGTTCAGCCCGAAAAATCAGGCGCAGTCGTAATTGCTAGCCTGAAGTGACAGCTGGATTGATGTTGATGAATGTTCCGCCTAGATAATTGTGGCCGGCTCTTGTACGCGGCCCTCCAGTGCCACCGCAGGTTGGCGCCCAACGAAAACCTGGAGGGCCGGCGGGTCAGCGCCCTGGTGCTTTCGTACAGCATGTTAATAACCGCTTCGTGATCCCCACACTTTGCACCCGGAGCTGGAGCGGGACGCTGCATGGCTAAGGGCAACGGGGACAGTGAAAAGGAAAATCCATTATTTAGCTGCTATTCCCCTGCCCCTTTCAAGTGGAATGACCGTAAAAAAAAATGTAGCCCTTCCGTGAGAGACATTAGGCAACCAAATTGGTTTGGCCCAAGAAGGAGTGGCCTGTCATTGTCTACGGTAGAGGGAGGCCGGTAGGCAGCATCTCGGCTCTCCAATGCATCAATATCATATTGTTGATCCATCGGATGACAAGGTGATCAATCACACTCCATATGCTTATTGTTCCGGCCCAGTGACACCCAAAGTACAAATGTCTTTAGACAACAGCTTAAGTCACGGAATTAGCTGTAATCAAATGAGCAGTGCTTAATGTGTCGGAGATGAATGGAGTCATTTTAGTCCACTCCGTCAAACAGCACATATTTTACTTGTCCAAGAGCCGGAGCAAAAGTCACCTACCGCGTCGATGTTGTCATCTAAAGCGTAAGCACTAAGCATTCCAAATCTGTCTTAAGTTGATATGTGCAATTACGATGTCTACTAAAGAACAAGGCTGTGTGGTTCCTACGCGTTCTAGCAGCGGCAACCATAATAAAGGAACATGCCAAGTGAATGTCCCGCGCCATTCCTGCTATGCTTCGACATCACTCTCTTTGCTTTTAAGGAATGGCGGAGATGAAAGCAGCCAATTTCCCCACAATACCGGACGTCAGCATCAGCCCTTTGATTGCGGCAGCCCCCCTCCATTACAGCTTCTCCCACCACGCAAGAGTAGACAGAGTAAACGTGCCAGTGCATTCTGTAACAAAAGTAAAGAGAACAACCAAATTTGAATAAAAAAAACCTGCTATCTCAGCTGGCTGTCTGTCTCTCTCTAGTTAACACATCCTGAGCGTCGGATCCGAGCTCCATCACACAGTAATCGCGGATGCTAATTGTACTTTAGATCTCTTCTTGGAAGTACCAGGATCTAGATCAAGCTTTTCTTAGGAGGCGTCGGCAGGGCCCTGCACGTCTTAAGTGCACCACCGCTGCATAATCAGTCAAGCTGCTGTTAGACAATCAACCCAACCTTACCAGGTCCATTTCCATAATGGAAGTCTGTAGTTTGAGCACTGTCTTGCTTGTTTTATTTTTTTATAATTTGCTCTTTTCAACTGCTAAAGCCTTAGTCAATCTGCTACCGGTAGCCGTTCTCCATTCTTCTAAAACATACTCTGTTATTGGTGCGTTGGAAGAAATGGTTTGATCTCTGGGCACATCTAGCCACAGACATCGTTCTTCAAATAGACATTTCTGGGAAACCAATGGGATTATCCCCGGACATAGTCTGCTAACATTGCCTTACGCGGACTAGCTATTGAAGAGTGTCAATCAGATTGACTTCACTTTACCCCGCAAAGCCTGCCTTCCCTGCCCGGGGATATAGGCTTGATCCCTGTGTAATCGCAGTGGTATTACACTGCGGTGGGGTCACAGTAAACTGAAGAGAGGGGGCTCTGGCTAATGTGTGACCACTGAGCCTATGAGACACGGGCTTAGCACGGAGGTGTCTCACCTTGAGAGCCATTGGAGGGCCAGCGACAGGTCTGCTCAGGGTCGCGCCACACTCCGTTCATGGTTGTAGCGGGCGGTTGGATTTCGAAGAGTCCGAGCGACTTATAAAGGAACGGGCAGGGCCGTTCCTATCACCAGCACCTATGATTTCAGCCATACTCCTGCCTGGTCTCTTGATGTGTGTCGGAGATCTAAAAGCCCAGGGCTGGGGGAAAAAAAAACTCTGTTGTAGTAACTTAATAATTCAGTATTTGCAATTCACTGAAGCAGAATATTTTAAAACGATCAATTCCAAGCAAAACAACTATTGGGGGGGGGGGGGGGGGCTTTCTCTCTAAAAGCGTGCCTGTTAGTCATGGGCTCTAACTATGAGGCACACAATACTTTCAGCAACCCAACTTTTGATGTCATCACCCCTCCTCTCGTTTCACCCGTGATGCAAGAGCGTGCAAGTTTGGTCCGCCCAAGGGCCTTGTACAGTGCGGCCTGGTGGGAGCCGTGTATCTCATTTTTCCCACCACAGGTTACCACGAGACGTCATCTGGACCGGCCCTGGCAGCGTGTGTCTGATGGGTGGTTCCTGCTAGGGCACTGTCAAGGCGTCCTGGGCTTTATGGATGTCTTGAAAAGCGGTCCATTTGCCTAAGTCTCCGTTATCTAGTTGCCATCTCGTCTCTCTCTCGCCGCCCTGCATGTGTGTGACCGAGGGGACGGAGAGGATGGGGGAGGGAGAGAGGGTGGGTGGGCTGGATGGTAACAGAGTGCCAAATGTAATCTCTCATTCTCCCTCTTTCAGCTGGAATCCTCACATGTGTCTGGCAGCTGGCCGCTGCTGCCCCATTAATGAGCGGCTAATGACGCTTACGACCGGACCTGCTGCCAGCCTCGTACTCTAACCCACCCCCACATCCCACCCCGCCCCAACCCCCCTTCGAAAACGACCAACCCCCCGCTAGGCCGCAGCTCAACGCTAACACCCCGACGCTAGGGCAGAAACACACACACAGGCATGTGTCAGCTCAGGGGAGCCTCCGCGTTTACACACCATAGTGTGCCAGGAGGCAGGCAGGGGGAGCCGTAGGGTGGCCACGTCTGAACTTCACTGGCTCGGATAGCTTGTTTACACTTCGTAATGTTGACCCCCCCACCCCTCCCCTCCCTCCCCCCCCCCTCGGACTATCTTCTCAATGTAGGAACGTCCCCAAGCTTGGAGTGGCCGACCAATGACAACACCAACCTGTCCAGAGACATCACCAGATGAGACCAGCACACCACACAGAACATAGATCCCCTTAGCCCTAACCCAAACCCTTCTCTTAGCAAGTAGCAACGACAGACATAAAAATGGGTTGCCCTCTTCAGAGGGAAGTACGGACAACTTGTTCAAACCAAGGCAAACAGAGAGACCAAAAGCCCAGCTTTGAGTGGTTGGGGGACGGGCAGATCTTTGGAGTGCAGTTGTCGTGGTTTCCGTCAGGCCCTCTCGAGACCGGGGGGCTGCCATGGTTACGGCGCTGTGTTGGTGTCGGTCAGACGTTTTCTGCCAAAGAGCGCGGTGACGCTTTGCTCTTTTCATTACTTTGCATTCGCCGCCTGCTTGATATCGATGTCTGTGCAATGAAAGGGGAACGGGAAGACGCTGGCGCCGGCGTGGCAAGGTTAGTTGGAGATGCTTTTGTTGGCCTCTGAATTAGCCAGTCAGACTAGTTCACTGAGGCGGAATACACCTCAACCTAATGGCCATAGCGTCAATATACCGGGTTCTGGGTTTTCAGAAGAGGAGCTCAACCTTGGCTATTCAGGCAATTATCAGAAGGACATGGAAGGTTTGTGTTTGAAACTCTCCCCAGAATTGCAGCGTGGCCTCCAGTTAGTGTGTGTCACATCAAAGATAGGAGAGCGCTGGGTTTGTATTGAATGGGGAATGAATGAATGAACGACTGGGAAGTGGCGCCCGAATCAAACGGCCTGGAAATGCGCTGACTGTAGCCCTGGTGTCCGTGGTGTTCCTGGGAAACGAGGCCTAGTGGGAACTCAATTAGCCACACAAAAAAAGGTAACTATTAGTCAGTCGATGGTCTATGCGACTCCCACGGTAATGGTCAGCTCAGGTCAGGCTTCATTGAACACCTCAGCGAAGTGGTTCAGAGGGAAATGGAGCCCTTCATTGTTAAGAGGTACAGAGGTACACCCAACCAGATGGGTTTGCTGCTCAGTGTTTAGCCACGGCCCAGGTGACTTCTCTGCTTCCAAGTGTGGGACTACTGCTCCATTTTAAAGTTCTCTGGGAACGTTTTACATTGTGACGGTTCCCCCGATGTCATTCTCTGCAAATAAGGCAAATAAGGCCAAACCCGGATGGAGTTTTTCAGGGTCTAGTCCTTTGCTCCAGTAACACTGATGATTGACTAAAAACGCCCTTGGCGTTCCGAAGACAGGATCTTTGGCTTGTGGAACCTTTAGATAGAGCTGACAATTCTCAGCTAAGGAAGCGGAGGCTGAGACTTTGAAACGAACGTTTATTTGAAAGAAAAAGAAAAAAAGAAACGTATTCATCTGGCTCCATCGCAGCGCCGCCGCTTTTTGCCTGGTTAGTGATCAAAGATGCCACAGGGAAACGTGTGACCCCGCAGAACAGACGAGATGCCGGCCAATTAAACATTAAAAGGAGTTATTTTTACTCCCGTGATTATGGTGTGATGGGACTTGGAACGTGGGTAGAATGGCTAAGCAGTGTGAGTCTGCTCCTTTTGTCCCTACGTCATCTCTGAAATCTAGATGGATAGTGTATGTCTATAGGGGGTACAGTGTGCCAAATAGGATGGTGGTGAGCCTGCGTTGGCAGCGTTGTTTGTTGTTAATGGCCACAGCCCAGAACCAGTGGATGGACACCAGACACAGCGCCGCCCAAATGGCCAAACTCTGCAACTGCACTCTGAAGTGACAACACTCCCTCTCTGACTCGTATCAGAGCGCCAAGCGAACGACACTTTGCTAGGAGACAGCCCCGCCTAATGCCAGTGTTTAATCCAGCTTCTTCCTCTTCCTCTCCTCCTTCCTCCTCCGTCTCTCTCTCTCTCTGTCTCTCTCTCTCTCTCTCTCTCTCTCTCTCTCTCTCTCTCTCTCTCTCTCTCTCTCTCTCTCTCTCTCTCTCTGCTGGGTCGGGGCCGATGACAGGTGACCATCTCTGTGGACGGCATCCTGACCACCACGGGCTACACCCAGGAGGACTACACAATGCTGGGCTCCGACGACTTCTTCTACATCGGGGGGAGTCCCAACACGGCCGACCTGCCGGGCTCGCCCGTCAGCAACAACTTCATGGGCTGCCTCAAAGACGTAAGTGGGCCTCGCCGCCTCCGGACACAGCACAACGCATTCCCACAGCGCACGTTAAGGCAGGCCCTGCCCGTTCCTATCAAACACACACACACACACACACACACACACTCTGACACTGATATAAACTCCTTTTGACTCACACTGTTCTTCAATCACACACACACACACACACACACACACACACACACACACACACACAGAAAACACAAGTGTTCTGATTCATACAGTGTGATTGGACTGCCCATGCCGTCTTAAGTGAGACCTGTGGGAGTGTGAGGCATGACACAGCCTGTCGGAGGCATCATGCCTTCCATCCGGAAGTTTCTAAGGCAACTGGGGTGTACTTTTTCTTCTGGAAACAACACCCATACACATACTTTGGGCTCCACACACACACACACACACACACACACACACACACACACACACACACACACACACACACGCTGTGGTGCCATACTACCCAAGCAGTCGTAAGCATTCTGTTTGAGACAATTTGTATGCTGCATGAACACTGATACATTTCTGTATTAAAAAAATAAATAAGTTGGTTTGTTTGATTACATGTTATTACTTGATTGCATACCAAAGTGGATTAGCATACACATATCAGACACAGGCCTATGTATTTATAGCCCCGCAAGCACACACATGCCTACACACACACACACACACACACACACACACATGTAATTCTAAAGACAAACACTTCCAGTAGCATATTAGAATGGACGGAATGATGTCACTTCCATTTCTTTTCTTACTTATTATTTGATTTGTCACAGAAAAAATTACAGTGTGACAAATTACATTTTGTGAAAACATACTTTTTTTCTTTCGGTTAGTCACATCTTCAAGCTTACATGGATCCATGCTATTAAATGATTATACCCTCATATTCGCAAAGCAAAGAGCAAGAGGTGCAAATGTGGCAGCCATGCTTCTCCTCATAAACGCTCTTTGATTGAATCAGTAATTACCTTTGAATTTTAATGAATCACAGAGTAATCACTCCATCTCCGCCTTAATTAGGATCTCTGAATTACAATGTCGTTATTGGGGTTGCTATCGAGGAGCTTCTCAATGGTCCCTGGCCCCCTGGGGCTCCTTGTGGTCCTTCTTGTAAAGAGGACTAGTTAAACATTCCCCATGCAAACAGGGAGACCACGGCAAGGTGGGAGGGAGAGAGGAGTGATAGAGATGGTAAAAAAAGAAAAATGCAGATGGACGGTGAGAAAAAAAGATGTTTATAACCAGCTGTTTTTTCAAAAGTAAACAAAGAACGGAGATGTTGTCAGAGTGATTAACGATTGACAGGCCCGGTGTAAAGAGATAACACCGGGAGAGTTTAGGGACGGGTGAGCAAAGAAGTAACTGTGGGTTAACCGCCGTGAGGAGATGGTTGCCTCTGCGGCGGCATGTGACGGCGACCCAACGTGTGTGTGTGTGTGTGTGTGTGTGTGTGTGTGTGTGCCAAGAGTTCAAACCCTGAGGGGGAGAGACGAGGACAGGGCCAGAACAAAGAGCACGGACGAGAAGCGTTCTTGGAGGCCGAAATAACGAGAGAGAGAGATAAGAAACAAAACATCTGAGGGACGTGTGAAGCTTGGCCAGCGGACGGAGAAGAGAGAGAGAGAGAGAGAGAGAGAGAGAGAGAGAGAGAGAGAGAGAGAGAGAGAGAGGGGGGGGTACGGGGGGGGGGGGGGGGGGGGGGGGGGGGGGGGGCCGCGAGGTACGAGGCGTGCGCACGGTGTTTTATCCAGTAGGTCAGCACCAGGAGCGACTGATGCTGCCTTTCATGCTGCCTCTGTGGAGAGAGACCTTTGATACCGCCCCAAGAGCTGGCAATCCTAGGACAGAAGAACGTTTGGAGGAGGGGGGATGAGGGCAGATGGAGACAGAGAGAGAGAGAGAGAGAGAGAGAGAGAGAGAGAGAGAGAGAGGAGGGGGGGGGGGGGGTAAAGTGAGAGGGAGTCTGAAAAAGGACATGGGAGAAGAGGGGGAAGGTGGGACTGAAGAAGGAGAGACAGAGCGGGATGGAGTGAGAGATGGAGAGTGAAGGACAGAGTGTCCAAAAAGGACCAAATGCCTGAAGCCAAACGAAGCTGGAGCCAGGCGCTGTGTTGTTGTGTTTTGCCTCCACACACCAATCACCTCTTACAATGGTAGATTGACTTCCTGCTAGACCATATGTGACTCCACCCCCCCCCCCCCCCCCCCCCCCCCCCCGCCACCCCGCCCTGTCCCCCATCACGTTCCTGTCACCATCGGTCCCCCCCCCACCCCGCAACCCACCAGCTTCCCTGTGGATCCCTCTGGTACCTGTGACCTTGCTGCTTTCCCCTTTTAACGCATTCCTCATCTTTCTTTTCCTCTCAACCTCTCTCTCTCCCCTGCTCTTTCACTCTCTGTCTTTCTCTCTCTCTTTCTCTCTCTCTCTCTCTCTCTCTCTCTCTCTCTCTCTCTCTCTCTCTCTTTCTCTTTCTCTCTCTCTCTCTCTCTCTCTCTCTCTCTCTCTCTCTCTCTCTCTCTCTCTCTCTCTCTCTCTCTTTCTCTTTCTCACCCACCCACCCACCCACACACACACACACACATTTTCTCCCCTCCCCTCCGTCTCTCCAGGCATTTTAGGTAATTAAGTCCATGCTACTATTGTTGACCCGCCAGCTTTGCCATCCTGACAGCCAAATTAAAAATTGATTTCCTCGACTGATTCCTCACACCGGCTGAATGTGCCCTCCCCTTCCGGCCCCCTCATCCTCCTCCCTCTCCGCCCCCTTCATATTCCTCCGCCATCTCATTTTCAGCCACGGGCCTGCGAGCCTCACCTTGCCATGGAGATAGGATCGCTGCCTGAGTCCTCCCCCCATATTCCTCGCTGAGGTTTATTGGAGGTGTTTTGGACGGGGATCCTAGGCATCCTTATGCTCTCCCTATCGCCATAATCAGGAAATTGGTTATGAATCTGTGTTTTGTTTGTCTGTGTGTGTGTGTGTGTGTGTGCGCGTGTATGTGCGTGTGTGTGTGTGTGTGTGCATGTGCATGTGCGCGTGCACGTGTGCATATGTGTTTGTTTGTGTGGGTTGGAAGAAGGTTGCGTAAGCGTTTAAACTTAATAGTTGCCGTTGAAAACAACTTCAGTGCTTCAGTGTTTCAAAATGTTACCTGGTCGCATGGAACATTTACAAATATTTTATTTGGCTTTGGACACTGTCTGGTACACACACACACACGCACACGCACACACGCACACGCACACGCGCACGCACGCAAGCACGCACGTACACAAACTTACTCAGAGAGTAATTCTTTCTGGAGTGCTGTCGGACCGGGCGTGTTTTGCCTGTGGTTTTGAGTTTCTCAATGACAAAGTGAATCGATGGCGTCAGCCTGCAGCCCGGCATTATCCCTGCGATCGGGGAAAAACGATCAGAGCCGTGCCCAGCGTGAGCCGATACATATGTCATCCACACAGGCGTTGAAGACGGGGGTTTGTTGAAGGTAATCCTACACAACCATGCCCCCCCCCCCCCGCCCCCCCAGCTCTCCCTCATATCAACACCTTGAATTATTAAGCCAAGCTCTACAAATATGGATTGCCTAATCACAGCCCGAGAGGCCAAAACCTGCCTTGGCCGCTGTTGATCGGACAACTTCGTTTTGTGTAGGAACTCAAAGTCAAAGTCGTGGCACGTTTTTTAACTGACTTTTTTTTTTATAAGCCATGACTGGGCCTGTCCTCGGATGCGTCGGCCATCTTTGTTCTTTGCGGCTCTACTGGCGTCGTCTGACACCTGGTGCTCGCCGAGGCTGTCAGGTAACAGTCGGGTTGTGAGAGGCCCTGGAGCGGTTCCTCTCCTCCCCCGCTCCTCCTCTCTCCTCGTCGCCTCGCTGTCTTCTCGCGCCCGACGTCTTAACGCCACCCACCCCCCGCCGCCCTCCTTCCTCTCACTGTTTCTCCACGCAACGCGCTCCTGACATGAGAGCTATTCATCCGACTAACTCGCAGTCTTGGTACCCTACGTACATGTACCGCAACACCCCTACTGCCCGGGCATAGATACGCTGCTTATACCCAGTCTCCTTAATGATGTGTGTGTGTGTGCTCACATTTACTTTAGAATCTGTGTGTTCAATAGTTTTGCTGAGTTTACAAAGTTTTGCGCCTGTGTGTGTGTGTGTGTGTGTGTGTGTGTGTGTGTGTGTGTGTGTGCTTCATATCAGCCTCGCTCTCTGAGTGTTCCACATTACGGTTGTGTTTGCGTAGTTCTGTGTTTGTGTGTGTGTGTGTGTGTGTGTGTGTGTGTGTGTGAGTGTGTTTGTTGCTACTAGGCTGCTCTGTTTTCTCCCCCTCTCCCCTTCCCGTAGTAACTCTTTAAAACACACAATGCTTTACATCCCCCTCTCTGTTGTCTTGGCTGACAGCTGTGATGGTTCTCCACAGACCTGTCTACCGACGCACCAGGAAATAACAGCCACGACAGAAGAATAAACGGCTGACATTTAGTACCTAATATATAATGAACGCCAGTAAACACACACACCCACACACACACCGAGGAATACGGCGGCACTTTGAGCACAGACAATAGCAGTGTACTTCATCAAAGGCTGTCAGGCAGATTATGCATTAGGCTGTGGGCGTCCTCCCCTTCACTCTGGCTCCTTGATATCTCCCCCTGAGCCGCTGAATAATTGAATTTACTGTGATCGCGTGTGTGTGTGTGATCGCACGTTTATGTGTGTGTGTGTATGCATGTGCGTGTGTGTGTGTCCGCGCATGTGTGTGTGTGTGTGTCTGTTTACTCAAACATGTCATACTTTTTAAACAAATTCTTGGTCTGTTATATGATTTCTCCAGAGCGTGTTGGAGTGTATTTGTTTAATGGTGTGTATGGACTTTGAAAGCGGCATGCACACATGGGATTAGAGCGACCAGCATGTTGATCCAGAAATGTTTCTGAATGACTGCGTTGATCCCTGTCCTCCTTCCGCCTGTCTGTCCCCCAGGTGGTCTACAAGAACAACGACTTCAAGCTGGAGCTGTCGCGGCTGGCCATCGAGCGCGACCCCAAGATCAGCCTGAACGGCGACTTGGTGTTCCGTTGCGAGGACGTGGCCGCCCTGGACCCCGTGACCTTCGAGACGCCCGACGCCTACATCTCGCTGCCCCGGTGGAACACCAAGAAGACGGGCTCCATCTCCTTCGACTTCCGCACCACCGAGCCCAGCGGCCTGCTGCTCTTCAGCCACGGCCGGCCGCAGGGTGGCGCCAAGGAGCAGCGGCCCGGCCGCGAGCCCAAGACCGACTACTTTGCCATGGAGCTGCTGGAAGGGTACCTCTACCTGCTCATCGACATGGGCTCGGGCAAGACCAAGCTGAAGACCAGCAACAAGAAGGTGAACGACGGGGACTGGTGCCACGTGGACTTCCAGCGCGAGGGGAGGAAAGGTGAGTGGTGGAGGGGAGGAGGAGGAGGAGGAGGAGGGGGGAGTGATGAAGGGGAGGAGGAGGGGTGAGGACAGGAGGAGGAGAAGGGGTGAGGAGGGGATGAGGAGGAGGGGTGAGACTTTGAGTCTGGGAGGGCTCTGCATTCCAGGACAAAGCATCATGCCCTCCATGGACTGGATAACGGTTCTCTCTCCTCCAAACCTCTGGCTTGAGCTGTCTCTTGTCTGCCTGTTGTGTGCGTGTGTGTGAGTGTGTGAGACACCTGAACATTTCCCTCTCCAAGAACCTCATGCCCCTGCTGGACGTCATGTGTGATGAGTCATTTGTAGGTGGGCCAGCTCCCGGACCCCTCCCCCCCTCCCCCTTAATGTTCTTCCAGAGGGAGTCGGCGGGTGCTCCCACGCCTGCTGCTAATTGCCTTTTAATAGACAATTAAGACTGCGTCATAAATCACGGAAGAGGCTGTGAGTACTGGCCCTTTAGTCTGAGGCACTCCAGGATGTGTTTGCACCCCGCCCCCCTCCACCTTGCTTAGCCTCACACACACTGGTGAAGTGCACGCACGCACGCACACATACACACACACACACACACACACACACAAAACACACTCTCTGATTTGTTGCCATTCCCAGATGTTGTTGAGAGCACACGTAGCACACACACACACACACACACACACACACACACTGGCATATTAACCAGTGTTGGTAAGGAATCTGCCAAGTGCAGACTGATGCAAACGCACTCAGCAGAGAGGTGGAGGTGGGATGGTAAATAAACGCAGTGATGACCTGAGGGGGAGAGAAGAAGCCACAGTGGTTCAATCAACACGTAGGGCACTGCCTGCTCCAAAGGGTTTTCATTGGAATCCTTTTTGACATTTATTTGACATGAATATTTAAATAATTTACTCTTGACACCAACATTTTGATACAATTTTATTTTTAAACCAGGCACAGTGGACAAGTGGTGCAACTTCGGCACCCAAGGGATCACAATTGATTACACATTATTTATACTTCTCACACACACAGCTGATCAGCCTTGGTCTCTCCCTCCTCCCCAAAGGCTCCATCTCGGTGAACAGCCGCAGTATGCCCTTCAACTCCCCCGAGGGCAGTGAGATCCTGGACCTGGACAGCGACATGTTCCTGGGCGGTCTGCCGGAGACCAAGGCCGACCTGGTGCTGCCCCCGGAGGTGTGGACGGCGCTGCTCAACTATGGCTACGTGGGCTGCGTGCGCGACCTCTTCATCGACGGCAAGAGCCGCGACGTGCGCCGCCTGGCCGAGATCCAGAGCGCGCCGGGCGTCAGCAGCTTCTGCACCCGGGAGCCGCAGAAGAGGTGCAGCAGCGCCCCCTGTGGGAACGGAGGCCTGTGCAAGGAGGGCTGGAACCGCTACATCTGTGACTGCACCGGCACCGGCTACCTGGGGGGCAACTGTGAGATAGGTAAGTGACAGGGGGTTACCGGGGGCAACTGTGAGATAGGTAAGTGACAGGGGGTTACCGGGGGCAACTGTGAGATGGGTGAGTGACGGGGTTACCGGGGGCAACTGTGATATGGGTGAATGACAGGGGGTTACCGGGGGCAACTGTGATATGGGTGAATGACAGGGGGTTACCGGGAGCAACTGTGAGATAGGTGAGTGACAGGGAGTTATAAGGGGTAACTGTTAGATACGTGAGTGACAGGGTGGTTACCGAGCGTAACTGTGGGATAGGTGAGGTGACATTTTAAATACGTTTTTTCATATTTAAAGCAAATTGAAGATATTGCGTTTGATACAGGGTGTTGTTGATTGATTTGGATGGAGTTATGATAGCATCTAGATTGACATTACCTCAGGAGTTAAACTGACATCCTAAAGTGTCTTGTTTAGTTATGCAGCTCAGTACGACTAAACCCTCCTTGAAGGGAAACTAACGGCAGCTGCTATCGTGAGTGACATCTGTCTGCAGCGTCAGAAGTGTGATTTTGAACACGCGCGACATGACTGGGAGCTCTATGCCAGAAAATGAGAACTTGGATATTAAAGGAGACCTCCATGGCGTGACCAGTGTGGCGTGCCAGGCGGCTGGTGCACTGTAGGGGCTGAGGTGCTGCCTAGAGCAGCCCAGGGACCGCTCTCACACTGCTGGGAACCCGCTAGACAGCACAGCCAGACATCCAGCTGGCTCCCCTCACACAAACACACACACACACACACACACACACATAAGTGCACAGGCAAACAAACAAGTATATATATATATATATATACATGCACGCACATACTCATATTTATATATACGCAGACAAACGCCCCCCCCCACACACACACACACACACACATAGAATCTTGTACGTGCACGGCCACCATCTCCATCACACAATCTCCAGGCTAGATATGCGGCGGTGGCGGGGTGGGGTGGGGGGTGGGGGGGGGTTGAACGAGCAGCTCTGCAGGCACGTACGTGTGATCCTTTGTGAGATTAGGGCGGGGCAGCGCTCCTCTTCCTGTCCCCGAGGTGCGAGGGAACCTTTTTTCCTCCCTGGAGGTGACACGAGACCGGCAGGCTTAGCACGGGTGGGGTGGGCAGGGGGAAAAGAGCGAGACAGACCGGAGGATGGAAACCCCATTCCCGGCAAAGGAAGGAGGGGCTGGCGTCTTCACTCGGTCGTTTTGCTGCTCTTGGGTCTGCTGTGGGTTTTTTCTCACTCGGGTGACCCAGGCTGCCTGTGCCTTTCTCTCGGCGCGCTTCTGCCATCTAGTGGCCGTTTGTGGTACTATAGGCCGGTGACTGGGTTGTTTTTATGTGCTGTTGCGTTACTACTGAGTTACTATGTGCTAATGGAACGCATTCCTTGAAAGCCTCCTGTCCTCCTTTTCCTTGTCCATTATCCCTCTGGTACGGGTGTGTGTTTCCATGTCTGTTCTCCCTCCATCCCGTACCCCTTTGTGTGTGTGTGTGTGTGTGTGTGTGTGTGTGTGTGTGTGTGTGTGTGTGTGTGTCTGTGTGTGTGTGTTTGTGTTTTCATGTGTGTTTTTTCCTGCGTCTGTGTGCTCCCGTGGCACAGAGGCCACGGTGCTGAGCTACGACGGCAGCATGTACCTGAAGATCCTGATGCCGGTCACCATGCACACGGAGGCGGAGGACGTGGCCCTGCGCTTCATGTCCCAGCGCGCCTACGGCCTCCTCATGGCCACCACCTCCAAGGAGTCGGCCGACACGCTGCGCCTGGAGCTGGACGGAGGGCGGGTCAAGCTCACCGTCAACCTAGGTACCCCTCCGTCGACCACGCTGGCTGGGAAGGGGGGGGTCTCTCCCTCCTCCACAGCCGTGCTGGTGTCCAAGTTGAACGCGCCCCCTCCCACTGCCATCCCTCCTTAAAAAGCTCCTTGGCCCTCCTCCCAAGGTCCTGTGAGTCTCTGTGGGCTGCGCTGGCTGCTGCAGCCCCATCTGGGCCTGGGGGTCCTCCAAAGGAGGGAGGGAGGGGGGCTGGAGGGAGGGGGTTGATATGCTTTACATGACAAGCATAATTCAAATTTAACTTCAAATATTTATATTAAACGTAAGTCTTGACACATTCAGTACATCAAAAAATCAAATGTGTTTAATGTAGAGATATTACTGATAACTAGTACACTCCATGATTTGATGTACAAATCCCCTTGAAAGGGAAATGGGGGAGGGGACAACTAGGCCCAGGTGCACCCTGGGATACCGGAGGCAGGGCTAAAATAGGAAGTGGAGAGGCAGTGGAAGGAGGAGTCTTCCTCTGAGCATCCACATCCCCATGGTCTGTCTATCCACCCTGTTTGGTCTCTCTCCACATCTCCTCTCTCCCTCTCTCTCTCTCTCTCTCTCTCTCTCTCTCTCTCTCTCTCTCTCTTTCTCTCTTTCTCTCTCTCTTTCTCATGCTGCTTTCTTTTTCTCTGTCTTTCTTCATTACCTCTCTTTCCTCGCTTGGAGTGCCTGTCTTCTCTTTCTTTTTTCTCTTCATCTCTCTCTTACTCTCTCTCTCTCTCTCTCTCTCTCTCTCTCTCTCTCTCTCTTCATCTTTTTCTCTCCCCCTTCTCTCGCTGCATATCTTTCCCCGAGCTGAGGCTCAGAAGATGGAACTTTTCATCCCTTCAATGGCCTGTATGTCTGCGGCCCCTCGGATCAAACAGTCAGTGAGACCAGTTCACCCTCAGCTTTGTTCCCGGGCTAACCCCCCCCCCCCCACACACACACACACCTCACACTGACACACAGTCCCACGCTAACACACACACACTCACACACAAACACACACACACACACACACACACACACACACATACGTATCCATCTAGAAAACCTGAATCTTAGCTAACATTACTCACTGGCAATCCATAGTCCCACAATACCCAAATGAATAAAATCGTGCAATGTTAATAATATGTGGTCTCATCAAATATATGACACTTGAGGTACTTAATGCAGATCAAACTGATATTACCAGCTTGTTGAAGTATAATTAATTAATACAAAAAAAAAAATGTAAACCCATTACAGTGTCTGAAGGGCGTGCTCAATGTCTTCCTCGGTTTTACTCTAATCTTAATCCTCATTAGATAATTATACTCCTGGTAATTGATTGGATAGGCTGTGTAATTAAACAAGTATTGCCTTGATGTTTATGAGCTATCGGTAACTATAATCCAATAATCGATAATGAAAAACATTACAGGGAGATTATTTCTTAAGTCACTGCGATACATGATCAGCAAGGGTGTTAATATTTCTATCCACTCATAATCAACAGGAGCACATTCACACATACAGACATCTTAGCGTAGGTCTGTAGCTCTAGACAGCTCTACTGTAACCTATTAGGTCCACTTTATATTTACCAAAGGCTTTTCTGCCTGGTTGGTTATGCATTTATTATTTACTGGATATTCATACAAAGTTATGAGATCAGGCCCCTGTTCTGTAGAGCTCTGGTCGTGGTGAGCCCGGTCCCTGACTGTTTGTGTCCACTATTCTGTTGCGGTTGACAGCTCGAGACCACACCCCAACCACTGTGCCCCATGCAGACAACACCCTCCACCACCAGAGGGCAGGAGAGCTCCCCAAAAGTGTCACAAGCTGCAATTGGAGCAGTGAGCTTTTCAAGTTAGAGGCTGTGTCTGGAACCACATACTTAAATACTCTCAATGAGTACATAGTGAAAACTGAATACAGAAACCAAAATCTAGTATACTGTTTTTCTTTTTAATAAAGATTTGCTTAAATTGGTAGTATTGTCTGATAGTAACTGTGCATGTGACCGAAACCCTGGTATTTTTTATTTATTATTCTCTTAAAGCCAGAAGATAGTTGGCGCATTGCATTTTGGGGCATGAAGCATTGTCTAGCAACATCTCTCGGTTACTCTGCATTTTTCCAAATATAGTATGGCATCCGGGGAACATTTTCCATGAAAAAATGTCCCATACTATGTACCGTTTTCGGCATATTTAGTATGCTAGGGATGCTTAGTTGCCGATTCCGAACACAGCCAGTCCGAGTTAAATACTGTCTGCATTGGTTGTGCACGGTGGCTGCGGAGTGCAGATCCCCCTTTCTCATTGTGGATTGTCTTTCTGTGCTCAAAACACTACGGTTTGCAAGTTGTTAGTGGAAAATATTAACAGACTCTTACCACTGTAAGCCGCTATAAGCCTGTTTTGAATCCATTTGATCTAGATAGTGTTTTTGTAAGCACGGGTACATAACTTGCACTCTGCGGTCTTTTGGGTGTTGGTGGGTGGGCTTCATGGAGAAAGGGAAGGGGGATCCTGGCTCGTTTGGCTGTCCCCGGATGGTGGCCCCAGAGCAATTCTTGGTTGTCTGCAGAATGTACCTTGAAGGATGTAAAATGTTGTCTCTCTCTCTCTTTTTTTCTTCTTCTTCTCTCTCTCCCTCTCTCTTTTGACGTGTTCTCACCATCTCGCTCTCTCTCCCGCCAGATTGTATCAGGATAGACTGTAACCTCAGTAAGTGGTTCTTTGAATTTCTATGGCTCATTTATGTGTGTCTCCCTGACTAGCTGTTTCATGTGCCCCCCCCCCCCCCCCCCCCCCCCCCCCCCCCCCTCGGTTTATTCCTGTTTACCGGTTTATTCCCTTCAATTTACCTACCATTTCAACTAAACATGATGTTTTGTGTTGTTTTTATTTAGTTTTATTTGTGTCCGTTCATTATTTTTCAATAAACAATCCTCAACCTTTTTATATTCTTTCAACTCCACTCAAAGACTCCATGGTAATTGTTTTTGTTCTCTGACTCCAGTTCCTTGTTTCCTCATTCTTCGTTTTACCCTTTTGTTGTTTATTTTGGAATCAACCAGCCCTCCTTTCTGCTGACACACACACACACACACACACACCAACACACACAACTTCACGCCTCTATTGGAATTGCACTGCGCTGTATAGGTGCTACCTCTCAGCTAAACTTGACTGCACATGCAGGTGTTGCCTCTGTGCTATTTAATGAGGCCAGGCACCTAGACAGCCTATTGTTAATCCAATCAGAGTGAAGGGAGCCGCCAGGGGTGGGCCCTGTTTTGAAATGCAGACTTAATGTGTGGCAGCTTGTGCTGCAGGCACCTCGATAACTTCACTGTCATTACTACTGTCTGATGTCATGACTCCTAAACTGTGCTTGGTAAGTACAGCCCCAGACGGCGAAACGGAGAGGCCTGCGCTTTGGGGTGCGTGTGTGTGTGTGCGCGCGTGTGTGTGTGTGTGTGTGTGTGTGTGTGTGTGTGCGTGCGTGTGCGCACTTCTCTGTATTCATGTACGACTGTCATGTAAGATAACATCAAGACTAGAAGAATGTGATATGGAGTTAATCATGTTTCCATTTGCAGTTGTCTTTTGATCAAACGAGGCCACAATCAATACGTAGGTAGTTTTGTTGCATTGTTCCATTAGTGCATTCAATTGCAATAAGGCTACATTCAGAACCTATGTGGTGTGTTTGTACAGTGCAGATGTCCATAGAGTTTCAACAGGGGATGTATCTCCACGCACTCATTTACAGACCCCTTAAGGGTAAAGCTGTTATGCAGACAATGGACCACTAGATGTCAGGCTAGCACACACGATCTTACCTTTATTTGCCTTCAAAGTCTTGGCCTGATTCCCTGTTTCCCAGAAACGCAGCGCGACACCCCCCCCCCCCACACACACACACACACCCTTTTCCAGCTTAAAGGAAAACCATGCATCACCTATTACCTTGAAAACATTTATATTGAAGTATTTATGAGCCTAAAAAATTGATGTTTGTCCCAATCCTCAGTGCATTTTTGCAAGACATCCCCTGCTCTTTGTTACCTTCTGCTAGAAAGTGTGTGCAGGTGTAGGGGGGGGGGGGGGGGCTCTTGAGACACACTAACACAACAAGCGATCAAGTGAGGGAAGGACATGGAGCCATAGCATGATCTCAGCCCGACTAGACTCGTTGGTTTAAACCAAAACCAGAGGTTTCCTTCAAGACCATTCAGGGTAGTGGGCATGCGTGCATTGGAAAGTGTGTGCTCTAGAGACCTGTGATGCGGGGAGAGGAACAACCTCTTTTTCCATCCACTAGAGGGCACTCTGGTATTTTACCACAGGGCTCAGGCAGATCTGCTGGTGCTGACGCTTTGGTTCCATAAAGAGAGAGAGAGAGAGAGAGAGAGAGAGAGAGAGAGAGAGAGAGAATATTTTTGGAATGCGTTTGAATGACTGCCCTTGTTGCTCTGTGCAGAGGAGGGAATACAGGTACCATTGTGCTTGCTGGTTTTTGCACTTAGGCCCATTGCTTTTTCCTTATCTTCCATATCTGCACTATTATTAGTAGCGATGGTAGGTGTTACCAGGTCTAGCTTTGTCTAGTGGTTGGAGGTACTGAACTCACTGCATATCCGTGTGAGATGTTGGGAAAGGGTTTTAGTGGTCATATGGCATGTTTAAATTGTTTTGTGATGTTTTAGTTTAATTTAAATTTAGATATTAACACCTAAATAGAATTCATATAAGCAGAACGGGTATGCCTGCATAACACAATGCTTTCCTCTGGCAAGTCAAGGCATCCATTTGACCTGTTAAAGGTGCTGTAAGTGATATTTAAATGTGTTCTGAGTTTGTCACACCACAGATAAATGTGTTACTAACCACCCAGCCAAGTTCGAACGATTAAAAAAATCACCTGTAATATAAAATTGGGTTTCAACATCGTGAAAAAATATGCAGTAGTCTCTGTTCTGAAACTCTGGGACTGTGTCCGCTGAAGGCGCTGAAAACCACAGCCAATCACGGGAACGAAAGCATAGCTAGCCAACGATAGGCTGTTATACGCATAGCATTATAGCGCTTATGTAGTAATTGAGCAGGATGCTAATGCCCTCTAGTCTCTGTATAGTGTTAGGAGAGGGGTCTAAGTAGGGGCCGCCGTGTATCATCAGGCCCCCATTGAGGCTAGCCCCAAAAATCCTGGACACACAAATGGTGAAAAACTGTTTAATGGTATATCTCCACAATTCTGCACTAAATCGTTCTGCAATCTTTTCACGTGGTTTCAGCTATTATTTTCTAACATGTATATTGTCTTTAGGACGGAATCTCGTAATTCGCTTTACAGCACCTCTATCTAAAAGAAACTGGACGCTCTAAATAGTATTGCCTTTGACAGCATTCTAGTTACTTAGGGGTCAGCATTAATCCCAGTGTCTAATCTGTCTGGTTCTATGGTTGACCTAGCAGTGCAGTCATAACTCTAGTCCACCCGTTCTCCGGCTGTGCTGGCTGACATTTCCAGGCTAGAGAGCGCTCTTTGCCCCGTGCCCGACGAGATGTGATGTGTGGTGACATATGGCGAGCGTGTGGCGCCGCCCTGGCCCTTCTGCTAATGTCAAGCCCTTTGGCCCGTCCACCTGCCAAGGTTTCACACACACACGCACACACACACACACACACACACACACACACATAAACGCTGACTCACACACCCCTAATGGAGACAGGCAGCGATTCTCTTTTCTATCACACTCGCACAGGGCAGGCACACACACACACACATAGATGAAAACTGATGTGGATAGATCAGCGTTGATAGCAGAGGAATCACACACAGTGATTTTGTGTAAACACATTCTGCCTTGGTCACACTAGATGTGTAAATGCAACAGTCCAGGGCCAGGGCTTAACCTTGTTCTGACCCCCGACACACACACACACACACACACACACACACACACACAAACATAACTACCATGTTCCTCAGACCTTTGAGTCATGCCATGCCAGTATGTCTGACTAGGTGGGATGGGGTTTGGAATGATCCACACCTGGGTTCACCTGCCAGGCTCCAGATGGGACTGGCCTGACTCACAGCACCAACAACATCAGAGTCAGTATGTGTGTGTGCTGTCCTGAGTCATAAGATCCTACTGTACATTCTGCTGTGAAACCACCCAGGATCAGAACAGCGTACTGCGGCTCGCCACATTGACTCTTATTTGCAGCCCCTCAATGGCTAATAGTTATATTTCTAAAAGGCTTTTCATTCATGTTAAAGGCAATTTAATGCTCTGGTGGAAAATAGGATTTTAATTCAATGCTCTTTATCTCCGCGCATTCTCAGGGCCAAAGCCAGTGCTGAGAGATGATTTGAGGAGTGTGTTGCTAGCGGAATGTCTGTGTGTGTGTGTGTGTGTGTGTGTGTGTGTGTGTGTGTGTGTGTGTGTGTGTGTGTGTGTGTGTGTGTGTGCGTGTGTGTGTGTGTGTGTGTGTGCGTGTGTGCAGTTTCTACTGCATACATTTTCCCCTGTGACTTACATACTTTTCAAGATGCAACGACATCAGCAATGTAAAACACAGATTGTCACGTTTTTGTAATAAGTCAATGTGCTGCAAGTAAGCGGATTTGCCTTACATATTACATTTTATATTAACACCGCAGGAGTGAAGGAGCCAATTTAATTGACTAGGCTAGACTCTTCACAGTGTTTTATTTCGCAGCTACTAATAAACTGAGTAGACAGCCAGCCAGACAACCTGATCGCTTCATCCTTGCGCAGAAGCGCAGAGTCGCATGACAAAACACATGTTTCCAAGGGAAAGATAAACGTACACATATAACTCCGCTTCTGCATGTGCTGTAGCGTCGCTGAGATTCCCCGATCTCCTCTCTTAGTTTACTCTCTGCCTGTGTAAATATGAAATTAACTTAACGCCCCTTTAAATGTTTCAACAGAAATGACCCAGTAAAGGGCTTTGAAGCCTGTTTCAACTTCAAAAGAATATGTAATCAGTGCGCTTCTCCAACCAGCACTCGGATGAGATGAACTTGGGAAATACACTGTGTGCAGTGTGCAGTGTGCAGTGTGCAGTGTGTGTGTGTGTGTGTGTGTGTGTGTGTGTGTGTGTGTGTGTGTGTGTGTGCACTGCTCTTTAATCATTGGGTCAGGTTTTCCAGTTTGTTTGCTACTGAAACAATTTCTCTCGGTCTGTTAAGCTAATGCTTAGCCTGTCGTTTGTTTGTGGTTGAAACACTGCAATACCTTAACCACCATTGATCAATAGGCACACCAAGGGGAGGCTCTGCAGCCATTTTGTGTTGAATACGACAAACATTCTCTCAACCTCACGCTCTGAGAAATGGTGAGGTCTTTGCATTGTCAGAACAGAGCTTCACAAAAAGCAATGGAAGCATTTTGCTTTTGTCAGATGAATTTTTCACGACAACTCCAGTCCCTTGAGGTTTCCTGTTAACTCTTTATTTTATTTTGTGTCGGAATTGGTAGATCTACAATACTTTAGGCATTGGGCTGTAAGTTAAAGTCACCCCGAGTCGAAGGGCAATCCAGGAGCATTGGCCTGTGAACGAGTGGAGGACTTCCCGAGTTACAGAGAGCCTTTTGATGTTTGTGCCCACCAACGTGCTTCCCTGCCTGGGTGCTCTCCATCACCGTGTCTCCTGTCGGAGCGATTTATTCAGGGGCGAAATCCAACGAAGAGAGATGGAGAGAACGCAGGGGCGGAGGACAACAAGGGCTGAGCGCCGACAACAAAAGAGGCAGAGAGAGGGGGAACGGGGAGCAGCGAGCCAGGGAGGAGGGCGGGTGGAGGCGCGCGGGGAGAGGAGGGCGGACAAAGGGAGATGGACAAACGAGAGAGCGGCGCCGACGAGGAGCAGGCAGAGAAAATGGCCGCCGAGCCGGTCTAGCCGACAGTGGGGAGATATACGGAGGGTGGCACCGTGCCCTTGCCGTTTCTCTCCCTCCCATTTAGTCCACCCTTCCCTCTGAGTTACGGCCCCCCCCGTGGGCGCCGGGCCCGCCGCTCCGGAATGGGCGCGGAAGATTCAGTTCCCGTCTCCGGCCCGCCGGCGCTGGCTTCCCTCCCTCCCATTGTGGACTCGCTCCTCTGTTGACTTTGGTGGAGGTGGCTCGGCGGAGCGGCGGCTATTTATCTGGGCGGTGTGTCCCGGGGACGAGTAAGTAAGTACCAGGAGGGGGGGAAAGATGGATGAAGGGTGGCCAGGATCGACCTTCGCAAGGCTTTCCAGGCGGAGAGTGACCTTGTGAACACGTGGCTGGCATTGGAAGGGGGCCTGTCCCCTCAACGCAGAGCCATGCCCTGTGCGGGCGGCCATTTTGCGTACGCCTTATTGACGGTTTAATGAGAGACCCCGTGTCCCAGCAGGACAGACTGGGTCCATACAGCCTCACAGGGCTGATGAGCCCTCCTAGCCCCCCGCCGGGGCCTGCTGGGAAACGCGGTCTAAATCAGTAATCAGCAAATCCAGCACGACCTCTTCGTGGAAATCAGACAGTTAGAGAGATTGCGAGTTGGAAATAGAACGAGTGGGGGGAAGGTGGGTTTAAAAGAGAAAAAGAGACGGCTAGAGAGAGAGAGACATCGAAGGAGACAAGCCACTGAAAGAGAGAGGCATGCATCTGAAGTAAGAGGGAGAGAGGGCGACAGAAAGAAGAGAAGGGCAAATGGAGGTCTGGAATGAGACACAGAGAGAGTACAATTTGCAATTCATTTTTCACCTCATTTCTCAACCATTGAAATCAATCTGTCTCCCGGTCGACATCCCTGCTGAGGTGCTGTCTGCCTGCCCCCACGCCCCCCGCCCGCCCGCCCGCCCGCCCGCCCGCCCGCCCGCCCCCGCCTGCCCGCCAGAGCGAGGTGATATCGACAACGGCTTATCTCATCATGTATGCTAACCGCCGCCTTACCGAGGGGTGAGGGAAGAAAGAGAGAGGGGAGAGGGCCCAGATAACAGCGTCTGCATAGGCACACACGCTTACCCACCCACCCACCCACACCCACACCCGCACACACACACCCACCCACCCACACACACACACACAGGCAGAACACACGCAAACACTCAAGAACATTCAAATCTCTTTCCACTACACACACACACACACATGCAGGGCCATATCTCTGTAATTGGCACAGAGGGTCAGAGCGCAGGGCGTGGATAATCATGGCTGGCGGTCGTGCTCTTGTGTGGCCCCGTTCTCCCCTTCCCTCTCGCTCGTTCCCCCTCGCACTCCGATGCGGCAAATCAGCCAGTGTTTGGGGAGTGGGGCTGCGGGGGCTTGTTTTGCTGTAACGGCAGGATGCGACAGTGTCCTCGACTGACTGCCGTCCCAGAATCCCCCGGGAGAAACCTCAATTCCAATAGCACGCAGACACAGGGATGGGGGGGGGGCACAAGCTGAGACAGAGGATGGAGATTGGGAGAGACGTAGATATGGAGAAAGAGCAAGAGACGGAGATCTAGATGAACGACAAGCCAGCCAAAGGGGTTAAAGGACAGCCACAGAGGGAGAAATAAAACAGGTTGGAGAATGCGCTGAAGTAGACGATGAGGATGATGGAGGAAGAGAATGACAAAGAGAAGGGAAGAGACAGAGACAGAGACAGAGACAGAGACAGAGACAGAGAGTCAATCCAGCTATCACCGTGTGTCTTATCAGTCTAATCACATCTTCCATTTCACTGCCACGGTGCGCCGTTTAGACGGCTTGCGGCACACACACACACGCACACGCACTTTGTTAGATCTTCTTAGATTGGCTGGTGCTCTGTGAAGATGTTGCACGTGATATTATAGGATAAAGTGACAAGTGCTCCCCATGTCAAAGGGCTAAGCCGGTGATGATCTGGAGGGGTGAGCACTCCTGTCTTAGACAGGAAAAACAGTCGGCACTGCCTTTTCCTCCCTCTGCACGAGTACTGGTTGCATGACTGCATCTGAAAGTCTCCCAGCTCTTTGTTTGATTCTATTCTACAGCGGTTTAAAAATGAACGTGCCCCTTCCATCCTCCTATTCCGTATGGGGAATACCACCCAGACATTAAGGAAATGTAGCTAAGGTACTGCTAGCAATGTACACATACACACGTACACACCTCAACCCTAGCACTCGGCAGTGTGCAGTATTCCCGGTCGCCTTGCCAGAAAGGGGGGAAAAAAGGGTTTCCGATTTAGCCGTTGCAGGAGTCATTTTTTAACCGAGACACTTCCCAATCTGAAAGTCAATGAGGGAGGTTAAGGCTGTTAGTGGTCATGAATCATGAAAATGCACCCTGGGGCCTGTAAATAAGGGTATTATTTGCATAGCCTTGCAGTACCTCCACAAATTAAATTTGAGACCCACAAGAAATGGCCACAGAATGTGTAAGCTGGCGGCTAGGGAAATGCTGTACAGTGGCGTGCCTGAGGAGAGTCTTCTATGAAATCTAAAGGATGCTATATACCATATGCATATTACAACCTCGTCAAGGGACTACATGGCCATTCCAGGAATGCATTACGGAAAACTTGAATCTTAATGCAGTAAGAGTATACCATAAAACCGTAGTCAAATGGTACGTTAAGCAACTGTCTTTATGTGTTTTGCACAATGCCATCCCAGCTTGGTAGAATTTATAATGTTGCGGGAGTTAAGTCAATGTTACACTTCCTCCAGGGTTTACAGACTTGGAGGAGGAGTGTTGCGTTAAGCAGTAGTTGTGCGTGTTGCCCTGTTGGCTGAACACTCATGCTTGTCGCTAGCTCTTGTACATTTGCAGCGGTTGACTCATACTACCTGGTAAACAGAGCTACCCCAGCGATAATACTTGCGTGTTTCCGTAACAACCCGCTAGAGTTTTGCTTATATAATGGACATTGCTCGCTAGGTTGTAAATAAAAAAAACATTTTGACGGGGGTAGCCAACAATTGAAACTCAAAAATAAGAAAACTTAGCGGCACTACTTTAGTCGTATAGTTTAGTGCACTTTGTACTTTTGAAACAGAAATGTTTTTAAAAGCAGGTACTTTTGGTACTTTGACTTTGAATATTTAGCAGGGGTACCTGGGCTTTCCCTCAAGTAGAGGATTGGTGTACTTTGTCCCCCACTGACAGAGTAAACCACCGGCCAAAGCACTAGCGCTGATTCAAAGTGGAACTGGCGGCTGGATTAGCCATGTTTGACTTGCGTTCACATTCATCTTTTAAAGTGGAGAGTAATTACCGAAACATGTCGTGGTATTATGAACAACATGGGCCTAAAGATTATGGTTGCTTGAAGGTTGAATGCTGGACTCTGGCAGCAGGGCCGTGACTCCGGCCCTCTTTAGCGTGTGAGTGGCCGTGTGGCTAGCCACGTTAGCCCCAGGGGGCTCCCACAGTGTCCGCCTGCCAGCTGGCTTGGCCCTGCTGTCCAGACACGGGGAGAGTAATTGAGTGCGCGGGTTTTGGGGAGCAAACAGCCATTAACCCTCGACAACACAGGCGGTGACCGCCGCCTTGCCCGCTACGCAGCTCGGCATGGGGCCCCGCTCCGTGTGTGTGCCAGCTTTGATACGTTAGGGGTGTGTGTGTGTGTGTGTGTGTGTGTGTGTGTGTGTGTGTGCTTTGATAAGATACATGTTGGCACTTGCGTTTGTGTGTGTGATGGTGGGATCTTACAATCGTGGCTTGGGCCTGACAATCGTGGCATAAGGGGAAAGGGTGCATGGTCCACAAGGCACTCACACACACACACACACACACACACACATACACACACACACACATACATACATACTGTGCATCCCTGTTCCTGTGCCCTGATCCCGTTGTACATGCCAGTCTAATATGCTCCATGACCCTGATGCCCAGATGGCGTTACAGTAATAGCTAGCCCGTCTCTCCGTCCCCCATGCCCATGCCTGGTGACGTGCCACCCTGTCGGCTGGTGTGATGCCCTCTCGAAACGACCCATCTGTTCCGCGGGCAGGGCTGGCACGGCACGGCCTCTGGTGGGCATTGGAGCCGTGGGAACATGAGAGTGGGCCCCCGCCGAGCGGGCACTAGAGCACCGGGGAAAGGTCTAGGACGTCCCCCCCCCCCCTACCACCGCTGGTGTTCATGGCGACCCATCAACGGCCTCTGCAGTGAAGGCACGACAGGGAGCAGAGCTGTGGGCTGGACAGGTCTGCAGAGAGGAGGAGAGGGCCCGGGAAATGTCAGGGACAAGCCGCCCAAGGCCCGTCTAAAAGGCCCAGTGGCGTGGCCGCGGGCCGGGGGACTGGAGGACGACGAGGACCAGGGCAGTGTGCGCTGTGTTTCCGTGCCTGCGTGCGTGCGGAGTTGCGTGCGTCAGCGGTGGCTTTTGGCAGGGCTGCCTTTGCCCACGTGTAAGTCGAGCTAGGTAGATATGACTGTGTGCTGGGAGGAGGAGGAGGAGGAGGGGGTGCGACATTCCTCCTCTGTAGCGGCAGCAGGGAGCGTCGATGCCAGGTAGAACAGATGGCGCGGGAGAGCGAGGGACTCCAGAGCGGGCCAGCCGGCCGACTTCACGCTCGGCTCTCCTCCGCGCACGCACGCGTTTGGAGGCGGGGCCTCGCACGCATTCTCAACATCCACACGTGCAACGGCCACACAGAGCCAATCTGTTCTCCGACCACGTTACACGAGGCGTACTCCCACGGATGTGTGCGAGGTCCGCCCCCCCCCCCCCACACACACACACACACACACATACACATACACATACACACATACACACGTTACAAACATACTACTTCTACTTTTCATATAGACTGTCTCACACACACATTCTCTCTCTCTCGCACACACACACACACACACACACCTCTACTTGGTTTTTATTTAGATTCATGCACACACTGACCCAGGCATTATCCCCCTGCATGCAGAAGTGCATTAGTGCTCATCTCCTCACCACCCACTGGCACACTGTTGCCCAGACAGTTGAAGCCACTTTACTGAAATGTAGTTGACAGCACAGCTCCTTTTGACCTTTTGACCCCATTCAGCCTTATACTGTGTGTGTGTGAATGTGTGTATGTGTATGTGTGTGTGTGTGTGTGTGTGTGTGTGTGTGTGTGTGTGTGTGTGTGTGTGTGTAAGCTCCCTGGTGGTGATTAAGTGACATTCCCACACTCCGTGACTGATCACACAAGTGCTGCTCCAACAACTTGTTCTGTACACGGATGTTTGTGTGTGTGTGTGTGTGCGTATGCTTTTAGAAGTATGTGAGTAGTGTGAAGGGTGCTTAGATTCACTGCTAGAGTAGTTTAAGTCTTTCCATTAATGCTTGAACTCTGTAGAGAGGTGTGTGTGTGTGTGTGTGTGTGCATGTGTGTGTGTGTGTGTGTGTGTGTGTGTGTGTGTGTGTGTTTAGTATTATCTGAATGTGTTCCCATATGGAAATGTTGCAGGTAGCTAGCTGCCTTGGGCCCATTGCTTGAGAGATCTGGAGCACAAAGCTAGTATGCTGCCTATTCTCCTCACACACAGATTATATACTTACGTGAATACACACATTCACACTCCCTGTAAATATACACTCACTCATACCCCTTCAATTTGATCTCGCAATCTGTCAAGAGCAGCAAGCTGGAACTTCTTTTGCGGTGTTCAGTTAGATTTCCACCTCAGTCCCCCACCCTCTTTCTCTCTCTCTCTCTCTCTCTCTCTCTCTCTCTCTTTCTCTTTCATTTTCTCTCTCTCCTTCGTGTTATATTCTACGCGCTGCCCCGCCTTGTAGGACTCAGCATATTTCCCCCGTCATTTTCAGCACTAAGTGCCAATCCTGCCTCTGAATCCATACCTGTCATCTAGAATCTACACTCGTCCACCCTCCTCCTCCGGTCTCGCTGTCTTTCTCTCATTTCTCCCTCGTTGCGTCACTCCTGGAGAAGGCACCGAGTGCCCGTGCCCTCCCTCCATCGTCTGAGAGAGGGCTGCTGAGCAGGGAGCGAGGGATGAGGAGGAAGGAGAGTAAGGAGGAGAGCAGGAGGCGCAGGGACGTCTAAAAACAAATTTTAATTAGACCGCGGACCGTGGCCTTTCCCCGGTGAGCGTGCCTGGCTTCACAGCGCGCCCTTTGACCTCCAGAGTCCAGTCCGCCCCTCATAATTATCGCCTCTTCCAGGGAGCTTCACTCGGCCGGTCTCTGTGGACGACCGTGGACCTGTTTTTTGCGGAGGGTTGTTGTTTTCAGACAAACAGGGCTTGCTTTTCCTCTCAGCTTCTCAGAGGTGTGATGTTGGACTACTGACCCGGTTCCCCTTAAGCGTAATCCCAGGCGCCCGATAAATGCCAGAGGAAACCTCCTTCAAACCCGAGTCCTTATTCCTGCTCAGTCAAGCAAATACAGATGGAGCAGTTGGAGGTTTCCCAAGCACTCTCCCTTTCCGACTCTCATTCACAACACGTCGTTTGACGGTCTGTATGTCCGACTGCATGACTTCTATATCCAGCCCATGAGCGCTGACACGACCTGTGTCATAAGCAGCTTGTTTATACGCCACTGCTAATGAAATGGAGAGAAAGCAGAGGAGAGCTCTCCCTCCCTCTCCATCTTAGACACAGTCTCCCTGGAGGAGCCTCATCGTCTCCGTGCGGGTGTGGGGGACTCCGGCTGACCCGGTGATACAGCGGCCGCCTCACTCCGCCCTGCGGTCACCGCCTGACCGGGGCACCGTGGCTGACTCCTCCTGACACGCTCGAGTAAGCCCGTGGAGCCAGCCCAGCCCGTGGAGCCAGCCCAGCCCAGCCCGTGGAGCCAGCCCAGCCCAGCCCGTGGAGCCAGCCCAGCCCAGCCCGTGGAGCCAGCCCAGCCCAGCCCGTGGAGCCAGCCCAGCCCGTGGAGCCAGCCCAGCCCAGCCCGTGGAGCCAGCCCAGCCCAGCCCGTGGAGCCAGCCCAGCCCAGCCCGTGGAGCCAGCCCAGCCCGTGGAGCCAGCCCAGCCCAGCCCGTGGAGCCAGCCCAGCCCAGCCCGTGGAGCCAGCCCAGCCCAGCCCGTGGAGCCAGCCCACCCCAGCCCGTGGAGCCAGCCCAGCCCAGCCCGTGGGGGCCCCATCGTTCCCCACCACAGCTCACACCGTGACCCAGAGCGCAGCGGCGCTAACGGGCGGTGACACCAGTGCCCGCGACGGTACACGGTCGTGTCAGGGCGGCTTGCCCAGCAGCAGCGATTGCTGGGAGAGGGATTTGTAACGCCCTGGTTGCTCCTAAGGCCATGCGGCCGTGCAAACATTGTCGACCCGGTGAAGTGAGTTCAGGCGGTGAATTGGGCAGTGGTGAGCTGGCCTGATGGAGGGGTGTCAACCCAAGTATTTAGGATAGGCTGCCCTCACTTTAGAATGTGACTGGAATCACTGGGGGGTGGGGGGGGAGATAGAGAGCGAGAGAGAGACTTTCTCTTTCCACAACCACCCCATGCCTTTGAACGTTGTAGGGCTGTCTTCTTCGCCAGGGCCTTGATAGGGACAGTCTGATTGGTGTGACCTGCTGGATTGGGAGAGGAAGTGTCTCCAGTGCAGCGCCTGATGACGACCCGGGCACCCACGGCTGAGTGGCCTCCGTGGCGTGGCCATCGAATTGAGTGGTGCTCATTAGACCGCCTTCGCAGGCGCTGTTGCATGAGCGCCGCTAATTGTTCGCCAAGAAACACGCCCCGCCTCACAGACGTCGGCCCCTTACAGACGGCATGAGGGCCAACCGAAGATCTGCCCGGCAACAGCGGCGTCAGCACAACACAAGCCCCAACCCCTTTGTGTGTGCAGGTGATCCCCGAGGACAGCGCTCTCTGAACCGTGGAAGGGAAAGGCACCGGAGACAGACGTGCCGACTGACCACTGGCTGACAACGTCAGGCCAACGTTCCGGGCGGCGCGGTTCCGTTTAGCTGGGTTTCAACATCCCCCGCTCAAACGAATGACCGTCTTCCCCCTCTCCATGTTTCCATGGAGACGAGCGTGTCCCCTCCGCCAGGGCGGTGCTGCCCGACTCTTTAACCCTCTTTGACTCTCGGCTGGCAGCGGCGCCGTCTCTTTGGGCCCGGGGAATCAGGGCTCTGGCGCCACCATCTGCTTTTGGACACGCACTCTGACTCAAAGAGGAGGGGCGGCGCCGACCACAGGTTCGCTCCCGTCGTTTCTGCCCGGGCGCGGGGGCCGAGGCGTGGCCCGAGGCGTGGCCGGGGTCAGCCGGGGGGAGCCGATCGGAAGGCCGCAACGGCGGAACGAAGGAGCTCCTAACGATGCATCCACGCCGTCGGTCTGCTCAGCCATGCTGACATTTGCGAGACCTTTCAGGGTTTGTCTGGAGCACGGCGTCTAACAAGTGAAAATACACATCGCCCCACTGGAATTACCGAACACCCTCTCCTGCCTCTCCTGGGCCTCCCTCTGTCCACGGCCCGGAGCCTCGATGATTTACCAGCCTCCTGTGGGCCTCAGTGCTGACCCTAAGCGGTTCCCCCGTGGCTGGGCACGGATGAATGTTGGATGGGCTTTATCTCCCGGGGGGAACAATGGTCATCCTTCCTCTCTATGGACCGTGGGCCCAGGGCTTTGCTCGTACATCAAAGCACGCCGCGCTTTGTTTTTCGCTCCCCTCACCGTTCTGCTCTCGCTTATCTTTCTCTTGCGTTTTTATTCTCTCTCTTTTTTATCTCTGCTTCATCTTTCTGTATCCCTCCTCGGCCCTGTGCAGGCGTAGACGCAAACAACAAACGCGCGGATGCACACCCGACACACACACACACACACACACAACTTGGGCACACACACACCCTACACACACAAAAGCGTTTGACCTTTGTTTCTTCGTCTATCAGCTCCTTTCATTTTCTCCCCCTGCAGGAAGCTGCAGCTGCGTTTTGTCTCATATTTACTTCACACAGTGTGATTAAAAGTCTCTCTATCCAATTTCATGTGGCTAGAGACAAAAAGAGGCGGAAGAAGAAGGCAGTAAATGGGAAAACCATTATCTAGAGAGTAGTGTGTGTGTGTGTGTGTGTGTGTGTGTGAGTGTGTGTGTGTGTGGACTCTTTTTCCTCACAGCGATATCATTTTACACACAACCGGAGGGGAAAGCATATTACACCTGGCAGCATCGCATTTTCTGTTGAGGTGAAGGAAGAACCAGGCAGCGATGAATGGTGGAGATAGGCCTGAACCCCTTTAGTTAGCCACGTGGAGGGGTGGTCTGTAACACTTGGATTGGTCATCAATATTTATCCCCATACAGTACTTCCTGTGACAAAGTGTGTGGAGCTTTTTGTCCCTCTGCAGTGCTAATGGCCGTGGTGTCTGGTCTAGCGTGGTTTAGCGTCGTAGCGTGTTGTGTGCTCTCCTCTGGCGCCGGGCTACAGTACGTCTGTCAGCCCCACCGGCAGCCGGACCCAAAACCGCCTCATTACCATTTAATTCACAGACCTTACTTTTCTTGCACCTAATCCCCACTCGGGCATGGGTGCCCAGACTCACTGTCAGGGAGTTGAACCTATTGTTTTAGCCTCCTAAGCCGGTGGAACTGTACTTTTTGTGTTACCATCCCTACTTTTTCCCCCCCTTGGAGAATGTGGCGTTCCGAGGTGGCTCTGCAGACACTGTGTGCAGCAGCAGCTGGTAGCCCGAGATTGGCTGATGGCGCCAGTTTGCCCGCCCGTTCGGACGGGAGTTTGAGCCGGCGGTTGGTTCATGGGTGGACAGACTGAGTTTCTCTGCCTTTTTGGGTGCGCCTGCTCTCAACTTTTTGCAGTTACACACACCGCTGCACACACACACACACACACACACACACACACACACGGTTGCAATTAGACTATCAATGGCCAACAATGAATAGCCCACAGTCAGCAGCGGATGCAAATATGACTTTAATAAGCGCTTCTCTCTCTCACTGGCGCCATATGTTGCAGCGTCAAACTGTGCCTGGTGGCCGAGGCCAGACAACAGAAGGTGAGGGTGAGGAGAAGACGCAGGGGGGTGTAAGTGAGGACAGGAGCCAAGGAGGAGGTGGGGGAGAGTGAAGGGGAAGAGAAGTAGCAATTAGGAAACTGCTTAAATGCCATCTACCCTTTGTCCAACACACACACACACACACACACACACACACACACGCACACACACACACGCACACACAGACGAATGCATGGCTCCAACTAATGAGTAAGCGATTCCACTAAAGTTAAGTTCGGCACTGTCACGTTGTCCATGTTTGCTGGCTGTCTTTGACAGAAAGACTGGAGGTGTTTCGCCTAGCAGTAGGGTACAGCAGGTTTCTACAAGTGTCCTTGATGGCTCCCCGCTCACTTTCTTTTCCAAAGTCTGACGGAAATGTTAAAAGCTTCAGGTTACCTCCCTGTCTGCCATTTTGGAGCAGTTGTGTCTATGTCTGTGAGGGAGAGAACAAACAAAGGTCATAAAAGTAGCATAATGTGTTTGTATGTGTCTTTATCTATCACAAGCTTTCTGTTTGTGTTTGAATGCGTGTGTGCGTGTGTGTGTGTGTGTAGTAGATAAACACAGGTTATCTCCGCTAGCGCTGTCTCCACTGTGGGCTGTGTGTGTGTGTGTGTGTGTGTCCCTCCTCCCTGCTGGGCGGCTGGGTGACCTTGCTCTGCCCCCTCTGCAGGTAAGGGGCCTGAGACCCTCTTCGCTGGGCAGAAGCTCAACGACAACGAGTGGCACGCAGTGAAGGTGGTGCGGCGCGGCAAGAACCTCCAGCTGTCGGTGGACAACGTCACCGTGGAGGGTGGGTGATCACGCCGTCACTCCGGGACAGGGGAAGAGCGGGGGATTAACACAGGTCTCAGGGAGGGGAACAAGAGGGAGGGAGGGAGGGAGGACTGATATGTGGACAGGAGCAGCAAGAAGAAGAGGCAGGAAATGAAGGGGGCGTAGAAAAAGAAGATTGGCCCCAACGGTCTGAGTGTTGACTGACAGCATGGCCTCGTGTGAAGACAAGGCCATGAGGTCCGCCACGTTGGAAGAAAGGTGGGAACGAGGGAGGGCAGGTCAGAGGAGGATGTGGTGTGAGGCCTCGCAGCCCCCCCCCCCCCCCCCCCCCTCCCCTCCGGCTGATGAAGAGAGGGATGAAGTGGAGATGAAAGGCGAGACGGAAGGGTGAGAAGCAGGTGAGCGGGGAGAAGCGGGGGGGAACGGCGAGGGCCTGTGGCTAGCGATGACCCCTGTCAACACATCAGGCCTCGGAATAGCAGGGCCCCACCGCTTTCAGCCGATTTCCACAGCTTTAATGGGGAGGCAAGATGGACGCCCGAGGAGTGCCCACAGGGCCGCCATGTTAAGGAGCACGGAGGCTGTTCAGCAGTGTGTGAGCCAGCTTGTTAGTGCACGTTCCCTGGAAGCTCATACCCCCATGTCATGTGTGAAAATGTAACCCGAGGCCAATATTATCAGTGTACGTGTTCCACTGAGGTGCTACCAAAGGACAAATCCTTTCCATGGCTTGGATGCTGTGCAGCCCCATGCTTCTGAAAGATGAAATCTGCTCCAATTAATAAAAGCTCTTCAAGGGGATTCCGAAGTTGCAAGAGCTAGTTTGACTGAATTAATCCATATTCAGGAAATTGAAGTCCCGGTTCTCCCTTGGAAACTGCATTCGTTCCCCAAAAATATGTCTTTTTAGTATGTGTGCTTATGCCCTCAATATGTTGTGTGTCAGTAATAGAGATCGTTGCTTAAGAGTCCATCTCTTTTATTTTAAAACCATATACATTCAGTTAGGTAATGTCACTCTTTAACACTCCATTCCCCACAATCCCTGCCTTCCTCCACAGGTCAGATGACGGGCGCCCACACGCGCCTGGAGTTCCACAACATCGAGACGGGCATCATGACGGAGCGCCGCTTCATCTCCGTGGTGCCCTCCAACTTCATCGGCCACCTGCAGGGCCTGACCTTCAACGGCATGCCCTACCTGGACCAGTGCAAGAACGGCGACATCTCCTACTGCGAGCTCAACGCCCGCTTCGGCATGCGCCACATCATCGCCGACCCCGTGACCTTTCGAACCAAGGGGAGCTACCTGGCGCTGGCCACGCTGCAGGCCTACGCCTCCATGCACCTGTTCTTCCAGTTCAAGACCACCACGTCCGACGGCCTGATGCTCTTCAACTCCGGCGACGGCAACGACTTCATCGTGGTGGAGCTGGTCAAAGGGTGAGGATGGGCCACATTTCTAGATAGGACCGTCTCAGTGGTGTGAGCAGCGAGAATCCGGCAGCCATTTTCATTCATATCGATTTCTATATACAGTCCCCTCCAAAAGTATTGGAACAGTAATGCCAATTCCTTTATTTTTGCTGTAGACTGAAAGCGTTTGGGTTTGACACCAAAAGATGAATATGAGACAAAAGATCAATATGTCAGCTTTTATTTCCAGGTATTTTCATCTGGATCTGATAAACAACTTAGAAGATATCATTATTTGTAAAGGAACACCACATTTTTTGTTGAGCAAAAGTATTGGAACATGTGACTAACAGGTGTGTTTTGTTGCCCAGGTGGGTCTTATTACATTTATTATTCAAACAATAAATAACACTGAATGTCTAGGCTCAGTTTCAGATTCTGGTTTTGCCTGTGCAGACTGCAGTTATAGTAATCAACATGAAAAGCAGAGAACTGTCTATGGGTGAAAAGAAAGCAATTGTGAAGCTAAGAGAAGATGGGAAATCAATCAGAGCCATTGCACAGACACTAGCCATAGCCAGTACAACAATTTGGAATATCCTCAGGAAGAAACAAACTACTGGTGTACTAAGTAACAGACATCGAATGGGACGACCAAGGAAAACAACAGCAGTTGACGACAGAACCATTGTCAGAGCTGTGAAGAAAGACCCTAAAACTACTGTTGGTGAGATCAACAACAACCTCCAGAGGGCAGGAGTGAAGGTTTCAGAATCCACTGTTCGCAGAAGACTTCATGGACAACAGTACAGAGGCTACACCAGAAGATGCAAGCCATTCATTAGCATAAAGAATAGGAAGGCCAGGCTGGATTTTGCCAAAAAGTACAGAGACGTGCCTCAAAAATTCTGGGAAAAAGTTTTATGGACTGATGAGACGAAGATTAACTTCTACCAGAGTGATGGAAAGGCTAAGGTTTGGAGAAAAAAAGGATCTGCTCATGAACCCCAAAACACAAGCTCATCTGTGAAACACGGTGGAGGTAATGTGATGGCTTGGGCTTCAATGGCTTCTTCTGGGACGGGCTCATTAATCTTCATTGATGATGTAACACATGATAGCGGCAGCAAAATGAATTCGGAAGTCTACAGAAACATTTTGTCTGCCAATTTAAAGAAGGATGCAATCAAACTGATTGGGAGATCCTTTGTCATGCAGCAAGATTATGACCCTAAACACACTGCAAAAGCAACAAAGGAGTTCATCAGGGGCAAGAAGTGGAAGGTCCTAGACTGTCCAAGTCAATCTCCAGACTTAAACCCTATAGAGCATTCTTTTTACCTTCTTAAAAGGAGACTGAAGGGAGAAACCCCCCAAAACAAGCAACAACTGAAAGAGGCTGCAGTGAAAGCCTGGAAAGGCATAACAAAAGAAGAATGCAAAAGTTTGGTGATGTCCATGGGTCGCAGGCTTGATGCAGTTATTGAAAGCAAAGGATTTGCAACAAAATATTGAGTCTTATTCACTTAAATCCATTTCAAGTCTATCTGTTCCAATACTTTTGCTCATCTAAAAATGTGGTCTTTCTTTTCAAATAATGATATCTTCTAAGTTGTTTATCAGATCCAGATGAAAATACCTGGAAATAAAAGCTGACATATTGATCTTTTGTCTCATATTCATCTTTTGGTGTCAAACCCAAATGCTTTCAGTCTACAGCAAAAATAAAGGAATTGGCATTACTGTTCCAATACTTTTGGAGGGGACTGTACGTCCCTCACAAAAAGCTATGTGCTGCATAATAATTGTTTTTTTTATTCTAAACTCTTGGCTTTTAGAATGCTGGCATCCAAATGATGCCAAATGTAAAACAAATCGTATTTTCTATAGGTAGCAATTTGCCATTTGTAAGAACCTTTGTTGAAAAGAGGAAAGCAGCTGCCGCAATGAATCCCTGCTTTTAGAAAGAGTCAATCCGATTTTTCAGGCGAGTTATAACAATCACTTTGCTTTGTGGCTCAATAGAAGCATGTTTTTATGGCTACAAAAGAGAAATTGTATTAAACATGCCTCGCTTTCCAGTCAAAATCAGATCGCCTGCTGGATATATTTGATTTTATGCGTCTCTTAAAATAATCTTAAACTGTGATACAATCTAGAAAATCTTTTTTCTCTGCTTGAGAAATGTCGCCTCTTCTGGGTCGACTTTGTGTTCAGTAGAATGGGCCACTTTGAAGTCAACAGAACATAGGTCTAACCGAATTCTGTTTCCTCTGTCAAGCCGTGCAGTAATTTCTTTTTCAGATATTGACAGACATCTGTGATCATGCCTCTGCCCCTCGGTGCTGAGAGAGAGAGAGAGAGAGAGAGAGAGAGAGAGAGAGAGAGAGAGAGAGAGAGAGAGAGAGAGAGAGAGAGAGAGAGAGAGAGAGAGAGAGAGAGAGAGAGAGAGAGAGAGAGAGAGAGAGAGAGAGAGAGAGAGAGAGAGAGAGAGAGAGGGGTAAAGGTTAAAGAGTGCACTGTATTTGTAGTTTGAACAAGAGACCAGGGAGTGGGCAACCTTTTCTTTGTCATTTACTCCGACAGCAGCTTTTACTTCCCGTTTTACAGGGAAGAATGGGCTATGGGCCCCCATAAATAAAACATTTCAAAAGTGGACAAATGCATTCGTGGTACCATATGTGGCCTATAGATATGAAACATGAGCAGAGGGCTGCATCTCTCAGGCCACTCAGCAAACGCCTGCAGAGCTCACGGCAGGCCCAAAGCAGAGGCTGGCAGTGTGGAAACATGTCTGCCCCCCACCCCTGCAAACACAACCCTGTATGTTGGCAGCCCTGACCTCTCAACTTTGACCCTTGTGCGCCCCACAGCTTTGTCCACTACGTCTTTGACCTTGGCAACGGGCCGTCCCTGATGAAGGGGAACTCGGACAAGCCGCTCAACGACAACCAGTGGCACAACGTGGTGGTGTCCCGGGACGCCAACAACGTGCACACGCTCAAGATCGACTCCCGCACCGTCACCCAGCACTCCAATGGAGCCCGCAACCTGGACCTCAAAGGTAGGGGGCGCCCTGATGAGTTGGCTCCTTCAGCAGACAGTGAGGATTCCAGGATGTGTGTTCCCCCACGCTGTCTTTGAAATGGCATTTCACATTTGTTTTCTTAAATGGCTGTAGTTAATATCGCTGCTCCAACCCTGTCTAAATCTCGGTTGTTTTGTAAATAATGGCTGCTGCTGTGGGCTCCTGTGAGTATGCTGTCGTAAGGGGGAAATTCACATTATGTAGACTATCTTAACTTTCCAAGAAAGCTGAATAGCCAATAAATGGACATCTATATAGTCCAACATAGAACTAAAATGCACGTTTAACCGTTTGTGTGTGTGTGTGTGTGTGTGTGTGTGTGTGTGAGAGAGAGTGAGAGAGAGAGAGTGTTTGCAAGTGTAGCTGCACCCCAAGAGTCCAGCAATTCATTTGTCTGTATTCTGTTAGCTTTTCGAGGAGTGCTCAGGTGTGGGGGGGGGTGTGTTCAGGTCAAAGGGATAGTGAAGTGAGGTGGGTTTGCCAGCTCCCTGTGCCAAGTGCAAACACTAACCAACAGGCGTGGACAGGACTCAGCACAGCCCTCACTAATACGCCGTCTCTTCCTCTTCAGCTAGGATTACACCGGCAGGTGTTGGGCTCGTTACTTATGTGACCCGCGCCGATGCGCTCAGAAGGCATCAATAAACGAGCTGTTGGTAACGGAAACGGCGGACCCTTGGAGACTGCACTCTCTGGCTCCTGTCAGTCTGTGAGACAGGTAGTGCGCCCTGTGCTCTTGATGTTCCAGAGGGATGACTATCATTTCACTCAGATGCTTCTACTTGGCCGCCATCAGAACGCTGGTTACAGCCTTTCAGAATAATGAGGCAGGGTTAAGAGGCACTTTGTGTAGGGAGTGTGTTATTCCATTGTTGCGGCGGCGCAGGTGGGGGGGCTGAGGTAATCGTCTGCTCCGGAAGCACAGAGAGAGAGAGAGAGAGAGAGAGATAGAGAGAGAGAGAGAAAGAGAGAGAGGATATAGAGGATATAGACGAGGGAGAGGACTTGAGAAAAGGGGTGGTGGAGAGGGTCGAATAAAAAAATAAAAGAGAGAAAGACGTGAGGAGTGAGGTCCTTAAGTGCTCCTGTCTCTGGGAGCAGGCTGAGGAGTTACTGAGACTGGGTGGGGGTAACCTTGAGTCTGGGGCTAGGGTGTGTGGGTGTGTGTGTGTGTGTGTGTGTGGGGGGGGGGGGGGGGGTTGAATAAGCCCCTTCAGCTCCATAGGCCAGAAGCTCTCCCTAAGGGGAACCAGGATCAGAGGAGTCAGAGGATCAAAAAGAGCCCCTACGCCTCTCTCTCTCTCTCTCTCTCTCTCTCTCTCTCTCTCTCTCTCTCTCTCTCTCTCTCTCTCTCTCGTTATGATTTATTGATGACCAGCCTTTTTCGGCTACACTCTGCAAGGCCGGCCAGGGACAATTAAAAGGCCCCTGTTAATCGTCAGCAGGACGGTTTTAGTTGGATGGCGTCGTGCCAGGAGCTTAACTTTGGTGTCCAGACAAGGGTACCGGGCCCCGCCAAGAAGAGAATACCCCAAAGTTAAAGAACAAAAGTTCAATGGCTACCCGCTCGGCGATAGCTTCCGCAATGGGAGACAGGGACGGGGCTATGGCAACAACATCCCCTGGTGTCCTTTGCATTCAGACAGCCTGGCCCTCTGCCAGGTAATCCCTGTGCAGGCCTGCTCCCGATGAAGCGGATCTGCCTTAATAACCCCGCAATGGACCTGTGATTAGGGAGGCGTCGTGTCAAAAAGAGCGGCCCGGTGATTGATATCTCCTGTCAGGGCCCAGACTGACAGATGCCAATCAAACTGCGGCTCGGCAGATGAGAGGAGAGAGGGCCCTGTGTTGTGCTCAGAGTACATAATCCATTGGTGAGAAGGGCGGCAATTGGCAAAGACAAGTAGAGGGCAGCGCTCGTGGCTTTCCAACATGGAGGCCCCTGGGCTCACAGGGCGCTAGTTGAGGCATCAGTGTAAACCAGGCAGCCATCGCCGCAGAGGAGCCCTCCATCTGTATCCTGGATCTGTTCGCTCCCGGGCTGCTTCACTCAGCCATTTTGTTTGTTTTCCAGCCTGTCTTCACCCCGAGGCTTTGGCCAGCGGTAGGCCTGTGGGAAGAGTAATATGCTGGTAAATCTGGTTTCAGAGGATCTTTGCCAGGGAGCGACGTCTTTCTCCGCCCGCCCCACGCATAATTGTGCATTCAGTCCGTGATGTCTACGACGGACGAATTCCCCTATTGGAACGCCACACACAACCCGCACTCCGACGCCAACACCTTGTACAGACAGAGGCCGTGCACACGAGCACCCCCCGCTCACCCCCCATCTGCTCTCCCTCTCCGGCTTTATCAGCCTTTGAAAATCAAAGTCGGCGGAGAATACTAAGACTCCCAGGACCCCTAGCGCTGCGGCAACTCGCGTTCTGAGAGCACCGCTGACAACACATTCAAAACACGCCTCTCTCACGGCTGTGCCAGAGTAATTGCCCAAGCAGTGGTGGTTTGTTTTTTACACCTCTCTGAAGGCGATTGTTTTCACTCAGACGGGACTTTAAGGCATGTTGTCAGTTAGGTACGATGAGGCAACAGTGGCCTATCCCACAGGAGTGGAGTCCAGGGCTTACGTGTGCTTGAAGAAGTGACAGTCATAGATGTACAGACACACACACACACACACACACACACACACACACACACACACACACACACACACACACACACACACACACACACACACACACTCAAAGTACTGCCGCATAAGCTTCCAATCCAACAGGACAAACCGAAGAAGGAATCTAAAATGGATGCTTGGCTGGTCCATTAAGGCTTTTACTGTCATATCCCATCATTCATCCATATGATGTTGCCTACTATAACTTCAGGTAATGAATTATTAGCGCCTACCCCTTAATACGGCGCATATCACAAGGCAATGGGATTACACTGCCTGCCTAGGCATTTTAGCTATGGCCTGCTAAAGTCCTGTGGCTTCTCTGTTCTGTTGTGATCCTATCTCCCTAGCCGCGGCTAACGCTAATTAACGCTGAATGTAATCAAACGCCAGGCAAATGTTTTCTTCGAGGAAACACCTCCCCTGTGACTGTCAGACTTTGTGGCTAAGCTCATTGCCTGACATTAACCGCGTCGTCTCTACCGCGTCCGCTTACGTGCCATATTGTTAGCGGCTATTTAGCCGAGTACCATTCTCAGCCTCCGGAAATATATTAGTTCTCCCCGCGCGGGCTTGAATGTAAACTGGACTTTTGTGTTTGGGTCCTTAGTAAGACATCTTGAGCGATAGCAGAGGGGAGGGTTTTAAGCCCTGTCCCTGGCTGATAGTGAGAGCAGCAGGAACTCTTATCCGCCTCTAACATCACAGCGGCACTGTGTTTTTCTCGGAGCTGGAAGGTCACTGGCGGCGGAGCCTCCCTGTTTGGACTAAACCTTTTCAGAGAGCCCCGGCTGGGCACCCCAACATTCCCATAGCCTTTGTCCTTGCGTCTCCCCCGCGGGGGTGGGGGGGTGTGTGGGGGGGGGGGGGGGTTGGATGTTGGACAAAACACCAAGCGGGGAATGCATTTTCTTCTCGGGCCGTGTTGCTTTGTTGAGCCTGCGTTATTCCTGGGCTGAGATGACGCTGAGGTAAACCACGCTGATGGTGCGGAGGAGGAAGCAGTCCCTCCCTGTAGACACAAACACTTCCCCCGCGGCCCCTGGGGGGAACCCCTCGCCTCCTTATGTTAACGACACAACCACGCAGACACAAAAAACGACATCACTTAACGCGGGCACGGAGTGATAATGGAAAGCACTAGTAGCCTGTGTTACGACGCTTCAAAGAAAGAGTAGGAGGCGTGGGAACTAGGCGCACCTGAACATTAAGGTGATGTTTGAATGTTTAGTCAGTTGTTTCGTGTGGACCCCAGGAAGAAGACTTTACTGCGGTAACGACTAATGGGGATCCTAAATAATTAAATCAACAAAAAGTTTCCCTGACACACACCCTGGAAAGGCTAAGACTATGAATCGACACGTTTTGGATTTTGAATCGAAAACTTTGACAAATTGTAACACTTCATAGCGAAAGGGCCAGGCCGGTGCCTTTGTTACGTACACTGTGCTTGCCAGCGGTAAAATTTGGATTAGCCGTTTGATCACCCCGTAGCTAGGTGTTACCCTCACAACGGGACCCAGCAAGCCCCGCTAATCTCTCGCGCGATGCTAATCCTGCAACAAACGCTAAACCAGCTGCATACCTTAGCAGGTCAGCTGCAATGCTAACACTAGCCATTGTCTCCCAATTCCCCACGGTGTCCATGTGTTCTCAAGGCCGCCACAATGAAGGAATATGCTGGATGAATAATATGTGCGGGGTATTCCATTTCAGAGGCAATTGAGCAGCCTCCAGTATGATTTGCTATTTGCATCCTCCATTGTGAATGTGACCGGTTGATTTGGATTGTGTCTCTGTAGAGAAATGTAGAGAAAGTCAGGAGGGGGAATTAGATTAGTGATCTATGCAGAATGAAGGAGTATGGGATCCCCAGTGACAATAATAAGTACAGTGCGGGTAATAGAATCCCATTCAATTGAACCTGACCTACGAGGAGGAGGCAATTACCCTTTAATTCAATGGTACACTGTCTTCAAAGCAACGCCGTCATTTACAGTCATAATTTCATAATATTTTCAACACCCTCACGAGTGATAACTAACCTTTTGATAATGGCCCCTGCGATGGGGCCTGGAGCATAATGACTTGTTGGAACGTGTTAATATCCTCGCTGAAGCCGTTCCTGCCCTCATTAGAACCTAGAAGGGAAGGAGGGTGTCGAACGTTTAATGAGCCTGATGCTACGAGAGGAACCAGCCACTTCCACACACTGACGGCCAACATGGAGCTCGATCACGGGTGTTGCCGTGGCAGGCACACGTGGTGTACAGCGTGTTAGAGAAAGACCTTACCTCAGTCAGGCTCTGGCCTCATCAGCAGCGGGCACTCAATAACGGGCCGTTTGGCTCCTCTCATTTCCAGAAGGAACGGTTGAAAGGCGAGGGTAGAAGTGTCCCGCGGCCGTTGCCTTCGTATTACCCAGACGTCTGGCGGCGGCACCCTGCGGAGGTTCCCATGGCTTGGTGGCGTAGCCGTGGATGAGCCTCGTCTCAGAGGTGGACACGCTGGGGTTCCTCCGGCGCCTCGCCCTGAGTGGATGTCAGTAACTGGCTGTGGCCGAGCGCCGCCCACGCCCGCGCCGGCTCCTGAATTAGCCCGTCATCAATCACTCCACCTGGGGGGGGGGGGGTAATGGTCGTCTATCAACACCTCCTCCTGGACCCACGGGTGGGAGGGGTTTGGGGATGGTGGGGGGGGCTAGGCATGTTAAGCCACCTTCCATTTCCCCCGAATGAAACAATTTAGACCCATTGTGTGTGTGAGCTGAGGACTATATATGTTCTGTTGGATATTGTTCCCAACAGCCTTCGAGCTTGACTTTATTCATTATAATATCAAAGACTTCTTTCAGGTGATGAAGGACTGTTTCAAAACGGGCTAATGAATGTGGAATGCTCCTTCCCTTGGTTCTGTCCACACGGGCATGACCCAGCTGACAGGAACCCCACTGGAAACATGGCGCTGCCATTGTTAGGGCAAAGGTGCACAGCGCAATCTATTCAACTGTGCGAGACACCCCCCCCCCCCCCCACACACACACACACATACACACAGTCATTCATCCACACACACACACAGTCATTCATCCACACACAGACACACATACAGACACATAGTCGTTCGTACACATACACACACACACACACACACACATGCATACACACACACACACAATCACACACTCTCTATCCCAGGGTCATGTCCAGAGGGTCTCTTGTGCCTCCATTATGCCCTGCAACAAGGAAAATGTCATTTCCGCAGGCCACGGCTTCCGTTTCATTATTAGAGCAGAGCTCTCTTCTCTTTCCCTGAATGACTGTGTCTGGAAGTGGGCTGCCAAGATGGACATCCCAGTGGTCGTCATTGATCCAGAGCCATTTCATAGTGCACCAGATCTGAACAGGGATCAGTCTTGTAACATCTTGCCACCTATATGCTAGTGGCCTGTATGTTGGAACTATCGACAGTTTGCAATTTTCTGCAAGGTAAACTGTTAAAAACACACGTTCTAAGTTGTGCATGCAGATTTTTCCATCCAGGATGAGTGACGTTGATAGTGAGCGATGGTGAACGAGAGTTGAAAAAAACACCCTTCATTTAATATATTGCTTAGTGTGTGTATGAGTATGAGTGTGTGTGTGTGTGTGTGTGCGAGCGAGCGTCTCTCACTTCATTTTGTTAATCAAACAGCTCGGATTTCCACCTGATTTGCGGTTGTTTTGCCGGTGAGGGGCGGGCTGAGAGCGGGCTCTGATTTGATGAAGATGTGCCGGAGCGCTGGCTTGCATTTATTTGCATAATAACATCCACCACATCACAGCAGGCATAACTGGATTAGGGAGTCAGCGTCGGCTCCAATAACCGTCCCAGCGCTCCCGCTCTACCCCTCGGAAGACGACAGGTCTCCAGGATAAGAGACGCGAGTGTGTGAAGATAGGAGCCAGGGCGGGAGGACACGCCCTCTTCATCCTCACCCACATCGTCATCCTCTCGAGTATCGTAATTAAGATCAGCCAAAGGATCACTGCTCTGGGCGTTTTTTTTTTCTTCTTCTTTGCACCGGTAATAAAGTTGTTGCCTGTGTCGTTGACGTAGTTCCAAGCCAGATTGTCAGGCTTAGTTTTCATTTCCAAGCACTCTGCCACTCACCGTGGTGTGTAGTGTCATCGGGTCGTTGTGACACTGTCAACACATTGTCAATAAACGTCACAATAATAATAATAATAATAATCCTCTTCCTGGTTAACGTTGTAACGTGATTGTCATGCTCGTTAACATCCTCATAATCTGTACCGTTACCGTCCTCATAATCTGTATCGTTACTGTCCTTGTCATTCTTATCATTCCTTTCCCCATCATATCTTCATCATCACGATCATCACAATCATCGTCTTCATCGTTGTCGTCATGAAGATCATCCTCACCATGTTCCTGTTCCTCTCCCACTGTGAAACTCACCCCTCCATTCAGAGACCCTCTCTTCTCCTCTCCTCTCCTGGTCTCTCTGAATAACTAACAGGCTGAGCATCTTGAGTGCTGCGATGGAGCACTGTGTTTTTCCTTTCTCCCCCTGACCTGTCGTCCACTACGATTTACTGTGGCATTACTCAGAGCTTTGGCTGTTCCCCCTCGGCAGCTCCCCCTCCCTCCCGTTACCTGCTGACAGCAGTTTTTTTTTGCCCTGGGAACAGGAGACAAGCACTTTTTTGACGGTGCGTGAGTGTGTACATGCGCGCACCATCAGGCGGGGTGTGTTTTCTGCGAGCGGGAGCGAGAGAGAGAGAGAGAGAGAGAGAGAGAGAGAGAAAAGGGGAAGGAAAGGGAGTGAAAGGGCATTTGTGTGTTAGCGGTGTAGTGATGGGGAGAGGATGGGCACGGGTGTGTCTGTGTGTGGTGGGGGATAGGGGAAAGAGGTTTCGAGGACAGACATTCTATGTTTCTTTGGCTCTGCTAATGCAGGTACTGATGAGAAAGTGCTCCAATCAATGCTGGCCATTAGCCGACATGAAAAGGCAAAAGGACAGAGCGGCGCGGGGAATAACAAGAAGAAATGCTCTTTATAGTGCCGCCTCTTTGTCACGGCAGAAATAAGTGGCGGAATTGGTGGTCTGGAAAGCTGCACGTTGTGAAAGCTTACCTTCTTGCCTGTGTCAATTTGATTCACCGTATTTTGTTTATTGGAAACAAAATGGACACCGTAGTTTGCTTGTGGTCTGCAGTGAGTACATGGCCACCAAGCAGTGGCCAGCAGCCTATTAGACACTGTGAGCAGCTGCAGTGCTGACTACCACAACCCGCTGAGGCGGAGAGAGGGGAGGGCAGCTTGATTTAGAGACAACAACAGTGGTCGGGTCCCCCATCAGTCATAAATCCCCAGTGCCTCATTGGCTGGCATCTTCCCCCTGACAGGGCGGCCCAGTAAAAATGTCCCCCTGACGGACGGGCGTTGTCGTGGGAACGCACTTGTGCTTTAACAGGCGTGTGCACCCCCCATCCATCAACCCCTTGGCAGCCCGAGAGAAAAAGAGAGAGGAAGGAAAATGGTAAGAAAGGAAGGCAAATGGGATGGAAAGAAGGAATGAAGGGGGGATGGGGGATTGAAGGCAAACAGGAGGAAGGAAGAAAGCCACACCATGATTGATGAAAAGAGAACAGAAAATAAGAGGACGGAAGGAATAGAACCTCTTAGCACTCGCTAACACGGAGAACAAAGGAAGGCCCATGGCGGGCAGGGTTCACTAAACGTTGTCTCTGGGAGGTGTGGGAAGTTTCCCTGTGCTAGCCGTAGACTTCCATATTGTGAGGGCGTGGAGACATGGAGAGTAAAGGAAAGGGCTTTCTGTAGGCGGTTCACACTGCAGGGAGGGTGCTGGCGGTGACTGTGGTGGCGGTGTGCATTTTCTCGTCTAGTTTCGGTGCCTGTGTGTGTGTGTGTGTGTACAAGCCTGCATGTACTTAAATGCATATGTATACACAGGTTGATATGTGCATTAGGGAAAAAATGTTTTGTCTAACCCGAGCAATGATTTGGAATGTGGCCCTGATTCTTTAAGTAGGTGTGGAGTGCTGTCGGTGTTTAAGTGCACGTTGGCTAGTCGTTTCATTGTAGCGAGCACAGGCCATTCCTGACGGCTTCCGTAGAACACAACAAAATGGCTTCTGCTTTTCTCCCACAAAGAGACAGGAAAAACACCCGCAGTGTCAAAGTAAATAGCACTCGCAAACCCGTTTTGCATAATGTTTTCACAGAAACCTTACCAACCTCACTTTTCACATTCGATCTGCCGTGTTACAGTTTTTTTTGCAGTTGGATGCGGGTATAACTTTGAATAATTACACACCTCAATATTGCGATCGTCAACATTGGCCATTAATAGCACCATAGAACAAATAACCCCTACCTTATGGTTGACGCCATCTGTTTATGTGTGTACTGGGACATGTCTGTGTGCGTATGCAGGCCTTGCTTAGCACAGGCGTGTGTATGTGTTGTAAACTCTTTTTTTCCTTCTCCCTGTAAGACTTGGTCCACCACATCAACATCCAGTCAATTTATGTCAATTAGAGGCAGTTAGAGACTAGGCCGGGGGGGGGGGGAGGTTGGAGAGAGAAGGGCCATAATGGAGTCTTTAATGAAACTTAATGGCCGCATGTGCGCCCAGCGAGGCTGTTGAAGGGAGTGGAGGCCGCCTTAAAACGTCCATAGAAGACACAGGCACTCAGGCAAAGTGTCTGCTTATGGCCATGTGCCCTGCCTCTGGTGTCACCCGCACTTGGGGGGGTGACGGTGCAATTATTTCCAGGGGTCATTTGTGTTTCGTTGCATAGCTAGGAACATTGTTTGCGATCTCGTAACATTGTGGTTATCAATGCTCTTCCTTTACAGAGCAGGGAAAGGTTTCAATGTCTCCCGTAAGTGCCCCAATTTGGAACACATTGATGAGGTGTTATGGAGTTCCTGGGCGAAACAGAGAGGCTGTGTTTCTTTGTGTGTTTACTGTTGTAGTCGCCCAGATCCCTGCCCTTATTTTAGTGTGTACATAGACAGTCGCACACACACATAAGGCAAAGAGAGACAATTTGCATCAAGATTATTTTAATACAAACAAATACATTTTTTTGTTGAATTTGTGCATGATAAAACGCATTGAAACACCTATCGTGTGGTACTTAGTGTGTGGAAACATAACATACATTATTTATGATATAGGCCTACAGCACTTCTGAATGTACGTGACTATTTTCTAGGAATACCTAGAACATTACTGTTCACTGCCGGTTGTTGTAGCCAGGTCATTTGGAGAAAAAAATAAAGCCAGGCAATATTCAACCAATACCAGAGGCACGTATCCCAGAATCCCAGACTCCTGAGAGGTCATTATGGGAACCGCGGCATCTCTCGCAGGAAGTCTCGGTGGGTTCTACGGCGAGGTAATTGGTCCCCTACTGGTGGAAGTCTCTGTAAAGGCTCCCAGACATGAGCATTCATCATAGCCCCGCGCAGTGAAAGCACCAACCCCCCAAAGTCTGGCCAGCGCGTAAACAGACCTCAGCCTGTTCTCACGCTAGGCCTGTCTCCAACTGCAAGGTTCAGCTCCGGTAAAACGGCCCTCCTTTTCCACTCAGCCACAGAGGTCACCACATCAGATCACGTCACACACCGCTCAAACTGTGCTTTCAACGTGTCCAGAAACAGGAAAAGTTAACACTGAAGGTTGTCGATTGAATAGATGTTTTATTGACGCAGCCAATAAAGTGGATGAGAAGGAGTGAAGCTGTGTTTGCATACATGTTTGGCTGTTGTTATCAGTTGTCATCTCTAGTACAATCACCCTCTTACGTTCATCAGCTGTGGTACAATACTTTGCTCTCATGTTTAAAAAGTGAGCGCAGTCGGCCAGTGATTAGTTCAGATAGCTTCAGCCGTCTCTTAAAACTGCGCCATTTGCTCGTTCTGGTGAAATCCCAACATGCCTCCATACAATAACTGACTTCCTTTCTATTGACGATTTCAAAGCCTCAGTCAGTTATACAGCTAATGAATTAATTGTGTTGATTGCAATGATTTAAAGCTATGGGTTGTGAAATGTATAATGTTTCTGAAAAATGAATGAGTTACAGGGGACAGAGAAAGGAGCACAGACAGATATATTTAAAATGCCCTCCTATGTAGGATCTTCTACTGCCATGTTTGCTGGTGCTCGTTTGAAGTGTGTCTGTAAACCTGTCTGGCGTTAGTTTGAAGTCTGTCTGTAAGCCTGTCTGGTTTTCTGGTGCTTGTTTGAAGTGTGTCTGTAAACCTGTCTAGAGTTAGTTTGAAGTGTGTCTGTAAACCTGTCTGGCGTTAGTTTGAAGTGTGTCTGTAAGCCTGCCTGGTTTGCTGGTGCTCGTTTGAAGTGTGTCTGTAAACCTGTCTGGTTTGCTGGTGCTAGTTTGAAGTGTGTCTGTGAGCCCGTCTGGTTTTGAGCTCTCTTTGTGTCCTACCCCTGATTAAGTCAACTCACCAGCCTTATTCTACAATCCCCAAGGCCAGCATGGATTTCATACTTGAGACAAAACAGTAGCACAAAATAACAGGCTATTAATCATCAAACCTCTGTGTGTGTGTGTGTGTGTGTGTGTGTGTGTGTGTGTGTGTGTGTGTGTGTGTGTGAAAAAGAGAGAGTGAATAATTGTTTGTTGTTGTAGATGTTTAAGAATTGTTGTTGTATTTGCGAAATATAGCACTATTATGCCTACAAAGTGTTTAAATTTGTTCACAGATATATAAACATTATCCTATGTGGGCAAACAAAATCCTAAAACTCAATCTATCCCTTAAAAAAATATATATATATATCATATATACTGCATGTATGTATATATATATATATATATATATATATATATATATATATATATATATATATATATATATATATATACATACATACATACATACATACACACACACACACACACACACACACACACACACACACACACATATATATATATATATATATATATATATATATATATATATGTTTATAGGAAAGAAAAGGAAGTTCACTTCACTCATGCTGCCTAAAATCTAGTAAACATAATGGTTTTGAAATTGCTTTTAGGAAGAGACATGTTACCCAAAATATTGGTTCTGTTGTTAAACCTCTCCGTGGTTTTGCTCTTAAGCAAGCAGTGACTTAACAGGGCAGGATGGGTCCTGACAGCTAATCACTTACTGGGACGTCATGGTGCTTTCTTCTGGGGAAGAGTAAAACAACGCTTTTAATGAGCTTGTTGAAAAAGCCACAGGGGCAATTACATGACATTGTGCTAATATCTTGCAGGCAGGGTGGGAGGTTTACTGAGGGGCCATTTTGTTTTGAGCCCCTGCTTCTGAAAATGCCTGTGCAGGGCCTCAGAGAGAGATGAGAGGAGCGAGCCACAGAGGCGTCTCCAAAATCCTGCTTTTTGGATTTATTATTTCCGCTGCCGATGTTGTTGTTGTGTGTCTCTTTAATCTGTGTCAGACACATGTTGTTTGGGGCGGCTGGGGGAGAGGGTCTGGTGATCTGTGAGTTCCTCTGCACTTAGCTGGTCTCTGCAGTCAGACTTAAACGGCTTTAGCGGAAGAAACAAGACCCGCAACCACACCAAAGCCTAATTAATTACAACTGATATCAAGTTAATTATTTCTCCTTTCACTTTACTAAAATAATCCTTTTTTCAATTAGTTTTTTCTTGGATGAATGTATTTTTTAGGTTTGGTGGGGTCAGATGAGTGGAAATGATGCTGAAGCTGGCTTGAATACATTTTGCTTAAAAAGCGAACACATTCGAGCCCGTATGACCTGTGAATGACTTCCTCAGTGTATTGCTTTATCAGTATGCCGTGTGGAATGCGCCTCATATTTCTACTGTGCTGCCTGTACCCACGGTGGGAAAAAGCTTTCAGCGGTGGATGATTTGTCATGTCCCAACCTGTTTCCCCCCGGCTCCAGGAGAGCTGTACGTTGGTGGCGTGACCAAGGCGATGTACAGCAGCCTGCCCAAGCTGATAGCGTCCCGGGACGGCTATCAGGGCTGTCTGGCCTCGATGGACCTCAACGGGAGACTGCCCGACCTGATCGCGGATGCTCTCCATAGGGTGGGCCAGGTGGAACGAGGCTGTGACGGTGAGACCATGCGTACACACACACACACACACACGCACACACACACGCACGCACACGCACACCACGAAAATACACAGACAGAGACTGAGAAAATAAGGGTACATTTGCACAAGGACAAGCACGTGTACGCCAAAACAGAAACAGAAACACACACATGCACACACACAAACAGAGCCACTCACACAGAGACGTTGCCATATGGTAATTTAGTCCTTTGACCTCTGTTAAACTCCCCCAATAAATAGATTATCATCCAGTCCAAAACCCCTCATCTAACTCCTTCACATTTTACGACTCCGCTCAGGCAAATCATCTGACCGCTGCATAGATCTGTATGTGCACCCATAAATACCATCAGCCCTGTTTCTCTAGCAGAGCCTGCTCTCGTGCACACACCGCAACACACCGATTTAACAGTAGACCTGGATTGGTAAGGGTGTCCCCCAGGGCCTTACTGCCCATCTTAGACAGCCCCCCCACCAACACAATCCCCCCCTCTGTATCTATTCCATCATAAAAGCTGCATGAGTGCGAGTGCGCCGCTCCGCGGCTGTTGTCACCAGCTTGTTCACTAGCCAGCCGTCCATGCCTGGACTGCACCTCATCAATCTTGCACGAGGATAAATGTTTTGGTCCGCGACGCCCGCCTCGGCACCACGGCGATGCCACGTCCACCGTCGGCGGGAGAGTTAATTGCGTCTGCGGCGGCCCCGGGCCCTGGCAGCGCCACTGCCCGCCAATGCCCCCGGTGTGGTGGGTAGAGCGCGGCCTTGATTTCCCCGAGGAGTGCGGCAGAGGCTTGGCGCGGCACCGCCGCAGACGCACTGGGCCACCATTACCTGTGCCAGCCCGCATCATTAGCTGCCCACGGTTCAGCGTCACTCATTATTTCACTTTCAGCACCTATTCAAATTGCATTACCACACCGTATTGACTGCCCTGCGTGCTCAATTGGAAGGTAATATGGGCGAATGCTTAGGGGTGCGGGAGAGAGTGCTAGTAATTGGCGTTTTTAAGGGACCGTTTTGGGAGATGATGTGTATTTAGTAAAGTTGAGAGGTAAGAACTTACACTCTCGACTCAGCATTTGTGAGAATTCCAGAAACGGTATCTCACAATCAAGTAATTTAATGCATGTTTGTACACATAATTTTAAAACAGTAACTGAGAAAGAAATTGTTCAGCAATGAAACAATAGATACTCATCGCGCAATATAACAGTAGAGTAACAATCGGCAGTACTAAACCTAGCACAACTAAGTGTGACAAATCAAATCCATGGGGTCAAGACAATAGTGGGTCCACTTCCTGACAAATACATATAATACAAAGAACAGCGTCAAATACATATAAAGTGACATAAGTTTTTTGTTTTGTTGTTATCCTTATTAATTATCCTAAGGCTCCAGTCTTCTTCCAGAGCCAATCTGGGCACTGGCTGGCCCTTAACTAGCCGCTGGCCTGGCTCCTGTCCATGAGACAGGGTCAGCGGTGACCTGCTCCTGTGTCCCCAGACGGGCAGAGGAGCAGGGCTTAGAACTCATTCTGCTCCCTCTGCCTCCTGCTGACTCAGCTGCTCTCCCAGCCCCAGCCCGTTAGGTATGCAGCTATACGTGCTAATATGTGCTGACTCACTGCACGGGGGTTAGGCGGGTGTTCGGTGAAGGGAGGGGGTCCGAACAGGTCATTGTGAATACGGGAAGGAAGGGTAAAGGGAGCAGGGAGGGAGGTAGAGACATGCCTTGAGTGGGTGTCTTCAAAGGGGTCCAGATGTCTCCCCGTCTTCCCAGCTGTCACGAGCAGGGTGTCACAGGGTTTGGAGTAAGACGATAGCAGGTGGTTAGCCTTAGCCGCTAGCGCAAAGCTTTTTCTAATGAAGCCCTCTGCTCAGAATGCACTTGACAGAAGGGGGTTTTATATGCCAAACCAAACAGGTTCACATAAATAGCAATGAAACCAAGCCAGAAGCAACGCACCCACAGCAATTATATTATGATTGACTTTGCTAATAATAATGGCAACATGTTTAATTATTGCTCAAAGGAACCTTTATTAAGAAATGATTGATGGTGAAATTAAACCATTTGGGCAATTAAGCAATACAAAATAGATAAAAGGTAAGCTATTCTTTTAAGTATCCATCTTGGGGAAATAGTTGATAATGTTTTGGGTGTTTACAATGTTGTAAACATTGTTACAAAGTGTTTCATCGCCCCGGAAACAAATGAGTCTGGCATGGAATCACACAGCCTTTTGAAGAACTATTGTTGTCTGGTTCACAATCAGTATGTTTCCATCTCAATGTGTTATTTTTAGGAGACATTTACCAGCCTCCAATTATTTGTGTCCTAATATCAACTCTACGGACTGCTATTTTTCATAACCTTAAACAATAAATAACATTATAAACTATATGGAGGCAAGCTATTGGAATCAAAGTAGTTTTATCGTAGTTTGCAAAGATTAAATCAATCCTAAATTTACAGTACCTTTTCATTGGCTATGTGTCCATATTTTAACAACCTCCAGTCCATCATTCAGCATTAAAGTATAAAGCAAGTGCCTTTAGACCAAACAGACAGTGACACATGATAACTGTCAATCTAAGGGAAGCCATTGGAATGAGTCACCGCTGTAGGGAGGAAAAACAACCAATCAAAAAGTGTAATTTAATTCAGATATCACACTAAGTGCTGAGAATTCCGCTGAGAAATTACAATGGTGGGTTTTTGTAATTGACAATTTAAATGTCGCCAGCCATCCATGTCGCCCATGTCATCAGAGCCTTCCCTCCCTGCTCGTATGAGTGTGTTATAAAGCCCAAGCCTTCCGCACTTACCTACGGATTCTAATTGACAGATCCAAGGGTCCAGGTTGGATGATCATATCTCCAAAAATAACATCCATTCCAGCCTAACACTTTTTAATCAGTGTGACTTTATTTTTCAGATTGATCTTTTATAATTGTTTCCCTGATGTTTCCTGATGACGTGTAGGTATGCTTCATACACGTTTAACCCTTTTCTGTCTAGAAGTGGTACTGTAGATTAGGGCTAGAGTGGATTTGACCTGAGGGAAAACCTTCTGGACCATTTCTAGTGCGCAAGTGGATACAGCGTGCATCTCTGCCTCTTTACCATAACGGGGGCAATCCGTGGAGACAGTTGCGTCCCCAACACCCTGAAGGGAAAGTAAAAGGCAAAACGTCAGCCCCTTGTTTTTGTTAATACAGTAATGTCATGGCTACGGCTTGTCGTAAACACACAAGGCTAGCCCGCTAAAGGTTGCTGGAGGGGATTACTTTTGGCATGCATGGCTATTGAAAGCCCCTTTCACACACAGCACTGGAACTAGAGTTCTGCCAGCAAATTGACGCCCTTTCGTTCTGTGTGAAAGGGGTCCGATTCTCTTGTTTGTTTGTTTTTTAACAAAAATGAGCCATCTTTCTCCCTAGGGAAGGAGCACGCTACAAGCCATTTTTTTTCCTCATTTAGAAAGAGAGGTGAATAAAGAACTTCAAAGAAGCCTTTGTTTTACTAAACAAGGCATGCAAACTGCTTTTGTTTGCTTATGGCCTGACGCTGTTCATGCATGCAGCCTGTATTATGCAAAACATTGTATGTGTTAAGCTCTGGTTCATGACAACAACAAAAAACACCCAGTGTTAATTATGCAAATACGCTAATGCAAGGCTCACTCGCAGTGCATTCCAGCCACTACCTCAATGTTCCAATTTTTTTACTTAAACTGGTGGATCGGTCAATTTAGATTGGTTCATTGATAATAATTAAAACCCCCCACGTGCACTGATTCATCACACATTCCTAATCCACAAAAACAAAACCGCGCCGCCTCGTGAAAACACCTATGAAGTGTCTCCCATCGACAGCTAGGAAGATCTTGACCCGTTCTCCGTGCGTGCCCGCAGGACCCAGCACCACCTGTACGGAGGACTCCTGCTCCAATCAGGGCGTGTGTCTCCAACAGTGGGAGGGCTTCACCTGCGACTGCACCATGACGTCCTATGGAGGCTCCTTCTGCAGCGACCGTGAGTACCAGAGCTCCCTCTCCGTCGATGTCGCCGCTCGGCTGTGGCTGTGGAGGGTGACTGTGTTAGCTGGCGTGATGGCTGGCTGTGGGCGGTGGCTGTGGAGGGTGACTGTGTTAGCTGCCGTGATGGCTGGCTGTGGGCGGTGGATGTGGAGGGTGACTGTGTTAGCTGGCGTGATGGCTGGCTGTGGGCGGTGGCTGTGGAGGGTGACTGTGTTAGCTGGCGTGATGGCTGGCTGTGGGGGGTGGATGTGGAGGGTGACTGTGTTAGCTGGCGTGATGGCTGGCTGTGGGCGGTGGATGTGGAGGGTGACTGTGTTAGCTGGCGTGATGGCTGGCTGTGGGCGGTGGCTGTGGAGGGTGACTGTGTTAGCTGGCGTGATGGCTGGCTGTGGGGGGTGGATGTGGAGGGTGACTGTGTTAGCTGGCGTGATGGCTGGCTGTGGGCGGTGGATGTGGAGGGTGACTGTGCTAGTTGACATTGCGCCTGGCTGTGGGCGGTGGCTGTGGAGGCTGGCTGTGTTGGATGACGTGGTGCCTGGCTGTAGATGTGCAGGGTGACTGTGTTAGCGGACAGGGTGGTTAGATGTGGGTTTCTGTGGTGGATGAAGAGGATGGTGGATGTGGTCAGTGGCAGGACCTGAGAGGACCACACTAGTAGCTGCTGTATTTTTGATAAAGACCTACGTGCGTTTTTCTTGGGGCTGGTTCAGTTGAAATGGCCAGACTCCGGGGCGGGCAGTCGCCGCCTCACAGATGGCCTGACTTGAAGATCAATGAAACAGTCATTTCTAGGTCATTTTCTGAAATTGTTGTTTTGGATAAACATCAATAACAGCAATTCTGATGCGCATAATGACAATATTAGACCAGCGTAAATCCAAATTATATTGTGAACAAAAAAGCAAATAAATCAATACCTCCCTGCTCCTTGACCCCACACAGCCTGAACAGTGTCTAACTGGCTGATGAAGCCGTGACACCGATCACCGACGTGACGACGGGCCTCTCCGCGTCAGATGACGCTGTGAGGAGAAGTGCTGCTTTAACCTCCGTTGCCCCTAGACTGCTGCTACCCTGTGTGTGTGTGTGTGGGGGGGGGGGGATGGGGGGGGGGGGGGGTGGGGGGGTGGGGGGGGTGGGGGGGGGATGGGGGGGGTGGGGGGGCCCGCCTGCCGGAGTGGGCCAGCCAGACCCCCCGCCGACTCATCCCTAACTGCCTCACCACAGGGTAGCGTTTTCAGGCGGCGAGCCAGGGGTTCACAGACCTGTGTGCCAGGCGTGTGTGCGGAGCCTCCCCTCCCCTCCTCGGCGTCTCCAGAGTAATCGGAGAGGGTTTGGAGTCTCGCCGCCACCGCTGCGTAGCCGGAGCGTGATGGGCCGTGACAGGCCGGGCTTTACGGAGGGGTGTCCCGGCGTTGCCCTGGCTCCGGGGACGACAGGATGCGAGGGGTTGATAACGACGTCTCCTCCGCGACAGCCAGGAGGAGATAAGGTAGCGAGAGAAACCATTCTTACTGGATACAAAGGGCGATGAGGTAGAGGAGGGAGAGGAGGAGGAGGGGGGCCAAATCGATGCCTGTGCTCCGCACATCCAGGTTCCTCCTTCTCTCCTGCCCGCAGGGGGGTATTAAGGATCCTTATAGTCCTGATTTAAAGAGACGGGAGATAGGAGGCTGTGGCAGCACGCCAGCAGGAGGCCTGGCTGTGGAAGCACCTAGAAGCGGTCAGGGGAGATGTGTGTGTGTGTGTGTGTGTGTGTGTGTGTGGGATTGTGTGTACACTGTGGAAAAGGGGGGACAGAGAACTCTCCAGCAGCCTGCTCAAGGTCTTCTCATTATAACTTCAAAAATATGTGCTTCACACATTCCAGAACAAAAGCGTTTTAATAGGCAAGGTGTTTTGAAGCATTTTAAAAGAAAATATATATATTTATTTTGATGGTCCTTGAGGGTCTATTTCTTAAACTCAAAGAGTGAGGAGACCAACCAAGAGACCAGCTGGTATAAGCACTAGCGACACTCACACTTACCTCAGGATGACAAGCAGGTTTCAAGTTTACTACCAGGAATGATTGACAGCCCAGTGGAGCAATGCCATTCAATCGGTCTCATTCAAATTGCATTTAACAGCCTGAATTAAGTTTGTCATGAATTCCTTTTACCAATAAAGTTGAGTCTGTTCTATGCTAGTTCAAAGCACTCATGGTTAGTGGTATAAATGTATTAGCATGCTAATTGAACTAGACTAGAGATTGAATTGAGTTAATTGAGTAAACTGCCAAACGTAGCGCGGACCGAATCATCCTTCTAGAAAGGTGCAGTAGGCTGCTGGCCAGTGTCTCTGGCCTCTTGTCTCCGACCAATGACCATCCGTCGCTGCATGCCATGTCCACAGCTCATGCTGCTGGTTTCCTCTGTGCTCCCGCCCTTTTCTCCTCCAGCTCCACCACTTCCTCTGGGACCTGAACCAGGCGCTCTCTCCTCTCGATGGCGCCCGCCTTCTTCTCGCTCGGAGCAGCGCTTCCGCCGCACTTGAGCGTCTCTGTCCTTTCATTTGCCCGTCTTTTCTCTTTCAAGAGCGCCGAAAAACCACCTCGCCCCCCCCCCCCCCCCCCCCCCCCCCCCTCCCCCTCCAGGGGGAGACTTCCTGGCTTCGCGCAACGCGGCGCTCTTGCTTCCTCTGCGAACGGGTCAAAGGTCGCGCTCGTTGGCCCCCGCCCGCGTCGCCCCAGCTGTCCAAGGTAGGAGGCGTGGCCGAACGTTGCTGCGGCGTTCCTTTTCCCCTCAGCTGCTGAGAGGCTGTGTCGCGTGCCTTGTTTTTTGTCAGCAGCTTGCCGTGCATGCTGGATTTGTGCTGTAGTGCCCTTTGTCAGAAGGTATTGTGGGCTATCAAACTGTCAGCTACCTCTTTGTGCTGCTCGGTGGGACAGTGTTTCAGCAGCACTCTCCGAACGGGGCTGAGCTGGGGAACGGCTTCCATCTGGCGTGGTGCTTCTCACACGGTCAGCGGACAGTGTTGCTTGTTCAGGAATATGACGTGTGTGTGTTTGTGTGTGTGTCTCTGTGTGTGTGTGTGTGTGTGGGGGGGGGGTATTTGGCTTAATGTATTATAGTTTGTGCGTGCGCGCACGCGCGTGTGTGTGTAAGGAGTCCACCCGGGCTGTTGTCGGGGTTTTGATGGGGCGATTGCTGTGTAAAAGTGTTTAAGATCACCACATGCCTTCTGCTTCATGGATCACCTCTGGTGGCGTCGGAGAGTATGGGCCCTCCAACACTGAGAAGACATCTTTGATCACTCGCTCACCTTCTGCACACAAATTGTAACACACATACACACTTTGATGAGCGCATAGAAGTGCAACACAAGTCCCAAAACACATTTTTCCAGCTGGCAAACTGGACACAGACACTTAAAATTGCCCATGTCTCACTCACTGTTCAAATCCCCTCGCCGACGCTCACAGGAGCACACACACACACACACGGTGGCCCTACCAAGGAGATATGAAAATCAATTTCCATTCCCTCCCAGAAAGAATAAAGACTTAGAATGGGATGATTGCAGCCCCTCTTTAAGGCTGGGGGAATCTTGAATTAACATAATGATGGTCCCTGGGCCACTCATTGTGGCCATGCAGGCCTTCTCCCTGCTTCTGAGGCGGGAGAAGAGAGGCTCTGTTCACTTTGGGGGTGATGGTGTGTGTGTGTGTGTGTGTGTGTGTGTGTGTGTGTGTGTGTGTGTTAGGGGTAATGTGAGCGTGTTGATGTGTGTGTGTGTGTGTGTGTGTGCTTACGTGTGCTAATGTGTGCTGAGCTCTATCAATGCTGCCAGATGGCCGTGGAGGAGATGAGGTCAGAACTCATGAAAGGGACCACAGAGACAAACACACACACACACACACACACACACACACACACACACACACACACACATACACACACACTCACAGACACACACATTTTGTTGAATGAATGCATAACCACACACACAGCTAATATTGTCAAACGTACACGTGGACTCACACAGACACACCCGGACGCCGAGTGCTCACACACACACACGCACACACACACAAACACACACACACTCACACACACCCAGCAGAACAATATTCATTTGTTTTAGTGTTCTCAGATTGAAGCAGTTTCTCTCTGAATTATTTTCACATTTTCTGGAGTGCTCTCAATTATTTTCTCATGCTGCAAGGTTGTCAAAACCCATTGACGCGCCACATTTCTGTTATGCATACAGATAAGTCATGCATAGGCAGTGGGTGCCAATATTTTTGAGACGACATATGAAACATCACAAATTGCTCTACAGACGTGCACACCTGGCTCTGTTTAAAGCAAGCCCTGCACTGCATTTACCTGATTAATGCAATAACTCCTCATGCTAATCAGCCATTAACCTTAGAGAAAGGGGACGTGCATTGCTAGCGTGGGCACGTGTGGGACCTCATCCTGAGGTGTGACACGTGACGTGGCAGCTTGCCCAAAATGGGAGGCCCCCAGGTCATCGCCACAGCAACGGATTTCGTTGAGCCACAAGAACCCCCCCCCACCCCTCTCTCTCTCCCTCTCTCTCCCTCTCTCTGCTAGCTGTGCTTTTAATACACTCGTAGAGGTGACGCTTGGGGGCCTTTCCACACACACCTTGGTGCAGGGTCAGGTCTCCTCTCACCTCTAAGCTCGGACGTTTATTTCCTCAGTGTCGCCCTCGGGAGAGTCAGCATGTGTGCTTGGACCCTCTCCTGAAGCCGTTGGTACCAAAACGATACGAGCTTCAGGGTTCCAGTGAAGAACATGGCTGCCTTGGCGTGAGTTAGCGTAATCCAAAACACACCTCCGTTAGCGAGAGACAGACATGGCGCGCGATGAACTGCCACAACCGGCTCTCTCTCTGCCACCCCACGGGTTGCTTATGCATGAGCCTCTTTTCCCGGCCGTCCTGAGGGGACGGTGAACAACCGCTTCCCGACGCTTTGAAGCTTTGACTGACAGGCTGCTAACAGTCTCCACCTCAGGTGACATCCCACGCAAGGAGAGCGCTTCTGTGGGAAAATGGCGTCTTCTCTGTCTGCGATTTCAAAGAGGGATTTAGGGGAGGTTGATCCCCATGGGGAGAGGGTTTTGTTTAGCGGAATGTTATTGTTTGGTGCCTCGTCGGTGCCCTGTGTCATGTCGGGGGCTCGGACACCCCCGCAGACCCCCCCCCCCCCCCCAGTCTGGGAGATTGGCGGACACAGGCGCACCAAGGCTGTCTGGGGGAGAGCGAGACGGCGTGGAGGGAGAGTTAGAAAAGCAATTGGTTATCACGCCGACATTTGACAGTGAGTATTAGTTTGTCTGTATTGTATGTGTGTTTGCATCACACACACACACACACACACACACACACACACATACACACATACACACAGTGCTAAGATAAAACTGCCTTGGTCACCCTCACATACATATGTAGTAGCACACACTAGTAGCACATCCCACCTGCACACACTTGCTTATTCCACACACACACACACACACACACACACACACACACACACGCGTGCGAACCAGGTAGGTCATGCAGCATTAATAATAATAATAATAATAATAATTAATTTAATATATAGCGCCTTTCAAAACCCATAGCACTTCATATACTAGAACAAATACATATCAATCAATTAAAGACATTGACAAATGAAAGAACGTTGATAGACATAGGAAAAGGAAAACGATGAGAGAGCGGGAATGAGTTGGTGTGTGTGTGTGCGTGTGTAAGGGGGGTCGAGCTGGTGGTGCATTGGTACAGCTGATTGACTGGTCTGCCTGTCTGAGCTTGGCATCTTAGTGGATCACTTGGTATTCCAGCATCTTCCCCTGGCTCTCGGACAGCCTGACAGGCTGTGGGGGTGCAGCACCAAGCCACCCCCCCACCCCCTCCACTGACACCACATAGGAGACACTGACTGAGTGAGAGAGACACGGAGCAGAAAGAAGCATAGAGACGTGGGGTGCCAGATAAACCATGAGAGTGAGCAACGCGTCTCTCTCTCTCTCTCTCTCTCCGTCTCTCTCTCTCTCTCTCTCCTTTCACCTCCCTATTCTTGCTGCCCCGTCCCGTGTCCTCTGAGGTAATGGATTGCTGAGGCGGCTGATGTATTTTTGACGCGGGCAAAGGGGCTCCACTCAGCCTGCACCGGCCATATCAGCAGCTCCTCAACGAGACTCGATTGTTCTGAGCGGACATTTCTCACCCCCACCCCCCCCACCCCCCCACCCACCCACCCACACCGCGTCCCCCCCCCCCCCCTCCCGCCTCTCGGCAGCCCAGCGTAATCGCCCCCAGCCAATGCGCCGTCACGCGCCCCTCCAGTGGCCGCCAATCGTAATGCACGCGGACTCCAAATGGCCAAATCATCTTATTTACAGAGGGCCAAAGACGTATGTGTCCACCCGAGCACAGCCCCGACCCCCCCCCCCCCCCCCCTCATTGTTTGCGTCCTCCCCCCGGCCTCTTCTCTCCTCCTCGCCACGCAACCTCGTTACGACGGGCCCTCGGAGGAGATGCCCAGCCTGGGCCAATTAACATGGCACCTCGTTAGGGGAGAAACGAGACGTAAAAGCCGGCAATGATGTGGAGGCCGGGGTTCTACGGGCTCGTAAAGCCACCCGACGCTGCCCCTTCATGGGAGGGAGCTGCTGAAAGAATGGAAGGAAGAAAAGGAGAGGCTCGGCCCTGTGAGGCCTGAACAAAGAAACACAGAGCAAGGGATTGAGAGCGGGAAAAGGAGAAAGAGGACAGAGGTGGCCTGTGTGGTGGTGTAGGAGGCCGGACAGGGCACCATGTCAGAAGACACGGCGACCCCACATGACAAAGGTCCACCCAGCGTCCCCCCCAGCCTGACCTAAACTACCCAGGGCCTCGTCCAGCTCAGGCTCTGAGCCTCGGCCATTTTCCGAGAGCATTTTGCCAGGGGGGCGGACTCAGTGTGGGCAGCCCAGCGTCTGACTCCGTCCCGGGGCTTGAAGGAGCGTGTGTCCCCCCCCCCCCCCGGCCAAGAGGGCCAGGCCTACGCTCCGTGCCACGTTGGCGCTGGCGCCGGAGAGTTCCAAGTCGTCGGTCGGTAATTACGCACAGCCGCACGGTCCTCAACCATAACATGTATTAAAGGGCAATTAATGGAGGCTGTAATTGCTTCGAGACTTCTCCCTTGCCTGCTCGTTATCAAAGGCCTTTCCACAGCGGCACGGAGTGAGGAGGAGGTTGGGGTGAGGAGGAGGAGGTGGAGGACGAGGGGATGTGAGAGAGGAGAGGGAGGGGGCGGCGGGGGGGGAGGAAAGCAGTAGGAAAGCAATTATTGCCGGGGAGTTCTTTGAACAAGAGTCCTCTACTGGATGATTGTGTTGTTGACAACGTGTTAGTCAGCAAACATCTGATTAGCCCGGGAGCTGAATGGTTGGGGGGCCTATCATGCACGCGAGACAGAACAAAAGATGTGCTCACACACACACACACACACACACACACTCACAAATCATACATGCAAACGCACACGCGCCCTCTTTCTCCTGAACAAACACAACGTCAGCCTGTTGAGTTTTTTGTGATGCCATGTGTGTGTGTGTTTGTTAATGTGTCTGAAGCTCCAATCGATGGGTGGTCTTCGAAGGCTGGACAGCACACTTGGAGAAATATGTGCCTTTCAAAGAACATGCACATTTATGGGACAGGAGGATATATCATCACACTCAAACACACACACACACACACACACACACACACGTACACATATTGAACAAACCTGCAAGGAAACACTTCATTTCTCTTGCTCTCCCACGCACACACACACACACACACACGTACACACACACATGCACGCACGCACGCACACTGCCCCTGTTCTCCATTGTGGAGGAGAGATTTTGTCAGTAGGTGTTCTGGCTGGCTAGGATAATGACTGTTAGTCCTGACAGAGCACAGTGCAGGCAGTTATAGCATATTATTCACCACATTCTAGAATGTGCAGAGAGAAAAAACACCAGTGACATTCCTCCGTTTTCTTCTCACATTCTTTTACATTTCTGTCATTCACATGCATACATACTCAAGCCCACACAGACTCGCACACACTAACACACACTCTCAGACACACACACACACACACACACACACACACACTACTGCACTCATTAGTGTGACCGTTCTCCATAACTGGTCCTTAATTTGGACTGGGGTGTCATAGGTGATGAGTACTGCATCAACTACACAAACACACACCTACATAGTATACACAAATACACACCCACCCACCCACACACACACACACACACTCGTGTACACACAATGCAAGAGGGACAGATTAGAAGTGTACGTGAGTCTTTAAAGACCTCCTGCTCCTCCACTGTATCACTAACATCTGTAATGGAATCTGTGAGGTGGAGAAAGCGGTGGCCATTTTAAGGGATAAGGTTGGGGGGGGGGGGGGTGGTACGTGAAGCTAGTGAGGTGATAAATAACGGAGCGCAGCAGAGGATGAATCACTCTCTCAAACACACACACACACACATTCTCAGCCCCCCCCCCCCCCACGCTAATACACATTTAACTGCACTGATCCTGTCGACATTTTAATAGATTGTATATTTCATCTTCGTTCCCCACACTCATATTGTTTTGTTCCTTTACGGTGTGGGCCGTTATTACGATCTGTCCGGGGAGCACGGCCACAGAGGATTCTATTAATATTTGCTCTTTTCACGAGCGCGATGGGAGGTGAAGTCGTCTTATTTACGGGCATGGTTGGCCCCTAGTTGTAAACTCTAACCTTCACACCCCCACACACACACACCGTGGATGGCCCTTTTGTTTTTGATTAAGACCTTTAGACTCTCAAATTTAATTGAATGAAGGTGTGCTTGCCTGTGTGCTTATAACAGCACTGTGGGATTTTTTCTAATCATAAAGGATATAAAGTTCACATTAGCTCATATAATTATTGCACTGACTGGATAGCAAAAACGATTCCAGAAGACATCTGTGTCTAAAGGACATAATGTTCACTTTTACTAATATATATATATACATACATATATATATATATATATATATATATATATATATATATATATATATATATATACAGGGGCGTAGCAGAAGATTCTGGGCACAAGATTCAGTCTCTGTGGGCCCTTTTTCACTGTTAATCCATAATAATATTATTATTATGTTTTGTCTTATTAAAGGAAATTGGGAACAACGAATATGCATGATTATGCCGTGGTTATTATGAGAAGGGCCAGTGACCGGTTTCAGCCGCTTGCTTAGTAAACTGTGATAGGAGCTTTAACTTTCTGTTTTTCCTCTCACACCACGTCCCAGGACTCTTTCCTTAATGCACTGTGTTATTACTGTCTGACCCTTCTGCCACGGTTAAATGAGGTTTGTTGGGAGTGGGATATTATTTGGCCCTGTCTATATACTGTGTGCTCCAACAGGCAGCTGGAAAGGTGGAAGGAGAAAGAGAGAGGGCCAGAGAAACAGAGAGCGCCTTCCCATGCCACTGAAGACAAAGTGTTGGAACAGACCATCAAAATTAGACTCATCATCTTTTAAGAAGTGTTCCATCTGTTTCAATTTATGATATCGCACGACTTTAAATCGCGCTCTGGAAAGCCCCCGGTGAAAAGAATGGGATTTTGATTTATTCTGTCTTGGGAATTTGAGATCAATAGCACTCATCCCCCCACCATTCTTCCGCTCCTTCCAAACACCCCCGCCCGTGTGGCTACCCTCCACCATAAATATCAAATGCACACCCTTCTCTCTTCCTCTCCAACTGTCTTTGTATCGTCATGCTTAATGCAGATTATTGGGAGGCCATCAGTCGGCTTCCATGGCCCGCACCCGTCATGATTAATATAGATTCCATGGTCCTCACCCGTTATGATTAATACAGATTCCCTGGTCCACACATGACATTGATTTTCCATACATGGCATATTTCATTAATAACGAGGTGTGCATGATGGGAAAAGTTACGATATGAACAGTATGAATATTATAAAATATTACTGAGTGGCCGGAGATCAGTGTGTGGTTTTTTAATGGAATACTGAAAGGAGTGTGTTTTTTCATGAATTAAAGCCAACCTTAATAGGGTGTGATTGTGTAATTCATACACGTAGATGCAAGTTGCCATTGTGAGGCAGTGATGTGTGGAAGAAGTCTGACAGCAACATTGCTACCTTTAGCATCTAATCATTCTTCTTGTGGCGGCACGTTGCAAAATATAGTCTTTTTTTCTTTTCCACCCTTCTAATTAAGCTGTGTGTATTGGGAAATGTTCCACTCCTCTACCCACTCCTCCTCTTCCCCCTAATCACAGACTAGAGGAGTGTAGTATGGTTGGTGATCTGCTCTTATGTTGATTGACAGGTGTGGCTCTCCCTCTAGATTCCCATTAGCTCGGCCCTTTGGAATTGTCTCCACACTCTTTGGGCATTAGACTTAGCATAATGTGGCTCTACTTGGGTCGGGGGGGTTACGGGGGTCGCCTGTTCCCCGGGTTTGCCTCCCATTGTCCAGCCTGCGAGCACGAGGACGGGCATGGCTTTACGTGCTCAGCTCCCAGAAGTGTAGCACGGACAGTTAAGATGCACATCAGTCGAAATATGGCTGATGTATTCATAACTTATACCAACTTAACGTGAATGAAACCCACCTCCATCTGTCCCTCTTTTTCATTTTCACACTGGGCGAAAAAAAAAAAAACATGTACACACACACAAACACACACACACACACACACACACACACAAACACACAGATTGACTACAGGTCTGAGCATACATATATCACCACGATGCAAAGGATCTCTATGTCCATGGCTCCCTGCGCCTCCCTGTGCCTTCCTCTCCCCCTGTACCTCCCTCTCCCTCTGGCTCCTGTATTATGCATGGCCAGCACTGCCTGTGAATAGCCCAGCCCTCCGCGGGTCCCCGGGGGCCACACAGTCAGCCACAGGCAAACGCACAGGGGCCCCGTCCGACAGAGTCCCCCTCGGCATTGACAAAACATTTCCTACACTGTAAGTGCTTTAAAAAAAGAGTGGTGTGGAGTGAGGTAGGGGAGCCGGGTTGAAAAGATCAAAACAAAGTGCTGAGTCAGCTGTGTGCTGGTTTGGGCCTGATGCTAACAGCCTGGGCGGCTGTCAGAAAGAGAGACTGGGGGGGAAGCTAATTTGGTGCAAACCGGGAGGGGAATGGAGCTTACCACGGCGCATTTGTGTGTGTGTGTGTGTGTGTGTGTGTGTGTGTGTGTGTGTGTGTGTGTGTGTGTGTGTGTGTGTGTATCTGTGTTTGGCTGCCCTTCTCTGCCCTCCCAGGAGCTGGACTGTTTAGGAAAGGGTCAGGGCGGGAGATCTGGAAGGGCTCTTAGAATGTCTTTAGTCTGCCTCCATTGCTCTCCCTCCCTCTCTCTGTCTCTACCTCTCGCTCTTCCTGATGGTCTCCCTCGGTTTTATAACCGGCTGCCCAGAACAATTTAGTGATGGGGAGCAATAGAAAACAGAAGGAGAGAAAGAAAGAAAGAGAGAGAGAGAGAGAGAGAGAGAGAGAGAGAGAGAGAGAGAGAGAGAGAGACAGAGAGAGAGGGGGGGGGGGGGTAGTAGAACATTACAAATTGACGCAGCGCTACCCAGCCTCTGTGCAGTCACTCTAGAATGAACGACAGGACCAACCAACCAGCCTCACCGAGGAAACAGAGGATTGAGGGAGAGGGGGAGGAGGAGAGGAGGAGGAATGAACAAACGGTGAGGCAGAGGATGAGGCGGAGAAGGAGAGGAGGATGAATGGAGGGAGATAAAAGGGGGCCTTGAACTGTAACTTCCAGCCCGAGGGCGGAGGCAGACATTTCTCCCCCCCTGTCCCCCGTGCTGCAGGGGAACGTGCACGCTCACGCACGGTGGTTCACCTCAGAGAAGACCGGCCGTCCATCGCGCACGCTTAACAAACCTACAAAGCCTCCCCTCGCCGGGCCGCACGCCGCCGGCTCCGTGGGGCTGCTGTTTCCATGGCGATGGCTGCGAAGGTGGACACAAGGTGAAATTATCTGGCGCCCTCGCCGTCTCCCCATCGCTGTGGCCTGTGCCTCCGCTTCCACAGGTCCTCCCACACCGGATCTGCCGGCCCGCTGTGCGCCGCTGCCCTTTCACTTTGGACTCCGGTAATTAAGCTACTGGGTGGTAAGTGCCACTTCCCACAGCCGCCCCTGAATGGGAAATCAAGCCGTTGTCGGATTAGAGCAACTAACGGTGTAAATAAATTGCCAGTGCGCCCCACAGGGAAAGTGTTGCCCTTACCAACAATGAGTAAACACCTAAAAAAAAGATGATAACTAAATAGCGCCCCCCCCAAAAAAGAAGTAGACTCCAGCCAAACCAAGAGCACTGACCCATGACGTCCATTGTATCTGCTGAACGTTAGCTGGCATGAGCTTGGGGGAGCAGAGCCCAAGTTTGGTTTTCTTTGCCTTTACGACAAGTGATAGACCAGCAGCTTTGCATGGTAACAAGAGAAGTCCCCCTGTTCTATTTTACAGCGTTGTTTTATGGAGGTTCCAGGTGTGTGTGTGTGTGTGTGTGTGTGTGTGTGCGTGTGTGTGTGTGTGTGTGTGTATGTGTGTGTGTGTGTGTGTGTGTGTGTGTGTTGTTTTGTGTGCCGGCTGATAGGCCTGGCCTGTGCTCCTGACTACAAATAGAGCATGTCTGAGTGGTATGCTTTGGGGCATTAAGTGTGTTTCGATCTGAAACCCGGCAATTGTATTTTCTCATGCTTATACACGCACACACACACGTGCGCGTGCACAATCTCTCTCTCTCTCTCTCTCACACACACACACAGCCTCACCAAAAAAACACACCAAAAAACACACCTTTGGGGCCTCACGGAGAGAGAGAACTAGTGTTGTCCTCCATGATCAATGCTTGTTCTCTTCCCCTTCCCTCTATCTCCCTAACAGGTTGAGATATCTCATCACCACAGAGACATCTCATTAGAGCCCCCCCCCCCCCCATCAATCTCCCGGGTCAATGGGCCGGTCTGGGCATGGAGCACCACAGGACTGTAGGTTTACATAGGGGCTCTGTAGATTTAGGCCCTCTGGACCTGATGTGCACGGCTCAGCTCCATCAGCGCTTATGAAGCCCACGCCATGGAAAGCTTCTGGTGGAGTGGCGGTTTGGACTTCAACGCCGTTAGGATAGCATCTGGGTAGTCGACACAAGTTCCTATTGCCAACTCAACCTATACTCTATACTCTCCTATAGCACTTCAGAGGTGAACCAGCCGGGGTTGGCGTTTGGTGTGTATTTCACCATAAGGGTGGATGCTGTTCGTGCATGTTGCATACGATAGGGTCCTCCGTTGAATGGCCGATCTGAAAACGCTTCCTCTTCCTGGTTCCGCCCTCCCCTCTGCTCATGCTCCGTGGGCTCCCAGCACTGGGTCGTCCCGTGCTGCTGGCGGCCCCTCGGAGGTGGTTCCATTATGCGGGAGGAATGGAAACCTGCCTCGGTGGGGACGGTGGGCGGAGAGGGAGAGAGGAATGGGGGGGGGGGGGGGTTGTTTGTTTTCCGTCTGGAGAAAGTGCCGATTCAAAGGGCCCCCAAGGCTCAGCCGGAGCTGCACGCACACAGGGGAAATAGTGGAAGCGGTGCTTTGCGTGAGGCTCCTTAGCGATAAACACCACCGGCCAGGGAGGCTGCCGGATCCGCAGGGGTGCTGTTTTAGCCAGGCGCCTTTTGAAGTAGGGGATGATGCGGACCTAAACTGCGAGGGGAGAAAGAAAACACACGGAAAAAATGATGGCGGGATTCCTGCTCAGTGAGATCTGTGTACAAAAAGACACTAGGGCTCAGATAAATTGTGCTATACAAACACACACAGAGTGTGTTCTTATTTTACATCCCAGGGCCACACAAGGTGAATACAGCTGGACATAAAAATGCAGACGGAGCCGCGCTATTGACTGTTTCACTCTTTTCCTTGATGTAAACCACACGCACACACACGCACACACACAATCTCACACACAGACACACAGTCACAAACACACATCTTTTCACCTGATTCGTCTCTGGCGGTGACCAATCAAAAGCCGCTGCCATTTCATCCCCGGACCAATTTGCCAGCCGGTGCAGATGAAATATTGGGTGGTCTTTTTCATCTGTCAGCCCAGTGGCAGCTCTCCTTAAACAAGAAGAGGGCCCCCCCCCCCCTCTCTCTCCACACTCCACCTCACCATTCCTCTACACCTCATTGCCCCCCCCCCCCTCTCTCTCTCTCTTTTCCCTCCATCCATGAGGGAGGGATGGAGGGGAAGGATAGAAAGGGACAGAGAGAGGCGTGATTTAGAGCGATAAAGCGGAACTATAGAACATTTCAGCCGGGTGGGTGGCCTGTCTCATGCTGGTTGGTAAGTACAGGTGAGAGTCCCTCAGTGTGTGTGTGTGTGTGTGTGTGTGTGTGTGTGTGTGTGTTTGTGTGTGTGTGTGTGTGAGTACGTGTGTGTACGTGTCGGTCTTTGAGATGCATTGGGAAGTCTCACCTGCTCGCAGACTTCTCGCTCCCGGCATTGTGTGTGTGTGCGTGTGTGTGTGTGTGTGTGTGTGTGTGTGTGTGTGTGTGAGTGTGTGTGTGTGTGAATGTGTTTGTGTCACTGTGTGTGAGAGATTGTGTGTGACTCACTGTGTGTGTGAGAGTGTGTGTGACTCACTGCGTGTGTGTTCTCCTGGGCGTAAGCGCTGCCATCTCCCTGGAACGAACGGTTAACAGACACTGTACTTCCTCCTGTGCCTGGGTGATTCGTCTCAGCAGCGCAGATGAGAGCCAAACTGGGGGACAGCAGGGCGGGGGGGCAGGCAGAGCAGGTGAACCTCAGACACTGGACTGTATAGCATTGCCATTTAAGAGGAGGGAGGGAGAGAGGCAGGGAGGGAGGGAGGGAGGGAGGATTGATTAATTTTGAGAGGGAGGGAGATAGAAGAGGGACGTTAAGCAAACCCGGGTAAAACTGAGACTCTGGAGATGGTGGAAGACAGAGAAGAATCAATGATCAGAAGGTGGAGAGAGTAGAGATGGAGAGAACAAGGGGATAGAGAGAGAGAGTGTAGAGATGGAGAGAATAAGGAGATAGAAAGAGAGATTGTAGAGATGTGAAGAATAAAGAGGAGTTCTCTATCCCCTTCACGGGGAAGCAAATAGGAGACAACCAGTACAGGTACAGAGCTGGCACACACACACGCACACACACGCACACACACACACACACACACACACACACACACACACACACACACACACACACACACACACACACACACACACACACACACACAAGACAGTCCTTGGTCATGGTGTGCCGGGGTGGCAGAGGGGGCTGTAATGAATCCATTCTCTCTTTCTGCCGTCCTCACTCCCATGTTGACTCCATTTCTCCCATCCATATGTCTCTCTGTGCTCCCTCCCTCCTCTCCTCCTGACAGTCTCAGTCACTCCCCTTCCCCTGGGGGAGGGCAGCCGTCTGTAGACCGGTCCACTCGGATGGGAGGCTGGGTGACATTGGACAGCGGGTGGTCAAGGGGACACGGAATTCAATAGAGCTGGAGGAGACAGGATGTGAAGGCAGGATGGAGAGGAAAGAGAGAGAGAGAGAGAGAGAGAGAGAGAGAGAGAGAGAGAGAGAGAGAGATGAGAGAGAGAGAGGGAGAAAGAGATGGAGAGCAGGGCGTAGGATGGGAGAAAATTGGACAGAGGGAGGTGGATGGAAGGAGAGGAGGATGAATGGGGCCGATAGAGGAAAGGAGGGAGAGAGCGGGGAGCGTTCCTCATCAAGCATTCCCTCTGCACTCACTCTGTCACTCCAAAGAGTGATGAGGAGGGCCAAGAGGTGGACAAAGGGAGGTGGATAGGGGAGGTGAGAGGAGAAAGAGGAGAGAGGAAGAGCGAGAGGAAGAGAGAGAGAGAGAGAGAGAGAGAGAGAGAGAGAGAGAGAGAGAGAGAGAGAGAGAGAGAGAGAGAGGAGGGTTTTGGAAGCGAATAAAGGATGCAAAGAGAGGAGAAGAGGTGGATTTGAGATGCAGAGCGTGTTATCAGCTTCCTGAAATCACTCAGGCTTTGAACCCAGCCTCTGGCCCAGCCTCATGCATTTATAAGGAAAAGGTGTGTGTGTGTGTGTGTGTGTGTGTGTGTGTGTGTGTGTCTGTGTGTGTGTCTGTGTGAGTGTGTGTGGGGCTAAAGAGACAGTCGCTCAACTCCATGTTTTAATGAGCCACGCACCCCTGCTCTGCTGTGACCTAGCCTACTGTACTCAGCTATCTTTGCAACACACACACACACACACACACAAACACACACACACACTCTAACTCACTTTTTTCCTCTCCTATACACATCCAGAGCAAGTAAAATAAACTGTAAAGACTGCAGTTCAGTGTCCAAATGATGCATGTATGCATGCATTATTAACATAGTAATTTAATACGTACAATAAAAGGAATAAAGGAAAACTAAATTAACATTGAAACATGATCATTCATATACCATATATATGTATAGAGAGAGAGAGAGAGAAACCAAGATGGATGACGTTTCATCTTATCTTCCCCTATCTTATGACAGTTGATAACAAATTGTGCAGCTAAGTTTGAAGTATTGATGTCTGTTCCTTGTAGGATCTTCAACTTTTTAAAATATTTCCGTGTGGGAAATAAGTGGGGTCTTGGTAGTCATTTCAGGTAGGAGTCTCTAACTGTGGTAGCTTTGACAGTGGAGTAGAAAGTGTCTCTCAGTTTCTACTTCTCCTGACTGACAGTGAGTAGGCAGTCTGAGCTCTCTAGACAACCATGTGTTCCAGTGGCGTCCTGTGTCTGTGGCCAGAGTGTGGTTACTTATTCTGTATTATGTTACAGTTTCTCTTTCTTTCCTGTCTTTCATTTTAGTTAAATATCCAAGCAGTTCATATTCCCTTTCAAAAGCGCTGTAATATTCTAATGTGTCTTGCTGTTTGATTTATTGGGTATAGTTGCAGTTATAATTTTGTTCTGTTTTGCTTTTTGGTTTGAGTCTATTTTCCCAAATGGTTCATTGGGGCTAATTGATGCAAGGGGTCACTCTCTATCCAGGGTCCATAACACATAAATGCTCTGTGGTGGTAGAGGTCTGGCTCTGATGCTGCCAGATGATACCAGAGCTTGCGGGCTCTTTTTCCAATTTAAGAATGAGGCGTAGTCTGCCAAGCTTGACTCGCTAGGCTGATTGAATTTCTATGAAGTAAATTCTTCCAGAACTCTAAGTGTGGCTGTTCTGTTGGGATTTTGTCTCATGATTTATAGTTACTTTTTAATAAATGTCCCAAATGTCACTGCCATCGAGCAGACTCGGTTGGATTATTATGTTGAATAATGTTAACCATCTTTGTA
>CM030188.1:12711597-12716597 GCA_017639675.1 Aplochiton taeniatus | reverse complement strand
GACACCCCGGGAAAATAGTTTGGCGGCGCGCTGGCTCCACGCAGCGCACGCGCCATGCCATCAGAGAGTAAGTGATTAAACACTCAGCCTCGGGATCCTCATACAGTTATTAGATGGCCACGGAATCAGCTCCGAATGAGCAAAAGCCCCCCTCTCAGAAGAACAGCCACCAGTCCACGGTAAGTCGCAGACGTCCTGCGCTCGGTGGTTGATGACCGCCATTGTTCATTCACGGCCTGGTAATTGCTTTTTTTTTCACAAGTGAACATTTGCACCGGGTCCATAACCAGTGCCGGGCCGACCAACAATAGAGAGCCCCCGCAGAGCAGGCCCGATAAGTTAAGCGCCGGAACTGTAAGGAGAAACAAAAGGAGAAGAGAGAGGGAGAGAAGGGGGGTTGGAGAAGGGGAAGAGTGAACTAGAAATAGACAAATCACACAGACAAAGATTGAGAGAGAAAAAGCAAAGACTGCCAGGCGAGGCCCATAGGGAGACAGAGAGGATCCTCTCGGCCGGCCCATTGCGGCGCCCCAGTGTGAGGCCTCTGGGCTCAGCCTCGCTGTGGAGAGCACTGCCTCCTCTCTGGCTCATCCTCGCCGTCTACGTCCGGGCCAGGCTACAGCGGCCGGCGTGTACTATAGGGCCACCGTACTATAGGGCCACCGTACTATAGGGCCACCGTACTATAGGGCCACCGTACTATAGGGCCACTGTACTATAGGGCCACCGTACTATAGGGCCACCGTACTATAGGGCCACCGTACTATAGGGCCACTGTACTATAGGGCCACTGTACTATAGGGCCACCGTACTATAGGGCCACTGTACTATAGGGCCACCGTACTATAGGGCCACCGTACTATAGGGCCACTGTACTATAGGGCCACCGTACTATAGGGCCACCGTACTATAGGGCCACCGTACTATAGGGCCACTGTACTATAGGGCCACCGTACTATAGGGCCACTGTACTATAGGGCCACCGTACTATAGGGCCACTGTACTATGGGCCCGCCGTACTATAGGGCCACTGTACTATAGGCCCGCCGTACATCGCAGCACGGCATGACCAGTGCGGACTCCTGGGCTCCGTGTGCAGGGAGGGGGAGAGAGGGGGCTGTAACCTGAAAGCTTTTCCCTCATGCCGAGTGGCACCAGAACCCCCCGACCCCGCCAGAGTGAAGCCTGGGCCTCCGACTTCAGGTCTCCTCACCCTAACGGGACGAGCCCCCCCCCCCCCCTCCTTGCTGTGTGGGCCGGCGAGGGCGGTGCTAATCGTCTGTCACTTACCAGGCACGTCAGCGGGCTGAGGGTGCGCCGTGGCGACGGCTGACAGATGAGAACGCGCTGTGTGTCCGTGTGTGTGTGTGTGTGTGGGTGTCCGTGTGTATATGGTGTGTGTGTGTGTGTGTGTGGCAGCCCTCCATCTTCGTAATCTAATGTTAGAAAAGGCTGGGCTTCCGCCGGGCATCATCCGTCCTGTTATCACTAATGCTAATGTGATCCCACTAGCCCTAACGACATTTCCCTTACGTACCACACACACACACACACACACACACACACACACACACACACACACACACCCATACACATATGGTCCTTGAAAAGCGTCGTCGAAAAGGGCACGCTTTAATATGTACGCCGGCGTGACATGATGCATGAAAGCAGCTGACCTATGGATGCCTTATCACAGCTGACATGATCTAGAGATAATGTCTAGTGATGTTTGTCGCCAGCCAGCCATCGGCCTGTGATGAACACATTCAGTTCATTGCCCCCCCCCCCCCCGCCCCGTCACCCCATCCATCTCCCTCTCCCCCCGCCTCCTGGGAGGCCGGCATGCCGCTGCCACACCTCCCACCCTGGGCCCCTCCCCCGCCCGTATCTCCCCCACCAACACCCATCTTGGCTGGGCTATTATTAGAGCCAGTCAGTGCCCGTGTCTGCCCTCTAGTGGGCTGCCAGCAGCGCTCGCTTAGGCCGGCTTGATGTCTGGAGGAAGAACGACGGCAGGGGGGAGGAAGAGGAGGAGGAGGAAGGCGGGAGAGGGGACAGGGTCAGTCTATTGGTTTGTGGTAATTGCGGCGGCTTTGAAAGGCCGTGCTTTGCGTTATGAAGGGCTCCTGGTGGTTGGGCATGAGCGGTGAGGTTTAGCGGACGGAGTGTGTCCATGGGGTTTCAGCCGACGCCGAGCTCCATCGTACGCAGGAGAATCTCTCGACATGTAGCATGTTATTTTGACCTGACTCTGACTGTGTACACAGGGGAAATAAGCGCTGTCTGGCGGACACCGTGACAATTCATAGTGTGAACAGTTTTGAGGCCATGGAAACAACAAAGTGTTTTTTTGGAGACGCATTGATTCAGGGCCTTTATTTCCAAAGCCTGTTCTGACATAAAATAAACTATCAGCTGCGGTCCTCCTCTGCTTCGGGATTTCCTATCTAACAAAATGTATTTATTTTAGATAATTGTTGTAATCAAATATTAAATATTGGCTCCTTAACTTTTTAATAATACAACTAGACCACGCTAGACACAGTACATTGGTCAATACGTATTGTCTTATATGTATTGTCTTCTAACTTTGTTTCCGTGCTACTTGGGTTTGTCGTTGAGTACAGCTGCTACTAAAAAAACTATTGTTTTCCTGGCTATCGAAAGCAATAAACCTCATAGGAAAAGGTTTCCTGAGAGAGTGATTCCCAACCATGGTAACAAAGGCAATGTTGCGTGCCACGAATCTCTACCCAAACCTGGTCCCCTCTGTGCGCGCTTCCCAAATGATTCCCACTGTAGCCCACAGCCACTGAAGTAAAGTTCCCTAAGTGATCGGAACAAGTCCGTTGATGTGTGGAGAATCCTAATTAGTAGCAGGGTGCCTAAGGGTGAACGTATGTGTGTGTTTGTGTGTGTGTGTGTGTGCGTGTGTATCTACATTTGTGTTTGTGTGTGTAAGCATGGTGTTGGTGTGTTCCTCTGTATATCAAACAGTGCTTGTTTGGGGGGGTGTTTGTCTTGAGCTGAGCTGACTAGGGTAAGTCTGACCCAAACGCAGGTTACTGATGGAAGAAGTGTATTTCTTTTGAAAGGCAGGAACAAAGGGAGACTCAAAAGGCACGTACCACAAAACAATATTTCCGCAACAAAATACAGGGGGACAGCATATAAATAGCGCTAATGCTAGCGCAGCTCTTCATTATATAGTGTTTATATACGGCCCTTTGAGACAAGGTCTGTGATATTGGGCTATAATAAACCTTTACATAACTTGACGTGTATATGTCTGTGTGCTTGTGTATGTGTGTGAGAGAGGGAGGGAGTGGGGTAACGGTGGAGGGTGTTGATTCCATACATTCTGTGGACCATAGGGCTTTTCTGATACAGTGATCCATTAAGGGCAAAGAAGTTATTTGTCTTAAGCCTTACGTAGGAGTGGCTGTTATGTTGTGTTTTTTTTTCTGCCTAAGGGTGTGTGCTTGTTTGCTCGTATCTCTCTCTGTGTGTGTGTGTGTGTGTGTGTGTGTGTGTGTGTGTGTGTGTGTGTATGTATGTGTGTGTTTGCGTCTCTCTCTCTCTCTCTCTCTCTCACTCACTCACTCACTCACTCACTCACTCACTCACTCACACACACACACACACACAACGGAGTGTCTGGTCATTTGTTTTGTTGTGTGTTTTCTTGTTCCAGCGTCTGAAATCACTTCACACCCATGCTAGGTGAGGCAGCCTTACCACCACACCCGTCCTTAATCACGGCGTCTTTGTTCTCTTTCTCTCTCTCTCTCTCACACACACACACACACACACTCTCTCTCTCTATCTCTATCTCTCTCTTTCTTTCTCTCTCTGTGTTCTTCATCAACGGCCTTTATTTAGTCTTGGCCTCATCATAAAGGCCATGCTCCCAGGCATTATCCAATCAACCCTGACCATTCACACATTTGTCACCCTGAGGCCCCTCCAGACTGCACATTACAGCCTCGTTCCGCTCCAATTTGAAGGGGAAATATGCAAGGTTTACGATGGTGGGAAATAAAATGACCAGGGATTGGTGATGTTGGTATAAGCTAAGGATTGGCTGGAGCAAGGTCCTTTGTTTTGCAGTCAAAAGCACTGTAATCAGTTACCTAGCTGTCCATGATAGAGATCTGGAGCTGACAATGGTACTGAATGCCACATGGAGCTGTCCATGGGACTGATGTCTACATGGCGCTGTCCATGGCACTGATGTCTGCATGTAGCTGTCCATGGTACTGATGTCTGCATGTAGCTGTCCATGGAACTGATGTCTGCATGTAGCTGTCCATGGTACTGATATCTGCGTGGAGCTGTCCATGGGACTGATGTCTACATGGAGCTGTCCATGGGACTTATGTCTACATGAAGCTGTCCATGGAACTGATGTCTGCATGGAGCTGTCCATGGGACTGATGTTTGCATGAAGCTGTCCATGGGACTGATGTCCACATGGAGCTGTCCATTGTAATAATGTCTGCAAGGAGCTGTCCATGGAACTGATGTCTGCATGGAGCTGTCCATGGTACTGATGTCTACTTGGAGCTGTCCATGGCACTGATGTCTGCATGGAGCTGTCCATGAAACTTATCTCCACATGGAGCTGTCCATTGTACTGATATCTTCATACAGGACTGTCCTCTCTATGGACCTATCCATGGTTATTCTCTTCAGTACCATACCCGCAGATCTCATTCCACAATGAACCTTCTGTCATGCTAAGATTAGTAATAATACACTAAAACAATTTACTTTTTCCACAACCTACTGAACTTATTAGAAGTACACTCAGATGTATGTGTGTGTGTGTGTGTGTGTGTGTGTGTGTGTGTGTGTGTGTGTGTGTGTGTGACAGAGAGAGAGAGAGAGAGACAGAGAGAGAGAGAGAGAGAGAGAAAGAGAGAGAGAGAGAAGGAAAGTCAGGCCATTGCTGAGGCATAGGTGAAGCCCTGTGGTGCCTCGACCCCCCTCACCCTCAT
>CM030188.1:12689097-12706597 GCA_017639675.1 Aplochiton taeniatus | reverse complement strand
CCATCATTTGTCTGTGAAGTCTCTCTTCTACAACATACCTCTCTCTCTCTCTCTCTCTCTCTCTCTCTCTCTCTCTCTCTCTCTCTCTCTCTCTCTCTCTCTCTCTCTCTCTCTCTCTCTCTCTCTCCATCCCTCTTTCTCTCTCTCACTCTCCTTCTCATACTTCTTTTCTGACTGTCCTGGTTAAAGGATTATTTTAGTTACCTGGTTTAGACTTCCAAATCAATTTGGTCTCCAGACGTCCACTCGAAGATTGAATTTCAAGGAGAAGGTAGAATCTGAGGAGCTTTCATCTCCCTTGGACCTGCTGATCCACTGATTTGTTTTGGACCGCTATGCTGAACCCATGGAAGGGTGGAAATAGTGATGTGGACGTGACGTTTCCCACATGCTCCTCTCCTGACGTGTTCCACCGTCCTCCCTCAACACCCTGTCTGGAGCGGCTGTCCTTTTTTTTCTCTCTTTCTCTCTCTCTCTCCTTTTCTCTCTCTCTCTCTCTCTCTCTCTCTCTCTCTCTCTCTCTCTCTCTCTCTCTCTCTCTCTCTCTCTCTCTCTCTCTCCTTTTCTCTCTCTGTCTCTCTACTTTTCTCTCTCTGTCTCTCTCTCCAATCTGTCACGATGAAAAAGAGAGGCTTGGCGAGCTGCAGGGCGTTCATAATTAATATATACACTTTCACTGCAGAACAGAGTGTATATCCATATCTAAAAGGTCCAATGTCACCCAGTCTCTCTCTTTCTCTCTCTCTCTCTCTCTCTCTCTCTCTCTCTCTCTCTCTCTCTCTCTCTTTTGGAATATTGGTGGAGATATTGGACTGGATAGTAACAGAATCCATAGTATGTTGGCACATGACAACGGTACAAGTCCTCTGGGGGCCACACAATCATTCAAGTCAAAACGTCCAGAGGTTTCTTACAACACGTGCATTAAAGCGTTCCATAAAGCATGCTGGGAAACGCGGTCCCGGGGACTCCATTACAGTAAGTAACTGCGTGTCTGTCACAGTCTAGAGGCCCCGGCGTTCAACCTTACCATTGTCCCCTTGTCATTGATGCACACACGTAGAAATTACCAGGGCTGTATCACTCTGTCTTCCCACCGCTTTGTTTAATGGCTCCATCAGTCTTCTCTGGAGCTTTGCAATCATTAGCCAGGCGCCGTCCGGCTCCGTGCCCCAGCCCAGTGCAACGTGCTGGGCATGGCAGTGCCGGGGAGAGGGCCTGGAGATCTAAAGCCCCGTTATTATCCTCTCAGTCTAGCTAAGAGGCTGGGTCATCCCTGCTCTAAAGCCCAGATTTAGCTCTCTCACTGGGGCTTCTCAGGCCCCGGGTCTCCCCCTTCTCACTTGGAGCTGATTTACTGGCAGAGGGCTGGATAGATGGAGGGTAAAGATAGGGTTAGGAGAAAAAGGTGAACTAAGGGTAGGTAAAGGATTGAAGAGGCTTGGAGAGAAGGGAGATATTTTCCTGTCTCCCTCCATGGCTCTCCACTTGGCTTTGACTTCTGAATTCCCCTGCTACTCTGGTAATTAGAGAACCATTAGCAAATCCGGATTTCTGTAAGCTTCCAATAATGTTTTGTTTTATACACAATGCTGGCTCTCATTTCTCTTTGTTACACCTAGAGCATGAAATGAAAGGCAACATTTTAATTCTATTTTATCTTCCACTTTAGTTCTTTTTTGGGGTATTGTTGGCCAATACTGCATAATTTATTTTTGCTTGTTACCTCTGCAAGCCAGCCTCTTCAGAACCCAGAGTGATCGATGTGGAGCAGCTATTTACCTGCAGTGCTGTGGAGTCTGTCTAGGCTGGCCAGAGGGGTGATGGGGGGTGGGGGGGGGGCTGCATGGGGACAGCACCAGTTTCAGTTCCTTTGTGTCCCCCTCACCTTGGAAGGAGATCCCTCTGACCCGATAGAGACACAGTGAGAGAGGCATTGACCAACGTCCCCGATCCCCCTCCCCAAAGCGACATCCATTCCCCCAGACTTAAATCTCAACACATATTCAGTTGAACTTTTCATGGGGGAATCCCTCCCTCCATCGCCCCTCACCTTTGTCTCTCCCCCTTCCTGTCCATGTTGTAGTTGGTAGCCTGCCCATCCACCCCGGCAATCCAACTCCCATACCTGCCTCCCTCCCTCTCTCGGAGGCTTTTAAATAATTCATAGCAGGACTTGGGCATTTGTATCTGTCAGAGGGCTGTCCCGCTCTGTCAAGCCCCCTGGTTGTGGCTGACTGCAGACTCGATTTACAGCCGGGCGGGGAGGGGGGGGGGGGGCTGCGGGGTCCGGAGGTCTGGAGCCAGACAGGCCCAGACTGCTGGCTCAGGGCAGGGGGCCCACTGACGCCCGGATGGGTGGGGGGTCCCTGATAGAGCGATGCTCTAAAGTCTGTTACGGGGCACACCGGCTGACAACAGTAGCGATATGAATGCTGTGTGAGTGTGTGTGTGTGTGTGTGTGTGAGTGTGTGTGTGTGTATGTGTGTGTGTGTGTGTGTGTGTGTGTGTGTATGTGTGTGTGTGTGTGTGTGTGTGTGTGTGTGTGTGTGTGTGAGTAGATGTGTGTTCTTGTGTGTTTTTATAAGCATTTACATTTATCCATGCAAACACAGGTCCCCTGCCCTTGCACACATTAGCATAGGTACCCAGTGTCTGGCATAGAGAAACATGCTTTGTACCCAGTATCTGGCATAGAGAAACATACTTTGTACCCAGTATCTGGCATAGAGAAACATACTTTGTACCCAGTATCTGGCATAGAGAAACATGCTTTGTACCCAGTACCCCCCCCCCCACCCACCCACCCCCCACCATCCTATTCCCTTGCGATACCCTTTAAAGCTAAGCAATGATTCCTCTGAAAGCCGCTGCCCCTCCCCTCCAGCTAACTATCGCCTTGGCTCCAGGTATAATTCCCTTCGAATGCGTTTTGGTTTCGCCACTCGGCACCGCGCCACCCTTTGGAGATAATTGTGAAGCCATTATACGGAATCACTGTCATTACGCAGCGCTATCAGGGCCCTTTGTGGTGCCGGCTACTCTGTCTGGGCCCGGGTCATAGGTGGGCCGGGGGTTAAGCATTAGCAGGCGTGAGACGAATGTGACGGAGACGTCTCTGGAAAAATGACAGCGGGCTCCCGACGATGGGAGGGAAGAGGGAAAGTGTTCGCATACTTTCAGGTGAAGGGAGGGCTGAGTCGCCACGGAAACAAGTGGGCTACCTGTTCATTTCCCCCCCTTTGCGGTCGGGGAAAATTGAATTAGATTGCGAAATGGCTTTTAATTACTTTCCTCACAAGCTGTTTGCAACTCCGCTTTATGGACCAACAGCATCATAATAATCCCTCCGTTGGTGAGTATACCCCCCGAGCCCCCACTCCACCCCTCCATCTTCTATCTCTCTCTCTCTCTCTCTCTCTCTCTCTCTTTCTCCGGCATTACACATTCTAAGCATCCACACACCAAAGCATAGGAAGCCCTATAGATCCATCGCTCATAGCAACAGGGAGGATCTCCTCCACCCCCCATCCCCGACCCCCCAGGCATCCCGCCCTTTCTTCTGAGACCAGGGGGACGTGGTCTGGAGACAGACGCCACGTCGTACCGAAACTTGACACAGGCCCCGGATCTGTGGCTTTGAAACACAGATAGCCTCCCCTATTGAGGGATGAAGGCCAATACGATTCCCCAGCAGCAGGCTCCCCTGAAGGGCCTGGTCGATGGGAAGGGGGGGCGGAAGCCCTAGGAAAACATGTGACTGGGATGCATGAGCACGCGTACACACTAGGGACCACCCCTCGCGTCACAATGGATTCTAGGTCTCGCACTGACAAAAGCCAAATAACGGATGCTTTTCACAAACACTTTGTCTCTGCAGGGTTTTGCTCTTTATATACTTGTTAACATACTTTAGTGTTTTGTGTGTGGAAAAGGCGCTGTGCAAATATAGTGCAGGATTATTCTTGTTATTTGTGTTTCCCTCTGACTGTCTCTCGGCAGTAAACAAGAAGAGAGTCTAGAATCCTGAACGTCCGAGTCTAAACGAGTCTGAAGTCTAAACAGAGCAGGAGGAATAGCTTTGATGAATGGAATGTGCTAGAAACATGGCTCACCATCCATGGCCAAACATGCAATCCAAATCCCTACTTTTCTGTAGCCCATGCTTAGCACAGACGGAATTCGATCAAGCGGTATCGTTTCAAGCGAATGCTGATGAGCTGACCAAACAGATTGGGATTCCTATAAAGGAACACAAAGTAAGTATGTCAGCCATTTTGTCAGTATCTAATATGAAGCGGGCCGGGCCTGCTTGTTGTTCAACGTGGACTTTTGTAATTGGTTGTAAATGCATGTGCCTCACAACAATGGAGTGCCTTCTACTGTGGTACCTCACGTGTTCCTACTGACAGTCAGCGCAGAGCTCCTGGATGGTTCCTCGATGAAGAGGTTGATTGGCCATAACTCTGTGAGAGGAATGTCATTGGCGATTATTCATGCATAAAGTGTGTGTGTGTGTGTGTGTGGGGGGGGGGGGGGGGGGGCCTGGCTGAGTGAGTCTTGAAGTGCACTCCAAACTGCTTTTACGTATCCACCACCTCATTATTGGAATAGGAGTTAAGAGGCTGTCAAATTGAATTCTGCAGTGTCTCGTGAGTCTTTCCCAATTTGAACCCAAGGAGCCGGGGAACAGGTTGGTTGTGACGGGTTTTCACAGCAGCTACTGTTGAGAGTTGCTTTTCTTGTATTTAATTTCTTTTTCTTCCCTTTCTCTCCCTCTCTCTTGCGCTGTTTTGATCAGGTTGACTCCGGGGCTTTAGTTTCTTTCAGGATATATTGCTTCTCTCTCTCAGTCTCTCTCTCTCTCTCTCTCTCTCTCTCTCTCTCTCTCTCTCTCTCTCTCTCTCTCTCTCTCTCTCTCTCTCTCTCTCTCTCTCTCTCTCTCTCTCTCTCTCCTCATCTAGTGCGCCGATGCTGATTTCACTACTCTTTAACATCTGAGCAAGTACAGCGGTACGGCTGGATAGAGCACGAGGGCGCACAGTGAGCGAGCCATGTGTGCCGGACAGACACACCATTTTGTGTGCGGACCAGCGGTGGGTCTATTTGAAGGCCTTTGTTAAGCCCCGGGGAATCCACTCAGTCCTATTCAACCCAGCCATTCAGTTGACCTAATTGGGCAGCATTAGGCGTTTTGGTCTGATGTTTTGCCTGTCTGTTTTTATTGTGTGTAATAAAAGCAGCAGTGCAGCCTTTGGCTGGGCAGTAAAATGGCCGTCTGGTTGGAGCAGAGGGGTCTGTCCAGGGTCCTCTTCGCTAGGTGTCTCTGGCCTCCCTTCATCTTCACTCTTGTGCCGCATCCATCTTTGCCTCTTTAGTTTTCCCCTCTTTCAATCTCTTTTCATCTCGCCGCCGTGCGCGCGAGCTCGACAATATGAACGTTTTTTTGGGGTTTGTTTTTTTTTGCACGTAAAAAAACACTTTCGAAAGAGAGAGAATGACTGGCCTAAGCACACACACAGAGAGGATTGAACACAGGCCATGCTGTGATATAATCTAATTGTAATATTGATTGCTATTTGCAAAGATGTTATGTCATTAGTATGCTTTAAGGGTTCAATTTTAAGGCCTGCCAGTGTCACATATCAAACGTGTCTCCTTGAACAATTGGGACTCTGCCTCAAATCTGATTTGGCTGTTCGTTGCTTGTTTGACACGCCAAAAATGAAATGTCACTGAGCGGTCCGTCATAAAAATGTTAAGATGAGCGTCGTCTGCAGCGGCTTTGATAACAGGGAAATAGAACCCACTGATGAATTTTCTTTTATTCAAATGAGTGAAATGCCAGAGTGTAGCTTTGGCCCAACCCCTGCAAGTTGCCCAGGGCCACGGAGAGTTCAGAGAGGCAGTGGGGAAGAGAAGGAGAAGGCCACAGGTCTCCAGGGCTGCTTGTCATGCAGGTGTGGGTCCGGGTCCTGACACCTCCCCTGGATGTGAAGTCAGGCCAGGGCTCTCTCTGCCTCCGCGTCTGCCGGTCACCGGGCCGACAGCTGTAATGAAGCTGTGAGATGCCAACGAAGGCGGGCCGGCGCGAAAAAGTGCTGGGAAAGGTCAGAGAAGAAGAAGCTGTCTGTCTGTACAAGTCCATGTCGGTGCACTCGGGTGAGGTGCAGTGCTGGTCACCGCCGCAGCTCAGAATGCAAAGGCCAACATTGATCCCAGGTCTGCTAGACTGTTGAATATGCAGGCTTCCTTCTTTCCAAGCATCCTCAGAAGTCATGCCCAATTGTCCTATAGCTAATTCCTTGTTCTGCTGTGGGTAACACGGGGCTATCTGCTCGGTTCAGGTACCTTGTTGTCAGTAATGGAAATGATTCACGGCTTTCTTTTTGTCTGCGTCGGATGGCGTGCACGGTGACATGGCTCGCTCGATTGGATTTGGTTTTCTTTGCGATTCCATTCCCGCTCTTTGTTTTCCACCATAAAACTGCTAGCCATTACCCACAACGACACGCACACACACACACACGCGCGCACACACACGCACACACACGCACACACACACACACACACACACACAGACACACTGACGCTCTTTGATAGACCAGGACCTTTCTTTTATTCTTTTCCTTATTTTTTTGTACGCCTACCTCTCTTCTTCCGCTGGTTGAATGTATTTTTATTTATTTAATTTTACCCCCCCCCCCCCCCCGGCTGCAGTCCCTTTTGTTTAATCTAAATGATTTACCAGAAGCTGAACGGCGCCACGGCCGCCCGTGCAGTAACTTGTTATTTCAAGGCCTGTCGCTCCTCATCATGCCTCCCGGCGTTCCCCTTTCTGTTTCCCGTTTTTAGGGCCCCATAAAACGAGAGATGTGGCACAAATGAGGAAAATAAAAAGACTGTTTGTCCCCTCCGCCCGACTCATTCCGCTGGCTGCGTGGGAATCGGAATGCTAATAACGCTCGGCGTCTCGCCGCCGCTCCGATGTCCGCCTCTCCCGTCTCCGATCGCAAAATATTACAGGGTGTCTCTCCAGCGGTCCGGCATTCCTTTCTCCCTGTTTCCGGATGTCTGTTTGTCTCCTGTCTCCACGGCTCTCTGTCCGCTGTAGGACTGAGCAGGTGAAGGGTCTGGTCCGGAACATGAATGACGATAGCACCAACCCAGTGGTAGTCTATGGCACACAGAGTTGATCAGTTGGCCACTTTTGTTTAACCCTTCCCTGGCCGAATTGCATATCATACTTTTATATGTAAAAACAAGTGTATTGAAAAAGCTCTTAGCTGAAACATATATTTTTAGGGGTAGGTGAGTTAAGAGGACATGATTTAAGGTATGCACTTTAAAAACGATGAAAATGAGGAAAAAACTAGAGACGACCCTGGTTCCCCCCCCCCCACAAATCAACCAACCACGCCCCTGAATGTTCCTGGAATGCCCCCCTAAAGGTATCGGTGGAGAGGGAAACATCTCGCCTCATGTCCTCTGTCGATGCCAGCCCTGTGCTTATCGTGACATCACACCACAGTTTCAGAGGGTGGAAGTCATGGCCTCTCAGTCAATGTCAGCCCCCCAGCTCCGTCACTGAAAGGCGGGAGCCTTCTTATCACATGCAGCCCTTTTCTGTCAACGAAGTGAAGAGTTTCCCCAGAGCATCTGATTTAGACAATTGGCTCCTCGCTGCTTACGTACCGAGGTGCACGAGCAACTTGAACCACAGGGACGTTTAGCCGTCGAACAGTTCAGCCAGCGTGCTCTCCTCTTCATGCCAAAAAGCAAACAGGAGATGAAACTCTCTATTGGTCAACGTAACTCTCTATCGGTCAACCTAACTCTCTATTGGTCAACCTAACTCTCTATCGGTCAACCGAACTCTCTATTGGTCAACCTAACTCTCTATCGGTCAATGTAACTCTCTATTGGTCAACCTAACTCTCTATTGGTCAACCTAACTCTCTATTGGTCAACCTAACTCTCTATTGGTCAACGTAACTCTCTATCGGTCAGCCTAACTCTCTATTGGTCAACCTAACTCTCTATTGGTCAACCTAACTCTCTATCAGTCATCGTAACTCACTATCGGTCAACGTAACTCTCTATTGGTCAACCTAACTCTCTATTGGTCAACCTGACTCTCCATCGGTCGACTTAACTCTCTATGGGTCAGCGTAACTCTCTATGGGTCAGCATAACTCTCTATGGGTCAGCATAACTCTCTATGGGTCATGACATTTCATTATATTCCAAGCCATGTTCTTGCAACACCATTCCCTGGAAAATGTGTGCTGTGACATCCATAGAACCAGGCTTTATTCCTTCCTGTTCAGCATTAATACATACACCGACTACTGCAGCTGTTAGTGTGAGTTCTTTGAAGCATTACATGTCATTATATGTCCCCGTTGACGTGTTGGTGTGGACCCCCTGGGTCCTGACAGCAAATGGACTTGGACAGAAGGGGCAGACGAACTGCATGGGATGGTCCGACCGCGAGGTGAGGGAGGGTGTTTTGTCAGGGGAGACGTGAACTCCTATCACCATCTCCTCCTCTGCTCCTCAACCGCTCCCTTCCAGCCCAACTCCCTAACGACTGGCCCCTGCTTGGTTGGACCATTGCGTGGGTTGGAATCCGAGTCACACTTTCCTGGCTCTTGAAAACACACTCTTTCTCTCTCTCTCTCTCTCTCTCTCTCTCTCTCTCTCTCTCTCTCTCTCTCTCTCTCTCTCTCTCACACACACACACACACAAACCTAATCACACACTAGCCAGCGCTCAGTTAATTCACTTTAACGACCTCGCAGCGCCATGAAGGGGCTCGTAATGGGCGATGAGGGACGCGGTGCCGGGTGCCCAACACGGCGGAGAGGAATGGACCCTTCCCCCGCTCCGCCCTGCCCTCCTCCGTCCAGGGCTCTCACCACAGTGGCCTGATGGTGGAAAACGCTAAGCCGGCACGGCCGCCCCTAAACGGGAACGACGGAAGCTTCAGGGAGCACGTGCCGAGCGCCAGGCGCCTGCTTGTCTGCGCCGGCAGGAGCGCTCCGGGGAATTCTGTTAAGCCGGCAAAGCGCTCTGTTCTTTTGATATCTGCACACACACACACACACACACACACACACACACACACACAGACACACACACACACACACACACAGACACACACACACACACACACACACACACACACACGTGTGTGGTAGTGGAGGGTCGATGGGGAATCTAGTTTGATCTTAACGACAGCTCGCGACTGGCGGCCCGGTGGCGAATTTGCAGCTGGCAGTGACTCAGCAGGTCAGCAGCCAGCAGTGACTCAGCAGGTCAGGAGCCAGCAGTGACTCAGCAGGTCAGGAGCCGCTGCTGGCAGACATAGATGGTGATCTGGCGGAGAAACAGCGGGCCAGGTATGTTACCTCACTGTCGCGGATGATGACATCCTCAGCAGCCTGGGGACCCGAGTGGGACGGATGCAGCAGTGGGGTGTGGGAATATTATTCCCCCAGTCTCCCATCTCTTTAGCTCCCCTGGCCCCGTGCCCGGTCCGTCTCCCCCTCTCCCCCTTCAGGGCGCTATCTGGGGGAGCTAATGGCTCCTAGCAGAGTCCCCGCCATTAATCAGAGCCCCATTAGGCTAGCTACAAAGAGCCAGGCCTTAATGGACGCTGAGAGAGGAGCAGGCTGACTCACGGAGAGGCCAAGGCCAGAGAGGAGAGTGAGGGGGGAGGGGGGTGAGAGAGATGGACAGAGAGAGAGAGAGGGAGGGAGAGACAGAGCGAAGACAGAGAGAGAGATTTAAGGGAGGGGGAGTAACAGCGAAAAGTCCACAAGGCCTTGGTGTTGGTTCTTCATGGAAAAATACGAGGTCCTATCAACCTTCCTAATGACCAGACAGGCTAGCCTCTTCCTGCCATAGATATAAAATGAGTCCAGTGCCAAACGTCAAAGTGTGTGTGTGTCAATGAGCCTGATTCATCAGCACACATCAACTTGCAATGTTACCGCACAGAGCTATCCTTATGTACAAGCAGCAGAGAGGAGAATACGTTTATTTTTATTTTTGAATTGCCTTAATGAATGACACTTTCTCTATTGAGTGGAGATCTTTTCAGTTAATGTTCTCTAATCTACCCCCCCCCTCCGGGCGCCAAGATCAACCTGTGCTCCTCGCGTACGCCACAACATGCACAGACGGCCCTTAGTGAGGAAATACAACAGTAATTAGCCGTCTGAGTGAGAATTGGCGTGACAGCCATAATAATAACTAGGGGAGTGAGGCGGCTTCCGATGCTGGGGGTTCAGAGGCACACAGCTGTGGGGCCACACACTATTCAAACACAGCAAACACCTAACAAACACCTGTGGGGCCACACAATATTCAAACACAGCAAACACCTAACAAACACCTGTGGGGCCACACACTATTCAAACACAGCAAACACCTAACAAACACCTGTGGGGCCACACACTATTCAAACACAGCAAACACCTAACAAACACCCGCATGGAAGCGCTTAGTGTGTACCCATTAGCACGTAAACTGCTTTTCTAACGCTAAACAATGCTGTATCACAGGGAGGGTCCCGCGCCGCCAGGGAGAGTAGCGACTGGAGTTAGCCAGTCATCCTCTGCCTTTTCGGAGCCAGGAAAGTGTGTGGTTGACGGACGTGGAGCTCACATCGGCGTACGGTGAATCTCTACTCCGGCTCTGGTTGGCTTCTGGACCGTGACAGCCAGCGGATGATGCTGCCAGGGGATTGGGCCACGCTTCCCCTGGCCAGTCCCCAGCGTCATCGGGCTGCCAGCAGAGGTGGCGGTGTTCTCCAGTCAGGCCATGCCCTGACCCTTGCCTGACGTGGTCTGGCTAGCCCTAGTCTGAACACCCAGGCTCCAGGGGACCAGCCCTTAGTGTGGCCTGAGCTGGGCAGGAAGGTAGTGACTGGAACTCACGTCACGTGCCCATCCCGCCGGGTCAACCTCTGGTCATTCCTCCGGCTCACTCTGTGATTCGTTATGGGACCGCGGACGCTATGTTTTCGAAACCTGTCGTTTACGGCGTGTGGAACACGAACTCCATCAGCCCCGTGTAGGTATCACACATCAGTGAGGCACGGCCATGCACCGACGCCTTAGCCCCAAAATGGGAGTGCTATGCGGTCAGTCAGTCGCCGCGACGAGATGGTATTTAGAAAGACATGTGCATGACTGACCAAAAACATCATAAACTGCATGTTGGAGAAGCTGTGATTCGAGTGACTTCACACTCGCCTGCCCGTCTGTCCGTCCGACACTGCCTCTCGTCATGACTAATGAAGCCAGCTGGGGAACTGAAAACGCAACACGCTCCTTGGCCGTTTTCCCCGTCACACTTCTGTGACCGTCCCCACTGGGGCAGACTGGGGCCCCATAGCTGGAGAGCGAGTTTCATTTCCCTGGGGAGCCATTTAACCGTCGCACACGCAAGTTGGCTAATGGCGTGACGTGCGCCGGGGTCAGCCACGGCGTGATTGGAGTGGAGGGTGCATGACGTCTCCAGGCCAGACGCTCTTGGGCTCCGTGCTCCGGGCTGACTCTAGTTACCGCCGGTCCCCACTTCCTGTGTGACAAGCCCATGCCATCGGTCTGAAATATACATGAGGCACGCTGCCATTCCAGGACCCCTATTATGACGACCAATCAGGGCCTTGTCTCAGCCGGTGAATAATACATAGCTTTAGCGTATCTGCTTAGTCAGAACTCCATCTAGCGCTATAATAGGGAAAGGGGGGGGGGGGGGGGTTTTCACCTGGGTGGCGCCCACCACCCCCACACGAGTCCAGGGGTCTCGCGGAAGAGTGTCAAGTTTCATTTTGCCAGGACGGTCTTCTCTCTTTCCCCGAGTGCTCATTAGGATTCCGAGTTGATCCGTGAACCTGCCGCATTTGAATTGCAATGTGCGGAAGCCAGGGGCTGGGGCGAGGCATCTCGGGCCTGGCGGGTGAGATGGAGGCTGGGGGGGGGGGGGGTGGTATGAGAGGGTTCACCATGCGCCCCTCCCCTCCCGTCTTCTCCGGCATAGCACGGCCTCTCGGGCTCCCATTACTCACCGTGGAGACGGAGAGCTCTTACTCATCAGCCTGGGCCTGAATCCCTGTGTCAGCAACACAAAGAGAGAGAGAGCGAGCCCCATAAAGACAGACAGACAGAGAGAGAGAGAGAGAGAGGGAGAGGGAGAGAAATAAAGAGAGACAGATAGAGAGGGAGCGTGCGAGACGGAGAGGGAGGGAGGCGGCGGCGGCAGAGAAACCAAAAAGCCCCCTCGTCCTCCCCCGGCTCGTTTTCTCCCCTCCCTCGCTAAGCGTCGGCCGGTGGACGCTATCCAAGCCTCCATTAGCGCTCATGAATAATGAATGAGAATAATGAGAGTGTTAGTGCTGATCTATGCCCCCCCCCCCCCCCCCCCCGCTCGCTAGCTAGAGCCCGGCCTCAGTCACCGGGCCGGCCCGGGTGGGAGGGGTTGTGGGTGGACAAGCTGGGACTGTAATGGAGTGTGGGGGTGGGGGGGGGGCATCGACCGAGGGGGGGCCCCCGCCCTGATCCGTAGAGCTCTGAGAGAGAGCATTGGGCTTCCTCCGTTCCCCTTCATCTGTCTTGCTGCTAGATGGGGTAGTGTGTGGGCATCCTCCCTCTCAGCCTTCTCTCTCTGGTCAGACTTTAATGTGGCGGACCTTTTGGCGGAAAAAGAAAGTTTCAGTCGCACGTAGCAAAACTTTTAAGTGACGGGTGTATTGTGGGGTTTCGGGGGCTTACGTTACATGTTCCGTATACGTCTTGTAATCTTGATTTCAGATATGAATACTTATGACTTTATGACTTCGTGTGAAAATGCCCTTTTAGTCCTACGTTGAAAAGTGTCTGGCGTCTGTTAGAAACAGGATCCAAAAGTCAAGACGAACAGTGTTACACCCTTCAGCACCTCCTCTCCTTCCAGAGCCTCCCTACGTGGCCTGCCAACACCATCCTTATCTCCCCTCGTGGAGTGTGAACCCGCACGCCCTGCCGGCTCCCCACGGTGCAGGCAACAGTTGGCTTGGAGCCCCTGATTAACGTGGAGGTGGCACCGCGAGGCCGGCGGAAAGAGGGAAGGAGTGAAAGGAAAGAGAGAGAGCGGAAGAGAGCAGAGAGGGAGAGAAGGAAGGAGGGACAGGGAGAGAGCGGGGGAGAGAAGAGAAGGGGGAGGCAGAAAGAGACAGAGGGGGAACGAGAGAGACAGAGAGAGAGGGGAAGAGGGGGGAAGAGGCAAAGAGATCTATCAGGCACACACATGAAGGCTCCTCGGCGGTGGCGCTGATGAGATGACAGGCAGCCTGCCATCAGTCAGCGTTGCCGTGGCGGCTGTCACAGCGGAGCGCCAGGGGTGAGCCTCGGTGGAGGAGGCGCCAGGCTGCTTCGGCGCGAGGGTGAGGGGGGAGAGAGAGAGGGCCGGGGGAGGGGGGTTGGAGGGGGGGGGGGGCTGCAGGGACTCAGGAGATGACAGTTGCAGATCAAAACGCTGTCAGATGATAACCCCATGCGCCAAGCCACCCACACGCTCTCACTGTGACGCAGGCTGCCACACACACACTCACACACACACACACACATGTACACAGATCTTTCTGTTGCAACCTGGCCCATGCAAGATAAGGCATGGCATTGACTCCTTCACTTTCATTATGGCCCCTTCTACACGCGCAACATACACACACGCACAACACACACACACACACACACACACACACACACACACACACACACACACACACACACACACACTTTGTTAGATGTTGGCGGTGGCCCCTGTCAGGGTTGGTTGATGCTGAGAGTCGGAAGGCAGGGCCACTTGGACACAGGCTAACTGGAAAGGTAATGGGTTTCCGGCCTTGGTGACACGTCAACCCACACACACACACACACACACACACACACACACAATCAGGGTCACACAGCACCCACACCTGGTTCTCCACGCACCTGTGACACACACACACACACACACACACACACGCACACACACACTTTAGGTACACCACGACCCAACATCTAATGCTTAGCCTATACCTCTACTCTGAGATATATGGCTCTAATCTGAGCGGTGGGCTAGCTCACCTTGCCCCTCTACCCAGGGGTCTGGTGTGTATTCCGGGGGCTGTGAGTGGCGTGGCGAGGGTGTTGGTGGTTAGGACCCCACCGCGTGTCAAACAAGGCATTTGAACTGGAAGCCTCCATGTTAGCGAGTGTCAGAGTCTGGTGGTGTGATTTCACGCTTGGCCATGCGTGACCCCCCCGCCCCCCCCCCCCCCCCCCCCCCCCCCCCCCCCCCCCCCATCAACCCACAACCCCCTCACCCTCTCTGCTCACATAGTCACCGGCTCGCCCCTCCTCCTGTGTAAGAGAATACACGGTGAGGCTTTCTCTATTGCCGACTTCACACAACGCGATTTCAGCCCCGATTTTCCGCTCGCCGACAAGTTCTCTCCCTGTAGGAAGATCGTAGCGCGCTCCCGTGAGCAACGGTGGTGCAGTGGGAACTCGTCCCCACGCCATCTGAGACCGGCGCAGACGCGTTGCCCATGTCTCGCAACTCCCGGCTGGAGATCTAGCAGGTTTAATATGTGGTTGCATCAGAGAGTCCGCCGATCAGTCATGCAGTGGGAACACCAGGACTTCAACATACCCGATCACAAGACAGACCCGTCGTGTAGTGTGTGCAGTCCAGCCAACTGTCCTGCAGTGTGTAGGAGGCGTTTGTCTCTCTGCCTCCTCCCTAATGCCTTTCCCTCCTTCTTTCGCATCTTCATCTTCCCTGTATCCCCTCTCTCTCTCTCTCTCTCTCTCTCTCTCTCTCTCTCTCTCCCCACTTCTTTCCCTCTCTTTCTCTCTCCCTCCCTATCTCTTTCTCATCCGGCTCTTACTCTGGCACTCCCCCCCTCGTCCCATCTCCCAACACAATCCCAGTTCAGTTTGATCATTGAACTCTGCTCAGGACCACTCTGGTGGTGCTGCATTTCCCCAAGGCCCTCTGCAACCGCTCTGTGCTTCAGATTTTCTCAAGTCCACCTTTTCGGCTTGTTCTCTCCTCAACCATTGTTCTCGACTCGTCTTCAAGTCTCCTAGGAGATAAGCGACACAGTGAAGGTCGCATCAAGCGCTGGTGATCATTTCAAAATGGCGGCCGGCCTGTGTTAGAACTGGATGTTAGGCGACCGGTCGCCATGGACATGTGAGCCCGATGCAGCGTTCATCTGTGAGCAGCTTAGTCCATGGCGGAGCATCCACAAAGGGAATGTTCAAGCTGCACTCAGGGCGGCAGGGTGCACAAGGCAACGATCACAGCTGTGACACAGGTCGGACGAGGGAAAGCGTCATCTCTGCTGGCCGGTGTTCACCTGTCTACTCTTTTATTAATCCGTGCGTTTGATGAAGGATGGGGAGGGGGGTGCGTTGAGTTAGCTGGAGTCTCAGAGTCTCTGGGCCACTAGGAGGCCACGGAGTGAGTGTGAGGACACAGGCCATTGTCAGAGGACTCCATTAAAAGCAAGCGGGGAGAGGCGGAAGACAGCGCTTTGTTTAATCCAATTAGACCATGAAGGACGAACAGCGGCTGAGAGGAAGAACAAAGAGAGAGAGAGAGAGAGAGACGGAAAGAAAGATGTAGAGAGAGAGAGAGCGCATGAGAGGAATATTATTTAAACACCTTTTTGTATTAGGCCTTGGTTGGGCATGCTTCGTTGCTTCTTTTGGCTTTTGGTTACATCTCTCTCTCTCTCTCTCTCTCTCTCTCTCTCTCTCTCTCTTTCTCTCAAATGTAGTTGGATTTCTGGTTTGGATTCAAACTGAGGCAAGTTTCTGTGAGTGTGCCTAAGCGCACATGCACCACTGTTGCTTATGTGAAAGACTTAAGAGAAGTGGGAACGCCCTAGAAGGACAGAGTCTATCCCTCAAAATGGAGTCTGCTCCGGAGAACCCAGCTGAGTGTGTCTAAGAGGATCTAGTGTTTCTGTCCCGAGGCGGGCAGGATATTAGGAGAGATAGGATCCATCTCAGAGGACATTACACTGGCCACTATCAGCTGCCCTGGTCACACACTGCACACAGAGAGAGAGAGAGGGAGGAGGGGGGGGGGGGGGGGGGGGGGGTCGTGTAGGACGACAGCTAGAGAGAGAGAGGGGGAGAGAGGGGGAGAGAGGGGGAGACAGCTGCAGGAATGAAACGCTCTATTATCCCTGTCCGATAGAATGGCCGTTAAGGAAGTCACTGTTACAGACCTGAATGGAGATTCTCTTCCCGGCCATAGACACTCCGCTGAATACAGAGGGGGCTGAGACCACAAACATGGCCTCAGTGCATCTTGGTCAGCCCAGTCGACCTGAAGCGACGGTCGTTGACACACAACGCGGGGAGGTCAAAGGGCGATTGTGGACAGCAGCTGGGCTGATTCAGTGCTTTGGCAGTGGTGTGTTTGTGTGTGTGTAGGGGGGGGGGCTGATTAAAGCACAACTCCTTTTCCGCCGACCCAGGGTGGTCACAGTGGCAGTCCACCAGTGATCACAGCGCCCCGTAGGTGACTGACACCCTCTGCCCCCTGTTGACCCCCACCTCGTGGTCCAGGAGAAGGGCTGGGAGGACACTGTAATGTTACACCAGGCTGGCTTGGCACTCCTTTCATTCGGAAAGCGCGACCGGCCCGTGTAATGAGCCGATGAATTTCAAGCGGCTGTCACCGGGCGGATTAGAAAAAGTTAACAGAGCGGGCGAGCATGGGGGTGATTAATGGTGTAATGAGCAGGCCAGCGGACACGGGCTGGGCGTTGCCCCAGCAACGCTCCAAGGCGGGTTGAAACATGACGCTCCGTAGGCAAAGTGACAGAGAGGGATCATGGCGCACCCCCTGCTCCCATTCATCACCTGCTTATCGCAGCCAATCGGCCCGTCGGCCGCCGCGTTGCCACGTCAACCATGCGCCGGATAATGAAAGAGGGAGGAAAGCATGGCTGAGGAAGTTAGCGACGGCCAGTCAGCCATCTTGGACAGGGGGGGGGGGGGGGGGGGGGCGGGGGGGGGGGGCGCGGCGGGGTGTGGGGAGCTGTAAAGAAGAAGCAGAGTGATTGCTTCCTGTAGCCCTGTTTAATCAGTCCCTTTCTTTGCTTTAGATAGCTCTTGACCTGCGCTGATGGGGAATGAAAGTAATTTTTCCCTTGTTGGAGGAATGCAGGGAAGCAGTTTCCTGACGGACGCTCTTGTTCCAATTACAACCTGGGCAACCCTCCATTTTGGGGTTGAAGGCCAGTCATTTGCTTTGGAAAAGCATGACGTGCTATCAGCTCGGTTAATTGTTTGGCACATAGCCATCTTCACCTTGCCCGTGTCGATTTTTCCCAACATAAAAAGGCCGGCGGTCATGTGACAGGGTGTGGCCGGGAACGGGTGGTTGTAACAGGAAGGGACCGTGTAAAGCATGGTTGTAACAGGAAGGGACCGTGTA
>CM030188.1:12671597-12686597 GCA_017639675.1 Aplochiton taeniatus | reverse complement strand
TCGACACTGTTACTGTGCTGTGTTCAGGTGGAGGGTGGGTGGGGGGGGGGTTGGGGGGGGCTCGTTGCACCCCTGGCTAAGTTCCACAGCCCCCCTCGATGGTTAGCAGACCAGCCCGTGATTGATAAGAGGGGGACGAGAGCGACCGGGGGGGGTCCAGTGAAAGAGATGGATGGCTGTCAGGTAGGAGGCCTCACTGAATGCTGATGAAGGAGGGAGCCGCCATGGCGGCCGCTTAGAACGGGGTTCTCCTCCGTTGACCTGCGCTGACCCAGTTACCCTCCCCGATCGAGGAGAGATGAAGAGACGACAGCCGAATGTGAACATGAATGGAGGCGTCATATCATGAAAACATTAGGCGCGCAGTGGTTACATAACGGATGCTGATGACAAAGGAATGCATATCACATTGCATCGTCCTATTTCGAGGTGATTTGCGTCTTGTACTCCCTTCATTGTTGTAATCGTATTCTTTTGTAGTTTGTTTTTCTTCCTTCATAGAGAACACAGATTTGTCGCCCTCGTAATATGGCCTGAAAACGCCCAGGGCTAGTAAACCCCGCCCACCCCCACCCCCTCCCTCACATTCTTCCCTGCGACGGGCCACGTCGTCCGCGATAAGCACCGAGGGGGGGCACGTTCCCACAGCGAGCAAATGGCCTGGAAACCACGAGGGAATGGTGTCTTTCCCGTGCTGGTCCCGTGTCTATAAAGCGTGATTGAATGGAGGTGCCAACCAGGGCGGCAGGCGCGTCATCAGAGACAGATCGGGACCGCGGCCTTAATGGTGGCAGAGGCACCCGGGCAGAACGGGGGCAAGCCATGCACAACACACACGCATGCATCCATTGACAGCGGGGGGGGGGGGGGGGGGGGGGGGCACAGAAAGGTGGGTTTGGATGTGACCTCTTCCATTCGGAGCCTCCGTCCTGGCAGATACAATCAAGCGGGAGCTGCATGGTGAAGTCGGAGGTGTTTCAAAGCAGTTTTTATTTTCTGTTCGTGCGTGGGTCTGAGGTGCAGATAGGTGTTAGGGTTAGGTCACAGTATATATTTTGCGACATAATTACTGTTTTGCCAAACGCTGCACGAGCTGCAAGCACTACAGTTTAAGAAAGAAACAAAATAAGATATGGGCTGGAGTGAGCTCTAATAGAAACACACCTCAAAATGAGATGAGGCAAAATGAACGCATCGAAGCTGGGTGGGGTTGAACGGCCGCTGGCGAGTCAGCACTCCTCCCTTGTGTGAGCATGTAGCATCCCATGGTGCCATGTTCGCAGTCATGTGAGCTAACGTGCTTACGCGCTGAGGTGTGCAAAACGACAGGGAGCCAGTCCGAGGCTGTCATTAACGACCGCCTAGCACCTGTGTTTTTGTTCCGCGACGTGCACATTTTCAAACACATGCGTATGTTTCTGTGCCTATGTTAGAACGACAAAGTGGCCGAGAGAATATTCTACAAACTACACTACAAACTCAGACATAAAACAGTGTTGTGACATCTTACCTGCTATTGACATTAGCAGCCTTCCTTCTTACCTTCCATCGACTAGGTTGAAGGGCCTAGCAGCCTGGCTTACATCCACAGCCAGGGCCTACATTTGGCCACCGTCCCCGTGGCTGGAGGGCCTGGCTGGGGATAAACACACACCTTACTGTCCAATAACGCTGCTCCCCAAGGCGGATTTCCCCATGAGTTGTGGCTCTCTTTTACTCATAGCCCCAATGCTGTCCCTGTTAGAGAGTGTAAAGGAGAGAAACAGAGACATGACAGTTCATTGAACCCTGCCACAGGTCCTCCCCTCAGAGGGACCAACGGTGGTGAGAGGAGGGGGTAGTGAGATGGAGCAGGAGGCCGCCCTGACATGGCCACATCCCAGACCACTCTCTCCCTCCACTGGTGTGGCCAAAAGCTGGTGGCACACACAGACACAACACCAGGCACACACGGACAACTGTGAGACACGTACAGACGCACACACACAGACACACACGGAAACACACGCACAGTGGGACAACTCCGAGTGCCATCTGGCTTTTGGTAGGGGTGAGCAAAGTGGACCACAGTGACACTCACATTCTCCAAGGTACACCACAGAGAGAGAGAGAGAGAGAGAGAGAGAGAGAGAGAGAGAGAGAGAGAGAGAGAGAGAGAGAGAGAGAGAGAGAGAGAGAGAGAGAGAGAGACAGAGACAGAGAGAGCGAGAGAGAGAGAAAATGAGAGAGAGAAGCAGAGAGAGAGAGAGAGAGAGAGAGAGAGAGAGAGAGAGAGAGAGAGAGAGAGAAAATGAGAGAGGCAGATAGAGAGAGAGAGAGAGAGAGAGAGAGAGAGAGAGAGAGAGAGAGAATGAGAGAGGCAGAGATATGTTTTCCTGTTCTTCCTGGATAATTGGGAATGTCCGACAGTTGGTGCCGTGCCAACGCAGCAGAGAAGCAGAGCATGCTGGGAGGTCCTGACGTGCTGAAGGTTTTATATCTCTATCTGCGTGTATCTCTTCCTTTCCCTGCCCCCCCCCCCCCCACACACACACACACACTCACACACACACATTCAGAACTCTGTCGGAGGGGCGAGCACTGTGTGTTAGTGCAGCAGCATCCATCTGCAGTCCCTGACTCTGTTGGAACGCACACATTTGAGGTTGCGTTTGAACTGTAACCGTAAAGGTGAGACGCCAGGGTTCCTCAAAGTCTTCACCCCATACTGACCCAGCTTCAGAGTGTGTTTCTGCGCCCATCCTTGCCTTTATGTTCCCCGGAACTTAGAAATAATCTGACTGTACATGTGATCCAGTGTGTGTGTGTGTGTGTGTGTGTGTGTGTGTGCGTGTGTGTTGTGTTGTGTGTGCGTGCCTGTGCATGTCACACACTGCACCCACGGTCTGGTGAGGCAGATAAACCCTCCCGCAGTGTGACCCTCCCATCACCGTGGAGATGAGGCCGATAGCCCCTCTTTGTGCCGCTGCCGTTCCCCCGCTTTGCCATGGAGAGCCTTTGCATTGGCTTTAACTGATGCTAATCTGACTGCGAAGCACCGAGGTATTTAAGCCCGGCCTATTCTCCATAAAGCACTGATAAAAAAAGAGAGAAGGAGCTTATGCTTTCAAGATAAGACCACCAGGAAGCACTCTATTACTACTAGCTGTAAGGGGGGGGGGGGGGGGGGTTGTGGGTGACGTAGTTTGGCCATGAGTGGTAAATGGCTGAGGAGGCTATTATGGCTGGAGTGAGAATGCCTGTGATTGGGATTGAAAGGTCCACTTAGCTGTTGAAGGGTGACAAGTGGCGCATGGTAATTAATAGGGCTTCACAAAAGAAGATGGGGTACTGTGTGTGTGTTGGGGGGGGGGGGGGGGGGGGGGGGGTGAGAGACTGTGGTAAGACTCTCCACTCCAGAGTACCGGGCATGCAGCGTGTCAGGGAGAGAATGGCTGCATAATCAGAGTTACTGAATTTCTTCAAATGATTCTGTTTTTTTTTGGCTTTATTAAAACAGAAATAGATGGAGGAGAAACTCTCCCCCCTGAGGGCACTGGTGTGCGTCGGAGGGAGAAAGTGCGTGTGTGAAGAAGCACAGGCACGGCGTGCGGGCTGGGGGGCTTGGGGCGGGGGGAGACGGAAATAGGAGAGGTCGAATTTTAGTACGTAGCCGAGCGGCACAAATTGAATTATGCAAAAGTACACATCACCAAAGAGCAAGAAAAGAAGACAGCCAACGAGGGAGAAATGTAGGAGACAGAAAGGTAGAAGCACCACAGAGTAGATGGGGGGGGGGGGGGGGTCCTCCAAAGCCTCCCTCCCTGGAAAGCAGCACGTCATTTTCAATTTCAAGCTCCTCTGAGCCGCGGGCCGTTGTCTTCCTGCTCTGCAGACAGGCGGGGGTGAGGGGGCGGGGGGGTCTGGGGGCCGGGGCCGGGGCTGTGGCTCACTACTGCTGGGCTCCGCAAGGGACACGTCCACACGGAGCCCAGGGAACGGACCAGGGTGTCAGAGGAGGGAAAATACCAAATAGTTAGGGTTTAGTTATCAGCTAATGTGCGTTCTGAAGACGTATTTCTCTCTCTGGTATTTGTGCAATCTGTCTCTTTCTCCTGGGTCTATATCTGTCAACCAGGTTCATATGAGTGACAGGCACCCAGTAAATGGTTACAGGGGGAACTTTAACCAAACGTCTCTCTGCAAGGCTAATGCCGTGTCCGGAAGTCACTTATATGCCTTGGCTCAGTGCCAAAGTCCGTCATCCTCTAAATTACCCTTCCGTCAATATCTCTGATCTCATATTATATGATCATGTCTCCCATGACATTTAGATTCCGTATTTCATAGCGGTGCCGGTCGGTGTCCCAGCTTAAAATGGAGCGGCGGCGGCGGCGTTTCCCAGGGATGATTCCAGCCTTTTAATGGCTTCATCAGCTCTGCCACCTCACACTCACTGGGAAGCCTCCAGCGTGTAGCCAGGGCCCGACATGGCGCCGATTCCAATAAAGAAGGCAGGGGTCTTTAATTAAATGGGCCATCTTGGCATTAATGGCTGAGGCAGTATATTATGGCCGCCGGCCATGGCTGTGTAGAGGGAGGAGGCTGGAATGGACCTGTCCCTACGTATCACACTCAGCCCGGGAGCATGGGGGGAAAACACACGCACACACGCCTGCTGGCACAATCAGGCACGCACGCGCACACACACACACACACACACACACACACACACACACACGCGCACACACACACACACACACAAGGTCACGTGAATTCTGTATACAGGACACAAAGACACATACGGTAAGCACATAAATATGCATTAACACACAGATCCACAATCGCATGCCATCAACTCTCAAGCACACACACACACAAACACACACACGCACACACACACACACACACACACACACACACACACACACACACACACACACACACACACACACACACACACACACACACACACACACACTCAAACATGGCATGGCTGCTATAATTCAATACATTTTCCTGCCGCTGTTTGGTCCATAATGTCAAAAGACATCATATGCTACACTTTAGTGCCTAATATAATATTATGATCACGCAAAACAGATAACAATAATCATGCCTTGTTCTTAATTGTTTAAAAACAGTAACCAACCAAGCGGGAACAATGCAGGACAAATAAACATAGCCTGGTAACCTTTTTGATCTGGATGTCAACTCCATTACCCAGAATCCCCAAAGGCCCTAGCTGGGATCTTCATCATCACTATCCCGCCCTCGATAACAAATAACTTACGCTCTTTGATAAGTACAAACATCAATCATAAACAATCGTGCTTCTCTCAATAAATCTCCAGCGCAACAATGCACGGTCAGAGGGAGCAATGATAGTGCAAATGGTCATTCTTTGACGAAACCTTCAAGCCAATCTATTAGGAATGTTTTTTTTTCCTTTAATGGACACAAACATGAATTGGCTCTCAATGGCTCTGGATTGCTAATTTGGCTAAGAGTTTGTTTAGTCGTCATCAATAAGAGATGTTATCTTGTGCACACACAGAGTTGAACTGCTGCTAACCGTCTCCCTTTCCCTTTCGGGGTACTTCTACCAGTGTAAACAAACCATACGTCCCCAATGGTAAAGGGAGTTCGTAGGGTCAAGATGGAGCTGGACCTGAGCCTCAGAGCCATTTGACCAGCCTCCGTCTCTGGCCAGAGAATGAAACGCAGGCTGTTATGAAGAAGAGTACACATACCTCGCTCTCTCTCTCTCCCTCTCTCTCTCTCTCTCTCTCTCTCTCTCTCTCTCTTTCTCTTTCTCTCTCTCTCTCTCTCTCTCTCTCTCTCTCTCTCTCACATAGTGAGTCAGTGTTTGAGTGAGTCAGAAACAACAAATCGTCCTCCTTCATTTTTTTTTAAACTGACTATCACCTTTAGTTTTCTTAGTGTGCGTTGGCGGGCATGTTTGTGTGACCTCTACCTCCTCCTACCCAGGTGTATACTGCAGATGCCCGTGCCCACTTTACCTTATATCGGATCAGTTTGTGGAAGCTGTCAGAGGTCAAGTGGGGTGCTTGACGGGCAACGGCTCTTTTCTGAGAGCTTTCCAGGTGTACCCCCCCCTGGGCCCAGCGCCGCCATTCCAGCTCCATGGCCAACTCAAATGTCAAGCTATTCAATTTCCTGTCAGGGGGGCCTGGAGGACTTGTCACGTTTGCTCACCTTTCCTCCTGCTTTCCAAACTCAATGTTGTTTTTTGTCCTCTCAAGTAAAACATTTAATAAAAAAACACTTCACTGTGCTTTACAAATGGTGAGAAAATCAATGGGGCTCTCTTCTCTAGGCTATCGGACGTAATGTAGTCGAGGACTGCAAGGCGAAGAAAAACAGGCTTGGCAACTATTCATTCATTGTATGACACAAAGAATGACAGAGAGTCTGTGATTATATGATGTAAAAAATACCGTAGGTTTACAAAGTCAGCTATCTCATGATCATTCACATGGATATTTTCATGACGCATGATACAAAGAATAGGCCTCAGACACATTGACTGCTTGTCCAAAAGGAGATTATAGGCTGGAGTATCATGATATCCGATAGGAACTTTACCGATGAAGGGGTGTGACCATGCTTTGTTAAGACAGTGAAGGGCGGCCATGCCCTCAGAGGCGTTGTGTATCAGGCAGGCTTCATGTGAGACACTGACACACAGAGGCAGAGATGGAAGGTTTTGGTGTCCGTGCGGCGGCGAGGGACAGGGAGGAGGAGGAGCGCGGGACACCCGGAAAACCATCCCCAGAAGAGTGAAGGAACGTTTGGTCTAGGCTCGGCAGGATAAGCCGTAATCCTCTTATTCCCTACTGTCCATTGGTTTCTGAGGCAATTTGAAGATAAAGGCCTTCACCTCCATCTAAAGGAATACCATATCACATCCCGTTTCAAAAATAGCGGATGCACTGGCAGTCATATATTAGTCTTTGAATGTTAACCCACAATCTTTATTACTAAGAATACTATCATAAATATACAACAAGCTAAGGATAACACCACCAGGGCTGCCGTGTTGGTTCCTTCAGATCACAGTAAAGGGATTTTTATGGTGTGTATTTTTCATTTTTTCCATCTAATCCCAGCCCTTGACCCATAATAGTAGGTGTGTGCAATCCGGTTAGCAGGGTTGCTAGTATGGAGGCCTTTCTTTGTGGGGCCCGTCCAACAGGTGAAGGCCTCCGAGCAGTCACACACCATCAGTGAGTTGGCGTGCAAAAGCTTCAGCGCATTCCTTTTGACCTGGGTATCAAGGGACCCCGCGTAGCCACACGTACAAAGGCTTATTCAAGTCAGCTCGCTCTGCACAAACGTACACAATACACACCGAAACACACACACTCACACACAGAGCCCATTTCCACACACACTCCTGCTGACATTGGTCGTTTACATTGAAATGCACCACAGCGTCCAGCCACACATTGAGAGGCGCACACACAGAGACACCCCAGAAGGAGGGGCCTATCCAAGGACAAACAGTGAAAGCAGAGACAGCGGCCTCATGCTGATCGCTATTCCCCTGATAGCCCTTTTGCGCTATATCAATGTCCACCTGTTATTTACCACTTACAATTGCATAAACACAGCACAACAGAGTCCTCTTTGGAGCCACAAATAGATCAAAACAAATGCATTTATCTCCCCTGCTTGCCTGTGCCCCATTTTGTCTTTGTTGCCTTTTATCTTTACGCAATGTAAAGGACTACTTAGATGGTAATATAAAATGGAGGCACAGGGTGTGTTTGTGTGGACCTATTTGGATATGCAGTATGGGATACCATTCCTTTGAGCTAGATGCACATAGCTTTTAACCACTGTGTGTGTGTGTGTGTGAGGGGGGGGGGGGGGGCGATGGCCATGGTGTCTACATACAGAGCATGTAAGTGAGTCTGACACCTCGGCTAAGGCAGTGGTCAAACCCGCCATTAACTCTGAAATCCTGATTCTCAGCCGGCTGTACCGCTGCCGCAGCACCATGCTGCAAACACACACACACACACACACACACACACACACACACACAGAAACTCAGAAACGGAATTGCTAGCAATTCAGGGAGAAAAACACCTGCCAAAATGGCCCTCTCGATTCTGAGGAGGGTTTTTCTCATGTAGGCCATACTCCACTGAGAAAAGGGAAGGTTTTCACCCAGTGGAAATTGAGCCAACAAAAAGTATGAAGCGCCTGTTTATAGTATAGATTTGTTTGGGAGGAGGATCAGATAAGGCCTAAGAGAGGGACGGCCAGCAGGAGAATAGGGACATTACAACAGCAATGGCCACCAAACTGAAAAGGAGGGCTAGACTTACCAGGCTTAGTACATAATTAGAAAGGAATCCACACGACCTGTTTGTAAATTAATTGAGGTGAAATGTTGGCAACAGCAACACTTGTCTTGAAGGACAAGGGTCTTCTCTTGTTAATTGTTGACAGTGAACGTGTTTATCTTCACAGATTCTTCACAGGTGTGCTGGAGGAAGCGGCTCCCATCGGAGCTCCCCTGGTGTTAGGGGCTCTGATCCCTGGGATGCAGGGAGGAATCTCTGCTTGCTCTGTGGAGCCTCGATCGATAGCCGCTTCCAATCTGTTCCATGTATGAACACCCACCAAACTTCCAGAATAGCTTATGTCTTAAACAATCAGGGATCGAGGCTTTCTTACTATCTCTTTGTCTGTACACGCTCCATTTCTCTCTCTCTCTCTCTCTCTCTCTCTCTCTCTCTCTCTCTCTCTCTCTCTCTCTCTCTCTCTCTCTCTCTCTCTCTCTTTCTCTCCTTCTCTCTCTCTCTCTCTCTCTCTCTCTCTCTCTCTCTCTCTCTCTCTCTCTTTCTCTCCTTCTCTCTCTCTCTCTCCGTCTTTCTCACTCGTTATCTTTCTCCATCTCTCCCTAGTTGTATGTCTCTTGGTGGTTCCTCTCCTACTTTCCACCAGTGGATAAATGAGATGGGATTCAGCCGGCGTTTCAGACCCCACCGCTTTGCAATCTGCTCACCCCCCACCCACCCCCCATGTTTTCCCTCCTCTCCGTCCTCCTCTCCATTCTTTCCGGTCTCCTCCCCCTCCTCTGTCCTTACTCTCTACTCTATCCCCTTCCCTCTTTCTCTCTCATTGTCTCTCGTTGGTAGCTTTGTTGAGCCCCTCCACGGCCATTCAAATTGCGTTTCAAATCCTTGTTCAAATAGACTTTCTTGTCCACGCGGCGTGCCACAGATTACTGGGAGCTGGTATTATTCTGAAATTGCCTGCACAGTGGCACTGCCTTTCGTTTCACCTCAATCCAATGTACACTGATTCTTCTGCGCACAATGGAATGGCGGAAGGGGGCTCTCCAGTGCCGGTAGACTTTGCAAGCCTCCGAGTTTTGTTAGCCGACAATCTGGCCCCGAAGTGTGCTGAATAGAAGCTGCAGGCCCGCTGGCCTTGGGGCTCCAGGTTAGGGACCCTGCGCTGAGCTCTCTGCCGAGGGACGGTGAGGGGTAGACGGGCCCATCTGGCTCCAGACAGCTGGCTCCACAGCTGGGGGGACAGGCAGTGACAGCTGACTCGCCGCACAGCATCGGAGGGGGGCCGAGATGGATCGACGGCTGGAGGGTGGGAAGGGAAAACGGAGAGGAGAAAAAGAAATGTGTGGAAGGTGTAGAGGGAGATCAAAAAAGGGTTTACAGCTACAAAGCCCTGGTCTTTCTTCATCTATATTGAATGCGGAGGGGTTCGATAGATAAAAGGATAACACAGGTATTGATGAGGGCTTCCCAGAGAGCACCTGTAATGGCTCTATGCCTTGGTGCACCCAACCGTTTCCCCGTGGTCCCCCCTGTGAACGCCCGGCAGTAAATTCTGTGACAGGGCGGATGCTGACACAGCCTAATGGAGGACGTTTAAAGGGCCCTGGGGGACCGGGTCCTACCTGCCTTATTAAAATATTCAGGAGCACCGCGACGTGACTGAGTTCTAATTTTATCCAAGACAAATTAAGAAAGTATTTACAATTGTAATTGGACATGTGGAAACGAACTCTGGATATCAGTGCATATGCAAGATCTCCAAGGGAAGAGTATTGGAAAGGGTTGGAGGGTTAAATGGGTTTCCATGTGTTGATAGGGTTAACGGGGGGAAGAGGTCCTGTCAGTGATTTGTTGTTGTTGTTTTTTTTCCTGCTTTCTCTCATCTACTCCCGTTGCCCCTCAGGATATACGATCTCATCTAAGATGGCCGGGAAACTTCTTCGCCTCCCCCCCCCCTGTACCTCTTCACGCTCTCCACCTCCCCTCCATTTCACCATCTGCCTGGTTCCATAAGGTGCGAGGCCTGCGTCGTTCTGTAAAGGTGCATCGGTTGTGGCGAGTTGTGCGCTGCCGCCAAGCTCAGCCCATCCTGACGACACTCATCTGTCTGCAGGTAGTACGACGGACGTGCTATTAGGGGATTCATTTGTCTAAGCTGTGTAGCCTAATGCACTTAGCGATTCTCCATAGCTGCATCCAGTCTCTCTCTGCCCTTCTCTCTGCCTTTCTCTCTCTGCCTCTCTCTCTCTCTCTCTCTCTCTCTCTCTCTCTCTCTCTCTCTCTCTCTCTCTCTCTCTCTCTCTCTCTCTCTCTCTCTCTCTCTCTCTCTCTCCCTCTCTCCGTGGCTTTTGAAGAAGGGTACGGGTGGGTGGATGGATGTCTGGGCGCAGTGAAATGAATGTTTGGCTGCCGGAAAACCGATAGATTTTAATTACCTAACTCCTTTAGAGCAGAATATGTGTGTGAGTAAATAAACAGGCCAAATTGTATTACAACCCACAGTGTGCTCCTGGGCTGTATTGTAGATGTGCCTTTCTTCTCAATCCGGATAACATGATTATGATATGACATGATTATATATATACATTGTATAATATGTGTGTGTGTATATATATATATATATATATATATATATATATATATATATATATATATATATATATATATATATATATATATATATATATATATATATATATACGCATATGGTATAATAGCCACCAATTACCAGTTTCTTAAGGTAGCTTCAGCTAACTAGCCTTTTTGCTAATCGTCCTCATAACTAGAATCAAACAACCTCCCCATAGTGTTTAGTTTCAGTGGACAGTCAATTTTAGCTTAATATAGTGAGAGCATCGTTTTTGATTGAGCTGCAGGCATATATGATCACCCCCTTGTAGTTTCCAAAAAGTCCTCCTCTGTAAGCTGCAGGCTTTTCGAAAGAAAGCTCCTGAATCGACTATAAGAGAGAGCAGGAGTTAAAACACGTAAAATACAAACCCTCCTTTATAAAATCAGACTTTCCAATGGCTAGCTAAAGTTGACCTCTACCTACATGGGTAGTACTTCCATGTTAGCCTATCATGTATTCCTGTGGTAAAAGTGTTAATGTTGTCGGTAAAAATCAGTTTCTCCCACAATGCAGTTCTGATCATAGCGACAGCTCATTGGATGTAAATATCAACCAACCAACTGGAGGAAAGTGTTTGTTCCTCATTTCACCGGCAGAGTTACTTCAGCCAGGCAATGCTAGTACTAGTAGTGGTGCCACAGTATGTGTGTGTGTGTGTGTGTGTATTTCATCAGACTCTCACTCTGTATGTGTGTGTGTGTGTGTGTGTGTGTGTGTGTGTGTGTGTGTGTGTGTGTTTGTGTGTGTGTGTGTGTGTGCCTGTGTGTGTGTGTGTGTGTGTGTGTGTGTGTGTGTACACGGTTGTTTTTCCCAGGTCCATAGGGGCCAGGGAGCAGCAGGTGCTGCAGGTCCACTGTGTGTTGTATCATAATGAGATCCCCTGCCTCACAGATCCATCCCTCCCCTTCAGGGAGAAGGCTGCTCTGTTGTCTAGTCCACGGTAGCCCACGTGCTGTTGGTGCTTACTAATTCTTACCCTTGTGGATTATGGTATAGGCTGAGTAGGTAATTATGCAAGGAAAGTGTGGCTATGCCACAATAAACAGTGGAATTATCATCATAAATCCCATTGCAAATGGAATTGCTCTAACCATTTTTTGGGGGTGGTCGGCTGTAAACAGATCCCGGTTATGCCAGCGACAATGGGTTGAAGTGGGGCACACAGCCTTAGACCCCCAGCCCTCTCCCTGGTTCTCGGCAGGCAACACAGGACAGCTGTCGGGGTGTGCCCCCACCGTAGCCAACCTTAGCCTGGGTGTCAGACCTCCATCTCCCTGATAGTCCGCCTGTCTGGGCCAGATGAACCTGCCTGGTAGGAGTGCTACAGGAGTGTCTGTCTGTGTGTGTGTGTGTGTGTGTTAGGGATCGTCAGGCCCATGCTGGTACGTTTCTCTGGTTGGCCATTTTTCTTTGCCACCCTTCTCTCTCTCTCTCTCTCTCTCTCTCTCTCTCTCTCTCTCTCTCTCTCTCTCTCTCTCTCTCTCTGAGATTAGCCGGGCGCTCCCAGCAGAGATCTTTATCAGTGGTGATTTATCTGATATGCAATCTCCCTTTGTTGCTCTCTCCCCCTTCTCTTGCCCTTCCTCCTGTTTATCAGCCTTTCTCTTTTTCCTTTTTCCATCTTTTTATCTTTTTATATCTTGGTATTTTCTTTTCTTTATCCATCGATCTGGCCACCTATCCATCTATCAATCTATCTATCTATCTATCGATCCATCTATCCATCTATCAATCTATCCATCCATCTATCAATCTATCCATCTATCAATCTATCCATCTATCCATCTATCAATCTATCCATCTATCAATCTATCCATCTATCAATCTATCTATCGATCCATCTATCCCCCCCCCCCCACCACCACCACCTGTTCAGCATCCCCTTTCATCAGCACTCATGTCCCCACACACCCTTGCTCCACTCTACCCTGCCTCTGTCCCTCTTTGTCGGCAGAACAACAGAAGAAGGAGCGCGCCGCGAGAAACAGCAAAGACAACTGACAAATGGAGGGGGGGGGGGGGGGCTTGAGATGCAAGCTGTGTTTAGTGGCGAGGCAGGGGCGAAGGATGAAAGAGGAGCGTGGAGGGGAGCGAGGCTATGAAGGAGGGGAGAGATGAGTGAGACAGGGCAGCCGGAACCCGCGCGCCTTGTCTCCACCAGAGAGGAAAGAGGCCTCTCATTCATTTTGTCAGACGCTCAATTTTGCATTCGTGTCGTCGAGGGACACTGTGATGCTTGGCCCCAGTGTGTGTGGGCGGCTTCGTGGGGAGCATCGGTTCTAAATACGCTTCTCTTGTTTGTTTGTTTGTTTGTTTGGGGTTGCTTTGTTAGCCTGCCTCATGTGGTTAGGTAGGTGGGTAGGTCGTATCATTTTCAATGCAAGGAAGTTGACTTCTGCGGCTGTTTTAACAAACCGTCTGTTTTTAGACTTTGTCCGACGGTGCATTGGCGTGTGTGTGTCTGTGCGTGCGTGCGTGTGTGTGTTTCTGTAAATACATTCTGAGTGACTCACAGCAGTCTGTCATTGTTCTAGTCACTCCAATGGACGGGTACCAGACATGCTGTTGTTTACTGACTCGGAGCCCATGCATTGGCCACAAACCCCCCTCCAGTGTATGTGTGTGTGTGTGTGTGTGTGTGTGTGTGTGTGTGTGTGTGTGTGTGTGTGTGTGTGTGTGTGTGTGTGTTTGTATGTCAGCATGTGTGCCTGTAAGCCCTCCTCCCCTCCCTCCCTATTTCTCCATCCCTCTCCTCTCGATCCCCTCCCACCATTTCTCTCTACCACTTGCGCTGCCTCTCCCTCCCTCCCTCCCTCTCTCTCTCTCTCTCTCTCTCTCTCTCTCACAGCATCTCACTTTCCCACACACACACACTGGCTGTATCTGCGCTCCGCTCCGTCTCTCAGGCTCCGCGGCTGTACATTCTGGGAAGTGGACTGCGGCTGCCGTCCCCTTGCTCTCGTTTCGCCCGACAATTCTACCCTCGCTGCCCCGGTTTGGCGCTGCGCGGCGGGGGCTGACTGCTCGTCAAAAAGGGGTGGGGGAGAGAGAGAACGGACGCTCCGGTTGCGGCAGTCTCCTGATTCAATTAGCATGAATTTGAGCGCGACAGCCACAGAGGCAGTAGCAGCGGCAGCAGCATCGGACCCAGCCAGCCAGGAGAGGCAGCAGTCGCCGGAGCTCCACTGACACAACCTGCCTGCCGTCCGCCCGTTTACCCCCGCCGAGAGAGGCAGCGACTCGGGCTTCTCCGCCAAGGAGACTGGCAAGGCGTCCCGGAGGATCGCTCCGGCGTGGGAAGCAGTACTGGGTGGATTGTGGAAGTGCTCCAGGCTTTGGGATCACTCGGATCCCGCTTCAGAGTGCGGGTTCCGCTCCTTTTTGGGTCACTGTGTATTCCAGTGCATCGCAGAATCCCCTTTTTTTCCTTCTCCCGGATTTTCTCTTTGCTGCAAACAAAGGAAGGAATTTTTACGGGAAACGTTTTAGGAGGATTCTCGGATCGGGAGCAACTGAAGCTTCTTTCTCACTGGCTCTGCATTCCTCGTTCTCCCAGCCCCGCGCTGCTACATTCAGCCCTTGTTTTCCTGCTCTGTGCTGCGGACCACTCGACTCCGAACCCCTTCTCCCGGGATTTCAAAAGCCTAGAAGCCGAAGCGAGGATTCGCCCGCACCTCCATCTCGCCGTCTTCTCGTTTTTCCTTTCCTCCTGCGTTTTCGCGACCCTGCGTTCTCGTTGAGAGGGAGCCTCCGGAGGTGCGAGGGGGGCTCTTGTTGTGGATGGAGAAAGCCTTCAAAGCTCTCCCAAGACAGCAGAGACATCACTGACACTTCAGATCACTGAATGGTAGATGCAGATATATTTGTGTACGCACTTTCAAGAGTCGAGAATGGAGTCATTAATGTTTCATTATGTTTCACCGTCCTGGTTTTTGGGTCGCTGTCTAACCTGCTGACGTTGTAGCAATCCTCTTTTTTTGGGGGGGGGGTATCTAAAAGATTTCCGTGTTAGAAATCCGTAGAGGGTCTTTTGTTCTTGTCCTGGGGGTTGTT
>CM030188.1:12646597-12666597 GCA_017639675.1 Aplochiton taeniatus | reverse complement strand
TTTTGGTCATGCATCGGCAAATGGGTTTGCACTTTTGTGTATCCTATATGTGTGTAAGAGGGCGTTTGTGTGTGTGTGTTTGTGTGTGTGTGTGTGTGTCTGAACATCTTCTTGTGTCAATAGAGATGAGGATACATGTGGACAGACTCTTCTCCCTTAGGACTTGGTCTTAGAGAGTGCTTTCAGAACAACTGCCATCACTGCTCCTGTCAATCAACCTGGGGTTTCCTAGGCAACAGCCGGCCAGCTCACACTTCATCAGAAGTGTGCATGTCCACGAAATGGTGACGGACAAGGATATGATTGCAGTCTCTAATGTACTGTTTGTGGAGGTTTAGGTGTCTTCCCTTTTAGAATCCTTGCCTCACAGTATTTGTTTTAGGGTGTGTGTGTGTGTGTTTGTGTGTTGCGGTGTGTGTGTGTGCGTGTGTGTGTGTGTGTGTGTGTGTGTGTGTGTGTGTGTGTGTGTGTGCGTTTGGTTTGTGCCCAATCTATTCTGAAAAGCTTTTATTCCTCGTGAGAAATCGTCCTCATAGAAAAGCTGTTATTATCACAAAGCATGAGGCGTCTATTCAAAGATGCTTTTCAAAAGGCAGGGAATGAAATAACACCAGCCCAACAATACCCAGTGTGCAGCGTGTTTCCGTGTAGAGCGACTGTCGTCACACACACACGCTCCCCGCATGTGGTGTGTGTGTGTGTGTGTGTGAATGTGTTGACAGGGAGGGGATGGGAGGGTGCCTCAGCATTGCCTGGTAACCTCATCCTCTGGACACGTGTCCCCATGGCAACCCGCCTCCAGCTGCCCTTGAGAAGATTCACACACACACACACACACACACACACACACACACACACACACACGCACACACACACACACACACACACACTCAGACACACACAGCCCTGAGCGTGGAGCTCCCTGCTGACTTAGTCAATAAGACGCCTGTGACGCCCGTTTACTGACATGCACAAAGTCAGTGTCACTCCTCTCCACGTCCCCCCCCCCCCGCCACCACCACTTCCCCTCCTCTCCAATGAGTTACCCCTCTCCTTTATCCTCCCATTCCCTCCCTCCAGTCTACCGTTCCCTCCACGCGTGCCTCCTCTTTGTGGCCTCGGCCCTGCCTCTATGTCTCCGTGCATGTTCAGTTCCCAGACACTCCCGTGGGACCTCCCCTGCTGTTTGCCCACAAGCCCTGCCATTTGACAAGCCCCTTGTTTGCTTAGGGGGGCGACATGCTGCGCTGCATGCTGATGACCCCGACATCCAGGGCCGACATCCAGGGCCGGCAGGCAGGGCCGACATCCAGGGCCGGCAGGCAGGGCGGCTGCAGCGCCAGGCCCCAGTTACAGGCCTCTGTCCTGGGGGAGAGCTCCAGCGATGTGCTGCCCCGCCCTCAAGCCAACCCCAGCCTCCATTCAGGTTGTCATTGTGCTAGCGTCAAAGAGTTTGATCATCGCTGCTTTTGACTGGATACAGAGGGGACTGTGTGTGTGTGTGTGTGTGTGTGTGTGTGTGTGTGTGTGTGTGTGTGTGTGTGTGGTGTGGTACGTTTGCAGCACCCCCTGAGAACAGACCCACACAGTTTGTTCTTTCAGACGAGGACATTAGTATTCCCTCTTCTACCTCCACTCTGTGATCCAGGTGCGCACACACACACACACACACACACACACACACACACACACACACACACACACACACACAATATGTCAGACACGTACACACACACAATATGTCACACACACACACACACACACACACATGGCTGATGAGAAGCAGAAAGGGCCAAGTATGTGCTCTTGCCAGTCCTAGATAAGCTTGTCTACGTTGACATTTCCCCCCCCCCCCCCCTCTTTCTTTGGACCAGCGGCACAGACGTTAGAGGCAGCGGGCAGCGCCAACTGTGTCACACCAGGCGGTGTTAACAAAGCCTAGGGAAGCGGCGATGAGCCGTGACATCCACTCCAGTACAACGAGAACAGGCAGGGGACGGTGGAAGGGGGGGAGCGGGGGGTTGACGGGGGTGAGAGGGATGGGTGTTGGTGGGGGTGTGATGTTGGAAATAGAAGGGAACCATGGTGGTTCTCTGTGATGCCGGTCCTGTCTTGTCTATGTCGGGGAGAGCCGGGCCGGTGTGTGAACGGGGGTGGGGGAGTGTTTGGAGCGCCTCTTCTGCGGGCCCACTTCACGCCCCGCAGACAAGTGGCCCCGACCTCGACCCCACTTTCACTACGAGGGAAGCACTCTTCATGACAAGTGTGTGTGTGTGCGTGTGTGTGTGTGTGTGTGCGTGTGTGTGCGTGTGTGCATTCGTAACAGCTGTTTGTGCGCACGCGTCTGGCATGCTTGACTAGTGCAGACGTGCGCGTGTGTGTTGGTGTGTCGGTGGTTGTAGGCCCCCCCTGACAGCGCTATGCTGAAGTGTGCTCTCAGGGCTTGTTTTGGCTGGGGCTCACCACTGCAGGGAGGCAGAGAGTGCTCATCATTGCACCGTCAGGTCAGGTAGCCAGCAGGCATTAGCCAGCCGCCCCTCTGCCGAGTAAGCACTCCAACCAAGATGGCCGACCACAACGGTTAGCTACGACGCGGCGTTGTAGGTTTACATAACGTTAACGCGTGGCCGTTATATATTCTCTGCGTGAGAGGCCGTATGTTTAGCAGTTGGGGCGTCCCTAAACCTCCAGTTGAGCGAGCTCCGGGAGAAGACCTTAGGGAGCCCTTTTTAGAGCCCACATAAACCCATACCCTGTCACACCAGCTGCAACCCCCCCCCCCCCCCCCCCCCCCCCCCTCCCTGCTGGCTCGCGGTACGATAGCACGCCGGCAAAGACCCCCGCCTTCCCTGCGAAAATGATTTCCCCCGTCTCTTCCCTTCACGGCCGACATGGAAATGAGGCGTCGCACACCTGCGGCGGGAGCGGCGGACACAATGTGCTCCTCTGCCAGGCATTCACAGGCGCCTCTATGGACAACGCCAGGGGGGGAGAGAACACCAAAGGAAGGGGAAGCAGCCCTTTACCCGCCCTGGAGGTGCGGCGGACCCTCCCCGCCGCTGGCGTTTGATCAATGGGCCCGTCCGACGAGGCCCGGCGCGCCGCTCCGCATGTCACACTCCGCCGACGCCGGCGAGAGCGCCCGCCATTGTTATCTCTGTGCAAGGTGCCCATCTCGCTGGCCCCTCGAGGGGAGTTGCCCGCCGCCCATCTCTTTCTCGGCCTGCCTGCCTTCGTCGCCGAGCCAGAGAGAGAGAGATGAGGGGGGGGTTTGCGACTCATTCGACATCGCGTCAGTGTCGAGTGGGCTCCGTAATGAAAGGGACAATTACGTGCGTTGGCCCTGACCGGTGCTACGCTTTACCAGAAGCTATCAACGAGCCAAATGTCTGGCTATCTCAAGCTGATTAACAGGAAACGCTGTGCGGTAATTGTTGTACCAACTCACTAATCACTGGACCACCTCATGATTTCTTAAAGAGAAATAAGAACATAAAAATTCAATTCTCCCCGCTGAAAAATGTCCTTTCCTCACGGTCAGACTTGATTAATGTGATGGAAATTATCCCATTTCACATTTCCTTCCCCATATAGACCTGATGACAGCAGTGGAGGTTGATAGCGTCCTTAATAAGCCAATCAGGGAGAGAAATAGGACAGTTTATATGCTGCCTGACAACAGGGCTGTGCTAGGTATGTCACTGTGTTCATGGAGGGTGTGACATGACAACAGGGCTGTGCTAGGTATGTCACTGTGTCCATGGAGGGTGTGACATGACAACAGGGCTGTGCTAGGTATGTCACTGTGTTCATGGAGGGTGTGACATGACAACAGGGCTGTGCTAGGTATGTCACTGTGTCCATGGAGGGCGTGACATGACAACAGGGCTGTGCTAGGTATGTCACTGTGTCCATGGAGGGCGTGACATGACAACAGGGCTGTGCTAGGTATGTCACTGTGTCCATGGAGGGCGTGACATGACAACAGGGCTGTGCTAGGTATGTCACTGTGTTCATGGAGGGCGTGACATGACAACAGGGCTGTGCTAGGTATGTCACTGTGTCCATGGAGGGCGTGACATGACAACAGGGCTGTGCTAGGTATGTCACTGTGTCCATGGAGGGCGTGACATGACAACAGGGCTGTGCTAGGTATGTCACTGTGTCCATGGAGGGCGTGACATGACAACAGGGCTGTGCTAGGTATGTCACTGTGTCCATGGAGGGTGTGACAGGGCGTCCTCCCTTCCTCCTGGCCGTCAGGAGACCCTGTGACGGTGGTGTCGTCTAGGGAACGGTGCCGTGGTCTCTCTGCTGTATTTTTCTAAGTATGCTAGGCAAACACACCCTACCCGACATCAAACACACCCAGCCCGACGTCAAACACACCCAGCCCGACATCAAACACACCCTACCCGACATCAAACACACCCAGCCCGACGTCAAACACACCCAGCCCGACATCAAACACACCCAGCCCGACGTCAAACACACCCAGCCGCCGTTGAGGAGGCCGCTCGTCGCTGTCTCGCGTTGCCGTCTGTAGAACTCGCCCACCTCCCGCTGGGCTCTGCTGATGAGGAGCCGTGATGAAGGGCGGCCGAAAGAGAGACCGGACAGCCAGGCGGTGACTGTTGACTTGCTCAGCGCCTGCCAACCAGGGACTCTGGCTGGTGAACCCAGCTCAGCCCACGCCCAGCCCAGCCCTCCTCAGGAGCGTCCCCACCAACCCATCAGCCAGCGTGCCTTGGCCCCCTGTCCAAATGTTACCGATCAGACGATGCTAATGACTTTCATGTGGCTGCGTCTGAACTTTCGATGTAATTGGTTCCTCGCGGGGTGGAAAGCGGCTGGGCTGGGCTTTGGAGGACGGAGGAGGAGGCATGAAAGTGAGGGGTGAGAAAGAGAGGGGTGAGAAAGAGAGGGGTGAGAAAGAGAGGGGTGTGAAAGAGAGGGGTGAGAAAGAGAGGGGTGAGAAAGAGAGGGGTGTGAAAGAGAGGGGTGAGAAAGAGAGGGGTGTGAAAGCCGTGGAAAGGTGAAGGGCTGAGCTAGAGAGCCCCCCCCGGCGCGTGGCCCTGTGGTATTAAAGGAGCCATGGATGCCCCCCACGCTCCCTGCCTCTGATCACCCTCCCCCGGAAAGGGGCTTCAAAAAGAAACCGATATCTCTGTTCTGGGCGTCTTTGAGTTCCTCTGCATCTGGGCCTTAACTCGCCTTTAATTGGTGTGATGGGGAACAGTGGCAGCCTTTTTGATGCGCGGCGGAGGCTGGCCACTTCAAAACACCGCCGCACAAAAGACACATTTCCTGTTCAAATGGCTCTAATGGAGGTGGTTTACAGCGAGCGTGCTTTCTGGCCGGCCGCGCCGACGGCTGTGTGTGACGCTCTCCGTCTCTCGCAACGCGGTGGTTTTTTTTTGGGGGGGGGGGGGCTCCTCCATCAAGCGTTGCCGTCGGCGTTGCTTAACAAGGCCGATCCTCGCCCACGCTCCGCCTCGCGGCCCGACCGGGGCGGGATTGAAGATGGCACCTTGTATTTCTGTCTCGCGACGCCGTCAAAAGGCCGGTGGGATCTGGCTGACGGTGGGTGCGGGCGACGGAGATGACTTTTCAGGTTTTGTTTATTCCGAGGAGCTGACAGTGGCGGTCCCGGCGGTCCTAGACAGCATATTGGCTTGGCGCGTGTGTTTTGAAAACCTAATTCAGCTCTGCCGCATTCCTTTGGGTTGCTGCTTTTCTTTAATTAGAGTCTGAAACCTATACGGGGGGAAGCGACCGTGGCTGCTCTGAATGTGAATTGTGAGGCTGGTGGAGCGGGCTGACTGAGCGGGCGACACTGCCTGTCTCTGGCGTCTGTCTGTGGGGAGACAGGTAGCCCAGAAAATGGAGGCACGTTCACGCCTGAAAAATATGACGGCTCCCACGTAGGGCTTCCCAAAACACACACACACACACACACACACACGCACACACACACACGCGCACACACACGCACGCACACGCGCACACACGCACACACACACACGCTGCTCCCTTTTAGCACAGCAGCCGACCTAGTGCTACGTAGCACTGAAGAGGAATGCAGATGGGGGGGGGGGGGGGGGGGGGGTTGGGGGGAGGGACATCAAAAAGCTCATCATCTCTGCTTGACACATTCGTGTTAGGGCTCTGATGACTACCGGTCCCTGCCTCCTCCTCCACACAGTCACACCAATCACTCTGCCCTGCCTCAGCCACTAATGTGCCCACAAGTCATCCCCCTCCCTGGGCCTAAGCAGCAGGGTAGAGGGGGGTGGGGGTGGAAGAGATGGAGTGAGATGAAGAGGAACGGGAAGAGGGGATGGGAGCGAGGGAGCGAGGGAGGGAGGGAGGGAGGGAGGGAGGGAGGGAGGAGGAGGAGCGGGGGATGCAGAGGCGGGGAGAGCAGGTAGAAGGATGGAGGGAGAGATAAGTGGAAAGCCGAAACCCTGGTGCAGTTCATTTGGAGCCCTGGCTCGAGTGCTCCCGCGCGGGGCCTTGACACAGATAGCCGTCCCAGGGCACCGAGCACGGGGCGGGGCAGACGGACCCGGGCCTCCTAACAGAGCCTGACCGCTGATAGACTCCTGGCCTCGGCGCCGCGCCCATCGCTCATTTAAGCCAGGAACTGGGTTATTCAAGAGCCACCCAGGTGATCCCCCCCCCCCCCCGAGGCCCGAGCGGAGCCTTGCTCCGAGGCGCCGTCCTGGGCCACGGGATCCTGCACCTCTGGCCGCCCCCACCCCCGGGCTCCGCTCTGCCGCTCCATCGGAGGGTGTAATATCTCGGAGGCCACAGCCTGGGCCGTGCGTTGGCTCCGATTCGACCGCTGGTTGGTAGATCATTGGTAATGGGGGGGTGACCTTGAAACCTTTTTTCGCGCGACGTCATTTCACAGAGAGGCGTGGGGGGAGAGCCGGCTGCAGCATGGCCTCCCTGGCCCCGAGCAGCCTCTGTTGTGGTCTGATGTCTGGCCGGGTCGAGGAGCCCCTGTCCAGGGATTCGTCTTGAGAAACGGAAGGCGGCCTGGGGTCAATAGTGACCCAGACACACTCTGCTGGCTGGCAGTAAACTGTGAGCGGCTGTGGAGCAGATTGATGCAGCAGCCATTGTATTGGGGACAGGGGGCCTTATATAGTTTAGTAATATAGTAATCCCCGGCGTGGCGTCTTCCTGGGCTCTGAGAATCGAGCTGTCTCTCTAATCTGTCTGGGACGTGAATCCTAACCCGCCTGCTTTTGTCAGCGAGTGTGTGTGTGTGTGCATGTGTGTATGGGGGGGGGGTTATTGCCTGTCCTGCAAACCGCTTCACGTCCCGTTACGAGCTGACCCGTTCCACGTCTTTGCCCTTCGCAGACGCTTACCTCGTCTGTCGAGAGCCAATCTGCAGGTGTGTTGTTTACTGATCAGCTAGGAGGCCTGGTTGTTAGAGGAAACCAAAAGTGAAGACAATAAAACATGGCATCCATCTTGTCCACTATTTGTGCTGGAGGACTAAGCAGCCCCTGTCTCGTACTGCTCCCGCCCAGGCAGCTAAATTGAAACTGGCATCTAAATCCTGGAAATTCACATTTCAAAAAACTAATTTGGGCTCCTTGAAGCGTTCTCAATTAAATTTGCAGATCTTGTGTCCTGAAAAGCTGCGGGCTGTCCTCGCTGAGCAACCCTGATGCATATTTATCAGCCCTGTTAATGAGTGGCCGACACACACACACACACACACACACACACACACACACACACACACACACACACACACACACGCACACACACACACACAGTCTGCAAAAATAACATGAACGTGATCAAGGTGAGATTTAATTTCATATCACTGGGTTGGATTTTACCTCAGCCTAAAACACCTAGTCAAAGACGATATTATTACCTTTGTATCTTCGTATCAAGTTACCTTTAGAACAGCATTTAACAGGAAATAAATTGGACAAATAAACCGGCAAAAAGCTCCTCGTCAATTGACATTTGAGGAATGAGACCAGAGGACGTTCCCTGGCATTCCGGGCCAGACGTTTCCAGGGCACCATAGACGAATGGCTGGCACACAGCTAATTACGGCGTTATCTTGGCTCGACCGAACAAACAACCCCCACCTGGCCCCCGTCTTTTCTGTGACGGCTTCGACCCGCTTTGACCCGGCATCCATCGCCTTCCAGCTGTCTCGCTCTGTCTGCCTCTTAACGAATGGGTGCTCTCGGATCCGAGCCGCTTTAAGCCCGATGATCTATGGGGGTTTTACTGGTCTCCTCCCGCACGCTGCCCCCTTGGAGATGAACATCTCCTTTTTAGGGGGCACTTTCTTTTCCCCCGGCTTTTGGTGGTTTGGAAAGTGGTAGTTGTAGGGAGGTGATTTGTGGCCTCCTCTGTATCAGGGCTCTCCACCTGAGCACCACCTCCCGTTGGGGGGACCACGTAGCTCGTCTGTCAGTCACTCCCCTCCCCTCACCTGCCTCGGCGGTATCTCGTCCATGGCTCTGCAGCTCTCTGGCCCTCCCGTGTGGAGATGACCCAGTCCACAGGCATCACTTACCAACTCAAAGGTCAGCTGTCGGGAAAACGGAGTTGGGGAGATGCATGCAGAGTGCGGCACGGTATGCAATTATAATGAACTCAGCAGCTGATTTGATAAACATGTTGCTAAGGACTTGGAGTCTGCTCTACACCAACGCTGTTGAATAATGCACCTGAAATTTACTTTGAAAAAAGAAATGTGTATATATACATATATATATATATATATATATATATATATACACAGGTGTCATAAAAGTTTTGATTATTTCACAGTGTTGGTTTAAACTTACAGTAAGGCTTGAATCGATCCATTATTCTTGCCATGATTCATTGGAATAGATATATTGTATTATTGGTGACATTGATTGGTACACTGAAGTATAGAAATATCATATTTATATATATCCCTGCTCTGTATGCATGTAGGTGATTCAGAGAAACACTACTCTCAGTAGAATCTGAACTAATCTGCCGCAGTGATTCCAGTCTTTTATGGCATCATAAGGGCTGCTCTGGGTCCAAAAACTAAATGAGCCTGCAACATTGTAGCTTTGAATCATAGAATGGAAGCTTCTGTTTCGTAGGATTACTGTGTTTAAAAGTTATTAACCCATTTGATAATTATACAGGCTCTCATGGAATGCTTTGTTTGACCTACTTTCCACTGACCGTAATTACAGGGGCTGATTATATTATCAGTAGGCTTGTCCAATAGTTTCAACGCTCAGTGGTAATTACAATAATACTCAAATGGCCGTTGAAATAGTACTCATAAGGTAGTTACAATCATTCTCGTATGGTATCTACAATAATACCCATATGGCAGTTACAATAATACTCATATGGCAGTTACAATAATATTCATATGGTAGTTACAATAATACCCATATGGCAGTTAAAAGAATACTCAAATCGCAGTTACAATAATTATCATATGGCCGTTACAATAGTACTCATGTGGCAGTTACAATAATACTCAAATGTCCGTTGCAATAATACTCATATGGCGGTTACAATAATATGCATATGGCAGTTACAATAATACAGATATGGCAGTTAAAAGAATACTCAAATGACAGTTACAATAATTCTCATATGGTAGTTACAATAATACTCATATGGCAGTTAAAAGAATACTCAAATTGCAGTTACAATAATACTCATATGGCCGTTGCAATAATACTCATATGGCAGTTACGATAATTCTCATATGGCAGTAACAATAATACTAATATCGCAAATCTGGGTCTCATTTTGATGTTCCAGGTTGGCCAGGCTTTTAGAAGTAATGTGTTTTTTCCAAGCGTTCTTCCACTGTAATTAGAGGCGTGGCTGTCATCAGGCTATTGCCCCTTGACTTCAGTTACTGGAGTTCTCCATCTGTCAGCAGGGCTAGGCACATTCACGGGGGCTGCGTGTCGCTACGCGGCGCTCCCGGCGACAGGTTGAGATGTGTGCGGTGGCGTTCACACTAGGGGTTGTGTTCGTGTCCTGGGAGGGCAGAGGGATGGATGGATGGATGGATGGATGGATGGGAAGAAGGTGCAGTAGAGGAGAGGGAGCGAGGGAGGGCTTGATGAATGGCAGGCACGGCGGGCGAGCAGGTGAGAGATGGAGAGGGCTGTTCTTTTCTCCTTTTCCCCCCCGTCCCCCTCCCTTCTCCCGGCGGTGCGAGGTGACCTCCAGCGCGGCGATATGAAGAGAATGTCACGCAACATTAGCTCTCCCCTCGGCCGGGTACAGATGACGTTTTTATTCTTTGGCGCCATGCGACAGAGGGAAAACAATTCTTTTCACCCTTGATTAATGTCGGGGACGTGAGGGTGCCAGCCCGTGTTCTGTGGTGGGCGGCGTCCAAAAAGGAGCCGTGCTTTATTTCATTATTTTACAACTCTCTCTCTCTCTTCCTCACTCCATCTTTATTTACTATGCCTGATGTTAACAACAGTGGCAAAGGAGGATGACCAGTAGGCCCCTAAGCCTGCCCTGCAGGAGGGGACCGCACAACCTTGTGGCCCCCAGCCTCTGACCTCTCTCCCCGCAGTCTGCCGGTGTCCATGGCAACCTCACTCTGACATCCCGCTGTTGCCGTTCTGGTTTGTGGTTTGGCTCCGGCGACCATTGAATCCGTTTGGACCGTGGACCAATCAGCTCGGACCTGTAACCCGCCTGTCGCTGGGCAGAACATGAAAGCCGCCTTGACAACACAATGTCCCCTATTTTTCTTTTTTTTCACTGCCCCAACCTTTATGACCACGCTCTTGAGGTGTCAGTCCAGACATATGTGTGGGTGGGTGCCCGGACGTGCATGAGTGCTCTAGACAGGTTGTGTTTGAGGACGGGGGCGGGGTTGGGGGGGGGGGGGGGTCTGGCGTCTGACTGTCCGTCAGCATGGTTAATTACGGTGCGAGCCGGGCGCTCCACCCTCACCTCGTAGCCCCCCATCTCAAAGTAATTGCCTGTCAAGGCCCAGCCATCAGATAACTACGAGGACATTCCATTGGATAAAAGGTCTCTCACTCTTAACCTTCCCTGCCACTCGGGCTGTTTTTAATGGAGAGGACAAATCAAATGCCATTGCTGCTGTGGCTAGGCGGTGGGGTGGGGCTGGGGGGGTAGGGGTGATGCGAGTGCTGGGGGGGGGCGGGACCGGCCAGGCAGACAGGCGGGGCGGTGTGCGGCGAAAACACACAGCCCCGGCTCTCCGGAGACGGCCGTGTGTGTTTAATGGCGGTGAGTGTCAGTTATGACAGCCTGTCCCCTCAGAGCAGGGGCCTGTCGACGGTGACACGTGGCGGGCTGGCCACAGCCTGACAGGGGAGGTAGAGTGCCCCAAGGAGAGCAGGGGAGGTAGAGTGCCCCAAGGAGAGTAGGGGAGGTAGAGTGCCCCAAGGAGAGCAGGGGAGGTAGAGTGCCCCAAGGAGAGCAGGGGAGGTAGAGTGCCCCAAGGAGAGCAGGGGAGGTAGAGTGCCCCAAGGGGAGCAGGGGAGGTAGAGTGCCCCAAGGAGAGCAGGGGAGGTAGAGTGCCCCAAGGAGGGCAGGGGAGCACTCCAGTGTCGCTTTGGCCGCCCTCCACTACCCGGTGAGGTCACGTAAACACCAGGCCCCCGACACAACAAGGAGAGGAGAGCCCAGGACTCTGCACGGCCACAGCCATGGCTGTCAGACTCGGGGAGCGACTCGGAAAGCAGCAGCAGGAGAGCCATGATGGCAAAACCGCTGTGCGTGTGTGTGTGTGTGTGTGTTGGCTTGTGTGTTGGGCTAATTTATTTCTACACGCGGCTTCTGTTGCCAAGTCCATTACAGAGTCAGCCAGCACATCTTAAATTGCCTTATTCCAGTCAAGGGCCTCTCTCGTAGGCACAATTTGTATGCCATTTGAGGAGTGGAAACAGAATGAAATTGATTGTGCACTGTCATGATAGGACTTAGACTGTGTGTGGTGTGTGTGTGTGTGTGTGTGTGTGCGTGTGTGCATGCGTGCGTGCGTGTGTGTGTGTGTGTAAGAATGTGTGTGCCAGCGTGTTTTCGTTCCTAAAATGTGCAGCAGCATTGATTAATGTTGACGGCCCAAAGGTTTGGGGAACCATGACCATTGCCGGCATCTCTGTCCTGGTTGTCATAGGAACTTACCGAAGTTTACATTTTCTTGTGATATTTGCTGAGCAACAAAAATTTGCACATAACCTTTTTTCTTTTGAATTGCTACTTCCACAACCCCTTCCCTAATCGACCCCACCTCCACATCAACTATAATAATAATAATAATAATAATAATAATAATAATACTATTTACATCTGGTTGCTGTCCCCCAGCTCGCCTAAGCTCTTCACTGGTCTCCATTGAAGAGAATGGAGGAGGCAGCTTACTGCACAGTGGGTTAAAAGGCCCCTATCCCCTTTCCCTGCTTGGTTTATCTCCTGGTATTAAATCATCCCCAGTGTCTGGCTAAGCAAATGCATACTTCCAGGTAGGACTAGCCATGTTTGATAATCTGTTGCTCATATTTACACATGGCTCCTTGATCACACTTCATGGAGGCTAAAGAAGATGGCAGATTAACAGAGATTTACTGGAGACGCATATCTGGGCCGAGCAAATTCAAAACTGATGGGAAATGCTCGTGCATTGGCCTTTGAATCTGTTTTATGTCTGGAGAGACACATTGAAGAAGCCGGCCATTATTGGCTTCTCAGCCTCATTCTTCTCTAAATGATTGGACATTGATCTTGCGGGGGCTGGGGAGATTACCTGGCAGGGAATTAGCAATAAGTCTCTTGTGTGTTTCAATAAATTGGGACAGGTCAAAAGAAGAAATTAAAATGGCTAGAGAAAATGAAGGACTCATTGCATTGTTAAAAAATCTGAATTCCTCCCATTCTAAGTGCGCCCGTAAAAAAATACTTTTTACTTTTGGAGACCGACAGACAGGCAGGCAGACAGGCAGGCAGACAGACAGGTAGGCAGACAGGCAGGCAAACCAGACAGACAAACCAGACAGGCAGGCAGGCAGGCAGGCAGGCAGGCAGGCAGGCAGGCAGGCAGGCAGGCAGGCAGGCAGGCAGGCAGGCAGGCAGGCAGGCAGGCATATACCGACGCCAATTAGTAACTACAAACCCCAATTCCATTGAAGTTGGGACGGTGTATAAAATGAGAATAAAAACAGCAGACAACGATTTGCAAATCTTTTTTGACCTATATTCAATCGAATACATTAAAAGACAAGATATTTAATGTTGAAACTGATAAACTTTATTATTTCTTTAGAGATATTCACACATTTTGATTTGGATGGCTGCAGCACTTTCCAAAAGAGTTGGGACAGGGGCATTATTACCACTGTGTAACATCACCTTTCCTTTTCACAACACTCAATAGGCGTTTGGGAACTGAGGACACTAATTGCTGAAGCTTTGTTGGTGGAATTCTTTCCCATTCTTGCCTGATGAACAACTTCAATTGCTCCACAGTCCGGGGTCTCCGTGCTCGTATTTTGCGCTTCATAATGCGCCACACATTCTCAATGGGAGACAGGTCTGGACTGCAGGCAGGCCAGTCTAGTACCCGCACTCTTTTACTACGAAGCCAGGCTGTTGTAACACGTGCAGAATGTGGCTTGGCATTGTCTTGCTGAAATAAGCAGGGACGACTCCGAAAAAGACATCGCTTGGATGGCAGCATATGCTGCTCCAAAACCTGAATGTACCTTTCAGCATTAATGGTGCCTTCACAAATGTGCAGGTTACCCATACCATTGGCACTAACACACCCCCCATACCATCACAGATGCTGTTTTTTGGACTTTGCGCTGATAACAGTCTGGATGGTCTTTGTCCTCTTTGGTCCGGAGGACACGACGTCTATTATTTCCCAAAACAATTTGGAACGTGGACTCATCAGACCACAGAACACTTTTCCACTTCGCTTCAGTCCAACTGAGATGAGCTCGGGCCCAGAGAAGCCGGCGGCGTTTCTGGCTGTTGTTGATATATGGCTTTCGCTTTGCATAGTGCAGTTTTAACTTGCACTTGTGAATGGAACGCCGTATTGTGTTGACTGACAACGGTTTTCCGAAGTGTTCCTGAGCCCATGCTGTAATATCCGGCAGGGAATGATGTCGGTTTTTGATGCATTGCCGCCTGAGGGATCGAAGGTCACGGCCATTCAATGTGGGTTTTCGGCCTTGCCGCTTACGTGCAGAGATGTCCCCCGATTCTCTGAATCTGTTGATGAGGTTATGGACTGTAGATGATGATATCCCCAAATTCTTTGCAATTTTACGTTGAGGCACGTTGTTCTGGAACTGATGGACTATTTGCTCACGCAGTTGCTCACAAAGTGGTGAACCTCGCCCCATCCTTGCTTGTGAAAGACTGAGCCTTTTGGGGATGTCCTTTTTATACCCAATCATGACACAACCCTGTTTCCAATTAACCTGTTCATCAATGGAATGCTCCAAATAGGTGTTGTTGGAGCATTTCTCAACTTTCCAAGTCTTTTGTTGCCCCTGTCCCAACTCTTTTGGAACGTGTTGCAGCCATCCAAATCAAAATGTGTGATAACTCTCTAAAGAAATAATAAAGTTTATCAGTTTCAACATTAAATATCTTGTCTTTTAATGTATTCGATTGAATATAGGTCAAAAAAGATTTGCAAATCGTTGTCTGCTGTTTTTATTCTCATTTTATACACCGTCCCAACTTCAATGGAATTGGGGTTTGTAGCTGTAAAATGAGAAACACCTTTATGCAAGGATTTACTTAACACATCCAGCTTTTCCATATACGTAGCATATCCGTCACGGCGATTGATACTTTTTTCTCAAGACAATGTTGTGGGAACGTTTAGCAATGACTGTTACATCTAGGAGGTAATTGACTTCAGAAGGAAACAATGGATGTTGTGGGTGTAAAAGGGCTATGCACTGATGCTACCAGCAGCAAATGTAGTCTGCCTATCTCTCTCTCGCTCAACACACCCACACCATTTACCATCTCTCCCCGTGCATAGCCAACACATTATTCAGCGTCCTCATTTTGACAGACTGAAAACGGCAGTGCACTGGAAGGCTGACTCTCCGGACAGCCATATCAAAATCCTTCCCCCGTGCACCAACAGAAGCATGACATGTTCACAGCATCTACTGACGCAGCCCTAGTTTTACGTTAGAATTTCCATTGGAGGTAAACCATATTCTCTTAAGACGATGTGTCAAAGCGAGTCTTCAGGACTGTAACGACGTTAATCTGGAATCTAAAATAGGTTGTGCTTAGTCCTGTTGGACCCACACACATCCTGAGGTCTGTGTTTGCTCACCTGTTGTACTGCCTCCCAGAGGCAGGTTCACTGAAGGAGCTGTCTTGTATTGCGGCTGATTTAAAAAAAGTGTAATTAAATGCCTCCTTCAGTTTAATAATTCATCCAGCCCATCTCCTTTGCTTAATATTGTCCAGCTCAGGATGTTGAACATTCGGAAATCACTCTGTGTACAGATGTATTAGACCACAGTGCACGTTGCCCAGGGGAGTGACAGTGCACATTGCCCAGGGGAGTGAAAGTGCACGTTGCCCAGGGGAGTGACAGTGCACATTGCCCAGGGGAGTGACCGTGCACGTTGCCCAGGGGAGTGACAGTGCACATTGCCCAGGGGAGTGACCGTGCACGTTGCCCAGGGGAGTGACAGTGCACGTTGCCCAGGGGAGCCAGCGTGATTGACAGGTGGGCATATGCCCCCGTGTGTTTACCGGCACTGCGCTCGCATGTTAATCACTCCACATTACATGACAGGGGCTCTATAATGCGCTCGCATGTTAATCACTCCACATTACATGACAGGGGCTCTATAATCAGGCTGCCCGTGGGGGGTTGCCCGGGCAACCGGGACGGCCACCATTGGCACCTGGGGCTGGACGTTGGCCGTCCAGGAAGCACTCTTCCGGCCCGCTGCCAGCACTGAGATCCTGGAAACGAGAGGCTCCGCTCGCACAGGCCCCGGGAGAGGAATGACCTAGCGAGGAATTCATCCAATTAAAGCTCTCTCCCTGTGGGGCTGCAGGTTCTTAATTAAGAAAGCTGATCACTCCACGGCCGGCAAGCGGGCGGTGCGTGCGCCATTGATCGATGCGGAGGTGGAGAGGGGGACTACGGACGTGGAGCTGGAACGAACAAACGTATTCTCCGCCTGCCTCTCCTGCCCTCACCAGCACTTTAAAATAGGGCCCGGCGGCAGCATGCGCTGTGTGGAAAGAGTGGGGCACTTGTTTAGCATCCATTTGGGACAATGAGAAGAAGAAAAAAGGACAATGAGGAGGCTTTTAAAGTTGTTGTTTCCGACGGCGGGGTCGAGGATGAAGGGAGGGCTTGTTTTTCCCATCCCGTTCGGTAGCGGTTGCGGCCGCGCCAATTAAAACTCCCCGCCACTCTGTGTGTGCGCCGTGTGTTACGCAAAGCATCCTGCCTCCATTCCCCTCGCGCTCGCTTTCCGTCGGTGAATGAGGAGGGCGAGCCTTTTGTTCTGCGGCCCTTTGAAGTGTGGTGGAGGAATAAAAATGCCATGAATAAAAGTGAGATGGTGGTGATTAGATCTGTACATTAGTGGTGGAAAAACTAAATGGAGAATCACCCTGCAGGCCACAGACGGGGTTCCCCTTCCTCTTCAAAGGGACTCCCTCCTGTTCTCCTCACTGTACTGAGGCCCATGAACAAAGGAAGATGTCTGTGTGTGTGTGTGTGTGTGTATGTGTGTGTGTGTGTGTGTGTGTGTGTGTGTGTGTGTGTGTGTGTGTGTGTGTGTGTGTGTGTGTGTGTGTGTGTGTGTGTGTGTGTGTGTGTTGCACAGGTGGCAGTAGTCTTGGCAGGAGTCAAAGCAGCCTATCATCTCCTTAGAAAAATACAGAAGCCCCGCTCATCTCCAAGGGCACACCTGGGTGGGTTGTCGAGGCAGCTTGATTAGCTTCAGTGGTATCCTACTCTCTCTCTCTCTCTCTCTCTCTCTCTCTCTCTCTCTCCCTGCCTCGTCCCCCCTGCGTTATAGATCTGCGAGGCGCTCAGAGCCCGCTCGGCGGGGGCTTCAGCTGCAGCAGCTGTCGCAGACGCAGCGGACGCTCCTAATGAGTTCCCCCAGGGCCGCTCCACAGAGTCAGGCAGTGACTTTAGTCACAGCGCGCGGAGGACATCCAGACCCCGGGCCACTGGGCTCAAGCTCAGAGCCCCACAGTGCTGCAGCGCAGGGCCGCGGGGCAGCATTCCCACACAGGGCCAAAACACTCCGCTGCCCTCCGGGCCCTTCCCTCATAAACATGCCGAGCTCGCTGGCCCAAACGTGCTCGCGATGGAGACATCAGTCAACTTGAAAAGGTCAGGGCTACGGGGATCAAAACATGGATTTGGGATGTCAGGAAGCGTTAGCAGGGTGTGCCGACATTTGGCGCGGTTTGGCATATCAGGAAATCCTTTTCCGCCACCTTCTCTCTTTTTGTGGATGCTTGTCCTGTGGCATTTGCTACGTCACTGCAGATTTGGGGTTTCTTTGGCTGTAATAAAATGTCAAGGAGCCATAATCCCAGACACAGACATGCATTAGGCTTCAGGTGGGGCCGTGTTGCATTGCCAGACTCAAGATAGCGGCTTTCTTCGCACGCAGGGGCTTACCGTTCGCTATTGCCTGTCATTATGTATCCGGGCGTTGTAAGACGGATGTTATGCCTTCCAGATTATCGAAGCTATTATTACGGGACTGGCAGATCGGTGAAAGCTCTCCTTAGCAGTCTACGACAAGCGGGCCTCCCTGCCTTCTGTCGCCTCAATGGCCTTCACAGATCCACACGGTCCCCATTCCTTTCGAGTTGTTTCTCTCTCTCTTCCCCCCTTTCTCTCTCTCTCTCTCTCTCTCTCTCTCTCTCTCTCTCTCTCTCTCTCTCTCTCTCTCTCTCCCTCTCTCTCTCTCTCTCTCTCTTCCCCCCTCTCTCTCTCCCCCCCCCTCTCTCTCTCTCTCTCTCTCTCTCTCTCTTCCCCCTCTCTCCCCCCCCCCCCCCCCTCTCTCTCTCTCTCTCTCTCTCTCTCTCTCTCTCTCTCTCTCTCTCTCTCTCTCTCTCTCTCTCTCTCTCTCCCTCCCTCCCTCCTTCGACAGCTTCATCCTCTCTTCCTCCGATAGCAGATGGATGAGGAGGCACGTCGGGCATCTGCTCCCCTCTCCCGTCCCGCGTCTCCCGTTCCTCCTGCTCCTTCCGTCGGGCGTCTCCCCACATGCTCTCCCATTCCGGCCCTCCGTCTGTGCCTCTATTCCGGGGCCTCTCATTAGAGTTAATGTGATTCCCGGGCTGCCACTCCGTCGGCCCCAGCCCAGGCTTATTAGGCGGCATTGTCACGCGCACTCCAGCTACACGGGGGTCGTATTCCGTGGCCCCTCCGGTAATTGAGATGCCGAGCCGACGGAGGGAGGGGAGGAGGGATGGAGGGAGGGGAGGAGGTGGAGTGAAGGAATGGAAGGAGGGATGGAGGGGAGGGGGGAGAGAGGGATTTGGGGAGGTAGCTTCAGTGTTTGTTGGCAATCTGACTAATGACTGGAGCTGCGTAGAGAGGGAGGGGGAGGGAGAGTTGGATATTGCAGTGTTTTGGCAGACGGTGAGCTTTGTGATGACAGTGTACTTTCCGCAACAAAGTCTGTTCCCTCCGCGGACACGAAAACCCACACCCTCTCACACCATAACCACGTGTCGCACACACTAGCACACACACACACACACACACACACACACACACACACAAACACACACACACACACATCGCCGACGCACGGGCCGGACAGAATCCCTTTCTCAAAATGCTTGCAACCCTTTTCTTGCGTCCCAGTTCATGCTGACCTAAGTGGCATGGATGGATTTGAACACCATCATGGACCCTTGTCCAGTCAATCCACGGAAGACATCAGGTAATACCAGCGATTAAAGCCTTCGAAAACAAGTCCCACTGGATCAAAAGCAGCCCCTATTGAGCTCTCTACAAAATGGCTTCCAATTAGCATCGTAATGGAAGTGCGCACGGCCCTGTATGGTGTGATATTTTCCTTGCCGCTGGTTCCCTGGCATTTCGAATGATTTGTTAATTAAAGTAGTGTTGGGAGGGAAGGAGGGGGGGGAGCTGACCTTTTTAGCTCAATTTGTTTCTACTGAGCTGAACGCACTGCGCTTGTTTCCCTTTCCCGGTGAGTAGCCGAGCGAGGAGAGGGCTGCCCCCTTGGGGAGTTGGGCTGAATTATACACAGTCACCGGGCCTGCTGTCGGCCAAACACGCGCACGCACACACGTGCGCACAGTCACCTGTCTGCTCTTGTTAGTGTACGGTGACTGCACAACAAAATCCCACCTGCATGCACCCACACACACCAACCAAAACCTGTGTGTGTGCGTGCGTGCGTGCGTGCGCGCGCGTGCGTGCGCGCGTCTGCGCGTGTGTGTTTCATCCTCGACTGATCGTTAAACAACCAAGCGATTGTTTGCAATGATTTGAGGCAAGGGCCTCTTACATTTGCTGATTGGCAATGTCCACTCCTCGTTTTGCAAACACCGAATTCCAATCGCCAAAGTCCTGCTGGAGCGAGCTACATCCTTCATAGCCTTCTGTCTCTCTTCTCAAAATGAGTGCTGGAGAGCAGAATCTGCCCGGCGACACTCAAGCTCCCTGTAGCCATAGCGGCGAAGACGAGAAAAGCATTAAGCTAGAAAGAGGGTGTGGGGGAGGTAAGAAACACACAACGACATGGACTATAGGATGAGCAATGGCAGCAGGTGGTGACTGTAACGAAAGAGCGTGCTTTAACGAGAGGAGAGGAGATCAAAGGCAAGTTGGCGTGAGCGCGTGGGGGCAAATCCCCCACGACGGGGGGTCCAGATGGACGGGCACGGTGAGCGATGTCGCTGAGGAGGGGCCCGCGGGGGAGAGAGGAGGCCGTGAC
>CM030188.1:12626597-12644097 GCA_017639675.1 Aplochiton taeniatus | reverse complement strand
CACACACACACACAACAAACAGAGTAATAGCAAACAAAAACCAAATGAGAACCGGGCCCCTGTTTTTTGTCCATCCATGCACAACGGTACGGCGGTACACCCTCCTCCCCACTTTCTCACCTCCGCCCAATCTCTCATCTCCCAGCATGCCTCTGAATAGCTTACCAGCAGCTGCAAATACCTCCAGGCTGCCAGGGAAAGGTGTCGGTAAACAGCTGTTGTTTTGGAAGGCATTTGCTCTGCGCAGTTGAGTCGTTTTTAATGGAAAATTCTAATTTCCTTGCCTCCCTTTCTGGTGCCCGAGGTACTCCGGGAATTGGCTTTTCCGCTATGCCACCTACAAAAAAAAAATGCATTTGGTTACATCGCCTAATGTTTGCATTTCATTTCATACTCCAACCTGTAATCTGTCTGTGGGTGGGTGACGCTGTGCCACAGCGCCAGCCGAAGGCACCGCCGAACTTAGGCAACCCTGTCTGGACGTTTCAAAATGTGTCTGCAGACGGCACTCACTTTGGATTAGGAGGAGTAGTTAGACCGAAAAAAAAATGTCAGTTGCGGACACACAGCAACATTCGCAATCTCGATAACTTTCTACTACTCATGGGACTCTTATCTTAGAGAATCATGAGAATATGTCGTAGAGTCTGAAGAGTCTTTGAAACGGTGGATTCATTAAAACAATTGACTAGACGGGCAGTGATATCCCTGTGTCACCGTTAAGTACGCCGTATCTAACTCAGATATGCAGTTGTCTATCACAGTAATCGTAGAGTTGCAGTGAACCATTTTCCAAACTGGCTCTTTCTGAAGCAGAAAGATGCTGCATCAGAATTTGAAGGCCGTCTTTAATTGACACCATTTGATAACCTCTCTGTTAAAGTCCTAACAGATGGGGCGTGGATTTGGAAATGAAGATACAAACTAGGCACCTTTCTTTTAGTGGCGGCCATTTTGTAATCGTGCGGTCTTAACAGCATTTAGAATCAGAGCCTTCTTCAACGTTCTGTGACTCAACAAAATAACCTGATAACCTATTTGTGTAAAGACGTCCAGCGGTTGAAATGCCAATATTCCAACCGAGTAGAGTTTCCTGGCCCGGTACAAAAAACCTTTCTCCAGGGTGGTTTGCAAATACTTTCTGCCTAGTGAGAGCCTTGCAAGTCTCCCTGGCCGTACACAGAGACACAATTTTAGGCAACAACACCTTCTTGCCCATGTTCTATGTGCCTCAGTGAGCACTCTCGCTGTCTGCCCCCCCCCCCCCCCCCCCCATCCAGGTGTGTGTGTGTAGGTGTCTGTTTGTGTGCGTGTGTGTGTGTAGCCTTCTGAGTTGCTAGGCTTTATCCAGACAATCCTCTTAGCACTGGGAGGAGAGTATACCTTGAACACAGCCCTGGTGCTCACAGTGTGGGGCCTGACAAGCTTTCACCCTCTGCAGGTGTGTGTGTGTTTGTGTGTGTGTGTGTGTGTGTGTGTGTGTGTGTGTGTGTGTGTGTGTGTGTGTGTGTGTGTGTGTGTGTGTGTGTGTGTGTGTGTATAGCGGTATGTCAAGAGTTTTTGATAGGGACAAAAAAAAAGGGTTTCCAAGGGACAGTGAATGCCTTTCCCATTTCACAATGATCTATATTCTAAATGGAATACGATGCGCATTATGAATTGATGATGAAGGGAGGGGTGATTTTATGGATTGCCCTCTGTGTGAAGTCAACAGTACATCTTGCATAGGCCACAGACGCTCCCCCCTGGTCCACTTAACGCTGGCTGCAGTGTTCAGTGGTGGTCAGTGGTCAGTGTTGAGTGGTGGTGAGGGCCAGTGGTCTGTGGTGGTCAGTGTTTAGCGGGAGTGGTCAGTGGTCAGTCAGGGGGTGATTAACATCCTGATGAGGCTCATGTGGTCACACGGGGGCTTTGACCCTCCACAGGCGGCATGGTCATGGCTTCTGGCAGCTTGTGAGAGTTTCAGGAGGGATTTTGAGCCTGTGTGTGTGTGTGTGTGTGTGTGTGTGTGTGTGTGTGTCTGTGTGTGTGTGTGTGTGTGTCTGTGTTTGCGTGCGTGTTTCTGTGTGTATGTGTGTGTGTGTGTGTGGGCTGGGAGAGTTTTTGGGGGCCAATTCCATGATTCCATTACTTCCAGAAGCTTAGCGGACGGATAGTTTGATGGAAACACCGAGCAGCTTGGACAGCGCCCTGTCTACGGAGTGTGTCCTCGCTATCTCAGTCAAACACACACGCACACACACACACACACACACACACACACACACATACACACACACACAGGAGTACTTGTGGTACACACAATCCTCACTCACACGCATGAAAGCCCACCGATGGCTTTGGGGGAAAAAAGAGTAGCAAAGCACTCCAGTTGTTTATGGCTTTGAAGGCCCCTTCGGTGAGCCTGGTGTTTGTCTGAGAGAGAGAGAGAGAGAGAGAGAGAGAGAGAGAGAGAGAGAGAGAGAGAGAGAGAGAGAGGCAACGTTTCTCCAACACTCTTCAGACCCCACCTGACTCTGGTCTGTGTGGACAGGCAGGAAGGACAGTCGGAGGAATAGGGCGTACCTCTGCAAACACCCAGCACACTTACCTTTCATTCATATCCATTTTCTCAGCCCTGGCTCTGCTGAAGATAAGTAGTAGCCTGCTGGGCTATGGGTGTGTTGGTTCCTGTGTGTTTGTGTGTGAGTGCGTGTGTGTGTGTTTGAGGTGGAGGTAGTTGTCCAGGGCGGGAGAGAGCAACCACGTCCCCTCTAAAGTGCCTGTCCCAGCCCGCTGGAAAGCTTTCACACGTTGGCTGGCCCTGTCACATTTAGACTGCATATTTCAGACGACTTATGACTATTTCATCGCGCTTTGCAACCCCCCTCCCCCTCTCTCTCTCTTTCCGCCCGCTCTCCGGCCGTGTGACATCACATCCTGTTTGTGTCAGTGATTGGCGTGCGGCCACGGGACGCGGCGTTGCCCCCTACCCTCGGCTGATCCAGATCCATAGAAAGCAGGGGGCACGCCGACATGTCAGTTTGTTCATCTATTAGCCATGGCATGTTTTCAGCGTGTGCGCCCTGAGCTCCGTGTGCTTGGCATGTGGCCATGTGGGTGGGTGGGTGGGTGGAGGGGTGGGTGGGTGCGTTCCTAGCAGGGAGGAGAGAGGACAAGGAGGGGTGGGTGGAGAGAGGTGGGCGATCTGCCTGGTTTCATTAGCCTCCTGCCAGGGAGCTACCAGGGAGCTGTCTTAATGTACTATGTATGACCAACTTACTGTTTGATGGCAGCATCTGGGTCCACACACACGCACGCACGCACGCACGCACGCACGCACGCACGCACGCACGCACGCACGCACGCACACACACACACGCACACACACACCTCATAACAGTTCGTTCCGATGGTTCCAACATGTTTTAACTACTTACCATTCAAAATGCTTACCATGACCATTACACACCCATCCACCCACCCACCCACCCACCCACACACACACACACACACACACACAAACATGCAGTACAAATAAAAACATATTCATAAACCCATTAGCAAGCCAGCCTGACACTGTTCTCCTGCTCACCGTGCATATATCATAACTCCATATCCCCCCGCATCGACGTGGCGTTCCATTCATCTGTGCCGCTGCCCTGAGGAGACGCGGCGGGGCGCCATGGGGGGGGGGCAGGGTGGCGCACAGCCGCGGGGCCATTATCTCTGAGCTGTGCTTAACACACCTAGTCCACCCAGCGGAGACACAGATTTAGAGGTTGCCGCGCATCAGAAGAAAGAGAGGAGTAGACACGGGCAGAGATGAAGCGAGTGGGTGGACGTGAAAGAGAGAGAGAGAGAGAGAGGGGGGGGGGGGGGGGGGGGGGGGGGGGGGGGGGGAGTAGTAAGAGAGTGGGGGTAAGAGATAGAGTGGGAGGAAGAGATAGAGAGTGGGGAGAAGAGATAGAGAGTGGGAGGAAGAGATAGAGAGTGGGGAGGAAGAGATAGAGAGTGGGGGGAAGAGATAGAGAGTGGAGGAAGAGATAGAGAGTGGGGGAAGAGATAGAGGGGGGAGAGTAGAGAGTGGGGGGGAAGATATCGAGAGATAGAGAGTGGGGGGAAGAGATAGAGAGTGGGAGGAAGAGATAGAGAGTGGGAGGAAGAGATAGAGAGTGGGGGGAAGAGATAGAGAGTGGGAGGAAGAGATAGAGAGTGGGAGGAAGAGATAGAGAGTGGGAGGAAGAGGAGCGGTGAGGAGCCAGGGGCTCTCCTCTGGGTGTCCCAGAGAGAAGGGCCACGCGATGGGCCCGCTGGCCAAGCAGCGCCAGGGCCACGGAGCCGTTAGCAGAGGTTCCACGTTGCTGTTGTCCTTCACATTCATATTGATATTCATAGAGTCCAGTGATCGCCTGCTCCATATCTGCAGCGTGTAAATTGGAAAGGAAAATAGAGAGAGAGGGGGTGAGTGGGTGATGTCTAGAAAAAGAGAGAGAACGAGGCTGAGGAGAGAGAGAGAGAGAAAGAGAGAGAGAGAGAGAGAGAGAGAGAGAGAGAGAGAGAGAGAGAGAGAGAGAGAGAGAGAGAGAGAGAGAGAGAGAGAGAGAGAGAGAGAGAGAGAAAGAGAGAGAGAGAGAGAGAGAGAGACTGAGAGACAGAAGCAATATATCCTGAAAGAAACTAAAGCCCCGGAGTCAACCTGATCAAAACAGCGCCAGCGAGCCCAGCTGGCCTCTCCCCATTGTTTCTCAGTCACCTTTGCCAAAAATCTAACGGCTCTATTTACAGGCGGGTTTATCCCACAATAATCAAGGCAAACACTCCTCATCCCTCCAGTAGAACATACCAGCACAAACGTAAATCAAATAAAATGGAGGCTTTTTTACACGGTCTTTTTACAGGGTAGCAATCAAGCGGGAGGAAACGTCAGGCTAGAACAGTCGCAATAACAGGAAGTTTGAATTATGAGAACGCTGGCTTGGATATTCCGTGTGTCTCTTAGTGGAGCGCAGGCAGCAGAGAGGCTGGGGAAAGGGAATGTTTTAATGAGGCCAGCGCTATGCGTAGAGGGGGGCCCTAAGCCGGGGCTGAGCCTGTCGACTGGAATGGAACTTTTATAGGGCGTCAGACGTTGGTCCTATGATTAGATATTTTGGGCGCAGTTTTGCTGCCGCATAAATAAACATGGGCTCTTTTCAGTAAACCATGTCAGTCATCCTATTGCAGCTTTCTGCGGCGTCCCGCAGTGCTGGGAGATGCAAACGCACACACACACACACACACATACACACACACACACACACACACACGCACACACACACACACACACACACACACACACACACACACACACACACTCTGATGTTCGTGCCTCCACCCACTCAAACCCACATAATGTGCAACCTTCTTTCCGCATATTCCAAAAGCAGTTTTTTTTTTTCGTGTTGTATTTCTCTTTTGTTTTTTGTTTTTTGAAGCGGGGATAGTGGAGCCCGGCACCACCGAGTTAAAAAAGTATTCCGCTTAAGTATGCCAGGATGACAACAGCCTCCTCCTAAACGCACGGGTGAGGAATCCAGGAATACTGCTGGCAGCACGCACAACACAATCACACGTGTTACTGTCTCCCTGGGATACAGACTGATCTCAGGGTGAGGAAGGAAGTTCCATCACACGGCGGCTCTCTGGGAGAGCGTCACCCGTACCAAAAAGAAACGATTCCGCCTCGTTTGAAGTCCGGGTCGGAAGTCACACTTGTTCCACTGAGCACGTCCTGTGATCAGCGTCAAGCCATGCTGGTAGGCGGTGTGCAGCGGTGTCAGAGGAGATCACACACTGGTCATGTTCGTTATATTAACATATATTCCCTTAATCAAGGAAAAAAAGAACTGAAGGAAATGAGTATCTTTTGTTAGAACATCGGATTGCGTTAACTCCTTGATTTCAATGGAGTTTTCTCTAAGATATTCGTTCCCCCTGCATGCCAGTCGAATGGTCAGGATTGCCCTCTCTGCTAATGGTTGCGCAGAGGAAGGCATGGTAGCGGTTAGTAGTAGTGTCCTCTCTATTGCCTGTTTTAAATGACCGCTGTATTCCTTGGCTTTCAAGCCTGTGGCCCCAAGCACAACTTTTAGTTATGACGGTATTTGATGTCTATTTTCCTACATCGCTGTCGCTGAATGCATCCTTGATTCGTAGCGTGGGGGTTTTCCCTTCTCCAAAAGTAGTTTGTGTGGGTGTGTGTGTGTATTTGCGTATGTTAAACGAGAGCCAAAACACAGCTGTGTGGACTGTCTGCTCTGTGTGATTGCTGTAGTCTGCCTCTTAAAGAGGTAGTTCAACCTTTTCGGGGAATAAGATATGTTCTTACTTACCCCTAGTCAGATGAAATGACTGACATGTTATGATGGTACAGCTTTCCAAGCTAGGCTACATTTACTGACCTACATTACCTAGATAAAACATTATTAGACGTACAATCACGACATAACTGGCTCTCTCGCTCTATCTTTCTGTCGTTCTCTCGTACTAGCTGTCTCTCTCCCTATCCCTCTCTCTCTCTCTCCCTCTTTCTCCCTCTCTCTCTTTCTCCATTTCGATGTCGCCTGCATGTGTACCTGCTGCCGGTGTACATTGCCACCGAGTGCCACCGGGATAAGAGAGGATGCGGGGGAGGGAGGGGAGGTGTCACGGATCAAACCGGGGAGGGAGGGGAGGGAGGGGAGGGAGGGGAGGGAGGGGAGGGAAAACATGGACAGGAGGGATTCGGCTGCCAGCACGGCGAGTGAGGGAAAAGCAAAGGATTGGCTTCCATGGGGAAGTTCCTCTTCCATGGGGAAGAGGAGGGAGCGTGGACGAGTCGGTGTCATTGTGCCCGTCCTCACCTCTGTGCCAGTGCCTCGTCGCCCCCGCCCTGTCCCGTCGCTGGCACGGAGCCCCCACCAGCCCTGCCAACCCGGCGCCATCCAAACCTGCGCTCTGCTGCCATTGTTCCAACAACCCCGCCCCCTGCTCTCATCTCCTCCGGCTCCAGTCGTCTGCCAGCGTCGGCCTGTGTTGGGAGAGGACGAGGGGAAGGAGGAAGAGTGATGTCCTCCTGGGCACTGGTCACCGTGGAGGGGGGGGGGGGTACAGGTGATGGGCTTGGAAGTGGGGTGGCCTGGCTCGTCCGATTGGTGCAGGGGAAACGGACTTTGGCAGCTACCAGCCGGGACCTCAGCTGCGTATCCGAGGACGATGATTGGGCCGAGACAGTGTTTACCGAAGTGTGTGTGTGTGTGTGTGTGTGTGTGTGTGTGTGTGTGTGTGTGTGTTTGTGTGTGTTTACGTGGGTTCTATCTGCTATTCCCCATCTGTTTTTTGTTGTTGCTAGAATCAGTGTGATCTAATCCTCCTCTAACGCGTGTTTCATATTCAGTCTTTCAGCGTGGAGGGATCCCTACGGGTGTTTTCGTCGTAAATAACACTTTGGTCTGAAAACGCTCTGTACAGATCAGTCAACCCCACCCAGCCTCCAGGGGGGGCTCTAAGGTGACATAGCAAAAGACGAAAGTCTTTTTCAAATCAGATTTCACGTTGGAATGGCTGCTTACGCTGCAGTCCTCCCAACGGAAAGCCTTTACCTTAATAAGAGCCTGGGACCATTTCCATGGTGAGCCTGTGTAGACAGTGTTCTCTGTCAGCCACACGGTTGACATGATAGGCAGTCAGGAGGGGAAACGAAGACGGAAGGAAACAGAGTGGGTGTTCACTCGGGCTGATACGCTTCAATCTCCCCTCTAATGCTCTCTCTCTCTCTCCCCTTCCCTCTCTTTCTCCTTCTCTTCTCTGTCTGCCTTACCCCCCCTCTTCTCGGCGGCACATTAAGGATCTTTAGTCACCCCCGCATCTCTCCATTCTGGCCTCCTTTGCAGTCGTTTTTAGTGCTTTTTCGCTGTTTCCTCCTCCTTTCCATCAGTGTTTCCTCCCTCCATTCTGCATCCTGGCAGCACGACTGAGCCACTGCATACGCGTACGTGCACTAACAAACACACACACACATGTCACAAAAACTTAAGGTCAAATAGCACATCTGCCCTCTCCCCCAGAGAAAACACACAGGATAGACTTCTTGGCGCCAGGCCAAGAGGGTATATATCTTTTGTGTTTTGGAACAGAGAGCAGAGGAGAGCTAGGAAGAGATTGAAGGTTTCCATCCCGAACGGACTAGCTAAGGTGGTATGTTATTTTATGTCTGTATCTGTTGCAACAAATACAATATATTCAAGCCTCATCCATTTCTGTGTCTGTCGTCCTCATTTTCTCATGTCGTGTGTGCATGGTCATATTCGGATCCAAGACACACACACACACATACACATGCACAACATATAAACACACACGTACACACACACACACATACACATGCACAACATATAAACACACACGTACACATACACAACATATAAACACACACGTACACACAAACACGCAGTGGCCCCAATCAGAGCTCAATGGGTGGGTGCCACGGAGAAGTGAAGCCCCTGCTCTGTTTCTGGGTCCAATTAGTGCCGGAGATGGCCTCTCTCTCACCTGTCGGTTCTCCAACCCCCTGGTGTGCACCAGTTCCCTCCAGCCAATTACACCGAGGGCCAAAGTCTGGGGCTGGAACCACTCTTAGACTTATCCGGCCGTTAAGAGTGCCCAGGCCTTGCACGATTACAGTGAGTCTTGTCTCGAGAAGGATCCAGTTCTCGTAATTTGTTGATTTATGTCTTCAAAGCCCAGTTATTTGTACGTGTATGTCTGCACATTTTGTTTGGTGATTTCTATGAGGGGATATTGAGGATTATTTAAAGACATGCATGTGAGTGAGATGTGTTGGAGGGGAGGTCTGTGCTGAGCCTGTGGCTTAGCGCACTCTGAGAACCTGACAGGAGCTCATCGCATCTCTCCTGCCCCCGGAGCAGAAAGACAGGACACCTCATCTGCTGCCCAGTGGACGGACACACACACACACACACACACACACACACACACCAAGTGGCAGAGGTTAGGGCCCAATTTACCAAAGATATGGCTGGCTGAGTGTGCAAGTGGAAGAAAAAAACTTCCTCCTCCTGAGTTCACCTCAAGAACCCCTGTCTCTCTTTCTCTGTTTCTCTTTCCCTCTCTTACACTCTTTCTTTCTCTCTCTATTCATCTTTCTTTTTTTTCTCTGCCTCTCATCTCCTCTATTTTTTCCTCCATCCATCTCTTCTCTATCTCTCTCTCTGTCTTTCGGCCCCTCCCTTGCTGAAAGCAGCAGACAGCACCATTAAATAGCCATTACATGTCCTCAAAAAGCCTCGGGATTGTAGCAGTGAATAGCTGGCTGAAATGGAGCTCTAATAGTAGAGCAATCGCCATTCTGCTAGAGACAATAGCTCTGGAGGAAATAAACACATCTTCACACATATTGAATATAATTTCCATTTTGCATTTTGGCAGTAACATTATCCCAGTCTTTGAAGTTTAAACCCATTTTGCGCTTTCCCCCTCACCTGCACGATTCATGGTGCAGTATTGAATTTCTTTGGTGCCGACATCTTCTCCTAATAACACGCATTTTAATGTTTTCCCATTACATTTTATTCATGTATGCTATTTCCGGCATTGAGAGGAACTTTTCGGGTGCGAGTTATTACACCAAGCGAACACAGTAAATTTAGTGCCATCTAAGTCAATTCCGTGCGCAACTGTTATACTGTTCTAACACATACTGAATTTTCCTTTCACACATGCATACATGCAAATCACACACAGACACACACACACACACACACACACACACACAAGCACACCATGACTGATGGAGCTGCATACAGCCTACCTCTCTGTGCTTTTCTCACAAAAAGCAAGCAGCCCTTTTACTTTAGTGGGAACACAAAATCCAAACATGCTTCTCTCTCCCAGCTGTTCTGGTCCTCAGGCTGTATCTGTTGGGCTCAGAGACTGGCCGAGCTTTTTACTCTCACACACACACACACACACACACGTACACAGGAAAGGTTGTGCACACAGTAAGTGCTGAGACTCAAAACAAATATGTGAACTCAGACACACACGCACACACACACACACACACACACACACACACACACACACACACACACACACGCAGACACACAGACACACACAGAGAGAGGCAAAGACCAATGCAGAAGCCCTGGGGTGTTGCTATGGGACCTGGGATATGGTGAGAATTCACTGGCTCCTCAAAGGAGTGGAAGGCAGGGGTGTGTGTTCTCCATCGCTCTGCCCACTAGGACACGGGGTGGTGGGGTTTTCTCCAATGACTGCTCTCCCACCGATCCGGCAGGGCAGCGCAGTGTGGGAGCACTACGCCTCAACACAACAAACACCAGAAGCCAGAATGTTCCGGGCTCCCTGACCGCGGCTCAAACAGGGAATCCATTTACACACGCAAACAAGTGTGCCTCCGCGGCGGCCCAGCACTCTGGCCAGCTAAGGCCCTGCCGGTCGGTGGTGCAGAAGAAGAAGGAAACGGGTTGTGGAGGATTTGGGCGGCGGCCAGTGTGCGCCTCGCTGTTGAAATCTGTTTAAGGCAGGGAGAGAGAGAAAGTGTTTATGCAATTCTGTCGATGCCCTTCAGTGTATGTCAGTGTGTGTGTGTGTGTGTGTGTGTGTGTGTGTGTGTGTGTGTGTTTCTGTGTGTTTGGCCAGATCGGATTCCAGATCTGTTACGGACTCCAGGCCTCTGACAGATCGGCTAGCAGCTTAGGTTCACCGCGGATCAGCACTTTTCGCTTTTCAAATATGTTTGTTGTGCCCACCGGTCCTGACAGTTCCATCGAGCAGGGGGTGAACAAGGGGAGGGAGAGTGAAGGAAAAACACAGCACACAGAAGAGTGGTAATACAGAATGACACACACACACACACACACACACACACACACACACACATACATGCCACTCTCACTTCACTGATGTCCTGTCAGAACCCCAGCTTTACTTTTTTCCAATGGCTTTGTGTTCAGACTCAGTGGAGAGCATTCTGTTTCTTTCAGCGTCCAGAGAGAGAGGCCTGTGCTTTGGTCTGGGTGAGTCTAGACTCTGTGCTTTGGTCTGGGTGAGTCTAGACACTGTGCTTTGGTCTGGAAGAGTCCAGACACTGTGCTTTGGTCTGGAAGAGTCCAGACACTGTGCTTTGGTCTGGAAGAGTCCAGACACTGTGCTTTTGTCTGGGTGAGTCTAGACACTGTGCTTTGGTCTTGAAGAGTCCAGACACTGTGCTTTGGTCTGGAAGAGTCCAGACACTGTGCTTTTGTCTGGGTGAGTCTAGACACTGTGCTTTGGTCTGGAAGAGTCCAGACACTGTGCTTTGGTCTGGAAGAGTCCAGACACTGTGCTTTGGTCAGGGAGAGTCCAGACACTGTGCTTTTGTCTGGGGGAGTCCAGACACTGTGCTTTTGTCTGGGGGAGTCCAGACACTGTGCTTTTTGAAAACATTTGTCACTGTATGAAAAGAGGGACTTTGGGCCCATTCTCTGTCTGGTTTTGGAAACCATATAAACACACCGGTAGCAAGTTATAAATTGTTGAGTGTGCTGTAGGGAAACCACTGACTGTGTGGCCAGGCAGGGGATGGGGCTGAGTAGGAGCTGTTAAATATATAAAAAAAAAATGTTGGGGCCCCTATTGGTTGGTCACCCTTTGTGCCCAAATCAAACATATACACTGTCCATTCTGACACACACACACACACACACACACACACACACAAACACACAACTACACACACACACACACACACACACACACACACACACACTTCCTTTCTAGTCCAATCTCCATGCACTCCTTTATCCTACAAGCACCCTTTCACATTGCCGCTCCCGTCAGCTCTCAGCAGGCAGCTGAAGCAGAAAGACAAACGTTTCCCCTATAAATGAGAATGGATTTCCCCCAGCGGCCTCTGCAATCAGCCGCACGTACCTTGTCATTTGGCTAAGCTTAGCGAGGTAACCGCCGACAACGGGGGGTCCCAGAGGGGGCTGGGAAGGGGGCCTGGCAGCGTGGGGAGGTGATGCGACCTACACCTTGCCGATAAGTTTGCGGCTCCCTGCGTGGTTACGGTCCCCTCCAGTGCACTTTGCGCCAGAGAGAGGGAGAGAGAGGGAGAGGGAGAGGGAGAGGGAGGGAGAGAGAGAGAGGAGAGAGAGGAGAGAGAGAGAGAGAAGAGAGAGAGGAGAGAGAGAGAGAGAGAGAGAGAGAGAATGAGTGGCTGGCAGCAGGGGGTACAGAGGGCCATGGCTACTCTCAGGAGGCCTGCTACATTTTCAAAAGAGGTCTGCCTCTCCATTTTAGGAAGGAGCAGAATGTTCCAGTGTGCTTGGCGCCGGCCCAGCAGGTTGAGTGACCTTTTTGTGTTGAGTACAAGCTTTTTTTATTAAATAAATGCCTAAATAAAGTAGCACGTTACGTTGAATAAATGGAGAAAGGAGATAGAAAAGAGGGTGACCGATGAGCCCATTCATACTCCTACACAAAGAGGGGGGGATGAGGAGAAAAAGAAGGGTAGATTGAAACAAAGAGAAAGGAGGGGCCATATAAAGAGAGAGAGAGAGAGACAGAGGCAGAGAGAGAGAGAGAGAGAGAGAGAGAGAGAGAGAGAGAGAGAGAGAGAGAGAGAGAGAGGGAGAGGGAGAGAGAGAGAGAGACTGTCTCAGAGCCAACCTTAATGGCCTGTGCATTGGCGCGGGCCGCCTTACCCAGCCTATAAATCCATTCCCTGATATAGCATGCCAGGCTTCTCCTGTGCCAAGCCCTTATCGTCTCCCTGCCACCTGACACAGCTGGCTCCTCTCCTCCCTTTCTCCCTCCCTCCCTCTTTCTCTGTCACTGCCTCTGTCAGTCATCCATGGGGTGTCACCAGACGTCTGCAGTGCAGTTTAATTCAGAGGTTGTGGACATTTCGGTCAAACATTGAGGGAAAAAGTGGATGAGTGACCCCAGGGAAAGAGGGGGGAAAAGAGCGAGAGAAAGAAAAGGAAAACTGGGTGACCTGGATTCAAAATGTCGAGGCTGTGAGCAGTTGGCGTATAGCTGTCTGGGGTTTCCATATCTTTTTGGGAGTGCTATTCAACACCATTGTTGCAACCATTGCTGTCCCTGTCAGAACTGCTAGCAGTTCTCAAAACAGGTGTGACGTGGCGTCACACTTCCCTTCGCTAGCGCTGTGATCCATCAGCCTCTCCTAATGTCATCTAATCACAAACAGCCTCTCCCGGCAGCCCTCGCCAATGTCACAGCCATTCAGCCAGTGAAAGGCGGCTGTGTTCTCCACAGACCATTGGTCACGATGCGCTGTGTCACAATTACACGGAGTCAGAGAGGAAATCACCTCGAGGCTGGGGTTACTGAGACGGGCGGGAGCAGGCAACATTTCTGCACCCTGACAACTCCCGCAGTGCTCAATTCTGCTGTACAAGATCCTTTTTTTATGGAACCAATTAGGCGCTCATTTGCTAGTGTACTTTACGCTCATGTAACGCCTGTTTGGAAGGGCTATAGTAAATGAGTTGATTTTATGTTTATATTTGCTTTGCGTGGTATTTCAAAACCAGGTCGTTTTTTCTCATTGTATTTGACTCTTAGACTGTGATTTTGCACTGACCAAGATTCCTCTGATAATCTGGCCCAGCCTAAGCTAGTTTGGCCTGGTGGAAGGTCTCTGAACGTGTCGACGTGCGCGCGTAATGGCACGCCTAGCACGGGAACGCTGGGTGGATGTTTGTTGGCTCTCACGGCACCACATCAGAGATGCTAAGGAAGGAGGAACACCATGAAAAGTCCTCAGAGGTGCCGTCACTCGCGTCCATTTCAGCCTGACATTTTGACAGCACTTGCCCTTTCACCTCCTCAAGAGAACTGCCCAAGGTAGACAACTCGGCACCGCCTTTGTTGTTCGCCATTTCCATCTGTCAAGCGCCTTGCTAGATTAGAGCCTATTCCCCAGTGGGGCCCTTGCAGCCGGCCTGTCAATCTGAGAAGATTTCTCGCTGCTTCCTCCCCGCGTTTCCGCACGGCCGACTCTGTTGTTCCGTTTATTTATCCTACATCCTCCTCTTCCCATGCTTTTCCGAAAGAGTATTGTCGTGACGAGGGGGAGCTGGCCCTGATTGGAGCGGTGTGTTGATCTGATGCCACGCTGGCTCACCTGGGCGCCCTCAACCAGCCGTGGCAGCGTTGTGGATCTGTGTGTGCGGGTGTGTTTTCACGTTGTTCGCCCCTTCCCTTGAATAGAGAACGTGGATCTGTGTGTGCGGGTGTGTTTTCACGTTGTTCGCCCCTTCCCTTGAATAGAGAACGTGTTGGTTTCTTTCATCCGTGCACCGTTAGATGGGTGAGCACGTCGTGACCAGAGCACAAATATATGTTTGGTCAAACGGATCTTTGGTGCTGGGGTTGATATTTGTTCAGGTTTCAGGATGAATACTACCCATAAAATGGTACTTGTGTTGGCTTGAAAGGTTATTACTGAGAAGCTTGTTGCCTCTGATTGTATTACGTATGTGCAAAGCATGAAAGCAGCCTTTTAAAATTGTGCACTCTCTAAAATATCCACTTCTCCATCTTGTCAGAGGATAAACACACTGCCCCACGGAGTCTAATATCCATCAACGCAGTCTGATGAATATCTCTCTGTCATTTCATCAGAGCAACAATGAATATATGATATTTCGGCGAGGGCATCGTTCACTCTTCAAACAATGCGCGTTGACGGGCAGCCCGCCGTGCGGACGCCTCGGCTTCCCTCGGCTGCCCGCCGCTCCGTCATAGGCGTGACCTCACCACACAGCAAAGCTATCCAATTAAGAGTGAGAAAGGGCTGCTCACTATTGCCGATTATGCTTCCATAATTGAGTGTGCTGGAGGTCATCGCTCGCTCGCGCGCCTTCCCCCGAAAACGGCTTTTGAAATGGCCTCACCAACAGAAGGTGATGTGTTGCTAATAGCCAGGCAGCTCCCCACAAAATTGCCTGTCAATGACTGTAATTGAAGACATAAGCCATTGTTTATGGTGCCAGACTCCATACATCTTACCGCAAAGTAATGCCATTTCCAAAACGTATTTAGTGATAGGTCAGTCAAACACATTTCACCAGTTAACTGAAGTGATGAATAGATTCCAGGGAAGTGATTTGATGCTTTTTTTATTTGCTCTAATGCCAAGTGAAAGTCCCCTTCGCCCTTAGGGCCTCGACATAATTACATTTAATATTTGATACCCTTTCTTGTTTCATTGTAGTCAATCGGGTGTAATGGCAACGTGTGTGTGACTGAACGTCTGGGGAATCTTCAGGGGACGACGATTACCCTGACCTTGTCACCGTGCGGTTCATCTTCATTCAAGTCTATCGCTCCGTCTCTGCTGATCTCCCTCTCTTTATCTCCATCACCCTCTTTCTCCCTCTCTTTATCTCCATCACCCTCTTTCTCCCTCTCTTTATCTCCATCACCCTCTTTCTCCCTCTCTTTATCTCCATCACCCTCTTTCTCCCTCTCTGCAACCCCTGTCCCTCGTTGTCCCGCCTTTCGCCCACCTCTTGTTAAGGGGATGAGAGGAGACTTGAAGCGGTAGATCAGAGGTGTCATAATGCAGCAGAGGCCTGCTCCTCGCCCTCCTCTCATCCCCCTCCCTCCCTCCCTCCTCTCATCCCCCTCCCTCCCTCTCTCCTCTCATCCCCCTCCCTCCCTCCCTCCCTCTTCCACTCCCTCCCTTGCGCCTCCTCTAGCTTAGCTCATCTCTCCTCACATGCTTCAAATGTGCTCGCCTTGCCAATCACAGCAGAGCCCTGTAGATCTGAGCGAGCGGGGAGAGGGGGGGGGGGGGGGGGGGGGGGTCGAGTGAGCACGGGGAACCGGAGCACGTCGAGCACTCATGGGGAAATGCATAGCAAATGCAATTGGCAAGAAGCAGGGCTAATATAAAAGTCAATGTAACAAATGGAAAGCCTGCCTGTGATTGCAAATAGGATTGGGCTAGCCTCTTTAAAGAGTCTGCCGCTGTCACGGGGACAGTTAGAGAAGCAAACAGGGGTATCTGCAGGTGAATGCATAAGAGTGTCTCTACATGGGAGGAGGAATAGGGAACTAGTGCTTTGAACCTGGAGGACTGATTTCTTGCCATATATTTATATATATATATATACATATATATATATATATATAGAGAGAGAGAGAGAGAGAGAGAGAGCCATGTACCCCTGAGCGATACTTTGCCCACACGGTTATAATGTACTTTGCATGTTTACTTTTAAAAAGGCGTTGGAGTTGTGGGTGGAGGGGTGGAGGTGCAGCAGGGACGTGGGGGCTAAAAGCATGCGGCAGAAGCCGGCCATGTTTGCGGCGCGGCTCCCTCCCTCCCTCCGCGCTGCTCCTGGCCTCACGAGAGGGAACAGCCGAGCGGCAGCCTCTCCTCTCCCTTGTCACGCTGCGTCAGCTCCACACAGCAGCCTCCTCTCAGCCCTGCGCCTCCTCACCTCCCTCGCTCCCTCTCTTTCGCTCCTCTCTCTCTCTCTCTCTCTCTCTCTCGCGCTCCCCTCCCTCTCGTTAAGGGGATGTTTTATTTACACGGTGTCATTTTTGCCCCGACCCGGGACCAGCTCCGCTCTGATTGAGCTCATCCATTTTTCAGCTAAAGAGCAACGGAGTCCTGGCCAAAGTCCCTGTCTCTTCAACTGCTGCCACTGCCTCTGTTCAGTCATTAAGGCTGGCCCCTGCTCTGGGCTGCCGGGAGGCTGCCTGCTCCCCTGGGAATCAAATTACTTTCTATTGGCCGACGGAGGCCAATTTCACTAAGGCGCGGGCTCCAAACACATTGTTGTGGAGGTCATCCCCTGGCTCGGCCATGGTAGCCCAGAGGAGCAAAGCTGTCGGAGCGGTTTCGTGTGGTGTAACGGAGGGGGCGGTGAAGTCGAGGTGAAACACCTCGGAGCCCTGCCAATCGGAATCCGGCTGCAGCTCCGGCAAAGGCCGACCTTTGCCTGGCCCGGGCTGCCTAGCAACGGCGATCCGCAGTGCCGCGGCGGAGCAAGGGAGGGGATGCAGCAAACACGGCCGGCGGGAGGCTGGGAACAGACTGGGAACAGACCACCGGCCGGCCCAGCCACTGACCTGGGAACAGCTGGAGCCCCAGAGTGCGGGGGCCGCGGAAAAGAGCGCCGCCGCCGCCAAGGCAACTCTTCAAGATGGAGGAAAGGGAGGACGGGTTCCACCTCCGGGGGGGGGGGGGGGGTAGAGGAGGGTGGAGGAAAGGTCGACAGGGAGACGAGGGGGGGGGACTGTTCAGCCTCCAACCTTTTGAAGCCCTGTCGTCGCCAGCAGAAGGGCAGGGTACATTAGCTCTGCTTCTCTCACGTGGGCGGGAGGAAAGACAACAGCAGAGGAGTGAGGAGGAAGGGAGGATAGATAGAGGAGGAGTGAGGAGGCAGGGAGGATAGAGAGAGGAGGAGGAGGGAGGAGAAAGGGAGGATAG
>CM030188.1:12619097-12624097 GCA_017639675.1 Aplochiton taeniatus | reverse complement strand
TTCTCTCTCTCTCTCTCTCTCTCTCTCTCTCTCTCTCTCTCTCTCCCTCACGCATGTTCTTTCTCTACCTGCTTCAGGGTGAGAGAGCGTTAGGGGGCACGTCAACAGATATAGCCTCACGGTCGTTGTTCGTCATCCTCATCATCCTCATCATCATCATCATCATCATCATCGAGCCAAGCACAGCCTTTGTCCTCGCGCCCCGCCTTTCCCCTTAGTGTGCTGGAGCTGGGGTCAGCCTCGTGTCCGCCTGTGTGCGGGGGCGCGCTCCCCCTCCAGTGTGCGTGCGTTGGAGTGAGCAAGAGTGTGCGTCGCCCGGTGGAAACGCTGGACAGTCGGGTTTGTGCGTGCGTGTGTGTCCGTTGGCGAGCCCACTGTCTCACAGTCCCAAGTGGACCGTGTGAAATGTGATGTCATGTCCCAAGTGGACCGTGTGAAATGTGAGTCATGTTCCAACGCGGCAGAGACGATCTAAATGTCACGACGGAGAGGATGGGATGCAAACGCTGAATCCAAGCCCCGCTCCGGGCTCATCCTTCTCTCCTACGGAGTCTCCTCTCCTCTCCTCTCCTCTCCTCTCCTCTCCTCTCCTCTCCTCTCTTCTCCCCCACGTTCCCCCAGGAGGTTCTGTGGCAGGGTAGGGGGGCCGTGACACCCAGGCCATTACCTGGTGGAGGGGGCTGAGGGAGGAGAGGGCGGCCGAGAGAGAGAGTGCTGAGGCGGATGATCCCGCATGGCACGGAGGGTATACACACACACACACCTTCACACCTTCAGACACACACAAGCACACAAATAAAAACACACACGCGCACACACACACACACACACACACACACACACACACACACACACACACACACACACAAGCACACAAATAAAAACACGCGCACACACACACACACACGCACACATATACACAGGTACACAGATGGGCCATGCCTTCTGTGGCTGAGGACTTGACTAAAAAGCAGCATTCAAGCTTGCACATGAAACACACACACACACACACACACACACACACACACACAAACCCCAAAAGCGAACATTGTTCCCGATCCCATCTCCCGGGAACTCCTTTCCAAGCCCTGAAGGTGGAGTGGTAGAGTGTGGCAAGGAGCCCTAGTGGAGCCACGCTTTACCGAGCAGAAGACGGGGCTCTGCCCAACGCTGGGTAGCAGCGTACCAGCGCTGATGCTCCTAGCGGACATTAATGTGACATTTAGTGGATCGGCCCCTTCCCCGGGCCCAGTCTCGGAGGCGCTGTTCCTGGGGGCATATCACGCTCCCCTTCCCCGGCTCTCCCTGGGTGCCCAGGCTCCGTTGCTGTCATGACATTTTTGCGTCGCCACGCTTTCCCGCCATAATCGCAGGCGAATGGGGTGGCCATGGAATCGCGAGAGCGCAGATGGTGTGTGTGTGCATGCGTGTTCGTGTGTGTGTGTGTGTGGACGGCCTCCAGACCTGTGTGTGTGTGTGTGTGTGTGTGTGTGTGTGTGTGTGTGGATGGCCTCCAGACGTGTGTGGGTGAGCGTGTTCGTGTGTGTGTGTGTGTGTGTGTGTGTGTGTGTGGACGGCCTCCAGACCTGTGTGGGCGAGCGCACGGCGGGACACAGAAACACGGGCGATGGCTTCCCGCCCGCGGCCCTGGCGTACGCCGAGGCTTTTTGTCATGGTTTAGGTCTAATCGCCGCCCGTGCCTGACGATTATGCAAATGACGGGAATTGGAGATCTGATGAGCCTGGCCTCCCGGCAGCTCCCGGGCCCCGCGCGCTCCGGGCCTCTGCGGCGACCACAACAACAGTGGAGGTCTAGTAAGGACTGGTAATAGGCCGCGGTAATTGGGAATAGCAACTTCATTAGTGAGTGACAGTGGCAGGAGATAAGACCAGGGAATACTCGCTGGTCGCTGACGCTCAAAACTCATTAAAGTCATTATCACACCAGCCAGCTCCCTATCTTAATTATTACTGTCCTCTGCTCTTCTCGGACTGTTCTTAAATGTGCGTGTGTTTGTACCTTATGTGAGTGTGCGCGTGTGTGTGTGTGTTTGTGTGTGTGTGTGTGTGTGTTAGTTGGTATGTATGATGTAGGAGTGTATTTTATCTGTTTTTTTTCAAGACCTCCGTAATGGCTTGTTTGTCTGCGTGTGTGCGCGCTCATGCGCGCGTGTGTGTGTGTGTGTGTGTGTGTGTGTGTGCGTGTGTGTGGGGGGTGTAGGGTTGGTTCCTTGTGGGAGACGTGTTTGGCCTTGTACAGGGACGACGCTCACACGAGGGAAGGGAGATAATGAGAGGGGGGGGGGGGGGGTAGCAACCTCCTCTGCTTTTGCCCCAATGAATAAGTGCCATCCTCATGGTGGTGGTCTCTGATTGTGTCCCTGGCGGTGAAGGAGATGAGGGGGTTGGCCACCTGGTTAACCCAGGTCTCTCCTCCTCCCTCCCCCAGCGGTTCTCCTTTGATCCTGATCCTGACCTGTGAAGACCCCAAACACAGATTGGTGGAGGAATGTCTCCCCCTGGATGGGGAGGGTCAATGTGGGTAGGTTCCCCCGGGGGTCACTATGGTGGCCGAGGAGGCCCAGGAATTATCCTTTGATCTAAGCACACCGATGATTGTCCTACTATTCCGTCGCACAGTCCCAGGATGTCCTCCTCAAAAGTTTGACTTTTTGGGGCGATGGAATGTGAAAATCGATGTTGTTGAAACTGGCGCAGTAAGAGCATTTGTACCGATCTCTGGAAACCTGAGATGATGTTGAGCAGGCTATGGTAATATCAGAGGATGGTGTGTGTGTGTGTGTGTGGGGTGTGTGTGTGTGTGTGTGTGTGTGTGTGTGTGTGTGTGTGTGTGTGTGTGTGTTCAGCTGTTGAGTTGAGCTGTCCTGGAGATTAATTACTTAACAAGGTACTCCTCTTGTTAGGCTCATCTGTGGCTGCCAGCTTGCAGGATGGACGCAACCAACTTGGCTGGCACAATCACGGATGGAGAGAGTGAGAGAAGGAGATATGGAGAGAGAGAGAGAGAGAGAGAGAGAGAGAGAGAGAGAGAGAGAGAGAGAGAGAGAGAGAGAGAGAGAGAGAGAGAGAGAGAGAGAGAGAGACAGGGAGAGAGAGAGAGAGAGAGAGAGAGAGAGAGAAGATCAAGGGGGGTTTGGGGAGAACAGATTGAGACCCACTGGGCATTAGATGAGTGTGCTAAGCTACGGGGGCTGATGGGTGGAACACAACAGGGATGCATGTTGACGGACAGACGGGCCGGATCAAAGTTAGCATGATATCCCATCACCGTTTTTTAAGGGTCGGATCAAAGTTAGCATGATACCCCATCACCGTTAATTAAGGGTCAGATCAAAGTTAGCATGATACCCCATCACCGTGAATTAAGGGTCAGATCAAAGTTAGCATGATACCCCATTACCGTTAATTAAGGGTCAGATCAAAGTTAGCATGATATCCCATCACCGTTTTTTAAGGGTCGGATCAAAGTTAGCATGATACCCCATCACCATTAATTAAGGGTCAGATCAAAGTTAGCATGATACCCCATCACCGTGAATTAAGGGTCAGATCAAAGTTAGCATGATACCCCATCACCGTTAATTAAGGGTCGGATCAAAGTTAGCATGATATCCCATCACCGTTAATTAAGGGTCAGATCAAAGTTAGCATGATACCCCATCACCGTTAATTAAGGGTCAGATCAAAGTTAGCATGATACCCCATCACCGTTAATTAAGGGTCAGATCAAAGTTAACATGATACCCCATCACCGTTAATTAAGGGTCAGATCAAAGTTAGCATGATACCCCATCACCGTTAATTAATGGTCAGATCAAAGTTAGCATGATACCCCATCACCGTTAATTAAGGGTCAGATCAAAGTTAGCATGATACCCCATCACCGTTAATTAAGGGTCAGATCAAAGTTAGCATGATACCCCATCACCGTTAATTAAGGGTCAGATCAAAGTTAGCATGATACCCCATCACCGTTAATTAAGGGTCAGATCAAAGTTAACATGATACCCCATCACCGTTAATTAAGGGTCAGATCAAAGTTAGCATGATACCCCATCACCGTTAATTAATGGTCAGATCAAAGTTAACATGATACCCCATCACCGTTAATTAATGGTCAGATCAAAGTTAGCATGATACCCCATCACCGTTAATTAAGGGTCAGATCAAAGTTAGCATGATACCCCATCACCGTTAATTAAGGGTCAGAACAAAGTTAGCATGATACCCCATCACCGTTAATTAAGGGTCAGATCAAAGTTAACATGATACCCCATCACCGTTAATTAAGGGTCAGATCAAAGTTAGCCTGATACCCCATCACCGTTAATTAAGAGTCAGATCAAAGTTAACATGATACCCCATCACCGTTAAGGTAGACAATCATCTCCACTGTTGACCTTTGTGACACCATCATATCCTCCCCCTGATAGCCTCCCACCCAAGAGTTCACAACGGGAGCCAAGATGGCCGCCCCCTGACTGCCCCCCCCCCCCAATCCTCTTCCCTCCCCCCGTCCCGTCCTACCACCAGTAGCCACCAAGCCAGCAGCCAGTGATCTGTGAACATTGTCCGAGATCAGTCCCTGAACTGGGCCAACAGAGCAAAGGCCGGGGACATCTTTACATCTCACAGTGGGGCTGATTGGCATTTGCTGTTGTTTTAGAGGGGTTGAGGGAGAGGGGCTGTGGGGTGAAAGTTCAAAAGAGGGTAACTAGTAGTCCTGCAGTGTGGGAGTCTGGCCCGGGCACATCCCTCCTAGTTGGAAATCAGAATGGATCGCCTTTTCCGGCGAGGATCAATTCGCCGCAAAGTAATGAGTGAGTGGCATTTAGAAGCAGGACTGTGTGGGTGGTCTGTGTGAGTGTGTGTGCGTGCCCAGGCCCTCCGCGTTGCCGTGGTCTGTGTTGGCGTCCCCCTCCCCAGCTCTCGGGGGATTCCAGTGAGCGGCGGCGGCGGCGGCGGGCAGTGGGTCTTTA
>CM030188.1:12609097-12611597 GCA_017639675.1 Aplochiton taeniatus | reverse complement strand
GGGTCCGGCTTCAAGAGAGGCCTCTTAATGAGAGCTCTCTGCCGCTCGCTAGTTGCTCTGCAGACGTTTTGTTCTGAAAATAATGCAGGCGCTCCCGCATTACCGCTGAATTTAATTACACATGGAGTGCGACGGAGGAGAAGTCTATTCGTTAATTGCCAATGTAGGGGCTGTACTGTGGAGCACGCGTGGTACGAGAGATTAATAATGCATGGCCAAGTGGACGGCAGTGTCTTGTACATTTTCTTTGCCAGCCACTTCAACCTGCTTAGTTTTTTGTTTAGTTTTTTGTATTAAATACCCCCCCCCCCCCCCCCCCCATATATCATAACTTAATGGTCGGAGGGCAATGCAATATTAATGTGGGGGTGATTATGAGAGTGGTGGCAAGTGCTTTTTGGGAGGAAAATTAGCCATGGGTCTAAAATGAGGCCATTGCACCTCGCCTTCTCAACAGCCGCGTTGCCAGGGCCAATTTAAGTGGATCTAGTCAGGGGACTTTGGAGCAGTTGTTCTGGGTTATGGGGGTGGGGGGGGGGGGGGGGGGGGGTTTGTCCCGCGCTAACGGAGGTTGTTTCCTGCTTCAAACCGTCCTCAGAACCAGACTTACGACAGACAGTGGGTTTGGTGTCCGTGCTGTCGCTGCCACACGCTGGCTCACCGTTCAGTCACTCTCTCTCTCTCTCTCTCTCTCTCTCTCTCTCTCCCTCTCTCTCTCCCTCTCTCTCCCTCTCTCTGCCTCTCTCCTCCCTCTCTCTCCCTCTCCCTCTCCCTCTCCCTCTCTCTCTCTCTCTCTCTCTCTCTCTCTCTCTCTCTCTCTGTTGGTCTCATCCCCGTTCTCCCCCGTCCCGATTCGTCTCACTCACACAAAGGCAAATTGCTCGTCTGTCTGTCTTTATTCCCATCTCGCCTTTTCTTCTCATTATTCCTTCACTTTCTCTCTCTTCTTTTGTCTTTATATTCATGAGCACAGTCTCCCCCTCTTTTCCCTCCTCCCCTCTTCTCTCTCCCTCTCTCTTTCTCTCCCTCTCGATTTGCTCCATGCAGCATGCCTTACTGCTCTCCCAAGCTCTCCCAAGGGGGAGGGGGGGGGGGGGGGAGGCTATTGAGATGGAGAGCTGATGTTTAGGCTCATCTACAAGCAGATTTCATGTGTTCCAATTATTTTCTCTCTCTCTCGCTCTCATTTCTTGAGGTGGTGGGGGTGGGGTGGGGGGGGTGGGGTGGGGGGGTGGCGGCAGCAGCCTAACGGCCGTATTCAGCATACATGAGCCTGTTTAAATTCATGAGGTCAGCTCCAGTACGTGCTGTAATTGGAATCATTTACGCGGGCCCTCAGAGACGTTTCCTCGGCCTCGGCCATGTCACTCAGACGACGGCGCCATGGCGTCTGGGAACGCTCCGCTGAGGCTGCGCCACGCTGTTGTCGGGCCGACCTTGGTGCGGCGGCGGCGTGTGTGTGGTCGCGCGTCGTGTTGCAGGCCCGCGCAGGCAGGACTCCCTCTCGTGTGTGACGACTCGACAAGGCTGGATTTTCTGCCGAGAGATCGGTTTTGCGAACAGCGATCGGACAAATGTCCGTCCAATTGAGTGATCTCTTCAACGCGGCACCGTGTGAGGAGTGAGGTGTAATTAATGTCAAAGAAGACAGGGAGACAGACGGGGAAAAAAACGTCGACAGCGTTTTTGCCGAGGGCCGTGGCAAGCGGTGGAGGCTTTTCAGATTTGAGTGGGTGACACCACTCCTAAACCGTGGCAGACACCCACTGCTGTTACACACTCCAGTCTTCCCTGGCCCTCGCCTATTTTGTGGAGCTCAGCGCTCTCTAACTATGGCTCCCCAATGGTCACGCTAATTACAGCCGGCGTAGGAAGTTCCCTGCTGTAAGAGCCGGGGGGGTCGACGGCGGTTAGCGGGCGGCGGTGATCCCTCGCCAGTGCACGCCCCCGTCAGCGCGACTGGCCGTCGAGGCAAAAGGCAGATGCGCTCATCGCTCCCACATCAAATGGAGCTCACGTCAGTGCGAACACAGTTTTACTTTTAATCATGGCGTGTCCCCGCAGAGGGAGCCCCCCGTGGAGAGGAGGCGGGAGGGATTTGAGGGCACGGTGGTTTGACAGCAAATCCCCTAATAACAATGGGCTTTCCTGCAGTGCCTCTCGTGGTCTGCCCGGCAGTCTGCACCTCTCTCTCTCTCTCTCTCTCTCTCTCTCTCTCTCTCTCTCTCATACAAAATATCTCTCCCTCTCTCTGTCTTCAACATAGTCTCCTGTGTTTCCGGAGATAAATGGTGTCCACTGGTTCGTTTGAGCCAGGAATAAATAGCGGGATATTCTCAAAGGAATCCAGAGGCTTGGGAGTGCCCACCTCCCCTCTCATTACAGCCAGAGACGGTGGGCTGCAGACAGGACAGGGATGATAAAAGATGGCATTGGATCACAGTTCAAAGGGATTGAAAGGAGATGTGCAGAAACATGAATAAAACAGATTTCCATAAAA
>CM030188.1:12595575-12608997 GCA_017639675.1 Aplochiton taeniatus | reverse complement strand
GGGAAAAGGCTCCAAACAATCCTCCTCTCCCGGTGCTCCGACTCCCTCATCTCCCCCCGGCTTCCCCTCCGCCTGTGTCTCTCCCATCGCGTCTCAGCGGTACTGACAGGACATTGGTCTGCGCCAGTCCCTCAAGGAGGGTTCCTTGGAGTGACGCTACATAAAGTTGCCATCTGTTGGAAGCCCAGTTACAGCTCCGCGTTCTGCTGGCGCCCATAGGCCTGTTGCTCTGTCACACCCTGCCTTGTCTGCCTGCAATCACCCTCCCAGAGGACAGGCTCAGACCGTATGTGTGTGTCGTGTGTGTGTGTGTGTGTGTGTGTGTGTGTGTGTGTGTGTGTGTGTGTGTGTGTGTGTGTGTGTGAGTATGCATGGGTAGGGGCGAAAGGGTAGAACGGTGTAAGACCGATAGTGAGAGGACACTGTCTTTAAGGAGATGATAACGTCCAGCTGAAGAGAAAGTGAAAGGGGAGAGGACAGACCAGTCGATGTTATGTCATTGAACTGCAACTGTTTATACTGAGGGCTGCAACGGGCACACACACTCACACACACTCACACACACACACAAATAGATCAGGAGGAGCCATCCATTCCAGCCAGGGAGGTTGCATGTTTTATGGTACCCCAATGGGACATATTGGCAAAACAACTTACCTGTATTACTTGCAAGTATCTTCACACCTACCCAACCAAACACACACACACACACACACATACACACACACACACACACACACAGACAACATTACAACACACACACACACACACCAACAGATAAGTATTACCTAAATATTATACACACACACAGTGTGCTTTGATGATTGCAGCAATACCCAGAGCTCATTCAGCCATTAGCAACGTTGTTTTCAGCATCATAATGGTCTGAGCCGGTGTGTTGCCGGGAGGGCAGGACTTCAAATGAGGGCTGAACAGATGAGAATGAAACCAGTGTAAACATGGTCGATGCACATTGAAGCAGGTGCTGGCTGAAAGAATAGAAAAGATCGAAATGTCAATTGTAAATATGGTATTGGGTGTGGAACAACTCGGACTAAGTGTTGTTTTAGATAAACAGAATGTCTTCATTGCCTTTTGGAGAGAATAAAGATAGAGAAAGAAAACAGTGGGCAGTATGGCTCTGTCCGTAGTGGATCGGCAATTAAAACGAAAGCAAAGGCCCGTCCACAACAAAAAGTCTACATGTGTGGTCCATTGATTATTTCCCTCCACAACGCCGACATCTTGCATTTGTTGGGGGGGGGGGGGGGGGGGGCTTTCTAATCAATTGATGCGGGAGGTCAGTCTCCACTCAATGAACAGAAAGCAGGGGGTTGGAGGGGGAAGAAAATGTGAAGAACTAGAAAAAGAAAGCAAAAAAACTGCTGAACAATTGGCATGAAATGAAGTGTCGTCAAAGCCGCTGCTTCGCCGAGCAATAAACAGGTCTAGTGGAAAGTGATTTATTGTTTCAGCGGGGGGAGGGCGGGGGCTTTGGGGGGGGGGCTGTATTGTACGGGTTGCCACGGAGCCTTATCGCGAACATTCCTCCAACATGGAGTCCTAATCATGGGTCGGCTGGTTACGCGCCCAGCCCCTCCAGGCTGTCTGACATCTCCCTTTCCCTTCCTCCCTCCCTCTGGCTCTCACCTGCTGGTTATTATTCCTCTCCCTCTGCCACTGGTCTGTCTCTCTTTTCTCTTTCTCTCTTCTGAATGTCATTGTTACTCTCTCGAAAACGTTTGCTTTCTCCCTCGCTCTCTCTCAGTCACTCTCTCTCTCTCTCTCTCTCTCTCATCTCTCCTCTCTCTCTCTCTCTCTCTGTTATTCACGTTGTTCCGTCTCTTTGTCACCCTGTCTTTTTTCCTTTTCAAGTGATCCCTCCAACCTTTCCTTCATTCTTCCTCCGCTGTTTTCTTGGAACTAGTGACACCCCCCGTCCTAATACTCCCCCCCCCCGCCCCCCCCCCCCCCCCCCGCCCCCGCCCCCCGCCCCCTTGCTCGCTGGCTCCAGATGAGAGGAACAGAGAGGGGTCTTTGTATTCAAATTGACTTGCCTCTGTTTGCCAGGGCAAGGCAGGTCTGCCACAGCCCGATCGTTTGTCATGTTGCTGGGCCAGAACACACTAGCCTCTGCCCCCCCTCCTCTGCACTCTGTCTGGGGGCACGCAGGCAGACACAAAGTGGACATCACTGTCTCTGTGTTTCCAGGGAAATGTAAGTAAGTGGAGGAAGGCTTCTTTACAGTATGGTATGTTTGGTGTGAGGTGTGAGGTGTGTTCAGCTGAATGCAATTAGTCTTACTGTCTGATGCAGAACGTTTAAGGCAATGGCGGTTAACAGTAAGCATCAAGCTTTTAGTTGGCCTGCAGCGTCAGCAGCGTCCATTCTTCCTGGTGCTGCGTGACGTCCCTGGGTGATAAGGACGACCTTCAAACCCCCCAGGGGTCAGAGGTGGATGATGCCCGCTCATCATTGGCTCATCAGTGCTCCATCTCAGGCTCGTTGAGCAGCTGCCTCCACTTTATGACCTCCCCCAATTTGATGACGGCAGTTTTTTTTTTCCTCATTCACACTGAGAACACAGTGCACCCCTCAACCTCTCTCTCTCTCTCTCTCTCTCTCTCTCTCTCTCTCTTGGTCCGTATCTTGATTAGCGTGCATGCATGCTATTAAGTCCACTTCCCCTCATTCTTTTACTCCTGTCACAAGAGAGAGAGAGAGAGAGAGAGAGAAAGAGGAGGAGGAGGAGAATGAACTTTAATGGCCAGACGAGCCGGACGCACGCTATTGATGAGTCACAGCCTGGAAGCAGAGACGAAAGCGAGAGGGGGGTGAAGGGACGAGTGGAGGGAAGGGTTTAGGAGGGGAGAGAATTTGATGGGAACACGGAGGGCAGGGTGTAAAAGATGTACGTGCGTGTGTGTGTGTGTGTGTGTGTGTATGTGTGTGTGTGTGTGTGTGTGTGTGTGTGTGTGTACGTGACAGATTAAGCTACGGCATGCACCGGCAGGTTGAGGGGGAGGGGGGGCTGTTCGCTGGCGCGTAGACGGGCCGATATGTGCCCGGGCAGAGATACGACGACCGTAAAATGGGAGACGGCGAGACAGAGAGCGTTCCCGGGGATGAGGACGTTGGGACAGCACACTCTTCAGCTTCAGCTCGGTCACAAAGCCACGCTGGAGCCTGCCAGACGCCCATGGAACATCAAAGCGCCCGTAACGTTCTCATACCCCCCCCCAACTCCACCCCCCACCACAGCCAAATTGGGTCATTCCGGAACTGCGGGCTAAAGCCGCGCTAAATCGCACTTATTCCAGCGGCACGCCATCGCCCTCCCACCCCCCAAAAAAAAAATATGCTCTTAAACCACCCCTGCACCGTCGACATGTTTATACATAAGAGGCATTAGTATTTTGTTGTGGTGCGGCGACGCTTCAAGGATAAGGAGGTAAAATAGCATTAGCGGCGAGGATTTATGGCTGTCTGCGAGCGGGGGGGACTCTAGAATGCCCTTATTGCGTTAGGGCATGGCGTTATTGTTATTAATTGTGCCAATAACGGCTTATTAAGGCCCCCTGTGGAGAGCACACGACAGCAGCTCTTCCTCTTCCCGTGTCTGCTGGCCTCGGCAGCAGTTGGACTGCACGACAGCTCCCCCCGTGGCACTTTGGGGAACAGCGGCGTCTCCACTGGCATTGAGTAATAAGGGCTGCTCTGTTGCAACCCAGCAGCAGGCTAACTGCTTCTTAGCTGAGAGACACACTTTGCAACAAAGCTAACAGGGGAGGCTTAGGTATATCAGAGTCGGGTAACTTGCACCCCTTTTCTCACACACACACACACACACACACTCTCATTCCCACACGAACACAAACACTATTGCCAGCTTCGCCAAGTGTTGCCATAGTGACAGCGGCTGTTGTCTTTTTTAAATGCAACGCAGTGCCAAGGTTGGGTGGCAGAGGGGGCAAGAGAGGATTTCTAACGCCGGCGTCGCCTGCCAACACACGGTGTGCACTAGAATGCTAGTGATCTGACCGGCCTGCACAGCCAATAAGACAGAGGGGGGGAGAGAGAGAGTTAGAGAGAGAGAGAGAGAGAGAGAGAGAGCATGTGGGAGGAAGACGTATGAAAAGATGAGGGGAGAGGGAGGGAAGGAGGGAAGCAGGGAGGTGACAAAAGGCAAAGTAAGAGAGAGTCACGTTGTGCTAGGTGAAGAGAGAGAGAGAGAGAGAGAGAGAGAGGTGGGGGAGAGAGAGAGACTAGGAGAGAGAGAGAGAGAGAGAGAGAGAGAGAGAGAGAGAGGGAGGGAGAGAGAGAGGGAGAGAGAGAGAGAGAGAGAGAGAGAGAGACTAGGAGAGCGACGGGGAGTCCTTTTATTAAAAGTTTGTGAGAGAGCAGCATGAGAAGAAAAGACAGACAGTGAAATGGAGAGAAATAGTTAATGAGAAAGAGAAAGAGAGAAAGGGGGATGAAAGAGACAACGAGATAGAGCAAAGGAGGGTATCAGAAAGACAGAGAATCAGAGGTAATGGGGGGATGAAGGATAGGAGCAGAGAAGAGAAGAGGCCGGTGTATGGGGATGACTTCCTCTCCTTCATTAAGTCGACAGAATAAAGTGCATGCATCAACCCTTACATGGATTTCCTGCAGGATACAAACATTTGATTGGCTCTGGGGAGGAGCACTGAGGGGTGAATTACAATGTGAAACATTGTAGAGGGGTCTGTTACTCAGGTTACATGACATCATCACTCTTGGACCAAATTTATTGCTCGTCAGAAATCAAGATGGCAGCCACAAGGTCACTGACTCTAAGGTAAGTTTTCATGTATTCGTTTTTTCACGTTAGCTACATGTTTGAGGATGTTCTTAATTGAACATTTTTTTTATGATATTCTATGTTTATGTTGATAAGTAATAAAAGCTATATTCACAGTTTGGATAATCGGACATAAAATGTCTGTATCCCTGGGGATACATTGTCCGGTTGGGGTTATAAACAGGGCTAGAAACCACTTAAGATTGTTTGGAGACCTGTACTGCACAGACAATTAATATAATTATATTGTAGTAATAAATGCATAATGTTTTTAGTGAATTTCTGTGAGGGACTCCTATGGTAGAAGGAAGTGGTTGAAGGCGTAGTTTTGCCCCCTGTTGATTGGTCCCCTTCCGATATGGGATCATCAAGTGTGGATGGAGAGGATGATATAGAGGCAGAGGGACTGATGGAAGAAAGCAGACGCAGTGACAGTGGCAGCTCCAGTGATGAAGCAGATGGCACAATGGAGACTGTCAGCAGGGAGGACAGTAGCTTGAGTGACGAGCCAGAGGCAGGAGCACACCAAAACAAAAGAAGAACACACCATAGGCAGTCAGTTGTACTAAAAATAACTGCAAATTGTTATTTACAGTAAAGGAGTAATGCAGTAGTTAATTCTTTTAACGTTGTGAAATATGCCTTTAATCTTTCTTCAGTTGGTGAGAGAGAGAGAGAGAGCGCCAGTCGACCTCCAGTCCCTTCAACGCACCAGACAGGTTCTCCGCTCCGCTGACGTACTTCTCCAAATTCCTCGGCAACCATTGCTTTGAGATGATTGCTGGGCAAACCAATTTGTCCTCCTGCCAAGTCATAGGAGGCAGCCTCCATGCCACAAAGCCACGGAAATCAAAGGCCTCATTGGAAGGCAGTTGGTCGTGGGGTTAAAATGCCGGCGGTGGAAGACTACTGTGCTGCTGACACAGGATATGACACGCTGGCTGATGTCACGCCACTCAGGCGCTTCGAATGTTTACCCAGGATGCTCCACTTCCCAAAACAGCGTGGCCTTTGACGCCATTGAAGGAAGGCTGGTGAAAATACGCCCTGTGCCTCACCACATGAGGAGCAGTGCAGAGAAATAGGAAGTGAGAACCAATTCTCAGGAGATGAAAGGATGTTTCCGTACGAAGGCAAAGAAGCTGATGGTGTGAGGCAGGATCCCCCTCGCCAAGCCAGGAAACAGTGTTTTAAGATGTTTGCTCGAGCTGGGGTGTCTGGCTGTGTGTATGGCTTCATGGTGTCTTCATTTGATGGTGCTACTTGCGTTCCTAATACAGAGCTTGGGTGCCACTGTTGTTCTAGGATTATGCAAAACAGAGCCAAACAAGAAACACCACAGTGTTGTCTACTTTGACAGCTTCTTCACCTCTCTGAAGCGAATAAATGTTGAGTGGAGACGGGGCTAAGAAGAAGAGGAAGAGGATGGGGACGTCCTCGGGAGAGGAAGAGGCGGCTACGACTATGGCGTGGCTAATGAGGAGCAGCTCGCCGTGACCACGTGGGCAGACCAAACAACAGTGACCTTGGTAAGGTCCGGCGCGTCTGTCAACCCTGTGGTGGAAGTCAAACGCTTCTCCGAGGAACAGACAAAAAAAAAGGCGGATACATGTTTCTTGCCCGCACAGGAGGGGTGGATCTTGGACGCCGTAATGATCGCCCTCCATCGCCCTCCCACCAAGTCCGACCAGTGTGATCTGAGCCGGTTCTGGCCGCTGACCGCCGCTGCTCGCAACCACGCTTGGCTGTGCCGTGGCCCCGACGTAGCGGCACTGGAGGGGAAGAGAAGTTAAAGGTCTTCAGGGTGGACGTAGCTTTAGCACTGATCTCTCCTGTAAGGGAGACAGAGAGGGCGTCCCTCTAAAGGGGAGGAGGACGGCCCACCACCAACAAAGGTCATCAAGCAGCCAGCGGTCCCACGGGACGTGACTGGGCTGACCCCTTCCCTGTCCCGTTGGAGAAAGGTCGCTGCAGGGTGTGCCCAAAATGGACACGTGTGGCGAGTGTTAAAGGGAGGCTATGCGTCGTGACAGGCCCACGTGCTCGGAATTGATTTTGTTCCGTTCCCTCCCGATAAGGTGTTGGCTTTGAGACATGGTGTTTCCAGTTATCAGGGGGGTTACAGTTATCAGGGGGGGGGGGGGGGGGTTCAAGACCAAACGGACAAAGGTTTTGAAGATGTTCTTTTGTATATTAACTGTCTACATAAAGGAGTGACACTAAATTCGATGTGTTACTAATGTTTCAAAGTTGTATTACAAATCGATACTAGCTTTGTCAAATATGATTAATTTTTGTTCAAATTGTACACCCTAAATAGACAACGTGTTCCAGGAGCTAGAAAGTGTCAAAGTGAAAATAAAAGTCACACTTTAAAAAAATCATGGAATTGTGAGCCCCAAGATGTTAGGGAAACGCACTTAAAGGGAATTATGACCATTTTAAGACCTGTCCAGCACCTGCACACTGAGTGTCAGCACTCATCATAAAAATGCCCCCTCTCTCTCTCCCTCTCTATCTCCCTCTCTTTCTCTCTCTCTCCCTCTGTCTCTTTCTGTCTCTTTCTCCCTCCCTCTCTCTATTTCTTCCTAGCCGGTCAGACTCGACACCGTTCGCTCCATTCAGTCGCCCTGCCATGCGTGCCCTTGATGAGTGTGGACTCTAAACAGGCCGACATATGATTTGATGCCTTTATCACAAACCCAGGCGTCTTTATGTCCAGTTCCTTGTGACAGTCTGCAGGGTATGCAATAGTGAGACTACAATAACCATCATTTCTGGGCTCACCCGCAGAGTTGTTTTGCAGTCAAGTACCTCCCTTGCTTGCTTCTTGCTATTTCTGCACCAAGCACCATTTCTGCACACACACACACACACACACACACACACACACACACACACACTACCACTCCCTTCTAACAGCCTAAGCCTATCTTCAGCCAACACGCACACACACACACACACACACACACACACCACATAGCAGGGCCTAATAGATTTGAAAATTGACTTCTCTCCTCTAATGACTCAGCCTTTCTCTCATCCCTCCTTCAATTATCTCTTATTAGTCTGTGATCTGACTGATCTGTACTATTGGGAAGGATTTAGATGTCAGACACTTCTCCACCTACACACACACACACACACACACACACACACACACACACACATTAGCACAGGCATAAATACTATCAGACCATGCACATAAGAACAGACACACTCACAGCTAGACACAGACTAGACCTGTTTTTCTCATACAGCTTTATCAGCTTTGTCAATTAGTTAAACTGGCTAAATAAATGCCAAATGTTTATTATCAGCCTGTTGTGTTGTCAGCGCCGTCTAACAATGTTGCGGTTGTTTGTAGTAGTCAGCCTACTAGTAGTAGCGACTATCACACACTGCACTCCAGTGATCTTTTGTATTAAAAGTCAAGTCATTGAGGAGTGAGAGACTTTTCTAGCTACGGGTTTTGAAATTTCATAACACTGTAATTACATCAATATTTTTTATTAGCCTTGCTAGGTGCTACTATCATTCTAGTATTGTTGGTGGGTTAAAAATGGAGGCAGTTGACTTCATATTCTAGTGTTTAGCAATCTCAGTGACAGGTTAGGGTCAGTGTTAATTATAATACCGTTGTTTGATTGAGTCATATTCTTAGTCATTTGACTAAAATGTCCTTAAAATGTAGTCCAATTTTGGTCATGCCATTCAGATACGTTTCAGTCAATAATACATTCACAAGTTTAGTCTACAAACGATATCCCATTTTTGTCATTCTTGTTCCGGTCTTTTCATCTGAATTAAAATAATTCCAGAGATTCACATTTTTTCTTCCTGGGGTTACAGCTGTCAGGGCCATAATAACCAACGTATGTCAACAACCTGTTGTTCACAAGCTCTTTTTTCCAACTCGCTAATTGTGACTGCATTGCGTGTCAGAGGATGTCAAAATTACCTTTGTTAGCCGGTGGTTGTCAATGATGACTTGGTAGCAGCAGTTGCATGGTTATTATTGGAGCGTATTTTTTGTCAAGTCATCGTCATGGTTGACTAAATAAAAAAAAACACTTTGTCGACTAGTTTCTTCGTCATCAATTTTGTCGACGGAGTGAACACTTGTTAGGGTGATGATCGATAGATTGGTAGATGGGAAAAGTGCAGTAAGCTATTTGTCCTTATGTCATTAATGAGGGGCAGTTCTGGTTGTTCACTGAAGACTCTTTTGGCATTCGTTGTGGCAAGACAGCTTGTGAAATGGCTGCGTTAGGGATGGTTCTAGCATGTAGGATCTATATGTACCTTTCTCCTTTTAGGACCAAGCAATAATATGTGTGCTCCCCCGTGAACTTCGAATGCCAGCTCATGTATTTTACGCTGACGTTGCCTGCCTGTATAAAGCCAGTTAGACAGCAGCATAAATCCCACCTACCAACATAGGGAGGAGTATGGAATCTCTCTCTTCACCTAGCACACTGTGGCTCACTCTCTTCACCTAGCACACTGTGGCTCACTCTCTTCACCTAGCACACTGTGGCTCACTCTCTTCACCTAGCACACTGTGGCTCACTCTCTTCACCTAGCACACTGTGGCTCTCTCTCTTCACCTAGCACACTGTGGCTCACTCTCTTCACCTAGCACACTGTAGCTCTCTCTCTTCACCGAGCACACTGTGGCTCTCTCTCTTCACCTAGCACACTGTGGCTCTCTCTCTTTACCTAGCACTGTGGCTTTCTCTCTCTCTTCACCTAGCACACTGTGACTCTCTCTCTCTCTTCACCTAGCACACTGTGACTCTCTCTCTTCACCTAGCACACTGTGACTCTCGCTCCCTTCACCTAGCACACTGTGACTCTCGCTCCCTTCACCTAGCACACTGTGACTCTCTCTCTCTCTTCACCTAGCACACTGTGGCTCTCTCTCTTCACCTAGCACACTGTGACTCTCTCTTACTTTGCCTTTTGTCACCTCCCTGCTTCCCTCCTTCCCTCCCTCTCCCCTCATCTTTTCATACGTCTTCCTCCCACATGCTCTCTCTCTCTCTCTCTCTCTCTCTCTCTCTCTCTCTCTCTCTCTCTCTCTCTCTCTCTCTCTCTCTCTCTCTCTCTCTCTCTCAGGTATCTGACTCTTTTTCTCAATGGACACGCTCTCTCTGTTTTTCCTCCCACGTCTTGTAGTAAGTCATCTCACCTTCTCTCCATCTTCTTTTCTCTGCTTCCCTCCTTCCTCTCTCCCGGCTGTCACCTCATTTGTTTTCTTACTGGACTACTTCCTCTTCATCCCTCTCTTTGTAGCTCGTCTCCCCTGCCCCTTTTTCTGTTATGGTGCTGCATGCCTCCAACCCCACCTCCATCTGCTTCCTTTTCTCATCTGCCTTCTTCCCTGCATCTCTATTTGCTATATATATTACCGCCTATCTCCCTCCATCTCTCCCTCCCAGTCTCCCTCCTTCCATCTCCATGCCTCCTGCCTTCTTCCTGACCTCTTCCGCTTTCCTTTGCTCTCCCCTCGTCAGCTCACCATCTTTCCTCCAGGCCCCTATTACCCCCCTCCCTCCTCCCCCTAGCCTTCCCCTGACCCCTGCCTCCCCTCCCTAGGCCTGATGGGTATGGAGTGCTGATGTTGTTCTGCCGGGCTGTCTGATTAGAGCAGCCCCGCCCATCCCTTTCCCTCTCCTTCCGACTGAGCCCTGGCCCTCCGGTTGGGGTCCAGAAGAGGGTTGGACAGATTTCTTCTCTCTTTCTCTCTCTCTCTTTCCCTCTCCCTCTCAGTCTTTCTCTCTTTCTCCCTCCCTCTCTATCTCTCTCCATTTCTTTCGTTTGTTTCTGATTGCCTGCCGGTAACAACAGCTGTGGAGCCGAGGAGGAAAGGTGAAGGAGCAAGTGTCACTCCTTCCTCGCCTGCAGCTATGACAGGAATGCCTCTGTCTTCTCTCTTCCACCACTCTCACTCTGCCTCTCTCACCCCAAACAACTCTTCTCATCAGACAAAGGGAGGGAGGGAGAGAAAGAGAGAGAGCGACACAGAGAGCGACACAGAGAGAGAGAGAGAGAGAGAGAGAGAGAGAGAGAGAGAGAGAGAGAGAGAGAGAGAGAGAGAGAGAGAGAGAGAGAGAGAGAGAGAGGGAGAGAGAGAGAGAGAGAGGGAGAGGGAGAGAGAGAGAGAGAGAGAGAGAGAGAGAGAGAGAGAGAGAGAGAGAGAGTGGGGGGGTGGGAGGGGGAGAGAGAGCACCTAGCCAGCTGGTTTTGTGTCTGTCAGGCAGGCTGACAGGCTGACAGGCTCCTCCAGACTCCATCTCTGTTCTGTCCGGGTGTGCACTGTTGACTGGTGGCCTGGGCCAGGGGGTGGGGATGGCTGTTGGTGTGTACTGTTGACTGGTGCCCTGGGCCAGGAGGTGGGGATGGCTGTTGGTGTGTACTGCTCCCATGGGGTCCACACACACACACACACACACACACACACACCTAAACAGCAAGTGTGAAACGCACACCCGTCTTATAGATGTGACACACATACACATGGGGGACGGTAGAAAATTTGTATTTGTCGTTTTCTGTAAGTCCGTTTCATTGAGATAAGTTGCGCCGAGCGTAAGTGTAATGCCGTTTCAAACAAGCAGAGGGCCACGGCTTTGGAGAACAAAACTACACTGCGCTCCTTTAGCAAGGCGGAGAAGCCTATGAAGAAGAAGAAGATTAGAGAGAGAGAGGAAGAGTTAGCCCTCTCCTCTCTTTTCAAGAGAACGTAATGCCTCTTGGCATCTGTGAAACCTCTTTCTTCTGTATCAGGGAGACAGGAGTGGCAGGAAGGAGGACGGAGAAGGAGGACGAGAAAAGAGGGATGAACGGTGTGTGTGTGTGTGTGTGTGTGTGGGGGGGGGGCTCTCTATGAAATCAGCTCCACTTTGGATTGATCCTCTCAGGGAGCCCACGGAAGCGCCTGTGTGATAGCCCGCTCCCCCCTCCTTTCTCTGACGAGATATAATTTCTTGAAGTTGTCGGGGGTGCAGAGCCCCTCATGGGCCTGGCATGTTGGGAAAGCCTCGTCACGTCGATTCATTTGACATGTGAGGTGCTGTACAGAATGTTATTGGCCGTCGTGCCGCTCTCTTCTCACTTGATGTCAAATCAGGCGGACGGCATGGAACACATATTCCCCTTGACAGGGAACACATGTGTCTCTGTACGGTGCTCATCCCGGCTTTTCAATTTGATACGAGGCGATGTGATTCATGCTCAGGCATACAAAACGAAGCACAAAAAGGGGCCAACAAACCTGGAACCAATTTAAGTCACTTGCTCGTCTTTCATTTGGAAAATGTGAGGATTCTAAAAAGCTGTTCCCTCCGTTTAGCCATGCGGCGGCGTGGCTAATTAAACACAAAATGGCCGCTATTTGTTGGGGTGTTTGTTTTCCAGAGGAGTGCTCAGGGAACATGATTGCTCACGGTGGCGTGGCCTTGTAGCCGGCTGTTCTGAGATGTCTCCTCAAATTCAGGATGAAATGTGTGTTTCTCGGCTCTCGTTAGCGAGCTAATTTACCTCATTAGCTGCGCCGCATACAGACGGCTGCCTGCTTCGGAAATTAGCTAATGGTCGTGGCGCCGAAACATTGTTGCTCGGGCCATGTAACGGTGATTGTGGAGTATCACGGCCGCCTGGTTCATTTCAAATCATGACCGGTGGGGGTGGAGAGGGATGGCTGATATCGTGTAATTAGACAGCCATCTGCTATAAACAGTGGGAATTGTTTTTGCACCTTCTGACCTGACATAAGCACTTCAAATGCACTTCATAAAGGTTACACGACTTGTTTCCATGGTGACAAATCTGCATAACCTTTTGCACTGTACACTGATTGCCCATCTTTCTTGACGGGCGGTACAATGTTTCGCTCTCGGCAGACTTGAAGTTGTTGGATGTTTATTTAAGAATCTGAATGGGCAATAAGGCCAGGGGCCGGCCCCTTAATGTTATCAGGCTACATTCAAACACGCGATGGGTCGCGAAATGACCCAGAGCTAAGGACGTCTGCTTCCCTCGCTGTGTGTGCTGACCTCGGGCTCATACGTGTTGCTCCAGCCTGGCTTTGGCAGCACCACGTTCCCCTTAGCCATGTCTGCATGCAGAGAGGGATTCTATTTGAGAGCTGCAGTGTTACACTTACGCTGCCCCGAGCGGAAGTCAACACGAGAAGTCGACGTGGGCATGCCACAGACCCATGGAGTTCACATATGGAAATGCAAATTAGCCCGGAGGCCACGATTTAGTCGGGAAGAGGTTTTTTGACCCTCACTCGTGGTCGGTGATCAACACTTCTATGCCGAGATTGAAGAACAGTGTGAAGGGAAATATGTTTTTTCTGTTTTTTATTCAGTGCCCCCGGAGGAGGGAGGACTGTAGTGCCATGTGAGGGAGGCACCTCATTGTTGTTGGCCTTTGACAGGGACTCTGTCTAGGCTGTCTTTTGACCGTACACTCGTGCTCGAGGCCGCCTTCCACTGCCACCACTGGGCCACAATACAGTGTCCCCCCCCTCCCTTCCTAACTTCAATTCACAGACAGTGTGCTCAAAGTCCTCTCGCTTCAGTCAG
>CM030188.1:12565575-12590575 GCA_017639675.1 Aplochiton taeniatus | reverse complement strand
GATTTCTTTGGCCCTTACGAGGGACTTGGAGTGACCGCACGTCGGTGTGTGTTTGTGTGTGTGCCAAGAGTGCATTGAGTTTTTTATTTTAACTTTTTTTGACTTCTCTGTGACTGGATCTTGTGATTGCTCGGCCCAATACAGCGACCTTATTTCTCTCTCTTGTCCAGAAACCACAGGAGGCTCCTACTTGGCCAGCGTGGCTGGCCGCCGATGGCACCGTTCACTCCCAAGACAAACACACACACACAGACACACACAGACACACACACACACGCACACACACACACACACACACACACACCCGTCCCAGAACCTTTCGGCTGAAATCAATGGCTATTCACAGACACACCATCCAAATGTACCCTCCTCCACCACCTCAAGGAAAAAAACATACTCATACACACACATACACTGTCTCTGTGTGCAGACAGATAGAGAGAAAATACAGCGAGAGGGGGAAGAAAAACCCTTTTATTTTGTAATCCACAGCATTTTCATTACTTTGGCGACGGGCGAGTCTTTTATGAATATATTCTGTTTTCCAGTAGATACACGAACCAAAGGGGGAGAAATTGTACTTTAGCTTTTTCCAAAATCAACGCGGCGTGCGTTGTGCGCTTCACCTTCATCTCCGGCCTCCAGTCACCTCGGCCGCTCCAGGTAGAATTGATTAGTGCATCGATTGTGCCCGAGCTAATTGGACAAAAGTAATGAATATTTAGCCTTTTTTCGGCCCGGCGAACATAAACACGAGAGGCGTTGCGTGCGTCTCCATTGTCAGCGGGGCTTTAGCGGAACAGAGTGTGCAGATTGCTTGATTAGCCTCGGCCGCCGAAGGTCGGTCAAATCCACAGTCCGTCCCACAGTTTAGTTGGAGCCACACTCCAACGGAATCATTATTGGAGTTTTCATCTCCACTAGCAGAAGCCGAAGGGAGTGATGTTTGGGATTTGGCCGATCTCTCTGGCTCTCTCCTTGATGCAGAAGGGATGTTTGTTTGTTTCTTCCTGTCTCATGGTCTTTATCTCTCTCTTCTGCTCTTCGCTCAGCTCGTTTTGATAGTTTGATGGTCCCTGTGTAGAGTTAGGGTTAGGGTCAGCTTGTTTTGATAGTTTGATGGTCCCTGTGTAGAGTTAGGGTTAGGGTCAGCTTGTTTTGATAGTTTGATGGTCCCTGTGTAGAGTTAGGGTTAGGGTCAGCTTGTTTTGATAGTTTGATAGTCCCTTTGTAGAGTTAGGGTTAGGGTCAGCTTGTTTTGATAGTTTGATAGTCCCTGTGTAGAGTTAGGGTTAGGGTCAGCGTGTTTTGATAGTTTGATAGTCCCTGTGTAGAGTTAGGGTTAGGGTCAGCTTGTTTTGATAGTTTGATAGTCCCTGTGTCCACTCTGCTTTGCTCTCCCCATGTTCGGTGGTGGTGCCAGGTAACAATGCAGGGGCAGCCGTTAGGCTTTTTCACTGCGGACACCTCAGCAGCCTTGTCTCATCATTCAGCTTCATTCACACACACACACACACACGCACAAGCACACGCACACGCACACGCACACACATAACAGAAAACAAAGCCAGCATTTGAGTAGAGACAAAAGGAAATATGTGCTTGCTAACAATATGATCAAGGACATGACCTTGGTTGGTTGTTTCTGTGGATGACAGATGCACAGCGTCCTGTCTTACGGGAGGGTTGTCAATCCAGTTGTCAGAAATGTTGCCTCCTTAGTTTTGCAGCGATTCATCTTCCCCTGTTTCCTTGGTGCTTTTCGTCTTCATAGAGGCAGGGGATCGTGGGGAGCACCATATCGCCACAGGCACACGCTCGTGACAGAGTGACACAGGACCGCGAGGTTCTCTGGCACCGATGCCTCTCGTCTTCACAGCATGGCTTTTCTCCTCTCCTGGCGGCCATTTTAGGATTCATCTAGGCTCCCCTGTCTTTGGCCTTTGGACGTTGAACACCGCTCACGCCCGAAAAACGCAAACATCCTTCGCCAGCTCATGTACTGTATCTTCTATCTTTTTCGCCCTCTCTTGCCCTCTTTCTGGCCACTCCTTTATTCTTTTCATCCGGCACGTCGTGCAGCTCTCCTCGCCATGCTCGCTGATAATTAGTCAACTGAATTTTCACAGCCTCGAAAACAACAGAGAGAGAGAGAGAGAGAGAGAGAGAGAGAGAGAGAGGGAGAAAGAGAGAGATAGCTGTAGGTTGTGAGGTGAAGGAAAGTGGGAGGGTAGAGAGAGAGAGAGAGGCCCTGTTGCGTAACTGCAAAATGGCCACCGAACGCTAAGTAGAGAGTGTGGGTCACTGGGAGCAGTTACTGTACACACCATGAAAAAAGGCTTGCTGACGGATTGTGTGTGCGTGTGTGTGTGTGTGTGTGTGTGTGTGTGTGTGTGTGTGTGTGTGTGTGTGTGTGTGTGTGTGTGTGTGTGTGTGTGTGTGTATGCGTGCGTGTGTGTGTGTGCGTGTGTGTGTAACCGAGACTATAAGGGTAATAGCGGCTCTGACGGCCCTCCTTATCCTCATCTGGTCGCCGCTGTGCCCAGCCTGGGCTCGTTCCCAGCACCACTTTGGTTGAATGGGAAGTGGACTTGTCCTCCTCCACATTAGGAGGCAGACAGGCTGCCGGGGCGCGGCTCAGCCTAATGGGCATGGACAGGGACGAGACGGATCTGGAGGAGGCCACTCTGATTGTTCCTCCCAGATTGTGTTTGACGTCCGGGGAGTACGTGGGGTCAGTCATCTATCCCTAATTCAGACGTAGTGTCATCACCGTTGATTGAACCATACGTTGACTTCACCAGGGGGGTAATGCTGCGCCGTAGATATTGAATACATCATAAACTCATTATGGCTTTTCAATGTGAGTACAACCCTCTGGGGCTCAATACCGTTTCCGTGTGCCACCTAAACAAAACCCGTATAAATATCATATTTGTTGTTTCCTGTGCCAATGGTGGTGTTGTTTTTTTCTTTCAAAATGGCTGCCGTCTAAATCCAACCATGTCTTCCTCTTTGTGTTTCCACAGCTGGGACAACCTACATCTTTGGCAAAGGTGGAGCCCTCATCACGTACACATGGCCGCCCAACGACCGGCCGAGCACGCGGGCAGACCGGCTGGCAGTGGGCTTCAGCACGCAGCTCAAAGAGGCCGTGCTGGTGCGGGTGGAGAGCGCCAAGGGACTGGGCGACTACCTGGAGCTGCACATAGTAAGAGACACCGGGGGGCCGACAGGGAGGGAGGGAGAGGGGGAGACATGGAGGGAGGGAGGGAGGGAGGGAGGGAGGGAGACATGGAGGGAGGGAGGGAGGGAGGGAGGGAGGGAGGGAGGTAGGGAGGGAAAGAGGGAGGTAGGGGGGGTGCGATTTGTTGGGGCTGCATTTGTAAATGTGTTGTCTGATGGGGAGGGTGAGGTAAAAGGAGGGGGGGGGGGGAATAGGAGGTGGACGTAAAAGTTTATTTCGTGCTTTACGACGAATTGACATACGAGGGGATCTTAATGGCTGTGTGGTTCTGGGGCAGCATGGTCTCTGGGAGGGTGGTCTCTGGGAGAGCGGTCTCTGGGAGGGTGGTCTCTGGGAGGGTGGTCTCTCGGAGGGCGGTCTCTGGGAGGGCGGTCTCTGGGAGGGTGGTCTCTGGGAGGGTGGTCTCTGGGAGGTGGAAACAACAGCCGGGCACGGATTGTTAACTCCTCGTCTTCCGTGGAGGAGAATATGGCAGACACACAATAATAGGACAACGTTTGACGTTTTTATATTGCACAGGAGTCTAATGCGTTTAGTTTAGTGCCATAACATTGATTGTAGGTGCCATGAAGGTCACACCAGAGTCACTGGCAACCTGAGAACAGAGGGGAATGCACCTGGTGCCTCCTCCACCTGCCAAGCCGCCAACGCCTGACCACACCTGTCGCCGCTTTCATCTGTTGGGACTGAAAGGGCGTTTGAAACAGGCCGAACCATAGCTTTATAAGGCAATTAGGAGCCATTGGGCCTTTTAGGAAGGCGCTAATGATGTGGAGCTAAATGGCTAGTTGACCCGCCCGCCTTCTCCGCTCCACAGTCCCCTTCAGAGAGGCAGTCCCCTTCAACGCCTCCCCTGGCTGTAAATCCTCCACCAAGGCTGCCGGCTGACGGACACACACGCACGCGCGCACACACACACACACACACACACACACACACACACACACACACACACACTTACTGCTATTAATGTGACATACAAGCTGTTATTTCACACACAACACACACACACACGATGCTGTTAAAGTGACGTGCATGTAACTCTTTAGCACACACACACACACACTGATATAAAAGTGAAATACAAGCGATTATTTGTTAACAATAATGAGCACCCCCTCCTACCACACACACACACACACACACACACACACACACACACACACACACACACACACACACCCACACGCTAAAGAGACAGGGCTATTAAATGTGGTTTGGCAGGTGTGTGGCTGGTTGGAGCCTTGGTCTTGGTGTGTTGCAATCAGGGCTGTTCCAGGGGCGCCTCCTCCTCCTCTTCTCCTCTCCATCTTCCTTTCTCGTCACGTCAACGGAGCAATGCTCCATGTACATAAAGATATCCTCTAACATTTGTGTGTGTGACTACAAGGAGAAGGTGTGTGTGTGTGCGTGACCTTGTGTGACACTATCCTGTGTGAGTGTGCTTTTGTGTGTGCGTGTGTGTGTGTGTGGCCTCACCTGATTGCTGCCCGCGACCCCAATTTGTTTGGGCTGGCGGGTGCCTTGGAGCAACAGCGAGACGGTTGACCCCAGGGTCACTCTTCATCCAGCGCCCTGCGGTGGGAGGAAGGACGGACGGATGGAGGGAGGGAGAGAGCAGAGGGGAGGGGAGGGAGGGAGTAGAGGGGAGGAGAGCAGGAGGGGATGGGGAGGAGGTCTGGTGCAGTGGCTGGAACAAGGAGCTCGGGTCAAGCTCTGTTGCCGCCTAACTGGGCATCCATTTTGTCCTGCATGCATTCACCTCATTGGATCGTCAGTCACACCGCTGGCACGTCACCCTGCAGTTGTATGAGTATGGATGAGTTACACTGTGAGCGGCTATTAGCATGGTCAGGACCGGAGCTATCTTTAGTGAGCCATGTTGAGGGCTGGCCTCTCTCTAGCCTGTCTCTCTCTAGCCTGTCTCTCTCTAGCCTGTCTCTCTCTCTCTGCTCTCTTTATGTACCATCTCAGACAGACTCCTATGCTTCCTCTGCAATTACATTTGATCTGCTCCCTGTTCCTCCAGAGTGGCTCTCCTCAATGGCTCCATCCGGCCGCCGTTAATTACAACCCTCTCCCTGCCGGGGGACACAGAGGCAAATGAGACAGAGCAGCCTGAGGGCCCTTAGAGGCCGGGGGCCCTCTCGTCATCACGCGGGGCCCCACTGGAGCGTAGTCAATTCTGGCACAGACCCTCATTGAAGCTATGATTACTTGTGGATTGTGGATTAGGATTAGATTGTGGTGGCCTAGTGGGTAGGACTGCTACCTGGTGACCAAAAAGGTTGTGAGTGTACATCCCGCCTGGGAACACCACCACTAGTGTGCCCTTGAGCAAGGCACTTTACACTTTTAAGTTGTTCCAGGGGGACTGTCCCTGTAATCTCAATGTAAGTCACATTGGGTAAAAGCATCTGCCAAACGGTGTAACTGAGACGTGTCTCAGCTGTCGTCCATTCTATTTGCTTGCTGTGGGGGATTAAGGGTTAACAGGGATGCACGTGCCATCGAATGTTTTGCCTTCGCCAACGAACTACGGAGGCCCCACAAGGACAAACCTGGCAGCCGGCGGGGGAGGAAGCTGGTGCCTGTCGTCCAAAGGCAGCGAGGTGTCATCGCTGCCGCCTCCGTCCGCGGGCTTATCTCTCGGCCCCGTCGCTCCACCCTACCAGGGGCCGGGGATTAACTGGCCCCGGAGAGAGAGATGAAGCCACGGATCTGGTGGTGGATTTGTCGCCTAAGGTCACAGAGAGGGGAGATGTTTTAGTCCCAGAAAGATGGCCTTTGAAATAGCGTATCTGTGAAGCTTTGATATTGGCTAGCTCGTCATTCTTGGGAAAAGTCCAGAAGAAACTACAAGTCCCGTTCCATGGGGGACTTTGGGGGGGCCTGTGAGTGTTGTTTGAGTTTCACCGTTGGTCTCAGACGGCTGGGAGGTGCCGCCTGGGTCAGAAATACACTCTTTTTTTTATGGATCAGTATCGTCATAAAAATCATCTCTTGCTGGCCTATTTTGTATGTAGTGAGTCACCAAAGTAGGGAATCGTTAACAATAAAACTCCATGATGAGTCAGTATATTCTCTCATAAATGGCATTCGACACATAAAGTTCAATCCGTCTCTTGCTGGGATTCTAGTAAACCAAATCGCTTTAGCTTTACAGGTCTTGAGTCGACTTCCACGGTCACAGTTTAGGAGTCAAATGACTTGGCCCTAAACTTTTTTAGAGGATGTCACCTGCTGTGGCTTTAGTTTAATGGCGTCGATCACTGGGTGAAAACAAATAGCAGCCATTAGGTTTATTACGGAGCAGGTTGTCTGGCTAATGGCCGCGTTGGATGTGTCTCATCTGCAGGGGACGATGCCTTTTCCCCTTCTAGGAAATACATCACTTCCTGGTGAAATAAGAGCTGGACTGCACTGATGACGTGGAAGGGAATGGTGTGTGAATGGGTAATATTAGAAATCCATCTTCTCAGAGGGCCTCGTGCATTGAGGGTATGTGCGTCCCTGTGTGTTTGTGTGTGTGTGTGTGTGTGTGTGTGTGTGTGTGTGTGTGTGTGTGTGTGTGTGTGTGTGTGTGTGTGTGTATGTGTGTGTGTAAACGTTGGTAGTTCACATTTGTCGTGAGTTTCCGTGGCTGGGGGGGGGGGGTGGTCGAGAGAGAGAAGAGAGAGGGGCCCCTTGTGAATCATTTCCTCTTCACCACGTTGGCTTTCCGCTCTTCAACTGAGTTATGAAGTGTGGGCGGGTGGGTGGCGGGGGACAGAGAGGTTTTGCGGGGGTGGGGGGTCTTAGTCTTTAATTACGAGTGGAAAAACATGAGGCACCGTGCGGTGACAGCTGGGGCGAGGTGAGTGGCGAGTGGGAGGGCGTCGAGCGGTGAGGGGCCGCCGCTAGACGCTGGCGTCCGGTAAAGGGGAGGGGGTGGCGCCGAGGGCGAGGCGGCAGGAAAGAGGCTGATGGCTGAACCCAGCGTGTGCCCTGGCTCCCCCTGCCATCCACCTTAGCTGTACGGTAATGGAGGGCACCGTGCCAAACACACACACCCTCACGCTCTCTGTCCCACCGAGAGTGAAGAGATGTATTCACGTTTTGGTTTCTGGTCAGTGTCAGTTAAAAAAAAGAAAAAACATGTCTCTTCACCCTGTGGAGGGAGAGTGTTAGGTAGTGGGCCGTGAGGCTTCACTTAACCCGACAAAAACAATGGCACAGTCACAGTCTCGCACTTTGGTGCAATGAGGTTTTAATTGGTGTTCACGCATCTACAAAGCAAACCGTGATCTATTACCACATACAGTTTTTAGCAGCCGCAATTTTTGCTAGGGTCAGCAACAGACATGCTGCCCTGCTCACGGTCAGTCATAGACTCCCCCCCTGCCATAAACACAGCTTCTTTTAAATGGCAAGCTCCTCCCACTAGAGCATGTCAACACAACAAATCGTCGTCCCCCCCCCCCCCCCCCGACCGGGTCAGCGCCCTCTCTGTTGGTACAAGACACCCTGGAGAATAGCGGCACCTCATCCGCTGACTGTTTGGGAAGCCGGGGCGGCCATTTTGGATGGTTGAGCTGTCTGGCTAGGAGACGACACCGTAATTGAAAGCACCCCTTGAACCCCGGCGACAGACATCCAGCCGCTTTACAAGCCCAGCTACTTGGCTAACGAGCAGGTACCGGCTCTGGATTTGACCGTGCGTATGTGTGTGTGTGTGTGTGTCCGGGGGGGGCAGTAGAGACAGGCTGTGAGGGCCCTGTGAGTTCAGTGAGTCAATGGATGGGCTCCCACTGAATCAATAAGCTATTAGTGTCCCAGGGAGCAGCTTTGTCCGGCCGGGATCCTGGCTAGGCCCCGGTAATCACCTGAGGAGACAGGCGGGGAGGAGCGGGCCCCGTCTCTCTCTCTCTCTCTCTATCTGCTCCATCAATACACCACCACGTACAAGCTGTTCTCTACTGTACACGGTCACGCACAGCTTCCTCCCAGATCCTTAGAACCCAGTACAAAAGCCTCACTGTCACTGGGGACAATTCTATCCGTAGTGGTGGTGGTAGTGTGTGTGTGTGTGTGTGTGTGTGTGTGTGTGTGTGTGTGTGTGTGTGCGTGCGTGCGTGCGTGCGTGTGTGCATGCGTGCGTGCGTGTGAGTGTGTGTGTATGCGTGTGTGAGAGAGTCTGTGCGTGTCTGTGTGTGTGGGTTGCACTTTTAATCAGGACTAAATTGTATTGGGTTTTAATCCGCTACAACTGTACCTCTCACTGCAGGATTTGTAGCAGTAGTTGTGGGAATCGGATTGAAGAGCTTCCACCAGAAAGAGAAACAAATCCATAGTCCCTGTGCAATGAGGGGTGGAGAAAGAGAGGGAGGGAGACGGAGACGCAGAGGCACAGATAGAGAGAGAGAGAGAGAACAAGAGGATGGGGAGAGAACGGAAAACAAAGGGAGGGTAAGAATGGGGAGGAGGAGGAGGTGGAGGAGGAGGAGGAGGACAGAGAGGGGCACAGAGGAAGGGCCACAGATTAGACTGTCCAAATGGCACGGAGGACAGAGTGTCTTTTTGTGAGGACCCAGAGCCGTACACCAGGGGTCCTTCTCCAAATGTCACCACTTTACAGCTTCCCCTGCGCTACCCCGCCCTGCACACACACACGCACGCACGCACGCACACACGCACACCCACACACACACACGCACACTCACGCACACACACGCACCATAACGAGCTAAACTGTAGCTAGGCTGCCCGTTTTAGAAACAGGCTGTATATGCGGGATTGGACCTATGGGTGCAGCTTCTGTTCTTACAGCTATGGTTGCCTGGAGGATGAATGATTAATTCATGCTTTTGCTCACTGCCAATGTTTCTATTTCTCATTTCCTGTACAAGTATAACATTCCTACTGCAGGCTCCACCCGTAACACAGAGGCCTCTCCTATGTTATGAAGGCCATTGCCAATGTTATGAGCCACTACGGCCCAAAACCACAGCCCTGGTGGGGAACACTCAGCCCTGGTGGGGAACACTTAGCCCTGGTAGGGAACACTTAGCCCTGGTGGGGAACACCTAGCCCTGGTTGGGGAACACTTAGCCCTGGTGGGGAACACTTAGCCCTGGTAGGGAACACCTAGCCCTGGTAGGGAACACTTAGCCCTGGTGGGGAACACTTAGCCCTGGTAGGGAACACTTAGCCCTGGCGGGGAACACTTAGCCCTGGTGGGGAACACAGCCCTGGTAGGGAAAACTTAGCCCTGGTGGGGAACACTTAGCCCTGGTAGGGAACACTTAGCCCTGGCGGGGAACACTTAGCCCTGGTGGGGAACACTTAGCCCTGGTAGGGAACACCTAGCCCTGGTAGGGAACACTTAGCCCTGGTTGGGAACACCTAGCCCTGGTGGGGAACACCTAGCCCTGGTTGGGAACACCTAACCTGGTGGGGAACACTTAGCCCTGGTAGGGAACACTTAGCCCTGGTGGGGAACACTTAGCCCTGGTGGGGAACACTTAGCCCTGGTAGGGAACACTTAGCCCTGGTTGGGAACACCTAGCCCTGGTGGGGAACACTTAGCCCTGGTTGGGGAACACTTAGCCCTGGTGGGGAACACTTAGCCCTGGTTGGGGAACACTTAGCCCTGGTGGGGAACACTTAGCCCTGGTGGGGAACACTTAGCCCTGGTTGGGGAACACTTAGCCCTGGTGGGGAACACCTAGCCCTGGTGGGGAACACCTAGCCCTGGCGGGGAACACTTAGCCCTGGTTGGGAACACCTAGCCCTGGTTGGGAACACCTAACCTTGTGGGGAACACTTAGCCCTGGTAGGGAACACTGAGCCCTGGTGGGGAACACTTAGCCCTGGTGGGGAACACTTAGCCCTGGTTTGGGAACACTTAGCCCTGGTTGGGAACACCTAGCCCTGGTGGGGAACACTTAGCCCTGGTAGGGAACACTTAGCCCTGGTTGGGAACACCTAGCCCTGGTGGGGAACACAGCCCTGGTTGGGGAACACTTAGCCCTGGTGGGGAACACTTAGCCCTGGTGGGGAACACTTAGCCCTGGTTGGGAACACCTAGCCCTGGTGGGGAACACCTAGCCCTGGTTGGGGAACACTTAGCCCTGGTGGGGAACACCTAGCCCTGGTGGGGAACACCTAGCCCTGATGGGGAACACTTAGCCCTGGTTGGGGAACACTTAGCCCTGGTGGGGAACACCTAGCCCTGGTGGGTAACACTTAGCCCTGGTTGGGGAACACTTAGCCCTGGTGGGGAACACCTAGCCCTGGTGGGTAACACTTAGCCCTGGTTGGGGAACACTTAGCCCTGGTGGGGAACACCTAGCCCTGGTGGGTAACACTTAGCCCTGGTTGGGGAACACTTAGCCCTGGTGGGGAACACTTAGCCCTGGTTGTTGGGGTTGTCTTCGTGTTTCAAAGCGTCCGTCCCACTGCTCGTCTCCGTCGTCCGCCCTCTTCTCACGTCACGTTCTGGTCCTCCTCTGTTATTTTTGCGCTCACCAAAAAAAGCCCAATCTATTATTCATGCTGACATTTTCCCATACAAAGCCTTTCTCTTGAAGTTCCATGCTCGGTGCCAAAGCGTGCGCCTGCTATTGATTGTAGCGCCGCTAAACAACCGCAGTTCCCTCTCAACGACTCGTTCAACCCCCCAAAAAACAACAACGTCCACAAACCCCTCTGAAAAGAAGTCGATACGCGGTTATCTTTACAGGCTTTCTATTGCTATGAAGAATGAGCAGTGGATTTCCCAGATCCCCAATTTGGACTTCTGACCTGGCTCTAAACCCTTCCCGGCCCAAATGGGATGTCGTCAGCTCCGGCCCAAACACTCACTTCTGAGCTGATTTCCCTGCCCCCCCCCCCCCCCTTCTGAAATGCTGTTACCTCAAGTTGAGTTATGGACACTCCCTCGGGCGGCCATTTTCTATCTGGGATCAGTCAAGCGGCATACAAGATAGAGAGAAGGAGAGGGAAGGAGGGAAAGAGAGATAAGCACAAGAGAGGGATGGGAAGACGAAATGAGTGAGGGATGCGAAGAAAGAGAGCGAGTTGGACAGATTTTTAAAGTAGAAAAAGAGAAGCTTACACATGTGTCCAGCCATGCAGAGCTCACATGAACATAGTGTTTCTTCCAAATGCAGCCTCTCTCTCTCTCTCCCTCCCTCCTTTTTTACTCACTCACACACACACACACCACTGCACTCCACACAACCAGCCCCTGCGTTTGTTGACAAGCAGAGCGAAGCGGCCCTGCATTATTCAGCACAAGCGAGTGTCTCTTTATTGTTCTGGAAAATGAACACCATTGACAATAGATGGCGGGCCTGTCAAAAGGCCATTTGGCAGCGCCTGAATGGGGAACGAGGTTCTCGCTGAAAGGGGTTCCAGTGACGTGTAGTCTTCACAGGAACACGTTGTTCTGTTGTCAGTTTCCACAGAGGAACACACACACACACACACACACACACACACACACACACACACACACACACACACACACGAACGCACGCCTCCATTCTGTTGACAGAGGTAGCGCAACGCGCTTGGTCAGAGTTCTACCCTGGTGACGCCCGTTAAGATGCAGATAGGATGAGGAGTCAGCCATTTTGGTAGAGGAAGGACCTTAAGGACTGAGTGGGAAGGGTTGTTTCTTTATCTGTGTGTGCGTGTGTGTGTGTGTGTGTGTGAGTGTGTGTGTGTGTGTGTGTGTGTGTGTGTGTGTGTGTGTGTGACTTTGCTGTGCCTGGTGAGTGTGTGTGTGTGTGTGTGTGTGTGTGTGTGTGTGTGTGTGTGTGTGTGTGTGTGTGTGTGCGTACGTGTGTGACTGTGCTTTCCTTGTTTGTGTGCTCATCCCACGCCTGCTAATTGCAGCCGTCATTTAACAGCTAATTAATCTTGTTTGGAAGGAAAGGTAGACTTGGAGAACTGAGCGGGGAGGAAGGCTAGCAGCCTGGGTGTGTCATGCAGGAGGAGGAGGATACACCCCTCCTCTACGCCTCCCACCCCCTCTCTCTCTCTCTCTCTCTCTCTCTCTCTCTCTCTCTCTCTCTCTCTCGCGCGCGCACGCTCGCTCGCTCGCTCTCTCGCTCGTTCACTCACTCACACACTCACACACTCTCTCTCTCTCTCTCTCTCTCTCTCCTTCTCTGTCTCTCTTTCTTCGCCATCACGCTCATTGTCTCTCTCTCACACATACCTCTCTCTCTCTGTGTCTCTCTTGTTCTAGCTCTTCCCCCTCTTCCTTTCTCTTTGATTTAGTATAACCATTCAGCAGGACCATAGAAGAAGAACAGGGAGAGGTGGGGTTTTTTTTGTCGTCAGTTCCATTTTTTTTTTTTTGTGGCAGTGCTTTCGTCCAGGCAGGATGGGTCTACCAAGCCAAAGGTTCCCCCCATCCTCCTCTGCTCTGCTGAACCCTCCGGGTGGCGGATAAGGTGTGAATAGGATTTTTCTGTGGCACATCCTCTGTAAAGACCGGTTTGGATTGAAGGGACGGTGAGGAGTGGGAAGAGAGAGAGAAAGCCCACCAAGGGGGGGGGGGGGGGGGGGGGGGGGGGGTGCTGTGTCTGTATGGGGTAGGTGGGCGTAAGCCGCCAGATAGGAGGTCCAATGTTGGCCATGCTGACCTCCACAGACTTGCTCTCACGCACGCACGCATACACACGCGCACACAAGCACAGGTGCACACTCTATAGATACAGTTCAGTTGGCAAGGCTGTACGGGCACGCCACAGGAGGGTAACGATGTAAAAAAGACTATGGAGGTGGGGAGGGCTGTGAGTGGGAGGAGAGGAGCAGGCAAAAGGTGAACGGAGTCACAGAGAGGGGGGATAGTGGATGAGGGGGAGGTGTTGATAGCCAGGGGAGGGAGGGAGGGAGGGGGGGGAGGGAGGAAGGGAGGGAGGGAGGGAGGGAGGGAGGGAGGGAGGGAGGAGATGGAAGGATGTGTTTGAGCGGCAGAGACAGCTGTCCTGAGGGATCTCCCAGGCACTGGAAGAGCACCACACACACACACACACACACACCTGATTGCGGCAAAGACACACTCCTCCTACGCACCCTTTTGCCCGCTGCCTTGGAAACCAAATACAGAAAATACACCCTGCTGTCCCCACCCCACCTCCCTCCATCTTTTCAGGACTTGGTACAGTCCAAGTCAGTACTTCCTGGTGTGCAAACACTCCTCTTAGTCCAGCCATGGTGTGTCTCCCAGTGTACTTCTGTGGAGTACCGTAGGTGAGCCTCTGTCAACAGCAGTTGAAGAAGGAAAAAGGAAATGGGAAATGGGAGGAGGGTATAGGTGTGTGTGTGTGTGTGTGTGTGTGTGTGTGTGTGTGTGTGTGTGTGTGTGTGTGAGAGTGAACTTCTTGGCTGTCTTCCACTCAGTATTACTGCTGTAACTACCACAGTCACCAGGTTCCTGTAAATGGTCTAAATAGCCATGCACAAAAAAAACGGCTTGTTTTGTTGTTAGAAACACTCTCTGTCAAGCAATTTTGACTCGAAAGAGGAAACTCGTTTTTAGCACTCTTTTACAATGCATCAGGCGTTCGAGTGAAATCGACTACAAAAAGAAATGTTCCCGACTTTAAGATCCGGCTCCTGGTCTCCGAAGTGGGAATAGCGTGAGACGCCGAGTCAACAAACAGCTTCTGTAAAGCCCCACTGCCTCTTTGATTCCCATCTGAGGGGAATAAGCCGACGGATACACTTCCCCTTCTAGAGGAAAGGCAAATAAACGTTCGCAGGCTCCATGTGGGACGATGAGGTCTCCGCAGGGCGGGCCCACCAGGGTGACAGTGATCGACGTAACGGTGTCAGCCAATGGGGGGCGAGGAGTCGCTCGACCAGGTACCGGGGAAGGGGAGTGGCAGCGTGCGGGGTTCCTGTGCAGTGGCTCGGGGGGGCGGGAGTCACCGCTCGCGTCAGGCCTTCCGGATCTTTATTAGCGTCTAACGAAACGGAGCTCGGAATCATTCGGTGTCGTAACATCTTCGCAAACCACCCGCCCGTCAAAACAGAAGTCCAACTCCCACTGGGGCAGCAGTTTGGCTGGCAGTGGCCCCCCTTGTCGTGGGGTATCGGCTTTGGCCGGCGAGTGTGGCAACGTGTGGTCCTGGCTGTCCGGGCGTCCTGCCAGACGTCATTTTGCGGAGGGCCGGCGAGTAAATAGAAGCTAGAGCTAGACCCAGAGTGCGGTCCAATCCGAGGCTGCAGAGCCCACCTCATCAGGCCAAACGCAGCCCTTCATTAAAGGCTGTAGGGCAGCAGCTCTAAAGGTTGATGTCGCCAAACAAGAGGGAGGTGTTACGGTGCCCTGGCAAGCCCGCCAGACAGCTCCTCGCTTTGCATTCTCATGGTCTATGGCAAAACGAGGGGGATGTAAAGAAAGAAAGACAGAAAGACAGAAAGAAAGAAAGAAAGAAAGAAAGAAAGAAAGAAAGGAAGGAAGGAAGGAAGGAAGGAAGGAAGGAAGGAAGGAAGGAAGGAAGAAAGAAAGAAAGAAAGAAAGAAAGAAAGAAAGAAAGAAAGAAAGAAAGAAAGAAAGAAAGAAAGAAAGAAAGAAAGAAAGAAAGAAAGAAAGAAAGAAAGAAAGAAAGAAAGAAAGAAAATGATCCTTCATTAGTGGGAAGGTGGGAGGGCTACGCCAGACAAAATGTCCGACTGAGAAAATGTGTCGACATAATCGTGTCGGGAAACAATGGCCTCGCATGGCGTTTCCACAGCAGATTTGTCTGGATTAAGATGAGGGACGGAGGGGAAGAATTCTAAATGTTGCCTTTGATCGACAAAAGAGGGCATAGATTAACTGTGCTGCCGTTTCTATTGAATAGTGCAGGACTACAGGGGCTGTTGGTCTGAGTACAGACAGCATTGTGAGCGTGTTGTGCCGTTTATAACACGCCGGTACGCTACCTCCCCAAGCCGTGTGTGGATCCACCCCCTCCCCAAAACCGTCTAACGAGCGACGGCGTGCCCCTCTGGTCCGCACACCGAGAGCCAGATCGACTTTTAGAACGAGAGAGACGGAGAGAGAGGGGGAAAAAAACAGGGTAGCTGGATGTCTTCCCAGAGCAATTAGCTGAGCCCACATGCCTGTTTGATTAATACAGCAATGAAAATTAGCTTTCCCTGGCCAGTCCCCTAGCTGAAGCCTCCGACAACGTGACAAGGCTGTGTTAGTTAGGAACCAGCCCCGTAAGGCCTTCTCCTCCTGGTGCTTGTATGCAGAGCCCCTAAAGATCCGATAACGCCCTGTATTTACAGGTTTCCACTACACATCGCTGGCTGGCAGAGGGTTGATAAATGAAAGTGGAAGGACTACAGTCGGCCATTTTGACAAATGGCACTTTACCCACCATCCTTCCATCCTCTGAATTTACATTGCGGCCTCAACCCGCTCCCTCGCGCTCTCTCTATCTCACCCGGGCGCAATCCATACATCCGTGACAGATGAGGGAGAGTTATCAAAGCTGGCAGTCCCAATAATTAGAAAAAGCCAGTTGTCGGGTCGGGCGGCCATTTTGCTGATGGATTAACAGTGATCGCTTACAGCTGGGGCCTTCCAATCACTGTTTGCCCCGGCAGTGGACCGGCGGGCCGTGGGACTTATTGAACATCGGTAATGTGTTTTCGCCGACTGCACTCCATCAAAACCCGAGCTAATCAACAGCTGTAATTGTATACAGTGGTGCACGGCAGATGTATGCTGATGGGGGGGGGAGAAAACACGATGATTAAACCACAGCGGCGAAAGCTTTTCCCACCAACTACACCAGGCAGGCAGCTGGCTGGACACCATCCAGGGGCCGCTATGGAGGTACCCCCCCCCCACACACACACACACACCCACCAAGCTAACAAGGCTCAGGACAAGGAGCCATGGCTAGGTTGTGATCGCCGGGGCACAGGGGGTGGTGGTGGAGGCCCCCTGCCAGGCTTACAGCTGTGTGGGTCTGGGGTAACCTGTAGTGTGGATTGACTCAGGGTGGATATGGTGGGGGGGTGGCTCTTTGCTTGGCTCCTGTCACCTTCCTAGGGTGACACCCCCCCCCCCTTGCTGAGACACACACACACACACACACACACACACACACACACACACACTTACCTGCACTCACAAATGACTAACAGTTCACTTTTCAGAACATGGAGCACCCCCCACCCACACACACTCCCAAAATCTGTCCCAGCGGTGTATGTGTGTATGTGTGGCTTTGTGTGTGTATGTGTATGTGTGGCTATGTGTGTGTGTGTATGTGTGGCTGTGTGTTTGTTGTCCATGCCATGCTTGCCATGACAATTATATCCACATCTGGCCAAGTGATTGGCGAAGCAGCTGGTACAGCTGTACGCTGGCACAACCACACACACGCACACGCATACGCACACACACACACACACACACACACACACACGCACACACACAGACACGCATCCCCCTCTGTGAAGTGTCTAGCTCCAGTGTGCCAACCCATGCCATTGATAATACGTTTCTTTCCCTGGAAAGACCAAGGCCTATATATTTAACCAGGCAAGGTGAGTGCTCCTCCTCACAATGAACACTGACACTCATATGCCCCCCACCCCACTCCCCTCCCTGCCTGGAGCTAGACGCTGCTACCTACACCCCTGAGCCACACGGAGACAACAGAAGACAACTTTGATGACAAAGACTAAAGAGCTACTGTGAGGCTGTGTGTGTGTGTGTGTGTGTATGTGTGTGTGTGTGTGTGTGTGTGTGTGTGTGTGTGTGTGTGTGTGTGTGTGTGCGTGTGTATGTGTGTGTGTGTGTGTGTGTGTGTGGGGGGAGCGTTTCCATCAAACTTTGTGTGCAGCATCGGCCGTGTACGTGCGTGTTCCCATGACCTCTCGCGTTGTTTGGCGTGCTTACATGGCCGTAGAGAAAGCCAAGTCACGGCCATCATCCCCCTTTCCCCCGGGACCAGCACAGATGGGATTAAAGGTTATCCTAGCGGCGGAACCATCGCACTGTAATTGGCTTAATGACTAGTAAGGCGTAGGTTTAATTAGCAGCCCCGCGAGGTGGGGGGACGGTCACACTGTGTCACACCGCAGTGCACTGTCACCCGGGGACGACTGAGTGGGGTGTGGGGGGGGGGGGGGGGGGGGGGGGAAGAGGAAGAGACAGGGGCTGTTCAGAGCGAGAGTGGCCGAATCACGTCCCTGGCACGCTAGTGAGAAGTGGAGAGCGGGAGTGAGAGAGAGAGAGACAGCGAGAGAGAGACAGCGAGAGAGAGACAGAGAGAGAGATGGAGGGAGGGAGAGGGCATCATTTTATAGGGATTTATAGATAGAGAAAGTAACGATTGAAAAAGAGAAAGAGACAGACAGACAGACAGACAGACAGACAGACAGACAGACAGACAGACAGACAGACAGACAGACAGAGGCAGAGGCAGAGAATGAGAGACAGACAGAGACAGAGGCAGAGGCAGAGGCAGAGGCAGATACAACAAAAGAGAGAGAGAGAGAGAGAGAAAGACAGAGACAGAGAGACAGAGAGAGAAAGAGTGGCACCCTCCAAAGATGAAGGTAAAGCGGGGTGCTTTGATGAGGCGGCGGGCGGACCACATTGACAAGCTGATCATGTCGCCCCGGGTCAGGAGGAAGGGCAGAGCCCCACTGCCACTCACACTCCCAATTACAGCCCGGGAAGGGCCACTGGAAGGAGGGGAGCTAAACGGGAAGGGCGGCGTGGAGCGGACCACGTTTAGCCAGGCACATATCAAATGAGATCCCTCCACCCCCCGGGGCCTATTGGAATTTCTAATGCCTTGTCTGGAGAGATGAGGGGGAGGCAAAGGGTCCAAGCGGGGCCAATACAGGGAGGGGGGGGGGGCAGGGGTGATGGGGATCAGGTGGGCACGCACACACACACACACACAAACACACACGACCCAATCTTTTTTCTTTGACTTCGTTTACATGCAAATCCACTCACTCTCACACACACACATGCAACGACAGAGGGAGGAAAGCGAGATTGTCTATTCATTCATTCCTGTGCTGTTGAACGGAAGGTAGAATAGAAGGGGGGGGGGGGGGGGGGGGGGGGGGGGGGGGGGGGGGGGGGGGGGGGGGGGGTCAGATCTGTCACCAGTGTTTCACCTAGAAGGCTCCCGAGATCGTCCGTGGGGGAAAGTAGCGGTTGTGGATGGGGGGGGGGGGGGGGGGGGGGGGGGGGGGGGGGGGGGGGGGGGGGGGGGGGGGGGGGGGGGTTTGTAAAAGACGCAGCGCCTGATCCTGCTGCGTCTCTCCATCATTAGCATTATACGCAGAGGCAAGGAGCGCCCAGAGACCCCCCACCATTACGAGACGTATACACACACTCTTCATTACCCGATCCTCAAGGTAGCGCCGCATAGTTTGCATTCAATTTATGCAGATATATCATACTCATTATCTTTGTTAGTACTGGGTGGAAATAAGCAGCATATGCTGATGGCTTTTCCCTGCCTTGCCTCGCCCCTTGGCTCGTGTGTGTGGGAAAACTACAATTCCCATCTCCGACCGAAAAAGTTTGGACGCGTTTTAATTAAGCCCCCAAACTTTGTTCATCTTTCCTACAGCTGGCTCTGTCAGTTTTTCTCACCGAGCTGTTAGAACAGCTAATTCCTCAGCACATCCATTTGGTTTTTGACACAGACGTTTTCAACGGCGGCCATTTTGTGAGCAAAGACGGTGACAAAGCGTCGACAGGCGTCGTCGACAATCTCCGCCACTCCATCTGTGCCGCGTTGGCAGGCGGATGTGCGCTGGCATCAAGATAGACTGATAGCATCTGAAGGAACTCTCCGGAGAGACTGACATAATGTTTCTTGCGCTCCCCAGATGTGTGCCAGTCAATGGCTCGGAGGACTATATTCCGACGAGTCCCGTGAATGGAGATAGGAGACGACTGGCTGTCAAGGCAAAGAGGCTACCTGTCTCCCAGCGAGAGACTGATTTAAATAGCATGTGCTGGGGGTGAAGAGAGGAGACATGCACGCCCCCACGCTAACTCGTGTGAACGCCCACCGCTCAGAGTGCACACACACACACACACACACACACACGCACACGCACACATACACGCACACATACACATACACACACACACCCACATGCACATGCACACACACAGACACTCTAAGACAATGTCCCAGATCTAGTTCCGTGGCTATGCGACAGCTGTTCACTCTGTGTTCCCCGTCGTCACCCACCTTGACCCGGGCCCCCCCCCCCCCCCCCCCCCCTTCCCCTTCCATTCTCACCCCACTCTATGACTCCATGTCCGGGCCACTGGCAGCAGGGCAGTCGGGGTGTGGGCCTTGGTATTGCTCACTTCATATAAGGGTCATGGTAACTGACCCATGGTTCCACATGTCTGTGTGTGTGTGTGTGTGTGTGTGTGTGTGTGTGTGTGTGTGTGTGTGTGTCTGTTTGTCTGTTGGCGTTCTGCATGGAGATCCTCTGTAATTTATTTGTGTGTCCCTCTGAGGCTGGCCCGTTGAATGCCTGTTCAAATAACATGTGTTTCCCAGTCGGCCAGGCAGACTTTAGCCAACTCTGGGATGGTCCTTTGGGTAACTCCCGCCTTGGCTCTCACAGAGTGTAACTCAAGGGGGAGTGCGGAGAGGAGAGGAGAGGAGAGGAGAGGAGAGGAGAGGAGAGGAGTGGAGAGGAGAGGAGAGGAGAGGAGAGGAGAGGAGAGGAGAGGAGAGGAGAGGAGAGGAGAGGAGAGGCGTCTTGTCTGCTGCCTGCACCACACATGACACTCGTGATGAATAGCGCTACTCTTATGTTTTTATGGCGAGTGAGCCACTCACTCAGGGAGGAGAAGCCCTGCGTGGGTGTTTCAGGTTGTTAAGGTGTCAGGGGTACGGAGCGGAGTGGAGGAGGGCGGAGGCACTACACATACCTGGAACCATAGTGGACTGATGGTGATGTAGAATGCAGATAATTCATTAGGCCTCTGGAATAGATGGGGAGCGCTGTCTGGTGGGCTTCTGGCATGATTTTCTGTGTGTGTGCGTGTGTGCGTGTGTGCGTGCGGCGTGCGTGCGTGCATGCGTGCGTGCGTGTGTGCCTGCAAGCTTGACACCATAAAAGTGATAGGGAGGATGGTGTGTGTCAATCAAATCATGACTGTAATTGAGTGAGCAATTACAGTGTGTGTGTGTGTGTGTGTGTGTGAGTGTGATCTTCTCTTCTTCCAAGAAAGCTTATAGATCAAGCTATGACTGACAGGTGTGTGTGTATGTGTGTGTGTGTGTGTGTGTGTGTGTGTGTGTGTGTGTGTGTGTGTGTGTGTGTGTTTCGATTCATCAAAGCAGCTCGACCTTACAACCTCCCTCTTAAGCAAAACAGTCTTCCCAACAGTGAGGAACAGAAGCTCTAATGTCAAACATGGTGTATCGCTGCCCAGGGTGACTGGCAAAGCCATGTGGCACCTTCACACACACACACACACACACGGACACACACACACAAAAATCACACACACACACAAATCACCAAAGCCTTTTAGATTCCGTTCCATATACAATCTTTTCCTCTTTGTATCTTTTTCTTTCCCTCCCTCCCTCCCTCCCTCCCTCTGTGTTCTCCTGTAGTTACCTGCTGTACATATGTTTGTTTGCGGCACCCTGTTTCCTCTTGGCACTCTCTCCTTTCCTCTCCTCTCCACGCCAGCCAACATGGAAACATCTGGCTGAGCCTCTCAGGTTCTCAAGCTGTTGGCCAGCTACATCCACTATGGCTGTAATTGGTGTCTCAGCACCTCGCCACGCGATAGCATGCGCGGGCGCGTGCGCGTGTGTGTGTGTGTGTCTGTCTGAGTGCGGCAGAGGTGGGAGGATTGATTGCGGCACACACCTCGGCCCTTCTGAGCTGCGGGGCCCGGGGCCGATCACAGCGGCTAGCAGGGCCGCAGCAACGCCAGCTGAAGGATGGCCGCACTAACGCGGTTCCCTGTGAGTCACACCACCACAGGCAACCCTGCCAGCTCAGGTTCTGATAGGACACAGACCCACAACGCCTGTGCTCGCTGCTCCTGATCCTGTGGGGGAATAACGGCCATGCCTCACCTGGCTGGGTTACTGTATGTCCTGTCCAATCACAATCAGTTCTCCATTTGAAATTGGCTGGAACTCCCCTCCCCCTCCCCCCCATCCCCAGAAAAAAAATCACATCCCTTTTATTATGATGTACGGTGTGTGGGGAGCACAGGAAATAGGCCACTGTGCCAGTTCCACCCGCTGCTTCCACCATTTTGGATGCGTGCTCCGCCAACATCCCCCCAGCTCCCTTAACCCCCCACCCCCGCAGAAGTTTCTACCGCAGAATGGCTGACTCCCCGGGCTTTTCATCATGCGGGTGCAGCACACAGCCCCAAGGTTCCTGGTGCAAGAGGCTCAGGGACATCCTGCCTGTGTTGTTTGCATGGTATATCAATAAAGAGCACTTCATTAGAGAAGACTACTCACCAAACATGGGTTTCCCACGGGGCAGAGGAAACTGATTCCATTTTCTCAGTGTGTGGGTGTGTGCACATTTGCTTTTTATGCGTGCGAGTAGGTGTGGGTGTGTTTGTGTGTGTGTGTGTGTGCGTGCATGCGTGTGTGTGTGTGTGTGTGTGTGTGTGTGTGTGTGTGTTCAGCTTATTAAGGGGAAGTTTAGAGGGAGTGGAGATGGGGGGCAGGGAGGAGGCGGTATCATGTTTCCCTGACTAATTATGAATTTTAGAACGTCGTATTCATTTGTTTATTTCTCTGTTGTTTATTGCTGGTAGCCTTCGTCTCAGGGTCCTTTTGCCGCTGCAGGCTCAAGGTGAACAGCTGGAGTGGTTTATCCCCATACCCCCCCCCCCCTCGTTTAGAGCACCTTTTCCATATCTGGAGACAGCCACATGTCTGCTGACCTCAGCGATGTCAGTCAATCCTCTTTTTTTGCCCCCCCCCCCTTAGTACCTCTTAGTTTCCCCGGCTGCAACCCCTCTTAAACCCCCCCGCCCTTTGGACACAGCGGAGGTGTACTGTATCTGGGTCAGCCTTCCCACCGCAGACCCCCCCCCCCCTCCTTCCACTCTATTGACAAAATATCCGTGGTAGACTGGAGCGAAGACAGTTTATTATCACGTCACCTGCAGCTGTAGAGGCCATTAGAGTTTTTCAATTAGGCTTTGTAGACTTCCAATGGCCTCGCCTCCTCTCTGGAAAGATCTGCCCCTGCGTCTTTGGACAGCCGCCAGGGGATTGGGGTGGCCGTTAATACGATTTATGACAAGAAAGCGCCCGATGCTGATGCCGCTTTAATTGTTTTAGTTAGGTAGTTAGGATGGGGCGAGGGAGGGAGGGGGGGGCCTTGTGGGTGTCAGAGAGAGGACTTCTAGAGCCGGGGAGCTCAAAGATTGATGTATCCATGCTAGCTGGTCCCCTAACCCTTTCGACTTCCTGCATGAATCCTGCGCTCTCTTCATTAGAGAATGTGGGCCTTTCAAACCTCTGCTCGGTTTGGTCCTCTGAAGATCCCACCGCTCGCTTTTCCATTTGACTCCCAGACTGACGTGAGAGCAGAACGCTGGGGTTTGACGTTCTCCTGCTCCGTTGGTTAGCTCGCCCAATCATTGTCAATCAGCAGGGAGGCCGACACGTAACACACAACAACCACCACGTGAATCCTTGCATTATAGGGAGTGCTCCTCTCCTCATGCCTCCCAGACACTTCTTTGTTGAATGGTTTGCCAATGCAGCAGCGGATTCGAGGTGTTCTAATTCGAGAAGGTTGGGTCAATCTGCCGGTCTCCCTGGTGTTTGTTGTAGAGCGGAGTCCCATGAGAGGAGAGGAGAGGAGAGGAGAGGAGAGGAGAGGAGAGGAGAGGAGAGCGTGGCTCCGTTCCCGGGTGGACGTCGCAGCCAGTTGCACGTCGTCCATTTTGAACGTGAGCACAGAAACGCGTCGTTCGGGCTCAAAGGTCTACGGAGCGTCGAGATGTCCGTCGTAGTTTTTACACGTCTCCACATTCTCCGTCTCCAACCAAAGAAAAAGCTAAAAGGGAAGAACAGGAGAGAGTGAGGAAACCAAAGTAAATGTTGATGCACACACCAGAAACGGAAAGAAAGAAGGGTTCCACCTTGGGGATGTCGCCGTGGGAGGACTGCGGTGCATCAAGGAACTCCTTCATCCCGGCTGGAAGTCCCGACGCTGGTGGGAGGCTGGTTCCACCTCCGAGGGGTCAGGACAGAACGCAGGCAGGGTCCCTGAAAAGGGGGCCAGGGGCAGCCAAGGAGCGCGGCGATGGAGCTGTGGGCGTAGGCTGGAGATGGGAGGGAGCAGGGCTATTTCTAGCCTCATAAGGCTGGCAGCATCTGCTTTACAACGGGACCTCTCTCTGTGCACAGGCTCCCGTGGGGACACAGGAGAGCTATGGGAGAGCGTGGGGGCGTTTGAAAGTGGGGGCGGCAAGCAAAAATACATAGAACATCCAAGAACAATAAAACATGAACGGCGTTTACGTTTTCAGAGTGGCCTAATGAGCAATGTATCCTATACTTCGATGGGTGTGTTGAATTTGATGTCCATCCCTGCAAGCCAGATCAAAAGGTGTCCCACAGGTCCCTGTCTGCTGTCAGTTGTTCTATCAGAGACCACTAACAAGCGCACCTTGAATGTTTGGCGAGAACAAAGGGCCCGTTTGGAATGCCAGCAATGTGTTTGTACACCGAGAACAACCAATATGTGCCCTGCATCAGAGAAAGCCAAGTTGAAACGCTACACCCCAATTATGAGTGCTAGACTCTTCATTTTAGGACAGATAAAAATTACATTATCGAAAAAAAAAAAGTTGGGTAGCACTACGTTAGTGTGACACAGGGGGTTTGTGATTGGCCGAGGCTTCTACTAGACAAGGTGGTGGAGGGCCAATGGGGACAGCTGGTGTGCCAGCCAGTCGCCCAGACCAACATCTGGGCTACTGACAGAGTTTGATGAGGCCTGTCAGCACCAACACACACACACACACACACACACACACACACACACACACACACACACACACACACACACACACACACGCACGCACCATCCCCTCACACCCAGAGCCAGCGGTGTTCCACCATAGCTTGGGGGCCAGTGTGGGTGTGCCTGAGGCTGATGACGGTGGCCCATGCCTGGGTAGACCTCCTCCCTCAGGTCCCCTACATCCTGGAGCGGTCTCTTCTGGAGATTCATCCGGACTTCTTCTCTCACTCTCTCTGAATGTAGCTGAACCAAAAGGCCACCGTGTTTTCAGGATCTTGCATCATAGCAGACTTTCCTTTATTTATGATTTACTTTCACAATCTCTCCCTTTTTCCGCTCTGTCTGTTCCGTTTCTCTTTCTCCTTCGACTTCCTCTTTCGTCTGCCTTCCTGCCAGTTTGCGTGGAGAATACATACATCTCCTAGCGGCCCCGTTATCGTTGGACAACGGCCCTTCCTGGACCCCGCCATTCACTTTCTTTCCATCCCTCTTCGAGTGTCCGCTCCTGTAGGACATCAGCTCCCTCTTTTCTGGGTGACCGGGCTGTTGACTGTTGTCGCTGCCTGTTAGCCTGTTAGCCCGTTAGCCTGTTAGCCTGTTAGGCTCCCCTCCCCTAGGCACCTCTTCATCACCTCCTCTCCTCTCCTGTGGGCTGCTCAGTGTGGCTTGCTGGGGGGGGGGGGGAGTTGAACGATTGTGCTCAACTGCAGGCGTGCA
>CM030188.1:12553075-12555575 GCA_017639675.1 Aplochiton taeniatus | reverse complement strand
GGTTAAATATCCATTCGGAGCAAACTTGCGGAGCAAATGAGATAAGCGTTTTTCTGTTAAATGAGACATGGAATGAAGGCGCCACAGTCTGTGTGTGGAACACAGTCTAAACAGATACCAGTGGAGAGGACCAGGAAGAATTCTGCACTCGAAAGAAAAAAGAAAACATTCATGAACGTCGTTTAACCTTTCCGCACGTATGCCATCTGAACAAATTAACTGACATTATTCTGTCTTATTAATACACACACACACTCACAATATCCAGTAGAAATCCAGTTAGGAAGTATGAACAAGACTATGTTCGAAAACGATTTCGGTGAAAGTTCAGACGCAATCACATTGACCGAGGGTATTCTTTTTGCGATCCAGCTTTCTCTCTTTTGACCGTCTCATGCAAAGCCTCCCTTTAGTTCTCATGTTAGCGAGGATGATTAGTACTATCTATCCACGTTTTCCCTGCTGTAGATTCAAGCTCGTGCACTGTGGGTAGGGAAGGTTCTACCAGGTACAGTCCACAGAAATTGGAGGAGGTACTCATTCGTAAGTACGGAGTTCAGGGTCCCGGTTGCAAAAAAAAATTATAAAAAAAATGTCATCTACCTTGAACTGCTTGCCGAGATATTCCGCAAATGTTTTACCTCGACGCCTTATCAATACTCCACCCAGTCAATACTGATGTCTAAGACATGGCCGTCTCCCTGCCATGGCCAATGAGTCTGACAGTTAGCAGACGAATACAGCGCCCACGCAGGAACCGCCATTGGTCATTCCCATTTCAGTGAGGCCGACCAATCCGGTGGCCGTGGAGCATCCGAGTCATTGTTCTGAGGGCCCCCTCACTGTCGTCGGGTTGACGGGAATGAATCGGAGTGTTCTTTGAGTCGTGTGCAACAAACAAGAAGGACAAAGAAGATAAACACGATTCGTTCAGATGAGGGTGGCCTAGCAGGGTTACATTCCAACAAGTCTCCCTCAAACCACCAGCAAAACCACTCTACCTCCCTCTCTCTTCATCCTTCTGTCTCTCTTCATCCCTCTCTCTCTCCATACCTCCCTCTCTCTTCATCCTTCTCTCTCCATACCTCCCTCTCTCTTCATCCTTCTCTCTCCATACCTCTGTCTCTCTTCATCCTTCTCTCTCTCTCCCTCTCTCTCTCTCTCTCTCTCTCTCTCTCTCTCTCTCTCTCTCTCTCTCTCTCTCTCTCTCTCTCTCTCTCTCTCTCTCTCTCTCTCTCTCTCTCTCTCTCTCTCTCTCTCCTAATCTTGCCACCCTGGGGGGTTCCTACCGATTAAACCTGTTTCAGGGTCTCTTCCCTGTCTCCACATTGGGGGTATATCTGGGTATTAAAAGTGTTTGCGGGTGAATGTGATGAAAATGATAAAGGCACAGATTGGCCAGTGAAGTTGATGATCCCATGACCCCTGACGCCGTCTGGGACTGAAATGAGGTCCCCCCCGCCCCAGGAAGAGTGGCCATTTTGTCATTGAACTTGGTGCCAGGACCTCTGCGTGTGTGTTCTATATTGCCAATCAGTATGGCACGTGGGAGTGTGTCTGAGTGTGTGAGCCAGACAGCCAAGTCGTAAAGAGGCTCTCGCTGAGCGAAGAGGCGAATATCAGCCGCTCATAGCCACACACACACACACACACACACACACACACACACACACACACACACTTTAGTTGAGAGGCCTTAGGGGGCTTTAGCGGACGGTACCCATCACTTTAGGGAGTGGAGTGGAAGGCCGCTCTGTGCGCTCGACAGATGTGTGTCCAACGACCCGGGGCGATGCTTACGATAGTAATGGGGTGATCTGAGGTGAAGGTGGACACACACACACACACACACACACACACACACACACACACACACTCACACACGCACTCACACACACACACACACACACACACAAACACAAACACAAACACACACACACACACACACACAAACACAAACACACACACAGACACACAGACAACCATTCTTACAAGTTCACTTATACACACGTCCTACACAGAGAGACCCATCTATGGATCCCCTTCACTGCGTGCTCACACACACATGTGCTATGCAAACACACTTTACGTGCACGTATCCCTCCAGGTCCTCTTTGAATACCCTTTGAAGACAAGCAGAAAGATATATTTAAAGGGGGAGAGATAGAGAGAGAGAGGGAGAGAGAGAGGGAGAGAGAGAGAGAGAGAGATAGAGACAGAGAGAGAGTGAGACACAGAAAGAGAGAAGGAGAGAGAGAGAGAGAGAGAGAGAGAGAGAGAGAGAGAGAGAGAGAGAGAGAGAGAGAGAAGGAGAGAGAGAGAGAGAGAGAGAGAGAAAGAGAGACAGAGAGAGATAATTGCAATGGGCTTTATCCCTGTTTGTTCAGTATAGCGGTGAGCAAATATTGGCCTGGCTGGCCGTTCTCCTCTGCTGAGCTTTCACCTTGGGCCGAGCCAACCAAACAGACTGGGGGAGGGACGAGGGAGGGGGGATTAAAAG
>CM030188.1:12540575-12545575 GCA_017639675.1 Aplochiton taeniatus | reverse complement strand
TAGCGGAGGATGCGGTGCTCGGGGTCTGAATCAGGCGGTAATTGAACAGCCTGGCGTAAAGACAGCGGGACGCTGCCTCCTAAGAGGCCAGGCTAAGGACCCCCTGCCGGCACGCCTGATTGACCTACCCAAAGAAAAGTGGGTCAAGCTGCCCCTCGAGCAAACATAACATCGGTCCTCAGCGTCAGAGTGCAGTGGGGAGACAGTCAGGGCTGCTTAAGCCTCCTTTAAGGCGGCCTTGTTTACTGTCACGGCGCCCGCCAACCGCTCCCGTCCTCTCCGTCGGCCTGGCCTGACTGCTTCCAGTCCTGTCAGGGATTATCCGCTTCTCCTTCTCCGAGATGTATTAGCTTAAGGGAAATGGCCATTAAAATGTCATTACGGAAACAGTGGAGTCATCTTTAAAAAGCAGTGGTTCCCACCGGCTTCTCCCGGCCTAATGGGCTCAATACATTCCCCCGATGGAGAAAGAGCCCTAATGTTGTGGAACATAAATACTAATCTCTTTGTAAATATCGCTCAAAATTCCCCCCCTCTTCTTCCCCTCCTCCGCTTTAATAGCAATGGATTCCTTTTGCGAGGAGAGAGAGAGAGAAAAAAAGAGTGCCCCCGCAAATTGAATTCAGTTCCCAGGAAAAGGTAATATGATTAATATAAGCTTCCGAGCGTGTGGGCTGTGGTGTACACGAGGGGAGGGTTGCTAGCAAATATAGTTAATATCCTCCATTTTGTGTTTGTCTCGGGCCAAGGTTAGAGCGCGAGCTGGAAGGCACATGCGCTTTCTGTCTGCTGTGCTTCCGCGTAGACTAGTCCTGATTGTCCTACGCTAGCTTTAAATCAATAGTGTTTTTAGACCTGGGCGACCAGGTTTTATTGGCTGTCGGGGGACTTCAACGAATCCATTGATTCCGTGCCTCGGAGCCACCAGGGCCTGGCCCTCAGAAGCCCAGCCCTCTGCCCAGTCAGCGCATCAGTCTGTCAAATCCAACACGACAGCCTCCCTCGCCATTTCCTGTTTAAGACCGAAGCCACAGGAAAGGCTCTCAGAGTCCGACGGATCAAAGAGAGAGAGGGGGTGGGAGTCGGCCTGTCAGAGAGTTCCTCGGTCCGTAAAACCCATCCCTCCCGTCCTCGCCCTCCCCTCCCGTCCTTCCTCCCTTTCCCCCCCTCCCCCTTTCCCCGTGTGGTGGCCGACGGCAGGAAGCGCAGGCAGACATTGTCTCTTTCCTTAACGAAGTGGATGGATTATTGTGGCGGGCCACGGCTGGTCCTCTGACCACCCCAACACCCACCGCCCCTGAGGCATTCATCATTCCAAACAACTGACACCACCACCAGAGCACGGTCAATTAGGGCCCTAATGGCTCCTGTCTGTCCCCGTGCACAGTACCCCATCGAGGCTAGCTGGTGAATATTGCGATCCCCTTTATTGTCCTGCCCCCCCCCCCCCCCCCCCCCCCCCGCACAGCAGAATGCAGTGTATGGAATGGACGTAAATGTGACCGTGATTATACCGCTCATTAATTTACTGCGCCGCCCCTGGTCTCCTATTTACTCTCTTAACGTGCTAGTTGGGTTTCTTTAACGTCTCGGGTGTTTCCTCTTGAAATAGCTAATCGCCCATGAATAATTCAAAAAGGCTGGGAGCTATAGACATTCTTTAACCTCCCAATATTTTGTGGAAGGTAGGGAAAAAAGATTGTGCCTGGCTAACGAGGAGGATGATGATGGTATCGTGCGGGGGGGGGGGGCAGTGCGCTGCCCGCGCGCGGCTTTGGCGGACGGAGAGCCGAGCGCGGCCCTGGCCCCTCCCCCACCGGGCCCCCGCGGCAAATGAGCTCGACCTCTGGTGTCACGCAGGAAGTGTTTGTGGCCAACCGAACGGACAGGAGGGCAAGCAGGGCCAGCAGCCGGGGGGCACGGGATATTAGGGCTGTGTTAAACAACACAGAGGACAGACATCTCTGCTTCTACTGCTCTCCCCTCTCCCTCTAGATCTCTCTCTCGCGCCCTCTTCTTTTCTCCCACTCTTTCTTTCTATTCTTCTTCCTCATTTTATCGCCCTCACTTTTCCTCTCCTCTCTCCCTTTCACTCTATCTAATAATAACAATGCATTTTATTTAGATGGCGCTTTTCTTGAACCCAAAGACTCAAAGATGAGTTCCCTCTCCCTCTTTCTCTCTCTCTCTCTCTCTCTCTCTCTCTCTCTCTCTCTCTCTCTCTCTCTCTCTCTCTCTCTCTCTCTCCCTCTCTCTCTCTCTCTCTCCCTCTCTCTCTCTCTGCTTAGCTGAGTAAATGACTTTGACCTTTCCCTGGAACAGAGGACAGGAGGCACAGAGGGAGGACAGCAGGACAGGGAGAGGGGTGGGGCCACAGGGCGAGGAGAGGAGCGTAGGGGGTGGACTGTAATAAACTCAGAGCACTGGGACGCTGCCAGTACTAATAGAGGGCTGGGGTGGGTGGAGTGTGTGTGTGTGTGTGTGTGTGTGGGGGGGGGGGGGGGGGGGGGGGGGGCGTTAGGAGTACCTCACCTAGGCAGGAGTGGAGTGCTCAGCCCTCTGCAGGGCGACACTGCCTCTGCGGACGCTGAGAGTGGGTCTCAAATTGGATGGAAGTGGAAGGCCGGTGTTTGCCATTTTAATGATGGCCATGTATGGAAGTTTTAGAAGCCACGTTTCGTTCTGACGGGTTCTGAACATCCTGGCTGTGACTGAATGACTGTAAAGCATTCCTACGCCGCTATCATCTGCACACTTGGAATGGTCGGCGATGCCCTAACAGTGCGCCTCTCTCCCCTTTCCCCTTTTCTCCCGTCCCCTCTCTCTCTCTCTCTCTCTCTCTCTCTCTCTCTCTCTCTCTCTCTCTCTCTCTCAAGGAACGGGGAAAGATCGGCGTGATCTTCAACGTGGGAACGGACGACATCGCCATCGAGGAGAGCGCGGTGACGGTGAGCGACGGCAAGTACCACGTGGTGCGCTTCACGCGCAGCGGCGGGAACGCCACGCTCCAGGTGGACAACCAGCCCGTCATCGAGCGCTTCCCCTCAGGTAGGAGCCGCGGGCCCGGGGGCTGGGGTCCGGGGGCTGGGTTGCGGGTGGGGGTGGGGGTGGGGGTGGGGGGGCTAGGAAAGAGTCCAGGCTCCACGTTGGGTTGTCACCTGAACCAGAGGCGCGTGGTGGAGAGAGAACGGGCCCAGCCGCAGAAAGTCCTTCCAAGCCCTCCATGCTGTCTATGAGGCCATTATTCATTCATGGAGCGCGTCAGCCAAATGCAGTGTCTATGTAACGCTCGCAGGAATATGCCATATTTAGAGGGCCATGCATATTGAGTGTGTGTCCCTGCATTATTCCAGCCAATTAGGCCTCGTTGTGTAACTCCTTACCACCCTGCGGTCCTCCAGGCAAATGGCTGCCTAGCTCTAAAATGGCCTCCACTCCCACCAAGCGGTGGGATTTAAGGGCAGGGTCACATGGACGTGCTGGGGGCCTGTAGGCAAAGCGCCTGAGTCGGAGGGGCTGCCAGCTGTGGGGGCACGGAGAGCGCGCCTAGGTACAGACACAAAGCGCACACACACTGACGCAAAACACACACACACCGACGCAAAACACACACACACTGACGCAAAACACACACACACCGACGCAAAACACACACACACACTGACGCTAAACAGATACACACTCTGACACAAAACACATACACACTAGTGCAAGATGAGTATTGCGATTTAACGCAGATAGAGGCAATTTCACACATGCACATGCTCAGTTACACGCACACACACACGCACACAATGCAACACAAAGCATGTAAACATAGAGTCAACCTTACACACACACACACACACACACACACACACACACACACACACACACACATACACACACACACACACACACAGAGACACACGCACACACACACACAGTAGAGGAAGATCAACCCGTCTGTGTGTCTGTGGTGACGTGGTGCCCCTGCTGTCCTGGAGATGTAATTGTGGCGCTGGGTTGCTGCATTCTCCCTGATGTTTATTCATGGTCCCCATAAACAAAGAGTCTCTCTCCACTGCGCCTCCCTCCGTGTTCCTGTCCCCTCTCACACGCTTATTCAAAGGAAGACATTCTCTGTTCTGGTTCCATCAAAGGCCTGCCGTTCAGCACCACATTGACCGCGGCCAAACATCTGACAGCTTCTGCTGTCACGCCGAGCAGACGGATGTTCGAGTCCGACACGGTACAAGGTTTTTGTCAGAGGGCTGTGTGTTCACCGGTGTTTACCCCTTCGCCGCGGTGTGCGCTGGGAGGGGTGGGGTGGGGGGTGGGGGGGCGATCCCAGACCGTCCCCTCGGCGTTTCCCCTCCCCATCCGTCAGCATCAAAAGACAGCGCTGGCGTCACCGGCCAAATAACAAGCTGACCCAATTCTGGCTTCCTTTTTCTGATTTCAGAAAGTGGGATTGTTTCCTTCCTTATTGTTTCTTCTCATTGCCGTTGTTCTTGCTGCCGTCAATATGATTGTTAGGGTTGTCAGGCGAGCATCTGTCTCCGCTCTCCCATGTCAATAAAGGGGGGGGGGGGGGGGGGTGTTTGTTTATGTATTTGCTTGTTTACTTCGGGGTTTGCTTGTTGTTTCTAGTGCCGTCGTGGGCTGGAAGGTTGGGGCGGGTGCGATAGGTGAGGTGGAGATGAGGTGCGAAAGGAAAAGGGTTGGTGCGAGGCACGGATTACTTTTGTTCGGAAGTGCGTAGTATTTCCACGGGTGATGACTCTGACACCTCTTTCTTGTGGCTGGCACATCCTGGAAAAAACTGTGTTTTACGTTGGAAAAGCGAAATGTTTCAAAGTGACGATGGAGGTGTGGTTGAAGACGTGGGAATGAAGTAGGGAGGGCTCTTCTTTACCGAGCCAGGAGGGGAAGGGAAGTCAAGCAGGGCTTGGTTTTAAAGACGAGGGAGGGGAGGAATGGAGAATCTCCCTAAAACATGGTCGTCTGCCCGGGATTGA
>CM030188.1:12288075-12530575 GCA_017639675.1 Aplochiton taeniatus | reverse complement strand
GCTGTCATGTGTTTGCGCTGCTGAAGGTGGTTGATTCTGAGAGACACATCCTAAGTCGTTAGCGTATCCCTAAAACCATGGCATGCAATGCTTCGGTGGCTCTATTTAAAGCCACATCAAAACACATTTATGGCTATTAAACACAGCATAGGGAATGTGTTCCAGGCCTCCAAGTCTAGGTACTATTATGTTGATCATGAGGTATTTAACGGCAAGTGTTTGGCATCAGACACACACTTTACATTAAACATAAAAAGGAAGGCCATCAAAGAAGAAAGAACTCCAAGGTTTAGATGAGCCGATTCTGTTTGTGCATTTAATAAGAGATGCAGTGTAATGAATTCATGAGGGTTTACGGCACTAGCTGATTAGCTTTGGGCTCACTGTCTTTGAAATGGCATTATGAGTGATAACGCATGCAAGGAAAATTTTCAAAAGATGTAATTTGTCACCGCCAGCTAAATGAAGTATTTATGTGACAGTCAAATGTGACAAATTCAGCGCCTGGATGTTTATTTCATGAAAACAAAACATTCAGTGCATTCATTTCCCGATTGTCTAAATGTGAGTCCTTGTTGATCATAAGCGAACAGTTCAAGCAGTTAAAAAATGTGTTTGAAGACCAATTTTATTTAAAAGAAGGCTATGAAAACAGTAAATTGGAAAATAACCAAAATATTATAATACCACAGTGGCTTAAAACCGTGAAACTTCCAAGATGTATCTTGTAATATTTTGCAATGTTTAATCCTGCATCTTTTGAATTGAGTCAACCTCTAAGCAGTGTGTTGGCTAAAACAAATACCAAACTCATCTACCTCGCAAGTTTATCCTTTGATCGACCTGGCGCAACATTTTAGTCGACAGATGGAAAGGTAGGGAGGAGAGGAAGGGAATTCTGAGGACACCTTGCGTCTCAAAGGGTTAAAGCTGATGTTGCTGTTTTTGCTTTGTCGGGAATAAAGGTCAGCCATCGAAGCAGAATCTAACCACCTAGCAGCAATCCAAACTACACGCTAACCACTGAGGGCTCTTACCTTCCCACCCCTTACCCTCCCTTACCATTACAAACTACAACTCCCAGAGGGCACTGTAAACGATTGGGATTAGATGTGTGTGTTTTGGAAGGTCCCGCCTTGTCCTCTAGACAGGGCTTAGCTAAAGAGCCCTCAGTAATAACTCTGTTATAAACCAGTCTAACATCTGAACGGAATTGGAACTTACCAGGAACCCCTCCAAGCTCCGCAGATCTCGCAGTGCATTTGAGACCGCCGAGCCCAATCCAATAACACAGATTTAACCCGTTCATAATAATAATTGTAATAAATGTCGGGCCTGCACCGTTCTTTCCCTTCCCGCTCTATTGCCCCTCCCCAAAGTGCAAAACTCAGAGGGTTAAAAACAAACAAACCAAAAAAAAAACATCAAGGCGTCAAATTCTAAGTATTTTTTTTAGCTGCTTCTCATTATTGCATTTGGAATGTCCCTTTAACATTTATTGTTTTCACGATTCTCTATGTATATAAAAAAGTTCACACAAATGTACTGTCAATGTCTTGGGTTCAGCTGTGTATCGATGTGCTCTGCAGAGTGGATTGTGTTGAGTTCAGCTGTGTATCAATGTGCTCTGCAGAGTGGATTGTGTTGAGTTCAGCTGTGTATCAATGTGCTCTGCGGAGTGGATTGTGTTGAGTTCAGCTGGGTATCAATGTGCTCTATGTGTAATGTGTTGCGTGAACAAGTTGGGTGTGTGTTGAATGGAATTAACACAGTCTGCTCCATCTTTCCATGGGCCACAAAATGGCTGCTCAGAGAGCGAATGGTGCAGACTGTGCTTGGTTTGTGGTCCCCTACATAACATGTGGTGGTACGCCATGCTAATGTTAGCGTGAGCGCAGCAAGCCTTCGTCCTGTGGCCAGGAGGTCTTGACTGGTGGTAGAGGAACCTCAGGCCAGTGTGAGTGACTTGCTACTCTGCGGTGAAACCAAATGTCCAGAGACAATGGCCATCGCCATCTATTCATCTAACAATATGTCTAATTATAACAAAACGTTAACGCTACCACAAAAAGGTAGTTTTCAGAGTACCCTTTTGCCTGTCAGGTGGTGCCGCCTGAAAACCTGGAAGTAGAAAAAGTTCCAGGTCTGTGAAAGTGAACGGTTCAACGTCCCCTCGGTGTACAGCTCTCATGGCGTCTCCGTCAGCCCTTGAAGTAGATCAAAATCAACATCGCTGGGCCCCTCAGATCCCGTCATCTAAATCCAAAATGGCAGCCATTATCTGGACCCTATGAAGGGGAAAAATGAGAGTCCCAGAAGTTTCCCACAGCTCAATCCGAACCCCAAACTCTCTCAGATGTGTCCTCGTTTACTCAACTCTTACGGCTGTCTGCTCGCCGGCTCAGTCATCCCTAAATCCTCCCCTCCATTTTCCACCCCTCCGCTCTCTCCTCCTCTCTGCTTTGTCTCGGCCTATCTCTCTTCTTCCTCGCCGCCAGTTTCCTCCAACACTTGGCAGTCCCCCCCCCCCGCCCCCCCATTGACAGAACAGCCTTCTGTCTTTAGAGACGACAAGAAAAGGAAGCGCTTTTGTAATCTCGCCAGAGAGCCAGGGTAAAGAAAAAACACTTACATAGAGATTACAAATGACCGTCCTGAATCGATTGGCCTCGTGTTGCTTTCATTTTTTCTCCCGGCTGGTGAAGATTTACCTGGGTGTATTTACTGACAACGTCGCCTGCCCATATTCCCCGGCATCGGCGCTGAGGAGAAAGCGAGCTGGGGAATCAAGTCGTCGGGATGGGCTGATAAAAGAGCCACCTAGCTAGCTTGTTTATGTAGCCAACAGAAGTTGGGAGCAAGGGATGAGGGAAAGCGAAACCCCTGAGGCCAGCTAACGAACAAGCCCGTCTTAATGTGCAGTGTTTAATGGGCTGCATCCAGCTTCCCCTTATTTTGAACTTAACGGATAGCGATCGCCTCCGCCCCCTGCTCCCAGCTGGGCTTCCTTCCAGCCAGGCCGAGCGTGGTCCTGCTTTTACGACGGACATTTCTCACGTCGGCCAAACAAGCGTTTCCCGTGATGAGTGTGCGCTGTCTCCCTCCTTTCCCGTTGCCTCCTTTCTGTGCCATCACCGCCATGTTCGCGGGTAAATAGAGGCCACAACTACTCACTAAGTGCTCACTCATTAGTGGCGGCGGAGGGAGAAAATGTGGCCCGGTCTACACCGTCCAAGGCTGCCTGGAATGATGGGACACTTTGCTGTGTTATTTCATGGTCCCCTACCGTGAAATGGCCTAGAACGGCCTGCGTACATCTGCCAGTGAATGAGAGGGGAGCGGGAGGAGGGTGTCCTCAGCTCACCGCTCCCCCCAAGCACACGTCTCCGCCTTCCCAGATATCCAGATAGGGAGATTGGATCCCAGATATCAGAGAGAGGAGCGCACCGCGTCGGAACTGTAAAGGGTTTGGAATATCCGTGTCCTTGTCCCGTATCTCCATCTCGGCCCCCGTCCCCGTCCCCGTCCCGTGCTCTCTCGTCTGAGGCCCTAAGGGGCCCCGGCTCCTTGATTCAGAGCCTCCACTCCCACGTCATGGTGCGTTTGGGCCCCCTCATCTCCTTTGTCAAACACAATTAATTCATGGCGCTCCCCCTCTTAACCAAATTGCAGACTTCTGAGGGGTAAAACAGCGTAGCGCTCTTAATTAGCAGGAGAGCCGTGTGTCAAGGAGATAACTTCTACCCACTTCATAATCAACTCTGTCGGCACGCCCCGTTCCCTCTCTCTCTTTGCTTTTCTCCCGCGCTCCCTCCCTCTCCCCATTCTCCTCTCTCTATCTTAAAGCAAAAAAAAAAGAAAAAAAGCTTAGAGAAGCGGGGGGAAAGAGCCTTGTTGGAAAGAGATTTGTTGCAGAATTTTTTTGGCCAGGGAACGCCAACAGACGCCGCTACAGAAAGGCTCTCATTAACTCTTAACACTAACACTCCAACTTCCTGACAGTCGAACGTAAAACAATGGCCGACAGCGCAGTAGCTAGCCCTCGCGTGAATCCCCCTCGCCTAGTGACGCGTCTTCCTCCCTCTCTCAGCAGACAACGTGGAAGGCGTCATGGCGCCCGGACGAGAGGGCCCTCTCCAACTCCAACATCCTCTTACCCCTGGACTAGCATTAGATCCCTAACCTCCACACCACCCACCCAGCTCCCCAACGAGCCACTCAAAGGGTGGGGGCGGGGGGGGGGGGGTCAAAGCGAGGTGAGGAGCCGGCCTTTCCCCTGCCCTCCTCTCAGGGGGTAACAGGCGGCTCTCATTATGCCTCCCCGCCTCAGGCAATCTGCGCATTAGGCAGCCGGGCATGGCCTGGGCCCGGCCCACTCTGCCACTGGCCCGGTAATTACCCGCCGCCGCTCTTTCCAGGGAGCAGACGTTCTCTGCTGCGGGGCTCTGGGAGCGAGCACGGAGGTGGGATCCTCCACGCCCCTCTGAGCAATTCTTTTCTGGTCAGCGGGCGAGCCGAAAGCGCTCGACAAACAGGTGGACAGGCAGGAGCCGGCCGTCTGAAGGCTGCTAAGCTGGCCGTGTGATGGGCTCACTGTACGGGAAAGATGAGGGGGAGGGGGGTGGTGGACCCTGTGGACTTTATTACCCCCACGGACAGTACAGGGAGCACTTGAACGCTGTTTCTTTCCCTCTCTTTCATCTCATCCGTCTTTTTTTTTTGCCTTTTTTTTTTGGCCTTTTTTTTTTTTCTTCCGTTCCCTTTTTGGGAATTCTCCTAATTCTAGGCCTGCGTGTTCACTTTCTTTCCATCACACTCTTGCTCTCGCTCTCCACCTCTGTCTCCATCCCTCCTCTGTATCAATCTTGTCGTCCCACCCTCCCTCCTTTCCTCCCTCCATCCGCCCGTGCTCCATCTCTTTGACACAGTGTGCTCATACTGTTCCTCTCCTCTGGACCCACTCATCTGTCATCCCTCCCTCGCTCCTGTCATCTCACACGTCCCCTCGGCCTCCCTCTCCCTCCTTCTCCCTCCCTCTCTCTCTCTCTCTCTCTCTCTCTCTCTCTCTCTCTCTCTCTCTCTCTCTCTCTCTCTCTCTCTCTCTCCCTCCCGTCCTTCCAGTCCCCCCCGGTCCAACATCTCTCTCTCTCTCTTCTTCTTCCCCTCTCCGTCTCTGATAATAACATGGCTTTCCCCTTCCCGGCTTTCCCCTTGTGGCCCTGTCTCTGTCTATCCAGTCCAGTCCAAGAACAGTCTCTGCTATGACTAGACCTGGGGGGACACACATTAGTTCCGGTGGTTCTATGTGGGTTTCCCCACCCAAGTAATGTGTGTACCGTGCCCGGCTGCACATGCATACAGGATCGACCTTCACGTACCCATGTGGTGATTGTAGAGTTTTATTTTTTTCGTTGTTGTCCGGAACCCCTGAATGGAGGGCATTTCCATGCAAAAAAAAATGTCCCCAATGGGCATTGAGAATGTTATGGCCTCGAAACATTCCTGTGAAAGGGGCACCTCCAGCAACCCAGGAAGGACAGGCCCCTGATGTCCGTCAGTTGGGGGCCATCGACTATCTGTCAGCGCGCACCCGTTACATTCCACCGCACATTACAGAGTTAAAAAAAAAATCACCCCTCTTGGGGTTTTCCTGGGGCGATGCACCACTGGCGGAGTGGGGGTGCTGCCCTGCATGGGTCAGCTCCTATAGAAGTGGCGCGCTGGGAATCATTACCACATCCTCCCAGCAAGGAAAATCGAACCCCATAATGCACCACCATAATGCAATTCACCTCCTTGACTCCAGCTAAACCCCCAACTCCTGTCGAGAGCACCCATGATGCTTTGAGAGCCTACATGGCCGGCTTCTTATTTCCAGGACATGCCCAGCCTCTTATTACCAGGACATGCCCAGCCTCTTATTACCAGGACATGCCCGGCCTGTTATTACCAGGACATGGCCGGCCTCTTCTTACCAGGACATGCCCGGCCTCATCTTACCAGGACATGCCCGACCTCTTCTTACCAGGACATGCCCGGCCTCTTCTTACCAGGACATGCCCGGCCTCTTCTTACCAGGACATGCCCGACCTCTTCTTCCCAGGACATGCCCGGCCTCTTCTTACCAGGACATGCCCAGTCTCTTCTTACCAGGACATGCCCATCCTCTTCTTACACAGGACATGCCCGGCCTCTTCTTACCAGGACATGCCCGGCCTCATCTTACCAGGACATGCCCGGCCTCATCTTACCAGGACATGCCCGGCCTCATCTTACCAGGACATGCCCGGGCCTCATCTTACCAGCACACGCCAGGCCTCTTCTTAAACAGGACATGCCCTTCTCCCCGTCAAATACAAAGCCTTCATCATCTCTCTGTTCCTTTTTTTTTCTATTCCGGCCCGTGCCTTTGGGGGAGTCGGCCTTCCCAGCCGCGACACTGCCGGCACACACAGCCATTCCTGACAAGGCTGCCCCAGAGGCCTGGAGGAAGGCCTGCGTCACAGAGCACCAGTGTTAACACTCCTCTCTCAGCCTGGCAATGACAGCTCAACAACTCACTAAGCCATCCCCGCCGCCCTCGCCTACTGTTCTCCTTCCGTTCCCCAGCTTCATCCGACACACACACTCATTCTCTGTCAAACGACATTATTTTCTGTCTTATCTCCCATTCGCCTCTCGTGTTCATAGCATGTTCTGCGTGTGTGCACCGCCCCCCCCCCCCCCCCCCCCCCCCCCCCCCCCCCACACACACACACACACACACACACACACACGTCTTCTAATCCAGAGAGCGGGACCACATGTCTTTTATGTGGTGACAGTGGGACACCAAGCAAAGGGAGCCTGTCCCTCGTGGACCGGAACATGGAGCAGACACAGGAACATGCCAGAAGCCTTTGTGTTCCCGCCGCACGCCGTGATCTAATGGCGCGTTAAGCGAGGGCAGGGAGGAGAGCGAGACGAGGCTGTGCGGCTCCACAAAGGCGCCAAGGCGTAGGCAGTGTGTGCCGTCCAGGCCTGGGATTATTAGGCGAGCCAGAGGAAGGCTTAGGCAGCTGAAACGGCGAGGTCCGAAAATAGCGTTTGTTTTCGTGGAGCATCTCGTACGGCCAAGTGTAGCTGAACGTCCCATTTTCTTATTATTACATCGACGGACGCAGACCCTCGCACCATAATAGATGATTGCGTGCATGCACAATGGAGGCAGAGGCGGAGATAGACACAGAGGAGGAAATAAAGGAAAGTAGAGAGCGATAGAGAAGCAGAGAAACTTGCAAAGCGAGAGAAAGAACGCCCGGAGTTTGCATGACCTCCTTTCCCCGACTCATTGTGGAGGCATGTCCAGCACTGTGCTCTGGGTGCTGGAGTTCATTTGGAGACTCTGTGTGTGTGTGTGTGTGTGTGTGTGTGTGTGTGTGTGTGTGTGTGTGTGTGTGTGTTTGCGGCCGGCCATTTTAATGAGCAGGGCCTCGGCTGTCACCCCGCTTGGCTCCAGCTCCGGATGGGGCCCTCGGCCATTAGGTGCCTGTCAACATAAGGGCCGGATGGGGCCCTCGGCCATTAGGTGCCCGTCATCATAAGGGCCGGACGGGGCCCGGTAAAAGACGAGGCGGCAACTCGGCCCCCTCGGAACCCAAATTGGTCCAATGAAGTCTCATCAATGCTGCAGCCCCCCCGTGCTGTCTACCAAGCACACACACGTAAACACACACGTACCTATCGCACGTTTTGATGAATACACATCGGCGGTATCTCTCGAGGCAAACATGTACACGGCTGGAAAAGGCCACCTGTCACGCACGTGGAAGATTGTCTCCCTGACATGTTTCATAAACTGAATATGCACACACCAACACACGCCCTGATACACACACACACACACACGGTTCCCTATCTTGCCGTATCAAGCTCTGTCGCATTAAATCGTCCGACTGCTTGTCATGCAGCGAGTCAACCTTCCAGCCAACCCCCCCCACCCTCTCTCTCCAGCCCTCTGAACCTGCGCCAGCTCAAATTGGCTCTAAACCCGCATGTCACTTTTGATTTGACCCGGCAGACCCTCCAAACAATAACTTCATCAGGCCCTGTTAGGGGCTCGTCAGGACTAGACAGCGGCACAAACAAACACTGATTGGCCCCGCTCATCTTCCTTAGAGGTCACCTCCACCTCCCTCTGACGTTTTGGCCTCCACCGTTCGACGTCAATATACTAGCAAGGATCATTGGTCAATTTTACTACGCAGATAAATGATATGCAAATGAATCCAACCCCGTTTTAAATGAAAACTTTGAATTCACTCATCCCTCCAGTCTAAACGAAAGGTCGTTTTATTGCGATTACCTCTTGATTGTGGATTTAATGGGAAGACTAATGAGAGGCCCTGGATATTGGTTTCACTCAGAGTAAGAGCCGGGTAAATAATACACAGGTTTCCACAGAGGACAGAGTTGTTTTGCAGAGATCAGGCTTGTTTCACTGGGATCAACTCTGCCAGGGATACCCGAGATTTACTGGCTTCTCTAGACCCTGGTAAACTGAGAGATTGGGGATGGTAGCCAAATTGTGTGTGTGTGTGTGTGTGTGTGTGTGTGTGTGTGTGAGTCTGTGCGCTTGGGAGTGTGCATGTGTAAACCCCCAGAGACCTGGCCGGGACAATACCTTTGCAATTTGAGACAATCTGGGCTGACGTGTGTATGTGTGTGTGTGTGTGTGTGTGTGTGTGTGTGTGTGTGTATGTGTGTGTGTGTGTGTGTGTGTGTGTGTGTGTGCGTGTGCGTGTGCGTGTACGTGTGTGTGTCCTCTGTTCAAGGACACAGACGAGCTGATATTCAGAGAATATGATGTGTAGGGGACCTGTGTGGAAGGAGTTTGTGTCAGCTTGCTTGTGTGTGTCTGTGTGTCTGTGTGTCTGTGTGTCTGTGTGTCTGTGTGTGTGTGTGTCCCAGCTCACGTCTTTGTGCCCGCTGTTCAAGTGTGTGTGCGCACGCCGTGCACATGCATGCGTCCTCCGAGACTTTCCCCGCTGATGTCAGTCCTGGAACTACAACTCCCTCTCTGCATGTTCCGTCTCTCCTTGATTGGTCCTATCAGCCTCCATAGGGAGCGTCCTATGGCTCCGAGACAACGCGGGAGTGCATGGTGTCAACAGAGCATTAGGTCTGGCCATTACAGAGGCAGGGGATTGGGACCGTCCCTTCGAAGCTTTCGCACGGAGCTAATGATCTGTGCAGGGGCTTGGCGCAGCCATGTCAGCCAACGTCCCCCCCCACACACACACACGAATGCACGCCCGCCCGCAGGCAAACACACGCGTGCACTCGTCATGGCATCGGCTCCGGTCTTCATATGCACCGACGCAGAATGCTGCAGCCCTCACACGCGTGCCGGATTCACACAAACAGGCCACACCGTTGGCTACGGGCCCATTAGAGCGATGCTGAGGCCCTTCCTTCACATGGAGAACAAATGAAGGCGGCCCTCCACTGAGGAGCTAGTCCTCTTTAGACCCTGGAGATAACAACCCCAGCACGGGGCAAGGCAGTCACACGATCCTACGCCATTAGCCACAAACGATGGGCCCACATACAAGCACACACGCACGCTGTCCTCTTTTGTGGCAGGCCATCAACGCAGACACATTTTTGGAATCTTTCATGCACCTAATAGTTTCCATTTTAATCACACATATACACGCACATACATAGACACACACACACACGAACATAAGAGCACGTACTTCCTTTTTAAAGAAGATCGATTTATCTTTGAAAAGAGCTCTCCATCCACCGCCTACTTTCCCCTTCCATGTAATTACCATGTAATCTCTTTTCAGCCCACCTCCTCCACACAATATAGTGCAGTAATCCTTCCTCCCCTTGGTCTGGTCCCATGGGGCCCCATTATTGGGGTCAAGGGTCAGTTCGCCTGATATGTGCTCTGATTGGCCCAGCAGAACGCCACGTCGTCTGAGAAGGTCGCCAATGAGTTACTACGAGAAAGAGAGAGAGAGAGAGAGAGAGAGAGAGAAAGAGAGAAAGAGAGGAAAATCCATTGCTGACATCAGTGGAGGAAACGATCCCAGTGTTCTCGACCACGGTCCCCCAGTAACACGCTGGAACCTCTCCATGCCCGACCCCCCCCTTCTTTTGAAATACCCAAACCCACGGGCAGGAAGTGGTAAAGCATTTCCTCCCAAAACGATTCCTATCGGGCGGTGGGGGTTGTACTGTCCCTCCGGGCCCCTGGGAGCCTCAGCTCAGATGCTGACACGGCGCTGGCTGCAACATTTTCCCGTCTCTGACTGAGGCGTGGCCCCTGTCCCAGGGTCCCAGTGCCTTGGTTCCCCCGCGCCCGCCGTCTATTGGACAGGCCGGGTCGCTGAGCAACCGGAGCGTGTCGGCCCCCCCTCCCCATCCAGCGAGGCCCCAGCCTCCCTAGCGTGTTACCGGGGAACAGCCCATGTGATTGAGAAGTGACCCCCCCTGTCCCCCCACAGTGTGGCCCTGTGTGTTTATGTGTTGGACGTTGGGCGTGTGTACCCAGGGACGGCGACTGACGTGTGTCCCTCTCCTCTCTTCTCTTTCTTTCTCCCCGCTCTCTCTTTCTCTATCTGCCTCTTTTTATTGGCACCCGCCTCTCTCTCTCTCTCTCTCTCTCTCTCTCTCTCGTGTCTCTTTCCCCTTATCGCCCCTTCACTCTTTTCTCCCTCTCTCTTTCCCTCCCTTTCTCTCCTTCTCTCCCCGCAGGTCGACAGCTGACCATCTTCAACAGTCAGGCGTTCATCAAGATCGGCGGCGGCGGCGAGAAGGGCCGCCACTTCCAGGGCCAGATCTCGGGCCTGTACTACAACGGGCTGCAGGTGCTGAAGCTGGCGGCGGAGGGCGACGCCAACGTGCAGGCCCAGGGCAACCTGCGTCTGGTGGGGGACGTGCCCTCCGTGCTGGCCACCGACACCACGGCCACCACGCCGCTGGCCGACATGTCCACCACCATCATGGAGACCACCACCACCATGGCCACCACCACCACCCGCAAGCAGCGCTCGCCCACCATGAGGGACAGTGTCACCCAGGTGAGGGCGAGGTCTGGGGGCGTGGAGGTATGGAGGAGGAGGGGGGGGGGGGGTAAGACTCGGTGAAGGGGGAAACGTATCGTTCTCCTGTTCTGAAAAGAGCACTTTTCAGTCGGACCCACGCGAGGCTTTGAGAACACAATCCACCGCTAAGAATCCCCCAGGTTGAACAAACAACCTTTTTTTTTCTTTTTAACAGAGCGAAACCTCGCAGTGACCTACGAATGCCCTCGTTGGCTTCAATTTGATTTCTTCCAGTCCAAGCAGATCCCACTCCCACAGGGCTTCTGTGTTAGTCCAATCTGGACGTCCATGATGATTCCTTCCAAACGGATCTCACTGGCTGGGCCACAAAACATATCGTGGAGCTCATGTGCAGTCTGCTCCCATCGGGCAAATCAAGAGTCTAGACACGATGTGGGGCATGGGGGGGGGGGGGGCAGAATCAAAGAAAATAAAACATGGAAGCCATTAAAGCCATCTCTCTAAACACATGTTTGCTCCCATCCCGACGACCCCGTGTTTGAATGGCCTACTTAGAGAGAGATTGTTATTTCATGCAGGCTTTCGCTCGCATGTTCCAGAACCGTCCTCCGTTCAGGCGCGAAGTAGCAATTAGCCAACAATGGTGCAGGGCTATTAGCACACCCTGCATCATGGCAACACCATGCATTAAGCTCCCACTCGCTCCACAATATGCAGTAATAACAGGCCTGGGGGATAAAACGCTCTTCCCATTTCACCCCCCGCAACCTATGGCAATTAGCCCATAACTGTAATGCACAGAGGCTCCCCCAGTGGAGAAAGGGGCTGGTGAAAGTAGCATGTTAGCATTGGAAAAGATTGGGGAGTATTCTATGGGAGTCAAGGGGCCAGCAACTTGTTTACCCACCACCGTTTCACCACAAAGAAAGGATGTCAAAAGTGGGCTCCAACAAGTCGATTAAGGGCTGTTAGAGAGAGTCAGAGCTTGACTCCCGCTCGAAGCTTCCTGCTCTCTCAAATCGTCTCGCAAAGTCTTGCCAGGACCCAGAAACAAGGTGCCAATTAGCTCTGGCTCCTCTCCTTGTGTGGAATGGGGAAATTAGCACCAGTCCTCTCTGGCTTACCTGAGATCAGTCACGGAGCCACTCATGCCCATCCTTGACTAGGCTGATTAGGCTCTGTCTGCTGAACGACGGCATCTCCCTGTCTCCAGTCCTTGTTTTCGGCATTGTCCAGCCCCCCCCCCCCCCCCCCGCCCTCCCTCCATCATGCCAACTTCCTTTGACTTGAAAGTCCCAGCTCTCTTTGTGTGCAACACCCCCAGCCCCAATTACCAGACTAAAAGCTTCTTTGAGAGCTGGAGAATGAGGAAGTAGCGTGTGTGTGTGTGGTGGGTGAGGGTGCGTGCGTGCATGAATGTGTGTGTGTGTGAGAGCACGCACATATGTGTGTGTGTGTGTGTGTGTGTGTGTGTGTGTGTGTGTGTGGGTGGGGGTGGGAGGGGGTTTGCGTGCGTGCGTTTCATAAGCTCCTCCAGCACTCCAAATACCAATCAAGGCCGTTCTAATTGAATGTTAGCTTTTTGTTGTCACTTGTTTGTTTTTCCCTCTCACTTGATTTTTGTTTCTCCCTCCGCCTTTCACATTCATTGTTGCCAGACTGCAACAACAACAAAAAAGGCAACCGCGGCAGCGTTTTCCTTTTCGCCTCACTTGTATCTAACTAATGTGGGGGCTGAAATGCACTTCATTAGGTCTTTGTGGCCCTTCATCAAAAGCTGACGGAAGGTTCCGGCGAAAGCCACACTCGGCGGAGGGAGAGATCTGAGGCTTTTAGTGTGTGTGTGGAGGCCGTTTGATGAGGTCCCCGCGTCACTGGTTGGCTGGCTTTTAGAGACCTCGGGCTCCATTACCGTGGCAGTTGCATCCCATTACCGAACTCGTATGCGGTCGCCGGGACTACAAGGTGACACCCCCCCACCCTCTCCCCGGTTCAGCGTGTAATCAATGCGTGCGGAACTGGTGGATGGAGTTGTCTGGGTCCGTGTGTAAACGAGGACGGAGGCGTGTATCCCGTGTCGGTCCCAGTCTACGCTGCGCCGGCTGCTGAATGACAGGCCTCCTGTTTGGGGAAATAAATAGCCAGACAGCGTTGGCGTTGCTGGAAGAAGCCCTGGAATGGCTAACAATAGCTCCTGCTTTGCATCGTGGCTGCGTTAAGCTGTCGTTACCGCGGGAAATACACGGCCAGGTGTTTACGCACCGCGCTTCGTTTGAACGGCAGCCGTCCTCCACTTTGGCGCTCCGCCTGCCTTACTATCGACCAGCTCCGAATCACAGTCCGTGGGAGGAGCGCACCACGGGGAACACCAGCGTGAAGAAGACGAGAGGGCTGACATTCACCAGGCCGTGGGAGGAAACACGTCCTGGCATGGGTGCCCCGACGAGGCTCTCTGTGAACACAAGCCGAAGGACAGGTCCTCCCTGGCTGTCCCTGCGGTGTGCCTGGCTCCTCTAGCCCCTGGGTGTGTGGTGGTGACCAGGGCCTGGCTACTCTAGCCACTGGGTGTGTGTCGGTGATCACAGCCTAGCGAGCTAGCCTCTGCCCCCAACGTGACTCCAGGATGAGGGACCTCCATCGACACTGGCTGGGAGAAGGAGAGACGGCAGGGAGAGAGAAGTGGAGGCTGGGGTCTAGCGGGGAGGTGAATGTCAGAGAAAGGCCAGCCGGGGGGGGGGAGGGAAATGGAAGATGACAGCCGACCCCTCTCTCTGCAGCCATTTCGCGGGCCACTGATCTGATGTGTACGGGCCTTAGGCCAGGGATGCTCATATCGGTGACTGGCACACAGGCTCTACACAGCAGGAGTCATGGTCTTTGTACCTACAATCTACCACCCTGTCTCTCCGCAGAGTGCGCAGAAAACCACACAGACACACACACACACGCACACACACACACACACACACACATGCGCGCGCGCACTTGTGGCTCAGTTCCGGGGGGCATATAAATAGGCCGTCGTATAGGGTCTGCAGTGGGATTTCCTGCAACAGTAAACCTGGTAATTGCACATTAAACACACAGCGACGGACAGGGCTAATGTGGCGAAGCGGCCGCTCGCTAATGAGCACTCCGGCCGCTCGCAAAGACGCCGCCAGCACGCAAGACGGGGGGCCCGGGCCGACGAAAACACACACGCGGGCGAGACCCCCGCCTCCCTACCCTCGCTTGCTTCTTGAAGAGCTGTAAGCTGTCTGCAGTGCGACACTTTGATCACAGGAGTGTACGGCTCAGATGGTTGGAAGGAAAAATACGTCCCTTTGATGTGCCCGCGTTTAGTTTTTTGAAGCGCCTTGAATGTTGGGAGTTGTTGTTCTTTTAAAGAATGGGGAGTCATCAGTTCTCCCCCGCCTAGCCCCAATTTGAAGACGGCGCTCAAGGGAGGGAATTTAAATGAACGCCCCACCCAGCCCCGCCGACGACGATGTCCCAGCGACTCCTGAGTACTCGTCTGTGTTGGGGATAGGTAGGCGTTTCCCCACACACACAGAGAGACACATGGTATACACATATCCCCACACACACACAGAGACACACAGGGTATACACATATCCCCACACACACACAGAGACACACATGGTATACACATATCCCCACACACACACAGAGAGAGACACATGGTATACACATATCCCCATACACACAGAGACACACATGGTATACACATGTCCCCACACACACACAGAGAGACACATGGTATGCACATATCCCCACACACACACAGAGAGACACATGGTATTCACATATCCCCACACACACACAGATACACACATGGTATACACATATCCCCACACACACACAGAGAGACACATGGTATACACATATCCCCACACACACACACACAGAGACACATGGTATACACATATCCCCACACACACAGAGACACACAGGGTATACACATATCCCCACACACACACAGAGAGACACACAGGGTATACACATATCCCCACACACACACAGAGAGACACATGGTATACACATATCCCCCCACACACACAGAGACACACATGGTATACACACATCCCCACACACACACAGAGACACACGTGGTATACACATATCCCCACACACACACAGAGACACACATGGTATACACATATCCCCACACACACACAGAGAGACACATGGTATACACATATCCCCATACACACAGAGACACACATGGTATACACACATCCCCACACACACACAGAGAGACACATGGTATACCCATATCCCCACACACACACAGAGAGACACATGGGATACACATATCCCCATACACACAGAGACACACATGGTATACACATATCCCCCCACACACACAGAGACACACATGGTATACACATATCCCCATACACACAGAGACACACATGGTATACACATATCCCCACACACACACAGAGACACACATGGTATACACATATCCCCAGACACACAGAGACACACATGGTGTACACATATCCCCACACACACACACAGAGAGACGCATGGTATGCACATATCCCCCCACACACACACAGACACACATGGTATACACATATCCCCACACACACACAGAGACACACATGGTATACACATATCCCCACACACACACAGAGAGACACATGGTATACACATATCCCCATACACACAGAGACACACATGGTATACACACATCCCCACACACACACAGAGAGACACATGGAATACACATATCCCCACACACACACACAGAGAGACACATGGTATACACATATCCCCATACACACAGAGACACACATGGTATACACACATCCCCACACACACACAGAGACACACATGGTATACACATATCCCCACACACACACAGAGAGACACATGGTATACACATATCCCTACACACACAGAGAGAGACACATGGTATACACATATCCCCATACACACAGAGACACACATGGTATACACACATCCCCACACACACAGAGAGAGACACATGGTATACACATATCCCCACACACACACAGAGAGACACATGGTATACACATATCCCCATACACACAGAGACACACATGGTATACACACATCCCCACACACACACAGAGACACACATGGTATACACACATCCCCACACACACACAGAGAGACACATGGTATACACATATCCCCACACACACACAGAGAGACACATGGTATACACATATCCCCATACACACAGAGACACACATGGTATACACATATCCCCACACACACACAGAGACACACATGGTATACACATATCCCCATACACACAGAGACACACATGGTATACACATATCCCCACACACACACAGAGACACACATGGTATACACATATCCCCATACACACATGGTATACACATATCCCCCCACACACACAGAGAGACACATGCTATACACATATCCCCACACACACACAGAGACACACATGGTATACACATATCCCCACACACACACAGAGAGACACATGGTATACACATATCCCCATACGCACAGAGACACACATGGTATACACACATCCCCACACACACACAGAGAGACACATGGTATACACATATCCCCCCCCACACACAGAGAGACACATGGTATGCACATATCCCCACACACACACAGAGAGACACATGGTATGCACATATCCCCACACACACACAGAGACACACATGGTATACACATATCCCCACACACGCACAGAGAGACACATGGTATACACATATCCCCACACACACAGAGACACACATGGTATACACATATCCGCACACACACACAGAGAGACACATGGTATACACATATCCCCACACACACACAGAGACACACATGGTATACACATATCCCCACACACACAGAGAGACACATGGTATACACATATCCCCATACACACACAGAGACACACATGGTATACACACATCCCCACACACACACAGAGACACACATGGTATACACATATCCCCACACACACACAGAGACACACATGGTATACACATATCCCCCCCCCCCCACACACACAGAGAGACACATGGTATACACATATCCCCATACACACAGAGACACACATGGTATACACATATCCCCCCACACACACAGAGAGACACATGGTATGCACATATCCCCACACACGCACAGAGACACACATGGTATACACATATCCCCACACACACAGAGAGACACATGGTATACACATATCCCCACACACACACACAGAGAGACACATGGTATACACATATCCCCACACACACAGAGACACACAGGGTATACACATATCCCCACACACACAGAGACACACATGGTATACACATATCCCCATACACACACAGAGACACACATGGTATACACATATCCCCCCACACACACAGAGACACACATGGTATACACATATCCCCCCACACACAGAGAGAGACACACATGGTATACACATATCCACACAGAGACACACATGGTATACACATATCCCCACACACACACAGAGACACACATGGTATACACACATCCCCACACACACACAGAGACACACATGGTATACACATATCCCCACACACACACACAGTACGAGAGATGACTGTCACGATTAAAGCCATACAAACTTAAAAACTACAACCCCCAAAACTTCCCCCATCAGTCAATGTAACATTCCGTTGCATTCGCCTAAGATCAGACATTAATAACATATATTAGAGATGTGTCAGATCTAGGTTCCCTGGGGCTCCCCAGAAAACATCTTTACACTTTAAAAGGGTCTGCTATGAAGAATTGATTTGAAATGCTTTCACGCTTTGCACAATGCACAGTGTCTGATTTCAAAGATCATCAAATGTAAAAGCATGTCTTGCGCAGATGTTCCCAAGGAACCGATTTTGGGAATCACATCTGAAAACCCAGATGGTTCAACAAACAGACACACACACACACACACACACTGGATTTGATTGGTAAGTACATGCAATCAGACTGGCTATTAATAATGGAGCTCGTTGTCGCGGGCACTGTGAGCAAATTGTTGCGCTGGAATCAATTGGCGCAGCCCCGTGATGAAGGTCCAGCAGGCCCAACCTGACAACGTTCGCCTGGATATTCATTGGACAGGCTTGCACAGTAGGTCCATTAGAGGCTCCACCCCGCCACACCAAAAATGACTTCTGAAAGGCCAGCCAACGGTCGCCAAGCTGTGCTACTCAATACAAGCTGGCCTAATGGACATCAGGCTTATTAATTTATTAATGCTCTCCTGGATTGATGTCTGATCGAAGGGCTTTTCTTTTCAGTTTAGTCCCCCGTGTGCTTTCAACCTGCCATAGACTATTGGAAAGCAGACTGACATTACTCGTGTTGGCGTGGTGGCTATTCCGGGAGCTCCACTGTGAATGTTTGGTGTGCCTCTCTCACCATCCCCTTCCTTCCCTCCTCTTATTTCTCCCTCTCACTCTCTCTCTCTCTCTCTCTCTCTCTCTCTCTCTCTCTCTCTCTCTCTCTCTCTCTCTCTCTCTCTCTCTCTCTCTCTCTCTCTCTCTCTCTCTCTCTCTCTCTCTCTCTCTCTCTCTCTCTCTCTCTTTCTCTCTCTGTCCAGAACACGGATGACCTGTTGGTGGCGTCCGCTGAGTGTCCCAGCGATGACGAGGACTTGGAGGAGTGTGAGCCGGGAAATGGTGAGTCCACTCAGGGAGTTCTGGGGGGGGGGGCCATGTACTGGGGGCCCAGGCAGGGCCGTACGCAGTAGTGCAGCTCCAGCCCTTTCCCACTTTGCAAGGACGCCTTGACCCTGTGACTTCTCATATGCAGCCCTCATTGGCCAGATGGGCGCCCACGCAGGCTTCTAATTGGCTGGGGATCAAAGAGCCGCCGCCGGCAGCTCCTCGGCTCGCCAGGCAGGCGGCGACGGAGTCCGATTGGGCGGCAGCTGGCACAGGCCCAGCTGTTGCACCAATCATCCGCTGGGGGTTTTAACGAGGCCGGACAGTTGCGGGATGTTGCAGGCCTCAACCCCGCCCTCCTCACAGCTGGGTCTCAGTGGGGCCTGGAGGTGGGGGCCGCCTGAGGGGAGGGCGGGTGTCTTAACACGGAAGGGCGGTGGGGTGGGCAAGGTCAGTCTTTGGAGTCAGGCCATTCCAAACTGGCCATCTGCCCGTGAGAGGGCAGAGAGCGCTGAAGGACGGGAGCTCCGATGAGCAATTGTCAAACGTTACCACACCGCTTCCTGGGGTTCAACGAGGCAGCTAGTCCATCGGTCTGTCCGACTTGTTCGGCTTTGAGGTCTAACGGCTGGAGCAAAATTGCATAAACACCCCACACATAGACTCCATAACGTTCCAAGGCTGTCCAACACCGCAAAAAAGTTCAGAGGATTTATTCAGCCTTTTGAAAGGCGGATTAGTTGTCTTTGTGTTGAGGATATGGTCGATGGCGAATGGCTTGAGTTTCTAGGAGTCGGTGTGTTTGGTGGGGAGTGAGGACAGGGAGTACTAAGGAACACAGCGTCCTGCCTGTGGTTTCACCGTAGGAGGTAGCAACCAAAATAGAGGCTCCACTACCCTCGCTTTAAAAGGACAAATTAGGGGGGGTGGCGGCAACCCAAGCTTAATCTACCGCGGGAGAATAGCAACACGCAGGCAAACAGACACATACACGCGCACGCACACACACACACACACACACACACACACACACACACACACACGCACACGCAGACAGACACAGCCTACCGCCCACCTACAGACAGACATTTGTCTCCCTAGCGGTGGGCTGAAAGTTGTCTCTCCAGGGCCATTATTCACACACACACAGCCACACACAAACACACACACACACACACACACACACACACACACACACACACACACACACACACACACACACACACACACACAGACTTTGTAGCCTTGCATCCAGACAGCGAGCGAGCTCTGCAAGACATCCTTTCTCCTCTCCTCGGTTGCATAAGCCTCTCAGGGAGACAGACAGTGGCTGATAACAAGCAGCCCTCCCTCCAGTCCCTGGCGATTGCGTGGACGGGCAGAATGGCCACAGAGAGCCACAGACCAGACGGCCACGGCCGTGGATCAGAATGCAGGGCGTCATGGGGCAAATCAGCTTGAACCAGGCAGACAGCAGGAGAGTAGAAAAGCAGGGCCAGTGGCCTCGGTTGCTCTACGAAAACAACGCACCGAGCAGTGAGGATGTTCCCGCACATCGCTAGTTAGCTATTTCTGGGGTCACTTGTGAGGCCATGGCTCGCTGAGGAGTGAGGCTCTTGGATAGTTCAGTTCAGGTTCAACAGCTGGCTGTTGTCTTTCATCGCAACTTTAAAGGGAGCGTTTGTTAGATTTCTCGGTACCGCCAGAGGGGGGCTCACAACACGCAAACGCTCACCCACGGAGTACAGACCTGTGCCTGACGTCCGCACACGCACGCTGTAGTCGTTGACAACGGAGAGGCTTGGAGAAAGGCCTCTTCTACAGAGGCATGGCTGATACGTGCACGTGGTGAACCGGAGCTGGGTGTGACATGGAGGGATGGGTAGAGAGAGAGAGAGAGAGAGAGAGAGAGAGAGAGAGAGAGAGAGAGAGAGAGAGAGAGAGAGCGAGAGAGAGAGAGAGAGAGAGAGAGAGAGAGAGAAAGAGGGAGAGAGAGAGAGAGAGAGTGATCCTGGTGAATCATCAGATGAGCTCCCTATCTGCTCTGCCTCTCCCCCTGGGCTAATTAATCTTTGGCCTCGTTAGGGAGACTTAATTACATCATCCAGCCGAGCTCGGCTTCGGATCCCCTGGCTTTTTAATGAGAGCGGATCGGAATAGGGAAGGGAGCACATAGCAGAAACTTTGCTTGAGAATGCGCATAATCATAGATTAAGGCTGGGCGGTATTTGTGTACACACTGTTGCTCATGAAGACAGGCTTACAGCAGTGTGAACAATGCATACGCATGCCAACGATGCTGACTAACCTCACGTTGTCAGGGGTTACGGAAACGGTACGCTTAACGTGACTCAGCAACTGTCCTTCCTCTCGAATTTTAAACTGGGAAGAATTGTAAATGGATTTTACTGCCAGAGCTTCCTTCCTTCCATCCAAGGCCTTTCTCTTTTACACTTTTTGAGAGAAGCCTGGTTTCACTACGCCCCTGTGAGCCCAGGGGAGAACCCTTTGGAGAGTTAATTTCGATGAATTATCTGAGATCATTTCCACTCTTTCTCTTCCAATATGCTCCGAGAGATATGAGCCCACGTCGAGAAGAGAAAGCGGAGGCTAAAAGACAGATTGTTTGTCTACAATAAAGACAGTGGTAGATTGAGACAGGGAAACAAAGCAAGCCATAGAGAATACAATGGGAGGTAGGGAGTATTTTCTCATTTGCTATTGACATCCCTCGTTAGGGTGATCTCGTCCGTGTGTGGGCGTGTGTGTGTGTGTGTGTGTGTGTGTGTGTGTGTGTGTGTGTGTGTGTGTGTGTGTGTGTGTGTGTGTGTGTGTGTGTGTGTGTGTGTGTGTTATGGTCCATGCCAGACTGGGTCCCTCGTGCCTCAACAACCCGTGTTCTTGCGTCATGCCGACGTGGGAGCAGCGGGCTCCGGGCCAAGCCCAACCAATCAAATCCCACCCAGACCTCGCAGGGGAAGAGGAGGGTTACAGAACCCATCCTGGCGCTGACAGCCAGACAAGTTGTGAGGGGAGTGGCATCCATTACTGAACACAGCGTACCACTTCAAGACCATTTTTAGATTGCGACGATTAACGTTATGTTTGAGACTAGCAAGAAATTCTTACTTGTTTTTCCCCCAGCACAATCCTGTTTTCTCATTGTCAGGTCAGTATCCATTACTGAACACGGCTTACCACTTTAAGACCATATTTAGATTGCGACGATTAACGTTATGTTTGAGACTAGCAAGAAATTCGTACTTGTTTTCTCCCCAGCACAATCCTGTTTTCTCATTGTCAAGGCAGTACACCGAACGATGCAGTGTGATCTTGCTGTGATCTTGTCCGTTTGCTCTGTAAGGCCTTAGGAGCAGAGAGGCTTTTTCTTCCCATTCAGATACAACATACATCATCAAAGCCCACTGTTGTTTTGTTGTCTCCCTGCGGCCACATCAATTCCTCTCTGCACAGTACAGGGTTTCTGAAGGACATGCATTTGGGTGCTTGAATGGAGTCGCTTTGCATGGAGGTGAGTCATATCAAACATTTTTTTGTATGATATGACCAGGTAGTATCGGACCGCTGCATGGCTGTGTGGGAGTCTGTAAGACATCAGGGAAACACAAGCTGTCCAGAGATGGTATCAAAGCTTGTAATGTCTCGACCCGAGCCAAATAAACTGCACAATCGGGATACTTTGGATACATTTAGAGTTCTCGTCCAATTTTCGAATCAGGAATGCAAATGTCGAAAGACTTCTGGCCTTAACCAATCGGATTCTACATTGTGCCGTTGTTGCCGCTGCAAATGGGAGCCATCTGACCAATCAGTGCTGCATATTGCTGTCCAGGGCAAACCCAATGGGAAAGGGAGAGCCAATGAAAGGTGTCGATAAGGGCCAAGCCAATTGCCTTTTGTCAGGAAGAAGGACAGGAGTAGTTGAAAGGTACCAACCGCTAGGTACGAGTTCTGTTCATGAGGGCCGAGATTCAAAATGTCTTCACCGACTGTCGGCTGAGGACATAATGTGTTGTGACCCGGGCGATCTGGGGACAGAGTTTGAAGGATCAATCACTTCATGTATTACATTATTCGCACATATCCTAATAAATATATTATTCATTGATCATAATAAAACTGTAGTGTCTTCTCATCGCTCTAAAATACTAGCGAGCCAGTTTCCCTTTTATGATAAAGAATTGTTTTGTTGTTAACAATCCCTGTTACATAAACAAACTCGTCAGCCATTGTACGTAGCGAGTGTTCTTTTTTTTTTTACCTAAATACCGGTGATGTAACGAGGCCAAAGCAGCTGCTGAGCGGCAGCCCACAGATAGAACATGTTATTTCCACCTGTGGAAGTGGAGGGCACAGTGTGGGGGCCACGGCGAGGGCGGCCGGCGAGTGCACGCCAAGGTCGCCCAGACAGACGGCGCGGCGGGGATTGACACGCATCAAGCATCAGCTGCACCCCTAAGACACACACTCACACACACACAGAGGAGCTTCCCAGTCCAGCTGTTAGCAGAATGGCGACGGTGGGGGATCCTGTAGTTCCAGTGTTTTCGAGGTCCTATTTGTTTTGGTCTCCCAAACTCTGTCAGCCCTCTCTCTTGTCCGTTCAAAGGCCTCCTTCTTTCAAGGGGAGACTCGGCCCTCAAACACAGAACGACACAGTGGGAAAAGACACTTGTATGTTGCCATGGAAACAAGATTGTTCTCAGAGTGGAGTTAGCCAGAGTAAAAAAAAGAAAAAGTAAAAAAATGAAGTTTAGAAAGGGCAGGATTCTGAAGGTTGAAAACTGACTAACTTTTCTCTCCTCAGCTTTCATGCTTTACACCTTTCACAGACTGTTTATGTTATCTGTGTGTTGCTAATGCTAATCTTTTCTCCAGAGGGTTTGGTAACTCAATGCTTAACCTTTCATAACAAAGTCCCCTTTCCACTTTTTTTGGGTGGAAAACTGGGGTTTGGTGAATTAGGAGATCTATGGGCGATGTGGCAGGAAAGTCCTGCACATGCCGCAAAGGCCAAAACATATCCCTATGCCCATCGCTTAAATAGTTTTTTAGCTTGCCCTAATCGAATATCCTTAGCTTGCCTTTGAGTCACACTAGTTTACCTCATCAAATGACAAAAGAGCCAGAGTCCTGATTTGGTGCCTTCCCTATTTCAAGATTTGAATTCCCTCACTAAAACACACCGTCTTCTTGATTCGGACCTTGAGTCCATTATAGATGTTGCCAAAGGAAACTAAATTGTTTTTGAAATATAACATGTGAATTGTTTGTAGACTGTTTGTCACTGATATCATGCTTTGCACTGTTAACGTTTTCCCATTTATGCAACTCTTAACTCTTAAGTGTTTGATGATGGTATATATGCACGATTGAAATCAAAAGAATGTCTGATTTAAGCCGGACAAAAATGATATGATGTTTGGGTATACTTTCTGTAGCTTACAAAGGATTAAAAAGTGGTGAGCCACTTAGTCTTCCCCGGATCCATAAAGATAATTTCAGAGGCATTATGCTATTTATTTCTGTGATAATTGGCAGGAAAAGCTAAGAATGTATAGGGGTGTCCTTTAGCATGATGCTGAGTAGAATTAGGTCTATGTTAGGATATATTAACATTGAACATTGCTCAGAACAGTGTAGTTTATCCTGTAAGTTTAGGGTGTAAATTGAGGGCATCAATTTCCCGCAGCAGGTCTTCAGGGTTTGCATACAGATTAAGCTAATTAGTAATGAAGCATAGAAATCACCATCCCCAAGGGGAAAATAGGATTGGACCCTTTCTTTCTGAAAAACAGAATGAATTATTCAAGGCTCTTTTTTTATTTTTCACCCATAAAGAAATGAGCGAATGGGAGAGAGAAAAGTAATGGGGGGAAAGTTGTTTATCACTATCCGAGAACAATTTACACAGCTTTCTTTTTGTAATTTTTTTTTTTCATGCAAAAATCATGCGGCCAATTTGTTGATGTAAGTGACCTGAACTCCGTGGTTTGCTATCTTATTTAACCAATCAAAGAAATGTAGTGTCAGTGCTAGAGTAGAGAGCCTAGAGGAGTCTAGAGCAGTTGTCAGCAAAGGCTAGGCTGTGTAGATGTTATTCTGTTTATGTTAGCCATCTTTGACCATGTTGTACCATGTACAGCTGTAGACATGTCTATGTAGGCCCACAATGACTAGCATGAGGAAATAGGTGAGGACAGCCAGAACATGTCAGGACCAGACAGATGTTTTTCTAACTCTGTTTTTTTTAGGCTGTTTTACCTCAGTTTGGTCAGAGACAGGTGAAGAGAGACTAGCAAGACTGTTAACTTTTTTTTAAACAGATTAGCAGAGACTAACTAAACTTGAACTGATTTTTTTTTATAACTAACCTCATGTTAAGTTTTAGTGCTGTTCTAATAATGGTGTTGCTGTCTTCTTTTGGACTGTTTTGTCGTTTTGGTTGGTGCTGGCAAGGCTGTCTCTCTCAGGTGGTGACTGACTCTTTCTTCCCTCCGTTGTCTCTTTCTTGTCCTAGGAGGTGAATTAGTGTTGCCCATAATAACGGTGGACTCCCTAGACCCCCCCTCCATCGCCACCCGCTACCCAGTAATCCCCTCGCCCCCCACCACCTACCGCCCCTTCCTTACCCTGCTCGATACCACCAAAGAGTCCCTGCCCCTGCCCAACGGGCGCCCGCCCTGCCCCTTGGACCAGGAGGACTGCGAGGAGGCCATCGAGGTGTCGGCCTATGGCTCGGGGGAGATGACGGAGTCGGACGACGAGGACTATTACAAAAACTCCCCGCTGGTCACCGACCGGACTGTCCTCCCCCCGCCGCCGGCCGCCGAGGGCGCCGCCCACAACCCCCGCGACCGCCACTTCTCCCGGCCCCCCAACTCCCATCGGCCCCCGCACCCCTCCACCCCCACGGCCGACCCCGACCAGCTGGGCCCGCGGGCCAAGGGGCCCAGCGCCGGCAACAACATCCCCGCCGGCAAGATGAATACCCGGGACCAGGTGCTGCTGCCCCCGGCCCACCCGTCCTCCGACCCGGGCCACCGCCGGAGCCCCGGCATCACCCACCCCCCTAACTTCCCCCATGTTCCCACCCCAGACCCCACGTCGCCGGAGAGAGGCCTGCCGGGAGCCGTGGAGGTGCAGCAGTCCAGCAGCACCACGGGCATGGTGGTGGGCATCGTGGCGGCCGCCGCCCTCTGCATCCTCATCCTGCTCTACGCCATGTACAAGTACAGGAACCGCGACGAGGGCTCCTACCAGGTGGACCAGAGCCGCAACTACATCAGCAACTCGGCCACGCAGAGCAACGGCGCGCTGGTCAAGGAGAAGCAGCCGCCCGCCGCCAAGACGGTCACCAAGAACAAGAAGAACAAGGACAAGGAGTACTACGTCTGAGGGCCGGGAGACAGACAGGAGGCGCACGGAGAGAGAGGAGGAGAGAGAGGAGGAGAGAAAGACAGAGAGAAAGCAGAAGGGTAAGGGAGAGGCACAGGAAAAGGCGCATTTGCTTTGCTGGCAGGACTTTTGGTTTTCTTTTGTGTATTTATTCAGCCCTCCAAGCCTAAGTCAGAGGAGGAACAAAAGTGATTGGCAGGGGAGCTCGCGGACATTCAGTAGATCTGCAAGTCACATTCAGTAGATCTGCAAGTCATATTTCTGTTCAAATCTGTTCAACATTTGTGTATTATAGCTAATTTGGCTGATGGGAACAAGGGCCAAAAGGTGTTGCTCAATTTGTGCCAACAGTATACCAAACATCTGTGTTACAACAGTCTAACGATAAGAAAGGGTGACATACTATCAGACATACTGAAAGAAACCGCCATCAGCATTTAAACCTACTCTCTGTATAACTGGCATACTTTGACGTGAGTACACTGTCCCGATGGTGTATGCCCATCCATCTCTGTAGGATTCTGGTAAGACTCCTTATCGGCAGAAGACTCACAATAGTTGAGTTGCAGGCTGGTGTACCCGTCCGTTAAATTGATGAACCGCCAACTAGCAGACCAGAAGTGTCAAAGCCCTTTCCCTGTCTGTAAGTATTCCTCAGCGAGTCTCTCGTCTCTCATCGACCTTCCCATCTCTCCTCCTCTCCGGTTCATTGTGCGCTCCGGGTCTCTCCTCGTCTCTGCCGCTCCGAAGCGGATGCAACATAACTCTGCTGTGTTACAAGCATGTAGTATTCATTTACGACTAAAGAGATTCAAAAACTGTTTTTCTGTGGAGTTAAAAAAAAATTAACAAAAAAATTAATATGACGATACATTCAACTAGCAACCATGTGAGAAACCAACCGCTCGCCAAACGGACGCTAACGGTACGTTCAGCCGCCAAAACTTGTGAGGGCAAACCCCCATCCCCCTGGTCGTCCCTCGTTCCAGCAGATATCTGTCATGTGTTTCTGGGGGCTCCACTGCGGCCCCCCCCCCCCCCTCCTAATGAACCGCAAAGAGGAACTGGGCTACATGTCCTATCCAGTATCGATTACATTGACTCCTCCAGCAGTGAAAGGGGACTCTGTTCTATATAAATATAAATATGATGTATAGACGTTTCAGAAACCTTACGGACCTAACCCAAGCCGAGAGAGGACAAGGCGTGCGTTCACAGGGTGCTGCTCGCATCCGTGGACCAGGTGAAATGCAACGAAGGATGTTAGGATGTTAGGATTCTTGTCTTGAGACAGGTCCCCCCCCCCCTTCGCCCCCCCACCCCTTCTCCCTCCCATACACATGACGGCTGAGGATCCCCAGCACTGCAACGGGGCTCAGTCGCTTTCGGTCTAAGGATGAAGAGCAAAGTGAGCCTCCCTTATCTCTTTTGTGGTTTTGTTTTGTTTTAGTTTTGGGGGGTTTTCCTGAGAGACGTTTGCGGGAAATTGTGAATTCTTGTCGCTGGAGTTCCACTTGGGGAGGGCGTGCGCTACATTGCATCTGTAATGGCAAGTGTGTCCTTTGCCTGGCGTTGGCCTGGACTGATGACGGTCAATGTGGGCAAAGAAAACTTTGTGGGTAAAGCACACAAATTAAGAGAACATCCGTTCCCTTGAAGATGTACAACAACAGAACTCTAGTATTCCAATTTTCTCAACTATTAAAAAAAAAAGAAAACTGTACCATGAAAAGAAAAGAAAAATCTTGAAAAAAAGTTTGTGAAATGTCTAAATATTTGAATCTCTCATCCCATTAATAAGAGAAATGTGATTTCCCTATTACCATTCCTGTTTGGAGAAAAATATATATATAAGATAATTGATCCTGGGAAATTGAATTTTTTTGTTCTGAAATATAATTTTTTATGGTAATTGAGCAAATCTTATTTAGGTTACAAACATAAAACCATGTTTTTCTCCTTTCCTAATGGGAGAAAAACATACTTGTCCTTTTTGCATTCTCCTATCATCCTCATTGATCTTTGTTCCATCTTTCATCTTTTCCCCCACTATTGCAGATTGTACGTAACCATAACCTGTAGGCCAAGAAAGGTCTACCCATCCTCCATTTTCTATTTTCTATTGTTTTATAACTATCTCTGTCTATACTGCTAGAAACAATATGTCTGCCATGTTTGGCTCCATTCATCCCGTATTGAGTTTGTCCACAGATTTTGTTCTTCCTGTTCCATACATCCTCCTCCCGGAATCTTCCTGTTCTTTCTAAATGTTATTGTAAAGTGTTCCAGTGAGATGACTCTAAATATGTGTACATTGACAGAGGGGAATACACTTGGTTATATACTTCTTACTTCCTGTGTCGTGTGGTCTGTCCTAGTCTCTCTTCCTTTGTGCAGTCCTGGTTGGCTGAGCAGAAAATGCAGCAGCATTGTAAATCCTCGATGTGAGCCAACTCCTAAGCAGGACAGTGCTGAGTCACCCAGTTTTACATCTATTATTACTCCTACTCGGAAAGACACAGATGTTGAGTCTGTGACCACAACAGGTGTTGTTTATATATATTTATATGCCTGACACATGCGCTTGCACACACACACACACACGCACGCACGCACACACACACACACACAGGCTTTCGATGACGGCTGATTATATCGCTCCACTTGACGCATGCCGCTTTAGAAACACGTAAATTAAATAATCACAGCATACACAGACATACAAAATGAAACTTAACATCCAGTTAAAATATCCTCCGTGCTCTCAGACCCCTCTGCCTTTCAACAAACGTGAATCGGCTAGGGGATTCTAATAGAAACCAACCATAGCTATGAATTGGCCATGTGTCCTTTCGAATGCACTGGCATAGGAAGAATTTTTGTTTCCCCTTAGCTTCAAATATTAAAGTGGGTATTCGGCATGTGTCACTTTGTCCTTGAGGGACACTCTAAGGCCCAGTGTGTGCTGTGCTCCATCAACACATGTTCAAGCTTCCAGCAGTGAGACCCATACAACCACAGCATCCCTACATGGCCTGTTTACATCGCTCTGACAGAGAGGGAGAGACGATGTTTCAGTGTGCCGTGAACCAAAAGAAATATCGCACGCCGGGAGAAGAGGCCCGTCATGAAAAAGTGATCTTCTTACAGCTCTTTCAACGAACCGCGGTAGCCAGCACTGACCCAGCCTCCGCTCGCTGACGTGGGCCCGCCGATTTACATCCCCCCTCCCCCTCTCTCTCGCTCTCTCTCTCTGGCTCCCCTGTGAAGTTGGGAGCAGGGGGGATAGGCAAGGTGGGGCCTTGATCGTCATCTCTCCACTCCACTGGGGACCTCTGCTCCATTTCTGCGCCGGGTATTTCCCCTCCATTTCATCATCCTCCGGCTCACGACCAATAACGATGCCGCCCCCCCCCCCCCCCCGTGGGGCCGTGCTGCCTGCTCACCACGCCTCGCGACACAACCAGACCCTCCGCTGCAGCAGAAATAACAGAAGACGCAATCCCGGGCCACAAAGTCACAACCCCCCATCACCCCTCCTCCCCCTCCCCCATCGTCGTTCTCTTATCCCAGAACATTGCGACTTTGCTTCGGATTCATCTGAGCTGCGGCTTCTCTTCCCCCCGCTGGCTACGAATTGTACAGCAGGCTTTGCTTGTAAACAAACCTGAAAGGGCTCGGGCATGGCTTGCTTGACAGCCGATAGGCTCTAACTCTGTCTAAGCAGCCGCCACGCTAGAAATTACGGCGTGTGTGCGTGGGTCTGCTGATGGAGGCAAAGAGAACTTCAGAGCCGCTCTCAGTGTTTACTTGTATCGCTGTGTCGGAAGATGGAACCGTCGACGAAGAGGTGCTTGTTTGAGTGCGTGAGTCAGATACTTTTAGGCAAGCTTGTTTATTTCCGTGTGTGTGTGTGTGTGTGTGTACTGTAAGCACATCCATCTACATCCTTTTCCAAGCGGTCGCCTCACACAGCTTCCATAACTGGGCAAGTGTTCTGGACATAGGATAGGAGGCCTAGCCACCACCACTCCAGTCTCTACACCCACCCACCCAACCCAGCGTTTCTCTCACGCTTCCCTCTCCACCATCTCTCCCAGCCCCGTTGTCTGTGGTCCCCTGAGCACTGGACCCCGTCTGGAACTGATCCCCAATCCTCTCCCCCTGGCCGGTGGGGCGTGCCACGCTGACGACACACTGATCTCAAGGGGGTCCGTTGCTGTCTCCCAGCCGTAGCATGGCTTCTCCATCTCCTTCTCCCTTTCTATCTCTGTAGCCCGTCCTTTCTTCTCTCTTTATCTCTCCCTCTCTCTCTCTCTGTTTTTCTCATGCCCTTCCGTCCCCCTCACTCCCGCTCGGTGTATGTGGAGCCTCCAAAGATACAGACCGGCTGACAGCCCCTCTTGGGCACGACACAAATAGATCAGCGATTTACAAGTCAAATACGCGGCTAGCTGCTGCCTGTGGATGGATAGGAGCCACACAGTGACGGGGAGGAGATAGAGAGAGAGGGAGCAGATAGGATGAAAGGGAGGAAGAGAAAGCGAGAGCGAGAGATAAAGCCAGAGCGAGGAGAGGAGGGAGGCATAACTCCCCTCTCCTTCACCTATTGTCTCTCTTTGCATCCTAGTTTATGCCACAGACAGCGAGTTAAACACTGGTGTGTGTGTGTGTGTGTGTGTGTGTGTGTGTGTGTGTGTGTGTGTGTGTGTCTGGGTATCTGGTTGGAATAGAAAACGTTTCCGCATGTGCACACGCATATATATGGGGGAAAGATAAAGAGCCACTGTGGGCCAGGCTGAGAGAGAGAGAGAGAGAGAGAGAGAGAGAGAGAGAGAGAGAGAGAGAGAGAGGGGGAGATAGGTAGAGAGGAAGGCAGCATGAACAGATATCCAAAAAGGTGGAGTCATGGAGGTGAGGGTTTGTGTGTGTGTGTGTTTGGGTGCGCGTCTCCGTACGTGAGAAGGCACTGCTCATTGTTTCTTATCCTCTTTCCTTTACAAACCTGCCCAAACCCCTTCCTCCCTTACTATTTTTGCCCGGTTGCCATGGCAACTGGGAGCTCGGCATCTCTCGCTGCTCTTTTGTGTGTATGTGTGTGTGCGTGTACGTGTGTGTGTGTACGTGTGTGTGTGTACGTGTGTGTGTGTGCGTGCGTCGCTCTTGTACGCTGTAAAGTCAAGGCCGGTCCGATGCTGCATTGTCCAGAGAAACTCCCACTCAACTTTGGGTTAATGCTCTTCTCCCAGGTGCTGGGAATAGAACAGCCAACGCTCTATAGACTCCAACGCTGTCATTAACAAATCCTTCTCACTTAGAGATTAGTCGTGTGCTTAGTTATGCAGAACAAATGAAGGGCACTGAGTGACTAGGTGCTCATTAAGGCACATTCCAGATAGGAGCCGAGTGCTCTCATTAACCACTGTGGTGTGGAAGGAGCATCCTGAGAGCCAGGCCATGGAGAGGGAGAGAGAAGAGAGAGAGAGAGAGAGAGAGAGAGAGAGAGAGAGAGAGAGAGAGAGAGAGATGGATGGATAGAGAGGAGAGAGAGAGAGAGAGAGAGGGAGAGAGAGCAAGAGATAGAGAGAGATGAATAGAGAGACAGAGAGAGAGAGAGAGAGAGAGAGAGAGAGAGAGAGAGAGAGAGAGAGTCAGTCAGTCAGGTTTCTGAGTGTGTGGGTGTGAAACACGTGTGCCTGATGAAACCTCTGGAATTAGACACACTGGGAAGAGTGGCAATCTAAGTGGGACTGCCGACCATGGATGATGTTAGGATGATTGACGGTGATTAATGATCATGCAACGTGTTACGGGTCTCTGGTGTAGCACGAAAACACTCATCCCTGAATCTACCACGTCTCCATTTCTGTTTACTCATGACGACTAAATGGAGATCAAGCACGTTCAGTAGCGTTAGTACCTGAATAGGTACTAATCGGTGAACCCTTCTGACGAATGAGTTTTGGATCTTATTTTTCCAGGTTTAGAATATGAATACGTTGCATGATAAAGAGGGGGGAGACAGATCCATACTGACGAGGACAACAACTGGAGACAGGAAGTGAAGGACACACAAAGGAGAACGTCCCGAACAACCTCGAAACACAGGGAGGAAAGCCAGGCCACAGACCACAGTCCACCCCGCCAGCAGAGCACTGCACTGCTACTATGTTACCTGTTGAGAGGGGCCAAATGGACTCCCCTGGACTCCATTTGGTGAAGGAATGAGGTCGAGTCGAGACACACCCGTATGTCATCCTTGCCCAGAGCGGCGGGGGCCAGTCCCACCAATGGTCCTTAAGAAACGCCATTTATTAGGCCTGTAAGTCTAACAGTGTGCCAGTGGATCTACGAGGGAGGGGGGGGGGGGGGCGTTAAAGTGCTCGGCTGCGAAACCGATGAATCACCACGGAGCCTTAGGTCCTCTGGGACCAAGAGGTGGCGAGAGAAATTAGGTTTGATACCCAGCGTCCGCATGGTGGCAGTATGCTGGCAGTACACAGAGGATATCTCTATACAGCCATCTTTCACGTTTATCTTTTTATGGGATCAGAGGATTTTACAGTATGTGCCTGTTATTTTATTTTTCTCTCCCACTAGGTTTCAGATCTGAGTAAGGCTTTTTCTTTACCCCACCGAGCTGCGCAAGTCTTCACTTCCTGTTAGTAGGCTGATGTCGAAATGCAGGTGGTTGCACTGTTTTGATAGGAACAAAATGGCAGCGTAGTTTTGATGAGACATGTTCTCACTGGCAACCTCTTCCGGTGTCGTTCTGGTTATGTCGTGATGCATGGCACGTCTTAGTTCATGAGGCTCCGCAGAGATTTATCATGTTTCTGTTCTCTGCCTGAAAATAAGTTCACTTAATAGAGTTCTCGTCTGTAAGCTTTCAATGCTTGACAGTTGAATGAGCACAATGGGTGACACAGCCAACTCAGTCGCTAGAGTAAGGGCCGCTTAAGCTGAGAGACGGGGGGGAAACAAATGCGTTGTCTTGGTCTGTTTTGTCACAATAATGAGCCATGTAATATTTCTTTACGCACAGTCCCACCGTGGCCAACTGAAATATTTACCCTCAAATACTCCTCTCTAAATGCTGCCATACTGTCATACATTTCCTCCATTCCCTGTCTTAGCGGCTGCCACAAAATGGCAGATTTTGTTCCAGAAGTGTGGTGGTGTGTGATTGTTTGTGTGTTGCTGGCATGCACTTCACATCACTCTGACTTGCTATTTCTCTCGCTTTCTCTCACAGAGGAATTAAGATGGTAATCAACGAAAGTCATGTCGACATTTTAACAACGACAATATGACAGTGAAATTCCTTTGCAGGGGTTATTTGGCATCTTGTTATACGACAGGTGAAGCATTGTGACAAATTGTCGGAGGAGCTATTTACCACTGGGAAGCAATCTCACTAAATTGCCCCAAAACGCGACAAAAAAAAGGTCCACCTCATGTGAGCATTTATTCCCTCTCTAAAATGTAAACAATTTGGTTTTGCAGAACACACAAAAGCACATTCCATGGTTGCTTTGTAGCTATTCATTCTCTCCTTTCTCGTATCAGTCAGTTCTGTGTACCATCTTAGAATTCCGCATAGATTTCCATAATATCCGCTTGTAAGTAATTTGCACGTTCTCAATCTGTCAGTCAGGCTCCTCAGTGATTCTCGCTTGGTTGTAGGAGGATGGGAGGCAGCTCAGACATGGTGAGACAGCCCTGCCACAATACTTTGGATCAATTCCCGAGACCAGGGAGGGTTCAACGGAATAACAATTTCTCCAAATGTATGATGATGTTAACGCACCGCATATGAACGTTATTGTAATGTTGTTCCCTATAGAGATCCCCGAGATATATGAATCTAAATGTATACTATTTCTGGTTATAGCAGGCATGAATTGCAGAGAGTACTGCAGATAATCTTGCAGTCACAGTAGAGGGCCGTGGCGATGTTATATGCTGTGCAAACCAAAACATTGCCCTCTGGTGTTGGTTTTGAGTAAAACTCTACTGAGGGTGCACGACACTGACTGCCCAGTTTGCTTTATACTCCCAGAGTGGGTGGAAAACTTTCACACACAAACAATGTTCTACTAACATACTTTGTTGAGAAACTGAAACACCCTCTGTGTCACACCTGTCTCATATACGAGTTATGTTATGTTCAAATGCTTATTAATCATTTGTGACATGTGAGCACCATTTATGGGTTCAAAACAGATGGAAAGCCTTCGGCCAACCACATATTTTAATTAATGTCATGAATATCCTGTGCGAATTATCGCTTTTGCAAACATGAAAAATGTCAGGAAAGATATCTCCAAGAAACCACACCTGAAAAAAATACCACATGAATTAGAAATCAGATCGTATTGCGAAGAAGGGCTATCTTCACAACTTTGTAAAGCTGAATTAAATAATTACTCTTTTAAGTCAAGATACGCATTATTATCACGTTGAACTGATTATTTTTTGCTTTTTCTTCAAACATATCAATTGACTTCAAAGTCAACTCAACAGAGGGCTATGAAGGAAGAGAGAGGAAATGGAAAAGCTGTTTCTACTTCCTGTATGTAAGTTGGGGTTTTTGAGGATGGTGGAAGAGGAAGAGAGGGCTTCTGATTTGATGGTGAAGATTGGAGTAAGTATGGCCCGCCTTGATGTGCATAGCTATTCCCTCTATTAACGAATGATAAATCATTTATGTCAGTTCTAGGACATGATATTGATTTTGTGTAATGAAAGGTCTTTTATCATCTCGGGGTGGAGGGGGTGGGAGGTGGAACAGGAAACCTGTCTTGTGAGACCTTTTTAATAAAAAAAAAAAAAAAAAAAATATATATATATATATATATATAGAGAGAGATATATGTATAAAAGAATACTTTGGAGTACTTTAAAGATGTCCATTTCCCCTATCCATGGTAACAGCGAGAGACTGGGTGACATTGGTGGATGTGGCCGGGTTGGAGCATGCAAAGAGTTCCCATTGGGTATTATCATGTAGCGTGCACAGTGACTGTTCAACCTCATTGATGCGGAGAAAAGCTGTGTAGTGTCTCGGAATGAATCGTCACCTGCAGAAAATACTTAGAATATATTTACACTCGAGAATCAAGTCGAATTATTATCCCCTCTGGTTTGCCTTTGCCATGGCTCTCTTGTCTACACAGTTGTTGTGTGTGTGTGAGTGGAATGCGTTGTGTGAGTCACCACACAGGGTGAGGTGATGACAGACGAGGCATTGACAGCCGAGGCCAAACACGTGTGTGTGTGTGTGTGTGGGGGGGAGGGGTCAGCGCACTCGGCCTGTGACACACACCGCTCCGGCGAACACAGTACATCCCACCACCCCTCCTTTATCTGTTCCACACACGCGCACACACACACACACACACACACACACACACACACACACACACTCCACTTGAAGCCTCATCATCGCCTGTCATGTAGCCGGGTAACGCCGGCCTCACCGCTGCTATAACAATGTGATGTTCCCAATCTCAGCTCTGAGGATGGTGCCAGACATGACGGCCAGCACTGGTTCAGGCAATCCAGCCTCCCTCGCCTAGGCCGAACATCTCCCACACAATGGGCGTCAGAACGTAAATCTTCAACTTGAATGTCGCACTTCCTGTATACAGTTGACAACCTCCTCCTAACTACTTGTACAGAAACAACTGTGCACGACATTGGTATAGATAGCGTGTTATGAGCCTCCCTGAAAATAGAAGGGTGGCACAGAGTTTGTATAGATTCAGTTTGAGGCCTGCGAGGTGCCCTCGTTAGCTGAGCTAGGTTGCAGCTGTGATAGCTGCTGCTATTTCAGGGCCATCGAATTGCCGATTGTCTAGGAAACAGAGAGCGGGCAGAGCCGTTTCTTGCTATATGCGGACTATGCGGTTGCATAGAGCCCCGAAGCAACCAGTGTATTTAAATGACCGAAGTCAAAGTTTTGTTTTGTACTTGTCATTTGAGGTGATGAAAAAATGTGTCTAGCCCAACTACCACATCGGGTCTCCAAATCTATTCTGCTAATCTGTTCAAGAGGGGATTATGGTGGATGTGTGCGGACCATGTAGCAGACCATAGGCCATAAGGGATGTATATTCACATTCAATAAATGTTGAAAGATGGATGCATTTGTCTGACTGAACAAAGTAAACCATGGGGACTTTTGTGTCAGATGTGAACGTCATCGGACCTAACTTTATGAACCAAATCTAAACAGAGTGCATTGTGGGTTGAACAAAAAGCCTTGTGGTAACCTTATCATTAAATACATATCTATATTTCCTTTTGTGCAACAAGTAGACAGAAAACACAAAATGTAGGCAGTTGTTAGTCTACCTGCACCCTTCATTTGGCTTCATAGGTTGACGTTTCCTATGAATTGTGGGCATGAGGTTGTCAGCACTCTTGACATGCGATCATACTCGACAAACGTACTTGAGAGTACATTGCTAGGATCACTATACTTTGCACTGCCATTATTGGCACAGCGACAAGAGAGACTGTTATGGTTCTTCCCTCAGAACATTTCTGAATAATAGGTCTTGGTAGACCACATGTAATGTATGTACAAAATTGGGAAATAAGGATTTGAGAAGCATGCCAAAATAAAGTATGGCTTTAAATAAACAATAAAAAGGATAATTCATATATCGGGGTTGTTAAAGTTTATTTGGTCTCATTTCTTTTTGTACATTTTTTTCCTTTATGATTTTTTTTCTCCACAGGTTAAAACCCATTATAGTAGTCAAGAACATGTACTCACATGGAACGTATACATACACATACATCTTGACACATGACAACAATAAAAGAGTTGATTAGGCCCAGCCTAGTGCGAGATATCAACAGCAAAAACAACAACAACAATGCAGCGTCAACAAGGTCTCACAAAGCCCAACGACAAGCAAACGACTCACAGATATTCTTGAGTTGAAATCAGGGAGCCAGGCAGTGCCAAGCCAACACAGCCTGAGCTCGAAGTTGACACAAAATGACCGCGGACAAGAGACGTTCACAAGTAAAAAAAACGAAACAAAAAACTACCATAGATATTCTTCAGAGAAGGGGGAGGTATATCTAGTCGACTATCTTCAACGATGTCAGAGACCATGCCCTGTCTAGGTAGATAGCAGTTTTATGCACATTTTCACTTTCAGCGTGGGTGCCCCCAAGGGGCCTGTGGTGTGGTTCAGGGTACAGAGCTTTAGCAGAGCCAGAACACGTATTTTTTGTGATATTAGAGAATAACGTGAAGCTGATTTGACCCTATGAGAGAACTGCAGAATCATGAAACGTGTTTTATTCATTAGCATTAGGGGCACCCATATTTAACTTAAATACTCCAGTGAAGACCTAACAGTAAAACGAAAAATGGAAACCATTTTTGCTCACAAAACACGTAGCAATCAGGCATCTTAAACTAGACTGTGTCTGTTTCCATCTCAAGAAAAAAAAAAGTTTAGTCCAGTGTAGAAAACAATGGCCATCATAAATAAAATGTACTCCGCACACATATATTTCTATGGCAAATGGATATGAATTTGTCCCAAGGAATAATGCCTTACAGTACTCGTTTGATTGCAATGGAGCTGAATTCTGTAGGGAATCTCAGAGAATGGCTGGAAGGCTTCTTGAGGAATAGAGGAGTGCGATCAGTTGAATTCAAGCATGAGGACCTGAAAAAGGCCAATGACATCTTTTTTTTTTTTTTTATCCCCACAATTGTGTTTTTATTCTAGTAATCATGATACAATGTGTCGTGTGCGCTACCTTGATGTTATCTGTTCAAATCACCACATGGCCTTAAGGTTTAGAAAAATGGAAAATACTAGATTTTAAGGACACTACCAATGACAACTATTGAACCATTTTAGCCATGTCAGATCATAGCAAGCTTAAGCTGCCCAAGGCCATTACTGGGGTACGTTGTTTCCAGAAGACTGTCATCTTCCTGAAGTTGTGAAAATTCCAGTCTACAGGTGATAGATCACTCTCAGTAGCAAAAGAAAATGATAAAAGAGGGCCAGCAGTCTGGAAACACCAGGCCTTTGATCTAAAGCCCTTTACAACCCCTTACAAATAACTCCTCACATAAGGCATAAGACCACAGAGAAAAATATCAGGGTCTTATTTTAGCCGCGGTTGTCCCGGAAACCAATGCTAAGATCTTTCACCCACCTATTTTTCACCGCGCAGCCTCGTAACATGGCAGGACACAACAGCTGGTGACCTTGGGAGCTGCGATTGGAGTAATGCAAACACACTCGGAGGCCAAAGAATTAGTGTTGATCCCCACCTGGTGGTGCGCCATCATTGCTTCGCCTGGCTCCCCCGCAGGCTGGAACCACTCCCGCGTGGCATGGGGGAAAAAGGTCACCCTTAATCATTCCCCCTCCCCCCGGTGTTAATGCCTGACAGAGGACGGGCCAGGTGTTCTAACCGAACGCGCTCCACGAAGAGAAACAGTCGCTTTGCGGTTGGAATGGCTGGGTCAAAGTGGGACAGATAATCCCTTTAATTGGATATAGCATCTGGTTCAGTCAGCGGCGGTACCAGGGAAGGGAGATGCGGCAGAAGCCAGCCTATCCTACTAAACAGAATAAGCCCCCACCCTCTCTCTCCTCTCGGTGAAAACACCCGTTCTAGACATGCTGTGAAGTAGGCTAAACGTCCCTGGGTGCGGGAAAAACACCGTACCAAAGCAACCTTTTTCAAACGAAACATTTAAACCGTTTGCTAACACCCCTGAAAGCCTGCCAGGGCTGCTGAAATAAGGCTGAACCGGTAACAAAACGAACGGGGCCAGACAAGTTGAACAGCCGCCAAGTAACGCACTACCTTGGCATGGCTCCCCCCGTCTCCTGTGCAGAGTTGCTTTTCTGTCTCCCTGTCAGCGCGGGCCGGGACACTGATTCGCCGTGACGGATGGGCCGACGCCTGGAACAAACGAGCCACCACCTATCAGATCTTCCCGTCCTAAACGCCTCTTTGAATAGCGCTTACGACAGGCGGGCGTAAAAACTCGAGAGCATCAACTGAATGGAGATGTGGAGATCAAATTGCCGCCGTCTTCTAGGGTGGACAGAGGTTATGGATGGTGGATGTCTTATTTACCGAATCAAAAGCCTTGGCAAAGGTTGTTTTCGTACGAGCCGGAAACCTCTCTGGTTTACAAACAACCGTCTGCACCGGAACAGTAGAACACTCCGACAAACGTCCTGCTACGTTTCTCTTTGATGTGACGTCCTCAGAAGTGCCCTGATAAGACACGCGGGGAGCCGACACTTAAACACGGGGCTTTCTACACCCCCCATTTCCCCCTGGCACCTTGAGCAGCCGTTGTTGAGGGTAAATGCCAGTCGAGGGGCTCCGTGGGGAGACGGCTCTCGTGGCTGTCTGTGCTCCCGCGCTGAGGTACAAGCGGGCCGGCGTGGATTAGCGAGAGATGAGGCAATAACCCGCCTGTCAGAGACGTGATAGAAAAGAGGCAGGAAGCTAGAGGCCGATGTCTGGAGGTGCCCTTTATAGAGGCCTCCGGTTTACTGACAACTTATTCCATTCAGGTCTAGATAGATGGGAGCATTCAGAGCTGGGTTGGCAACTAGGACAGTGTAGAGGGGAGAGTCTGCAATACAGACCCTATGGAGAAGCCATCTCTTTGCAGCCACTATCAACCCCATACGCTCCAGCCTGAGGTTTGAATACTGCCAAGAAATGTTTGAATACTGCCAAGAGATGTTTGAATACTGCATACAGATGTTTGAATACTGCATACAGATGTTTGAATACTGCCAAGAGATGTTTGAATACTGCATACAGATGTTTGCATGCACATGGTGTGCGGTAGAGAGAGGGAGGTCAGGCACTTATTGGCGGAAGTGTAGTATTAACCAACGGAGAGAACTGACATCGATCCATAATTTTTTGGGGTCTGGAATCGTACACCTTCTCTTTTAACCAAGAGAGAGACATTCATTAGTACAAGCCTGCAACATTGAGAAAAGAAGGGAGTGCCTGTATGTTTTCTGGAATCTACTCCAGCTAAAGACCTCTTTAACGTTGAGACGATAAAACAAAATCCCTTTAAAAAAAGAGAGCCCTAAATAACCCAGACTCGTCTTTTGTGAAAACTCGATGTCAGTGGAATTTAATGAACCCAAATCGTTTCTCAGTGGCTTGGTGTACTGAGCCCAGCCCCTTATCGGGAACCCAAATGATCACTCTCACCCCCAGCTGGGTACATGGTACTTCAGAGAGGACTTATTAGGATAATCACAGCGCATTCCCTCAGGATCAGTGGATCACTCTCTCTCTGCCTCGGAACAAAGCCGCTATTGTGTCGGCTGACACGCCTTTAAGCGATAAGGTGTCTCCCTCCCCAATTGGCTAATTGTATCTTTTAATATGCTAATCAGGATATGTGAGTGGTGCAGGAGGTGGGGACGGGTACTGTATGTCGTGTGGGGAAGCCTCTTGCAGTTGCTGCATGCTTGATTTCAACCGTTTGGATCAAAGGAACCTCCAGTGGCCTTGGAGAGGGCAGTCAGTCCAGACGGACAGAGCTGGGACTGTGTGTGCCTGTGTGCAAGGGTGAGACGTGTGTGTGTGTGTGTGTACTGTACACAGGAAGTTTGAAACTCCTGACATTCACATTCTTTGGCACCTAAATGGAATTTGCCGGCCTCGTTGCCTGCTCTCTGTCGCCTGTAAGTGGGAATACATAGAATGTCCCTGGAATGTTATCGGAAAAGTATCCCGATCCATGTGGAATGCCTGGACCGTGGTTTGTCTTGGCTCTTTGTTTCGGGAAGAATTCAGAGGACCGTGTTCGTCTGAGTAGCCACTGAGGGTCCATTCTCCCATTTACACACACAGACACTGTTCAGTCTGGAGAGAAACATACTTCCCTAACAGTGGCTACACATAAACCCCCCCCCCCCCACACACACACACACACACACACACACACACACACACACACACACACACACACACAGACACATCGCTCTCACAGCCAAAGCTAAGCTCCTTTGCACGTTTAAGCCAATTTCACAACATTCTCCATGCGCAGCTCCTAAAATAGGTTAACGGCTGAAATAGGGGGAACATAAAAAGATGATAAAAAAGAACACATCACAAAATAAAGGCGCTCCACATTTCCATTGACCTGGATGCGTTGGGAGCTGGCGGGGGCCAATCAGGTGGAGCGGCACTGTATCCAGCCCCAGCATTGTCGAGGCACTTCAGAAGGTAGGGGAGAGATGAGAGGGGGAGATTGGGCTTGTCTGATCAAGGCTGAAGATAAGAGTGCGGATCTGCTGCTTCAAGGAAATGAAGGTTGCTTACACTCGCCCTGCCCCACAATCCCTTGTCACTTTGACGGCTTTCAGGTTGCTTAGGGAACCACGGTGGAGGGGCGGGACTATTCCTCCTCAACGTGGTCTTGTAGTTCCTGTAGAGCTCCCACTCTCAACGGGCTGGATGTGTGTGTGTGTGTGTGTGGGGGGGGGGGGGGGGGGGTACTGCCTTAAAAAAACAAATCCTTGTCAAGTTGGAAAAGGTCTGCCCTGGGTTTGCTTTCTTCTAGATGAAAAACACCTGGTTTCAAAGCCCTCGTTACCGCCAGGTCGCAGCGCAGCGCTCAGAAGCGGTCGTCCCGGAGCTGCGTGGGCGGCTTGAAGGGCTTGAGCCCCAGGGTCCTGCGGGGGCGCGCCCTCTCTTTGGTCACCTCCAGGGGCCGGGTGCACGCCGCCCAGCCCAGGTCGATGAGCGGCGAGTCGGCCGCGTTGAGGGGCGCCACCCGCACCGTGGGCAGCGTGGGCGAGCCGCTGGCCGAGCAGGGCGCCGAGCGCGAGGTGGGGAACGGCGGCGTGAAGGGGTCAAAGGGCGACGGGGCGCCCGGTGGGATGTCCGCCTGCAGCGCGAAGGGGTCGCAGTCCGGCGAGGGGAAGGGGTCCCCGCTGGTGAAGGGGTTGGTGGGCGAGGGCGTGTAGCCCAGCAGGTGGCTGTCCGAGCGGCGCGGGGCGCCGGCGCCGCCGTGGAGACCACCGCCCCCCGCCGAGATGAAGCTCCACGGGTCGATGCGGGTCCGGATGGGGGAGGGGCGCGGGCGGGGGATGATGCTGACCTCCAGTCGGCGGGTCTTGGGGCTCCAGAGGCTGCTGTCTTGGCGGAGAGCGAAGGGCACCAGCGTCTTGTCCTCGGAGTCCATGGTGTCCTGGCACAGCGGCAGGTCCAGGACTGGAGGGGAGCAGACAGAGAGAGGACACTTACCAAGAGTGGACAGCACATTCAATCATGACCTACAAAACTCTTGAGATAGGTCAGAGCAAGGCTGTGTACTGGAGTATTTGACTGATGCCACAAAGGGCTAACATTGTCAGAATGATGCAGGCAAGCGGAAAGCTAAAGCTGCTCCCGTGTGTCAGGGTATGAGCTCATTTGCAGCGTCAATGTCGGTAATGTGAGTGTTCCTATTTTGAGACGGCGTACGGAGTTCAAGAGTTGAAATGGCCACAAGACACCGGGAAGTCTGCGACAGCTGCTTAACTATTGAGGTGACATGGAATCGCAATCTCCAACCACATGACATGAGGGAGCACCAAAGCAAAAGGGATGGTTCCAAGCTCTCTGTCTCTGTCTCTGTCTCTGTCTCTGTCTCTGTCTCTGTCTCTGTCTCTGTCTCTGTCTCTGTCTCTGTCTCTGTCTCTGTCTCTGTCTCTGTCTCTGTCTCTGTCTCTGTCTCTGTCTCTGTCTCTGTCTCTGTCTCTGTCTCTGTCTCTGTCTCTGTCTCTGTCTCTGTCTCTGTCTCTGTCTCTGTCTCTGTCTCTGTCTCTGTCTCTGTCTCTGTCTTTCTCCCTGGAACACCTAGTTTCTCCGGGTCTCGAGTGGCCATCCCTCCAAATCTCGTTCTTTCAAACTCAACGGGAGGACTGGGGAGTTTCTTATACGATTCTAGTCTCCTCTAGGGCCTTCCAAATCAGAAGGCACGCGTTTCATTGGTACTTATAAGCGTCACTCACTTTTGGGCGAAACACTCCCCATTTTAAGACACAACCCATTCCTAGGTTTGTGCGACTCAATTCAAACACGGGAGAGTACCTGAGCAGTAACACTACCCATTTCAACACTTCATTGTTTAACTTTGAATAGTAACAAGTTGCTAGTGCCCACCTCCTTCATACGGACTTTGACTGTCAATCTTCCCCAGGCTTTTGAACCAATATGTAGAAGGCTGGAACCACGGCCAAGTTTCTCCCAACAACTTAGTACCACACTGTAAGTGTTTAAATTGCAACTAATAACAGACAAGAAACACGATTTGCTAGTAAATGACTTTCATTTACCAAGAAAGAGCCTTGTTTGATTCATGTAGCCCCTAGCTTTCATGTGGTGGTGATGGCTTGTTGTGTTGAGATGATAGTTATGATGAAATGTGATACATGCTTGTCTTCTCCCTGAGGGCAGAGCTTAATGGAGGCTTCTCTGGAAACAGCAGGACTCCAACAGAGTGTCTAGAGGTCAACCTTCTTCCCTCACTCCAAGAACCCATTACTTACCGCTAGCAGGGTCATCGCCTTCTCAGCTATTACTTCGTTCAACTAAAGGTGCATGTGTGTGCAGCTACGTGTAGGGCTGTCACGGCATTTTAGTTGACAATCCATTCAAATAAATAATAATAATAATCATTCAAATAATTTAGATTAACTATGGCATTGTCTGTGTTCATTGTAAGTTACGTTTATAGTATGAGCCTAATAGCAGTGTACAGAAGACACATGCGCCTTGTAAAGAAAAGGCATTCATTGAACGTATAAACAAATAAGAAATGAGGCTTTCCTAATCAATAAATGCGGGCTTTGCAACTAGACCAAATGTTGCTTCCTCATTCTAACGTTAAAATGCTTAAATGGAAATGTTTCTCAATGTCCTGTCCTCCACTGCGAAAGACAATGAGCTAGTCCCACTTTTACAGAGCTTCCAGCAGACCGCGTAGTCTGAGTCTGTGCCACAGAAGATGAGTGTGCGCACCACTGAAAGGACGAAACCCGGAGAGGAGAAAAGTGTCCTCTGCTTGCTGGGCCACATACACATTAGCATGCCTATGGGAGCGACATATGGCCACGTATAGATTTGAAATGCGTACGGGAAATATACGACTGAACAAAAACGTTTGAAAGTGCTTTTTTAATTTTACTCGAAAAAAAACACAAGGCCTTTCAAAGGTCACCTTTGGCATGTTGGAGAGGATTTGGTGTGGTAGTGCACAAATGCAAAACATTACCAGCGGGAACACTGACCTGATGGAACTTCACTTTCTAACGGCGATGATGAAAAATGATTGCAGTCCCCTAAAATAATTGTGATCAGTGTGGTGGGGGTGGGTGTCAGTGTGTGTGTGTGTGTGGGGGGGTGGGGGGGTGTCGGTGTGGGTGGCTGTCAGTGTGTGTGTGTGTGTGTGTGTGTGTGTGTGTGTGTGTGCTTGGACTGACCTAGTTGTGAGGAGCGCACACTGGACCTCCGTCTCCTCTCCGGTCCGTGGCCACAGGCTTCACACCCGGCCCCCTCCCCGTTGGAGGGCTGGGGGCTGCTGGGGGTCCATTCCACGGGGCTGGCCTGGTGCTCCTGGTGCCTGGCTCTCCTGGGGCTCTGTGGGCTCTGGGGCGTCCGCCGACCAGACCTTTCCCTGGGGTGGGGCGGCGGCGGTGTGAGGGGCAGGGGCTTGACCACGGGGGGTTGTAGGGTGAAGTCCGAGAGCGGCGCAGGGTGGCTCTCCGAGATGGAGAAGGTAATGAGGTCGTCGACAACCGGGGGGTCCGTGATGAGGGACTTTGGGGGCGTGACATCTGGCTCAGGAGGGGTGCGGTGGTGGTCCTCCAGGACCGGGGGGTGAGTCCGAGGGGGCACTTTGGGGAGGACATCCAGGCATCGTCCCAGGGCCACAGAGGCCAGCAGGGAGCCGCCGCCTAGGAGCGCTCGGTGGGTGCTCCTCACCAGGCTGCGCAGGGAGACCCGCTCGGGCCTGGGGGAGCCGGCTGGGGAGGTAGCCCCCTCCTCGGTGCCCGAGTCGCCCTGAGATAAGGCCAGAGCGGTGGGGTCCTTCACAGAGGAGCCTGGACACACAGGAAAATCAATGACTACAAACCCACCCATTGTTGTTATCCACCAGCACTATCAGGTAAATGGCATTGACAGCCCAGTCAGTACAGTAGTAGTGTGCACACATTCAGGTAACACACAGAGTTGAAATGTGACAGCAGCATCTCTTAATGCCATCCTTTTTAGAGAGACGGCAGTACGGTTACCATTTGGGGTCTGCAGGACTGTGGAAGGACGGTACTCCTCAAAGTCGTCTTTGGAGTCTCCGTTCTCGCTGTCCATCCCAAGGAGCTTGGCTCTCATCGACAGACTGCGGGAGAAACACACAGACTTGTTTCGCCATGACCCATAATAGATTGTTGTCTTCATACAGGCAGAGGCTCTATTCACGAGGTACATGAATCCTGGCCATAATCTATTCCCCACATTTCTGAGAAATCTACTCCGAACAGAGATCAATAAACCAACCCCTCCAGTCACATACATTGAAAACATAGATGGATTTAAAAATGCATTTTGCTACAGGCAAAGCATAAATGTATGTAGTGTTAAATGCCCTAACGACACGGCAAGCCGTCAAATCCGGGCTAATTAAAAACAAGTCTGACGAGGCAGCCAGACACAGGGTTACCAGGTCGTATCTACCTGCTCTCCTGGGGACTGAGGCGCAGCACTTTGGGGCTCTTGGGGCTCTTTGGGCTCTGGGGCCTCCAGTGGGGGCCCAACCTCATGTCGCCGTTGGCCTGCTTCATAGGAGGGGCCTCCAGGGGCCACATGGGACTCAGATTAAAGGCCCGGCTGTTGTTGTTGCTGGGGCTGACTGGAGATAGAGAGAGGGAGTATTTCAAAAACTGTTTTCACACACTCTCTCACACACACACACACACACTGCAACACGCACGTTAGCAGACAGGCTTCATGGTCACAGTGCTCTTAGATGATCTGCAATTGGCCTACACTGATTGTCCATTGTATTTTGCGCTACACATTTCTGACTTTAAAGTTTTCCCATGTGAGGCCTAAAGGCAGTCGGTACATATTGCCATTCCAGGTTCCCGTTGAAAGACGAGCTCAGGGTTGCAAATTGGAATTGGGCCGGTGAATATACCACAAAACCCCGGGCTAACACCAGATGTGTCTTTGAAAGGCGTGAAGAGTGAGGCCACATTCAGGAGAATGGAAAGAAAGAGGTGTTGAAAGGACTGATCAAAATCAGATTCCACCTGGCACAGAATTGACACACTTTAAGGCATCTTTTGTACTACACGTACAAGGCTCAGCCTGCCAACACGCCACAAACCGTGTGAACGAGACACGGTGTGAATCACCGGCAGCTCCCGAGCATCCTGGCACTGACACGCGCCCTCCGCACAACACAACTCTGCAGCGCTAACCGCTAACGGGCAACTGTCCGTCGCAAAAAAAAAAGATGGACAGCATTAGGTTGCTAAATCTCTCGAGGCAGATGTGGTGGAAAGATGCTGAAAGGAGCTAATGCCGCTAGCTAGCTTGCTAGCTCACTCAATAGAGTTCAAACCCTCCCCCGGGTTGGGTAAGCCATCGTTTGCCTCTGTGACAGGGCCCCAACAGATGCTCCCTAAATAAGGAAATACATTTTAATGACAACCACTTTCAGAGCGAGAAAATTACCATTAAGTAGGCACATTAGCAGGACGCGAATCCAGCCCCCTTTCTGCAATAAATCAATCAATCTAGCAGATGTTTTGGATTGGCAAGCCACTTTTGGAGCATAAATGTTTCACCACATATTGCTCTTTTAAGTCGGCTGCGGTGAGGTGAAATCCCTTTCCCTTGCTAGCTGCCACACTACATATTTCCTGTTAAGTCTTGTAAGGACAGTTTATATTGGCAAAAATCCGCCTTAAAGAACATCAAATGTCATTTCATCGCTTTAGTTAACAATGGTACAGCATTTTGAAATGCCTCCCATTAGGGCATATCTCATCGCCCCACAGTACTGCCAGCCTAAGCCTAGAGACTCATGAATTCCTTTCCACCGACATCTAATTCAGGAAACCGCACTGTAGCCACCACATGCATGTAAAACTGTTCGGCTAGATGTCTGCATACTTAAGACCATGGAGCAACGCCTCCCCCTGCTGGACAGAGTATGCGACCGCGCCAGCTGAGCGAGGGGTGAAGCAAAGCCAAAACCAAGTGCTGAGCCACGGAAAGGAAGTCAGATAATGTTTGGTCGGGAAGGAAGAGCCATTGTTGTGGAGGGATGTGTGTGTGTGTGTGTGTGTGTGTGTGTGTGTGTGTGTGTGTGTGTGTGTGTGAGAGAGACATCACCGTGCGGCAGGGGGAGAGAGAAGGTCTAGAAGAGACGTGAGAAGAGGAAAGGGAGTAACAGAAAGTACATGACTAAGTGTGTATACTGGTTGAAAACAAACGGCCGAGCTGTATGTGCATCTAACGCATGTAAATATCGCTCTGTCTATGCCACTGATGTGCTTGCTCGAGTTTGTGAATGTATGTGTGTGGGCATGCGTTCTCATTCTGGAGCTTGTTTACCTAACATGCTTTGTTTATGTCTGTGTGTGTGAGAGAACAAGCCTCTACTTACGTTGGATCGCTCGGAAGCGTGGGCCGAAAGAGGGTGGGGTGCCCGGTCCCAGATCTGGGGAGTTACGCCTCTTCTCCAGCCCGGGAGACGCCTGCACGGTGATCTTGTGGATGAAGTCTGCAAACACACACACGCACGCACGCACGCACACACACACACACACACACACACACACACACACACACACACACACACACACACACACACACACACACACACACACACACACACACACACACACACACACACACACACAAAGCATATGTTAGTTAAGCCAAACAGATGGTAGGGAACAAACCACAACACAAGGGGATACAAAAGGAAGGGACCAACAAATACTTGTGTTGGAGTGTACAACTTTGCTACTCAAACAACTTTTATGTGGTATTGTGTGTGTGTTCTCTTTATCCAGCCGAGTGCGAAGGAGGGGGTGCGCCAAGGTTAAGGTCACTGGCAGGGGAGCAGCCCTGCCAGGGGGCTGTCTGAACTGCAACGAGCCTGGCCCCGGGCTGGGCTTATCCCTGGCTATCAGGCTAGCACACGGGGAACGGATGGTGATGAGGGAGAAGACTAAGAAGATACAAAGTCTAAGAGAACAAAGGAGAAAAGAGACTTTCTAAGGAGAGGAGAGAGGAAGAGAGAGCGACAGATAAGGAAGGGTAGAGGGGGGGGGGTTGGGGGGGCAAAGAGATGTCTGCAGCAGGGAGTATCCAAGAAGAAAGTATGAGCGAGGGGGGGGGGGAGTAAGGAGAGTCTGAAAAGAGAGAGAGAGCATAAGGAGGAAGAGAGACAGAGAGAGAGAGAGAGAGAGAGAGAGAGAGAGAGAGAGAGAGAGAGAGAGAGAGAGACAGAGAGAGATACAGAAAGAGATACAGAGAGAGGGAGAGAGAGAGAGGGTTAGGGAGAGAGGAGAGAGAGAGAGAGAGAGAGAGGAGAAAGAGAGAGAGGAGAAAGAGAGAGAGGAGAGAGAGGCCATCCAACAGTCAGCTAAAAGAGAGAGAGAGTCAGGAAGCCCACAGGCGTGGTTGGCTCCCTCTCATCAACCCCCCGCCAAATCACCACTCTGCTGCTGGGAAAGGCCTGACCACAGCCTCTGTGCAGCAGCACCACTCACACACACACACACACACACACACACAGATAAACACTTCCTTAGCTCGCAGTAACAGACACGCATTACAACAAAGCCATAAACTAAGAGACAAAGAAATTGTGAGTAGTTGGTTCTCAGCAACATATGACTGTTTCCACAACAAAGTCTTATGACACATTTTATAACCCGGCCCAGATGATGAAACTCTGGCTCAATCGCTCCAATATTTATGTCTTCGCTGTTATCCCCCTGTGACCATCAAACAGAAAAACAGGTCTAAAAAGGGTAGCTGTCGTTCTTTGTAAAGGTTTAAAGGTTTAAGGGAATCCTGGAATCGAAGATAGACTTACGCTGAAAATACACCAAGCAGCAGCCAAGTGTGGCCTGCGGCAAGCTGCCCTGCAAAGCCCAAGGAGAACTGCAGCGGCGCTGCGAGCTGCGGCCGTTTGATTCTGCGGCAAAGTGCGGCCAAACTAAAAGTTGGGAATAGTTTAACTTTTGGAGGCGAACTGATACACAGATCGAAAATGTAAATCTGAAGCTGGAATCTATGCGTTCAGGCATCGTCAGCACAAAATAATAAAACAAAATGATACCAAACACAAACAGTAATCCACAAATTCTTGTCCTGTGACATATTGACCTGCCTGAAATAAATTAAAAGAAGTATTGGAGGATAAATTGGTTATGGCAGTCTCATAACTGAACCCCATACTGTATGGTACCACATAGCCTACCACAGTGTATAATTACACACATGCAGAACATAAGAAGGCTGTTTGGAAACTGATCGCCAATTTGCTCGGTGTGACTGGTGAGTTCGAATGAGATGCTAGCTGCATGTGGGTCAGTGTTTGGGACGTGCAGACGTTTCTTAATGGGTTCACATCGGCAGTATGTTATTGTGGCACACAGAATGACAGAAACTGAGGCCGCCGTCAAATGCAATTATTGCGGCGAGCCGCACTTTGCCGCCGCTTGGTGTATTTTCAGCGTCAGCTTTTCTAAACAGCGGAAAACTACTTTCCACTTGGCAAGGCCATCCAGGCCTGACTAGTTATTCACTGTGCTCGAAACCCTACAAAGATAACCACGTTCCACTCCTTCCTCATGTTGATAGAGAATATTTCTAAAATAGTTTCCCCCTCTTTCATTTAAATCCAATGATGCCGTTAACTGGCCCTGGCACTCGGCCCACACCAACCACCCCACCGCTCTCCTCCCCTCACCTTGGGGCATGCTGATCTTCTCCCCGTTCTTGCCCTTGAGCTTGTGCTTCTTGAAGGTGCCCTTCCTCTTCTTGACGTTGGGCTTCTCCTGGTTCATGTGGAGGATGAGGAGGCTGAGCTCGCGCTCAAACACCTCCTGCTCCCACTGGGCCAGCTGCTGCTCGCGCTGACGCAGGAACTCCTCATGGGACTTCTGCTCCACCGCCGCCCGCTTCAGCTCCTCCTCGCGACACATCAGCTCCTGGTCGGGGAGGGAGGGAGGCGGGAGGGACAAGGCAAGGTAGGTGAGTGGGGGGGACTCACATTTGACATCATTGTTGGCTGAGGAAGGACAAGGTGGATGGATGGATGGAAGGACGGATGATATTATGAATGAATGAGTGAGTGGATAGTGTTTAAACAGCAGGAAAGAAGGACAGATGACAGAGAAGACGAACAGGTCAACCGCATTGGTGGATCACGGCAGAGCGCGCGTCCAAGCCCCCCACCTTCTCCTTGGCGCGGAGCTCATCAAACATGTCCTGGATCTCCAGCTTCCAGTCCTCCTGGAGGGAGTGGAAGGAGTCCTGGGGCATCTCCTCCCTCACCTGCAGCTCCAGGGCCATGAGCTGGGCCAGGATGGAGGGGAAGTCTGGCCGGTGGTGCGGGTCCTGGTCCCAGCACTCTGCATTCAACAACCACAGACACCACTTTAAAATACGGGACTGTGGCAATCGCAGAGGTCCAACCTTACCTAACCTTACCTGTCTATTGACTAGAATTTTCATTTTGCACAATGTTACTGGGCCCAAATGTATTTCAGATGAATACAGTGTAAATGTGAATCATATTTCAGATTAATACAGTGTAAATGTGTATCATATTTCAGATTAATACAGTGTAAATGTGTATCATATTTCAGATTAATACAGTGTAAATGTGTATCATTCATATTTCAGCCTAGTTTATGTGGAGGTTATTTTGTGCTCAGGTCCCTTGTATATTTCAAATCGCAATGCGTGTGGACAGTGAATAATACACCACTAGCCGTGTGTCAGCCTCCATTACGAGGGAGGCAGAGCTGCTTAATGTTGCTCTAATAAAACCACAATCAATATGCCTGACGCTGGGCTTTCTGTGACCGAGGCTAGAATAACAGCTTCCTGAATGGATGCCAAAACACATTGCACAAGGTGACACAGGCAGAAGGGGGAAAAATACCACTTCCTGACGCTGACCATACCGTTTAAGTTCCTAAAGAACGCAACACATTGGCAATGTGACATTTGGGGAAATGGAACGCGAGAATGACGGTGACACGCTCAATATGAAGGTACTCAGGGGACAAACTGGGCCGCCGAGCCACACACACACACACACACACACAAACGCAGTGTGTTTGAGAAAATGATCACGTACACTCTCTCAGCATCTTTCCGTTACAAACACAAGGCCTCTGGACCATGCCCCACACACACACACACACACACACACACACACACACAAACACACACACACACACACACACACACACACGTTGCATTTCCAAAAATCTCAAGTACACTCTCTCAGCATCTTTCCCTTACACACACACCTAACTTCTTGCTACACACACACAAACACACATTCTTGACATTTCTCTCTCTCACACACGGACACATTCTTGCCATTTCTCTCTCATACACACAAAAACACACATTCTTCCCATACCTCAAACGCACGTAAGCACACATACAGTATTTTCTAATTTCACCCACACAAGCACAGAGAAACACACACACACACACACACACACACACACACACACACACACACACACACACACACACACAGGTACCTGACATGAGCTGGGCGAACGGTTCAGGGCAGGTTGAAGGGATGGGAAGGGTGAGTTTGTTGACTGCGACTCCGTAGGCCACAGCCAGGCCGTCTATCCCCCGGTAAGGCACCTCTCCAGTGAGCAGCTCCCACAGCAGGACACCATAGCTGAGAATACCGCAACACAGAACCAAGAGGGAGAGGGTCAGGTCAGATGTACGTATAACGGCGCGTACGGCCAGCACCAGCTTTGGGATGCAACTAGCTGTCCCATTTCGGGGCCGGTGACCAAGAACAAGGTTGTTTTTTGTCTGCATACGCATAATATTCCTAAGGCTTATCATCATGAACTCAAAGACTAAGCACACAGCACAGCCCAGCCAAACCTAGACATACAAACACGCACGCACGCACGCACGCACGCACGCACGCACGCACACACGCACACACAAACACACAAACACACGCACACACGCACACACGCACACACACACAGAGCAGCAGAGGTGGTGGCAGCCACACAATGGGGGACAGCCATGGGTCATCAGAGGAAGCTGAGACGGAGACACCTGAGCCTCCTGAGCCCCTCGATGTACCGCTGGAGGTGGGGAGCACAGCCCACAGCTGTTCCCTGTACACCTGTCATCACGGCACAGCCCCACTGTGCAACTCCCTGAGTCGCTGTGCTGGGACGCTGCTTTGGCCGTGCCTCTGAGGCCTGGGGCTGCCGGGAGGGTTTGAGGCTAACACACCGTGTCGAAGAAGACAACGTCAAGGGGCGCCACTGTTTAACCACCGTTTATCTAGTGGGGTTCCACCACGCACGCTACCGTTGAGGAATGGCTCTGCATGCGCAGTACGTTCTGGGAGAATGAAATGGGAAAGTTGGAGGTTTGGCAAAAGTGTGTTTACTGTTGGAGGTTGATAATGCTTGGTTCAGCCGGTGGGGTTTGAAACTGAGCATAGTCCGCGATGGAGCAGGCCAACCAATAAAATCATATCAATCAATATAACACAAGCACAAACAACATGCATCCAAACACTCCAACACACACACTTTAGACACACAAGAACTAAATACACAGACACACACACACACACACACACACACACACACACACATTAACACACGCACACAGACAGACAGACAGACAGACAGACAGACAGACAGACAGACAGACAGACAGACAGACAGACACGGGCACACAGAGAGACTGAAGGGCTGTGGTTGGTTGGGTGGGCTTTGTGGCCAGGGACAATAAGGCAGTGTGCAGCACACATGTCAGAGCCCCAGCACAGAGCAGCCCTTTGAAGAGCAGCTACCACATGGCCCCCCCTGCAATCCATCCCTCCGTCTTTCTCTCCCTCACTCCCTCCTTCCTTTTGTGTTTGCCTCTCGTAAAAACCTCGGAGGGTGTCAGATTTATAAAATGTAAGTAATATAATGTGTGACTTGTCACTAGCAGGGGCGTGTCTAGGGTGTAGAAAGAGTGATTTAAGGGCCGGTTGAGCGGGGACAAAAAAAAACGTTATCCAAAGTGCTTTGTCAACCTGTCATTGGAAACCCACACACTCTAACTAGCAGTGGTTGATCTGCTATTTCCCTCTATGGCCACAGTATTCATCTTTGCAACACTGCTCGTCATGACAATGGCGGTGTGATAGGCGGCAAATGTCCCAGCAAATGGATCGGCATGGGCTGACAACAACGTGACACGCAGTGGCGTTGATGTGCACGCACACACACACACACACACACACACGCACCTCCAGACGTCGCTGCCCTTGGAGAAAGTGGAGGACTTGATGACTTCGGGTGCCATCCAGGCATAAGTGCCAGCCGTGCTCATCTTGGTGGTCTTGTGCCACTCCCGTGCCAGGCCAAAGTCTGTGATCTTCAGGGTCTTGCCCTCCATGTTTTCATTCTCTATGGGCTGGGCCAGCAGAACTAGAAGGCAGAAAGGACAGAGGGAGAGGAGAGAGAGAGAGAAAAAATGGAGGGGAAAAAACGGAGGTGAGAGGTTTCCCATCCACTGTCATTAGACTAGTATTCTGTTGGGTGATTAAACATAAACATATCATGCTAGACTAGTTTTAAACTATGTTGTGAAGCAAATATATTCACGCAGCCTCTCTCTTTCTCTTTATCACAAACACACACACACACAAGCACAACTTTCACATCCTCTTCCTCATTTCTCTTTTCAGTAAGATCACACATCTTTGAAACGGCATGAGAAATGGCACGCCATTTTTTCATGCCATTTCATCACTGAACACTGAGGCACCGTGGAAAACATTGGGGTAAGACCTGAGCTTTCGTCTGATGATAGACATCTTGCTGTTGTTTAAAACATATGCATGCCATGCCCGTATAGGACGCGGACGGGGAAACGCGTGTGCATGCTCATCCAATGTTCTGTGCATGTTGTTACATCCCAACCTGCAGATCTCTTCAGCGTAGCACAGGCCTTATCGCGGGGTTGAATGAAAACAGAAACAGAAACGCCATATTTATATACCAGCTCGCACGAAACTGCAGCCAGGGCACCACAGACCAATGCACACGGGCCCAAATGTAGTCGCTTGCCCAACAGACACGTTCAGACAGACACGGAGCGGAGGCGGAGAGGGAAACCCGAGACCGAACTGGACATGGCGTGGAACGCTAGAACGTCGCACCACAGCCCAGCAGCGAGGGCGAGAGGTCACGACAGGTCAACGCGGAGAAGGTCGAGGAGTGGTGTGACCAAGCGGCCGGGCCAGATTGGAGGGCGGTGAACTGCCTTGACCTTTCCCTCGTTGCTCTCAGGGCGGGCATCCTTCTGTGTGAAACTGGCACTTAAGGGCACCCAAAACAGGGCGGGCATCTTTCTGTGTGAAACTGGCACTTAAAGGCACCCCAAAAAAGGCGGGGGAAGGACCAAGGGATCGGAGCTATTATAGGGAAGTAGACTTCAGTTTTTCTTTCCGGGCACTTACAGGCCTTCTGAATATAGCACCGTTTCCTTTTCTTTCTTTTTTTCTCTTTCAGTCTTGGCCTCACGCGCACACGCGCACACACACACGCGCACACACACACACACACACACAGTCTGGCAGTATCCTTCTCCCTCGCACACACACTTTCATGTGGCTGCTTCTCCTCGCTCACACAGACAACTGGTTTCTCTCTCTCTCTCTCTCTCTCTCTCTCTCTCTCTCTCTCTCTCTCTCTCTCTCTCTCTCTCTCTCTCTCTCTCTCTCTCTCTCTCTCTCTCTCTCTCTCTCTCTCTCTCTCTCTCTCTCTCTCTCTCTCTCTCTCTCTCTCTCTCTCTCTCTCTCTCTCGTCTACGCAGACATCCTGTGCTTTGCTCGGCAGCCCCAGTTTAACGTCACAAAGCCAAAGGTGTGTTTGCTCTGGACCTGGGTGCTGGGTTAAAGGGGCCTGCTCTCTCTGGATCATAGGGAGGCAGCAATTGACACCTGCCGCAAGGACCACACGCGTGCAGCTGACCTGGGCTCAGTTTGAGGGCAAAGGAATTCAACTGTCCGTGTACAAAAACCTGCAATGACGCACGCTCCTTCTCACAGCTTTCAGCTTTCTCCAAGAGCAGAGGGAAGGAAGGGTAGCTTGGTGAATGTGATCGGGGGCGCATTCCAATACACTGCTCCTTTGTCTCTTTGCCTCATCCTGTGAATCACCTCTTTTCCCTAGAATCAGAGCTAGGTGAAATTACCGTGAAAATAGTCACGCTAAAAGCACCTGTTAGTCCTGTCGGAAACACCAGAATTAAATTATCTAACTGTTATTCTACCCAGCTCTTGAGGTAGCTTTGTTTGGCTAGCGAGAATTGCAGTGTCAAATCGTATTACTGTCAGAAATCAAACCAAATCTCACCGTGAAATCAAAACAACTTAATTCAATATTTACAGAGACCGGACAAAGAAGTCTTCATAGCCGAAAGTCTCACTTAAACTTTCCACTCAAGTCTCTCACTCTCTCTTACTCCCTCCCTGAGTCATTGTTTTCCACCGTTGCGCAACCCTGAGAGGATCACAACGGTGTTTACCGCAATAGCTCTGATCCCAACGTTGATCCCTCCCCCTACGGCTCCAGTCTGCTTGCCGGTCAAATCCACTCCGAGCTCACTTAAAGAACCAGCTCTGGGACATCACCTCCATTTCCTGTGGCCCTGCTTCTGTGACCTCACATCCAGGAAGTGATGCTCCTCCCCCAGACACAGGAGCCTTGGCTCGGTCGGTCCTTCACAGCAGCTAAGCTAACGGTCCACTTTTGGTGCACATGGGACGAAGTTCGATCCCAGGAAACGCGGGTTAACAAGGGCCATGTGCTCACAGACGAAAGCCAGAGAGGACTGTGGGTAATGTGCACGGACCAATCAGAAGTGTGAATGGCGAGCGCGGGGTTGATTGTTGATCGCTATCGCCGGATTGAGTGCCGGAGAGTGAGCGAGGGCATGGGCCTGGATGTCAAGCGGCTGTTACCTCCATTACTGGCAGTAGCAGAGAGATACGGGTGTAGGCCTCCGTCACGCTCACACTATAACAAGGAGTGTTAGCCGCCTTGCACCCAATCCTTCTCCCTTCATTCCGGGTTAGGAGACAGAAGCGGGTCCCTGGTGGGGAGCCAGTTATCGACCCTCCTCCTCCTCCTCCGTGTACTGCTTATCTCTCAACGCACGGGCGGTGACAGCTACAACGACACGGACAGCTTGCTGCTGGGGTCCTTCCTATCACATTGGGGATACACCGCACCGGCAGCTGACAGCCAACCAGTCCAAGGAGACACGGACCGGGATGCAGCTAGTCAGTGTTTGGATGTTGGCGGAGAACAGCTACTGCCAGGGCAGGCCTAGTATCCAGTCGGCCAGGGTGTGAGGGGCTGAGGGCGATGCTGGCTGGGAACCGGGCCGCGTCGTGAATCGATCGCCCTTCTGTTGTGTCAGCGACAGGGAGTAGCCCACCAGACTGGCCACGCCGAACCGGCCTTTCCCGACAGAGGGGCAAGCGGAACAATGGCGCGGCGCAGGGCCTGGCAGCCGGTCGCCGTGGCAACAGGGCTCTGTTTAGCATTGTTTGTTGTTCCCGAAACAACGGGGTATCAGTGACAGGAATGACTTGCACAGCGCCAACCTAGATATGTACTTGCTGTGGGAGTCTGACTCAGCCCACGCTCCTGAGAAACCTTTCTGGCAGGTCACACATATAAGAAGGGAACGACAAGATTCTCGATTCTTTTTTCAGTCTAGGCCAAACGACCAAGGCAATTCGCATGTGAAAAAAGGTACCACGGTCAGTGCATCATGTTGCTGTGTTACACATCAGTCAAAGCAGCGAAAGCCATTCGGGGAAGCTGGAGATAGTCTAGGCCACTGTGTGGCATATTCCAAGGAGACTAATTTGACTTGAAATGACCAGGCAGTAAGATAGGAATACCAGGTCCACCATGGACACTAGACAGCAGCCTGTTCACCTGCCGAGCAGCAGCAGGGTTCAGCAGAGCTGTGAGACCAGAGTGTGTGCAGTGGGACTTTCAGCTGCACATACCTCTCCCTGCTCAACACTCTTCACCTTTTACTCTTTCCTATATCCGTCTCTCCCTCCCCTCCCACCCCTCCCTTTCCATCTCCCTCCCACCCCCTCCCGTGTAGATAGACCGACCCTGCTCCATGCCCGTAGGCTGGGGGAGAATTCCGGGAGGGGTGGGGGCTTTCCCCAGGAAGAACGGGAGCTTTGTCCCCAGGGGGACGAGGCCATAGGCTAACAGACTGTCTGGCAACCTCTGCTCTGACATGGAAAAAGAGAGAGAGAGAGAGAGAGAGAGAGAGAGAGAGAGAGAGAGAGAGAGAGAGAAAAGTAGACTAATAGTTCCAGAGGCGACGACAGACAGACCGTAAAACGGAGCTCTCACTGAGAGGTTGAATTGGTCTCCGACAGCTTCTCGTTGGCCAGACAGAGATGAGATGTGTGGCGGGGCCTAAGAGGACGGCCATCGATTTCAGATGTGCCTGGCCCAGCACTCACCACCAAAGTTTTATTATCAAAGCGTTACATCGACCCTGACGTTGATTTCAATAAAGTTACGCTGTTTCATGGTCCGTTGGTCCCATCAACTTTAGGTGATAAAAGTACCCAAGGTGGGAAAACCTTGGTGCAACCACAGGATTATCCAAGAGATATATTCTCCTGGTAAAATACCACACCAGGGGTAACAGCACATCACCCGGGCTAATTATGATAACAGTCGGCCTCCGTTGTCAGGCCCCTGTTGACACAGCAGCAGTGGGCGGGGGTCGACCCCCAGGGTGTCTGAAGCGCATGATGAATGATTGTCTGGACCAAGTGACGGCCAGCGGGTGAGCTCCTCAGATCGGTCACCTATTAACCAGTGCTAGCCCTCACACGTTGAAGTTTGACTGCCATTAGCGGAGGGTTCAAGGAAACCGAGTAGGGCGGGCTTCACTTCCAGGCTGACCTCCTGGCAAGTCAGAAGTCCCATTTAGAGGGAAGACAACACTCTAAAGCTTCATTTAACGCCAACACTTTTAGACTTCAGACAACATCAAGAGCTGCTTTACCCGCGTGGTACAGTGTGATGCAAAGGTGTACCTCTGTTGCCTCTAACGAGCAGACAAATTCACCATCGATTGATTTCCAGATGCCAGAGGTCGACGGAAAGTCCTGCTTGGATGTTTGCTCAACGCTAGTGAACAGCACACAGAGAGCGGTCCAGTGAAATGGAAATCTACCAGAACAGACTGTATTTCTAAAGCTATACTTGCTTGGCTAATCATATTTAGCAGCTGTCCTTCATTATTAAACGGATTCAAGTATCCGTCTCTGAGGACTTTAAGAAGACAGTGCATCATGTAGACGTTTGCGCTGCACTTAGCAATATGGCTGCTGAGTAACTTGCAAAGAAGCCACCTTATGACATCCGTAGGAAGGAAGCTAACCCATTCTAGAATTGAAAACAAGTGCCAAGCCTTTTAAGAAAACAAAAACAAAACTCATCCACAGTTGAGCCCTGAGTTCTGGAAACCTCTCCACTTCCTGTGAGCTGTGACCTTCCAGTGTCTCCCTTTTCCTTTGGCGATCGTCCCTTTCAATTCAGCTGTTCAGCCTCACTCAGCCTGCACTCTTGATCACACACACACACACACACACACACACACACACACACACACACACACACACAGATCATGCTGCTGTCTAAGTGTGAGAGGCTGTCAGTACATGCGTGTAGGCCCAAGCATGAATGTGTCCACAGAAACGATTCCAAACCTTTAATGTATGTTATTGTGTGTGGGTGTGTTCTACCTGCCCATCCTGTCTAAAATACTGTGTGCTTGGGATCTCCAGTTGCATCCTGCCAGTCTTTCCAAAATAAAGAGGCAGGGCAGGAGTGGGGGTGGGGGGGTGGGGGGGCTCAGCAAGGAGGCTAGCTAAGCCACATCGGGCTTCAAGCAGCTTCTGTCCTCATCGAAGGCCCAAAGAACTCCTGACAACCAAACACGGCTAAGCTATGCCCCTCCCTGACCTCGGCTAAGCCTGCCAGAGCGCCCATAGGCACCTCAGGTGTTGCCACCCCCAGTCTAGATGGACCGCAGATTAGCAGGTAGCTTCTACCACGGTGGTATTGTGGGTTTTCCATCGAGTGTGTCATGAGGTTAATGTGCCCAGTAGGCCCCCATGCTGATGAAGGTGAGTAACACGAAGTAATTCAACCATTTGCATGACAAATTGGCAATCGTATTCAAACCTCATTGACATTTTGGACCATCAAATTTGCATTTATTTGACAGCCAACTTTTTGTCTAATTCAATTATTCAAACCTACCAAGTGCTACACCTTAAAAGTATCTGGCACACCATAGAGATAACTCTGCAACTCTTAGAATACACAGTATGTCTGCATTTAAAGCTTAATGCCCCTACTTCCTTAGCTAAATATTTTACATGCCACCGACATGGGCTGAAATGTCCAAATTGCCCTCATAATTCCCTTCAGTGAACTGGGGAATGTTGATGTGTGTGAGAACGAGTGTGTGTGAGCCGTGCCGGCAGGAGACTGGAGCGGGCTTCACACACAAACACACCCAGGGGATGTTTTGAGTGCGCCACAGAGCGGGGTGCTGGGGGCCCCGGGTAAAGACATGCTGGTAGAGACGGGACGTATCAGATGTTCCCTGTGTCCAGTCCCAGGGTGAAAAAAAAACATCTGTTGACCCAAGTTCTAACTGTGGGCTCTTCTTGAAAAGGCACTGTGAGTTCTGTCTCCACCTATGCTTAGCTTGGCTTTCTAACTAAGGCATATGGTCATGTAAGGGGTGTGTGTGTGTGTAGACTTTGACGTGGGTGTTCTGAAGCATAAGCAAACTTTGACTACTTGACCAACTCTGTCTGTACGGACCTCTGAGAGCCGTGAATGAGGAAGTGAGTGTAATTCATTTCGTAGAATTGAATGCATTTTATTTGTAGCCGCGAGGTCTGTACATGTATGTGGGTTGTAAACTACTAGAATTGCAGTAAAAAAAAATAAAAAATAACAAGGCTCCTATCTGGTATTTGCTTTCAGTGGAATTCTAGATGTGGCCCTCCCTCTCTTCACTATTCCTGTTCAATCAGAACCTTCCATGCGGGCCCAGTACGCTTCATTGACTCGAAACCCCAAGTAGCTGGCTCTAACTTCAAAAGCCCTAAATAACTTCACCTTTATTTCTGATTCAGACTTCCCCTGGCGGACATGACGTGAACGTCCTCCAAAGTAGCTTTCTCAAGAGCGTCCTCCCCTCTGCCCCCTCACGTTAAACTCTCTCTCTGCGTATCTGAGGGGGCTCCTTTCCCATTTTACATGAAGGTATGCCCAGGTCGTAGTAATGAAGATATAATGACTACAATTACAACATGATAATGCAGTTAAAGACGAGCGTTTGTGAGAGAAAATTCAACTGTTCCAGCTTTGTCCTCCCGCCTCCACAACAGGATATTGCTCACTGGCACAGCCAGGCTTGCTCAACGAGACAAGTAGAGGCAGGCCAGAGACAAAGATTGGGAAAAGAATGGGAAAACAACAGGCAGGAGGCGAGGGGGAGAGATAACATCTTCCGTTGCACAAAGAGGGTTAGTGTGTTGGGCTGGCCCGCTCCATATACAAACCCCTAAAAACGCTTCTCTTTCCACTGGGCGCGTTGGAAACTGCTTCAATGACGATGGGGCATTCAATTTACTTAAGATGTTCTGGATGTGAGATAGACAGAGCGAAACAATGTATTGAGTGAGGTGGGGGTGGAGCTATGAGGGTGAGTAGGATAGAGAGGAGGCCCCTGACTGGATGAACCATTTAGCCGATTCCATTCTACTGGGATTCCTAGCAAGAGAGGCCGACAGGGGGGTTATGTAATAAACAAAAACAAACCTCACCCCTATAGGTATGACATTTATTGAGCCTCTATACGTCACACCAAAAAGTACCCTCTGTTCTGTGACTTTTAGGGGATAATCCCAAATGGAGTTCATTGGCGATCTGTGAAGATTGTAAAGGTTGGGCTGAGAGTGGAGAACAGTTACAGATATAGGCATGCCCATGACAGGGATTATCTGCATTTTCAGTGGAATGATAATAATAGTTTAGAGCCTCTGTGGATTCACGGGGGTTTGGTGTACGGACCAGCCCAGTCTGATGTGACAGCAGAGGGGGACCTTGTTAACGGTCTAGGACGACGGTACCTTTATGAGCCTTCTTTGTATCCGTTCGATGTGGCTTGACGGCAAGGTCCTTCGCCTACGTGTCCCTACGAATGCTGCCCGAACACTGGCATAAAACCAACCCCGCTAAACACAGCATCAAAGTCCAAAGATTGAGAATTTGGTGTTCAGATGAAACGCACCCGATACACTTTTTTTTACCTTTGCTTGTCAAGCTGATTTTTTTTGTTTGTTTAGAACACATTTCATGGGCTTTCAGAATTTCTTCATGCAGCCTGTGTGTGTGTGTGTGTGTGTGTGTGTGTGTGTGTGTGTGTGTGTGTGTGTGTGTGTGTGTGTGTGTGTGTGTGTGTGACTGTGTGTGTGTGTGTGTGTGTGTGTGTGTGTATCAGCTGCCCGGCCTTGTATTTACAGACACACTATCACATGACGAGTGTGTAGCAATATACCACTAAAATAAAACAATGTCCTATCAAAACACTAACCTTAATTCCCACGCCTGCAGGTCTCTGAGTCTGCCATTGGGCTAACTTTCATGCCAGGCAGTATCTACGCACTGATTCCAAAAATGTCTACATTGCTGTTCAAAGTAATAATAATGAACACTAATAATAATGCATTTATGCAAAATTATCAGATAATTGGGGGGATAATTCTCTAAATCTTAGAGCAGACTTTCTTTCTGAGGATAGAAAGGGTCTCCTTTGTTTGGGGCCTATATCAACGGTACATGTACACTATGTCCTGTTTAGTCCCATGGCCCTTTGCTGTAGTTCCCCAACCACAGTGCTGTTCACTATGTGAACTGAAAGCTACTAGCCTCTGCAAAAAAAAAGAACATTGTACCTCTCCAAAGCCAGTGGAACCAGATTTCTTGCTTTTTGAGGTATGGCAGTTGTTGACACCAATTTACAACAGACTGCTTCCCAGGAGGGCGTTTATAACCTGGTACTAGCCCTGCTAGCGGGCCCACTCTACCACTAGGCCTAACATAAGTCTATGAGTGTAGCCTGTAGACTTACTGTTGTTGGATTTGAGGTCTCGGTGGATGACGGGCACGATGGCCTCGCTGTGCAGGTACAACATTCCTCGGGCAATCTGCACGGCCCAGTTGACCAGGACGTGAGGCGGGATACGACGGCCAGCAAGCGCCCGGCTTAGCGGACCGCCCGCCGCGTACTCCATAATCAGGCACAGGTTGGGTTCCTGCAAGCAGACCCCCTTGAGAGCAATGATGTTGGGGTGGGTGAGCATGGCGAAGAGGCGCGCCTCCTGGCTCACGTTCTGGGCCGTGACGCTGATGTCCTCGTCCGGGTCTTGACGGGCCGCCTTAACGGCCACCAAGTTGCCCCGCCACACACCGCGGTACACCTTCCCAAAGCCACCCACCCCGATGACCTCCTCTAGGCTCAGTTCCCGAAAATCCACAGCCTCCGGTTCAAACTCCGCCACGACGGCCGGGCCCAGCTCCCCGACCACACCGCTGGCCTGCAGTTTGCCATATCCACTCGGTTTGAAGGAGACATAGTTGGAGGGAAAGATGCCCACCTTGTTGTTGACCTTGCCTGCCCACCAGCCCTCATCCCCGGATATCTCCGAGTCCAGGGATAGCACCTCCACCAGGTCACCTTTGTGTAATGTGAGCTCATCTTTACCGGTCGCCTCATAATCAAAGAGGGCTGTCCACACTGGATTGGTGAAGTTGCCCTTTTGAGATTGTTCCAGACTTTTCCAGTTCGACAGTGGGCTACGGCTAAAAATGTTCTTTAGTGGCTCCATGTAGCCTTTAGCAGATGTTTTGGCTGGATTTGATTCTGTAGCCAAGGGCTTTGAAAATAAAGTACAAAAGAGTACTTTATTGCGCCTCTCTCCCTTTCCTGTCTTTCTTGTTGGTTCATCGGGGACCAGTGAAATGGTTTAACGGGCCTCACCAACAAATAGGCTACAAGAGTGTATTCGATAGCAGAATAAAAATGACCACTCATTCGTCTCAACAGTGAATGCATGGGTATCCATCTGAAATTGCACCTATCCACCAAAACCAATTAAAATGACCGCGGAGTATTTCAAACATTAAAAAAAGCAGAATTGTGTACATCAAAACTGGTTACCATTCACCTCATGTGGTGTGTGGTTTGTGCACAACCATTGCAATAGACATATAGTTACATATGAAGTTAAAACAATTGATCTGAGTTGAATTTCATTCATTTGGTGAAAAAGAGAAGGCAATACAACAATTGTACTACAGTTAGTAATTGTCCTTTTGTCTGTATTATAATATTCAAAACAGTTCTACGACTTCAATGGGAAACTCCAATTCCATTTGGCAGTCCATTTTGAAGTTTCTGTATTTTTAGACAAAAATTGCGCTGACCACCATAAGCAGGAAGCACGGAGGAGCGGAGAAGAATAGCAGGAAAGGAGCATTGAGTCCAGCGAACCCGTGTTTTACGGCAAGTTCCAAAGCTGATCAGCTTGCATTAAATCCACAGCTTGGAAAACGGTGTCCACTCAAAACTTTGCTGTGTTCTGTCAACAATTGCCCTATCCCGTCGTGCAATTGTATCCATGCTTGCTTAATTGTACAGATATTATAAAGTTACAGAATTCGGACTAATTTGATGTATTTTACAACAAGTTTGTAACTACCGAGTTTTCAACAGGAAGAGCTTTCCAAACCTGTTAAGGCTGTTTTCTAAACAGAAACGCAAATAAACCCGACCTGGTTGTTAATAATACGTAACCGTATTTCACTGTCAGGCTTTGTCAAACTATAATTTTTGTTGATATCAAAAAAGCACATTAACTCCATCATAGTTATTTTGTCCCTCTTCCTTTAACAGTCATCACCCGTCCAGATCTCGAACAACTCTACGTCTGTGCTTACAGTCAAGAAAAGAGGGTGGGGTTTGGTAACTTTTTTTCCCAACAGGAAAAGAATCCGATGACTAGCGTAGCGCAACTTTTGCACCGGTAAAATGGACAGACATCTGCAAGCAAAGTTGATGGTGAAATGTAGATATCCTCCAAATATTGCATGATAGGCTATCGTTTACTCTTACGTTTTTATAAATATTTTGAGAAGGGAACTTAATTACTTACTTACTTAATTATTGAATTATATTCAATCCAGTAATTAAGTTCCCTTCTCAAAATATTTATAATAACGTAAGACGTAATATATATTCAATTCAGCTATATATATATATATACATATATACATATATATATATATATATATATATATATATATATATATATATATATATATATATATATATATATTCAATCCAGCTATATATATATATATATATATTGTGTATATTTTATATATATATATATCATTGAATATATAAAATATACATAATATATATATATAGCTGGATTGAATATATATATATATATATATATATATATATATATATATATATATATATATATATATAGCTGAATTGAATATATATAATATATATTCAATTCAGCTATATATATATATATATATATATATATATATATATATTCAATCAGCTATATATATATATATTATGTATATTTTATATATTCAATTTGCCATAGGGAAGCAAAATAACATCTATGCATGACAGTATAACAAGACATAGAGACAGTGCATAAATGTCCTATATTTACAAACATAATACGACAAAAAAGAACAGAGTATTATTTACAACTGCAGGCCATTTAGCAGTTTGCGCTTCACATTTCAACATTCCAATTAAAACGACAACACGGATTGTTTGGAGTGCATGCGGGGGCGGTCACCTTTGGCGCTATTGGTGTCTGGAAAATGGTTGCTTCCTCTCGTTGTGCTATCATGCCTAGTGGCAAGCCAGGCAAAGTCTAAAGTCCACCAGCACCCCGAGCAACCCTTCAAACTCCGCAACACCACGTGCTGAGTCATCGCTTGTGCAGGAAGGATGCAGTTGTTTTTGTGGTCTGCCCAGTGGCAAAGAGACGTGAATGCCTGCTAGCTAGATTCTCACTAAACTATTAACGCATGAAGCCGAGGAAAGGAAGAAGTGAGGACTTTGGGTACACAGAGCAAAGTGTGCAGTCCTGCAGACTAGACAGACACTACACAAAGTGTTCTGTTTGGGTAGTCTGGACTTCTCCCAGCAGTTGCTGTCCTTGCTTAGGCATGATGGTCTAGGAGTGAGGGAAGGATGCCCCAGGTAATTAGATTAGATTAGACTCAACTTTATCGTAATTACACAGAGTACAGTGCTGAGCCAACGAAATGTAGTTTGGCATCCAACCCTTATAATATACTGTCAATGCATCTAACCAGACAAATGCAAAAATAGCAGTAACGTGCAGATTGTATATACATGTGGGGCAATAGTGATATGAACATTATATATAGTAAGGTATATCGTACAGTATAGTGTAGATTACAGTGCGATATAAATACAGTGGATATTAATAGGGTGTATACACGGTGGGTGTAGGTCATCGGGGTAATGATAATCCACTGAGCTGGGAGGACAATTTAGGACTAACATGAGACTGTGGTCGGCAGGGAGGGACTGAACTTTAAAGGTAGTAATACACTGGTGGGAAACACTAAGGTGAAGTCTTCAGACATGTTGCACTTTGGTGCTAAAGGTTCGTGGGTAGTAGAATCCGAAAAAAGAAAACAGCTACAGTGCACCTTAGTAGGCATAAGTAATGTCAGAGAGACTTGAGGAAAACAGATCCTGTGCTGTTACTTTTTGTTTTAAACGAGTAGAAAAACAAACTGGCTCATGTTTCTATTGAAATCGGTACTTTATTTCACCAATACAAAATAAAAAGATGTTAAAAGTTTACAATACAGCATCAATTTCAATTGCCCCTCTTGAAACATTTCATACAGAGGCAGACACAAAAATGTAAGCCACTTAATGCATACATTAAAACAATCTAAGAGAGAAAATAAACACGTATTACAAAGGAAAGGGTATTTAAAAAAGGGGGAGAGGCCTAAGTAGTTGAAAAGCTTACAAATGATAGAAAATGGGGAGGGAGGGAACAAAACTATTTTAAAAACAAAGTTTAGGATCCTAAAGTCAAGGTATCTTTCTAATACACATTGCCAGCAGAGACAGTTGGCCACCAAGGGGCTCAAATGAACAGAGTTCATGACACGTCACGCAGTGTGAGCAATGGTTGTAGTTGAAGCAAAAATAAATTAACGAACACATTTCAGAGGAAATAATTTGCCGTCCAATGAATATTGTGGATATAATACATAAGGAGAAACAAATTGAAAATTCTGCAGTTACCCAACCTATTGTCGAAATGTGATACATCCCCTTCTTCTGAGTGCCACCATAGGTAGGGTCTGCGCTATTTCTTCGCCAAAAGTAAAACATTTTAGGAGACAATGATCTTGTCTTTTCATCCCTTCCACTCATGGGTGCTCATGACTAAGTAATACTTAAAATGTCGCCCTGAACTTAGATTGAGTAGTTGTCCTTGCGCGTGTCGTTCCTAAAGCTCTCACGGTTGAACTACTTGCTGTTGATTCTACTGACCTGAGGGTTAGGGTTACAAAAGCTGGAGTGATATGTTTCTCTGTAAAGCCAATGTCTATTACATCACACATACGAGAGTGAAAGCAATGTGCCAAAACTACAATCCAATTCAAACCCGTCCAGTTCTGGGGAAGGAGGGACTTGGCCAAGAATTGTTGTCAGCCACTCATGTAGTCCAAATACAACACCTGATAAACAACCTGGTTTAACTTCTCCTCTATCCTAAAGTAAGAATTTAAAAAAGGAAATTAAAACACAATGTACAACTTGTTACTCGACTGCTGTGGCAGCTGTCTCGTCTATGCGTCTGCCACTACTCGTTGTCAGGAGGCCTTCCTTCCAACAGGCTGCTGTGAGCGAGTGCTTCTCCCCCGCTCATAGCAGCGGTCGAGGAGAGCAACTTAAGAAGAAATCAGAGTAAAAGAGCGGGGGGAGCTAAGAGTCATAGTCTTCGTCGTCGTCGTCTGCGTCTTGGTGAGGCATGGGGGCGGGGGGCGGAGGTGCGACTCCCATCATGGAGGGGTGGGGGGCGAAGGAGCCCGGGGGCACGGCCCCATCGCCGCTGTGTGGGGTGCCCATGTTGGCCATGTGCAGGTACTGTGGAGGCACATCTGGGCTGTGGAGACACAAGACCAGGAGGGGAAACCCATCAGTATCACTCAGTACAACTCCAGTGTGCATGGCATCAAATCAAAGAATGAACTCAAACACGTCTTCTTCAATCAACAGTTCAGTTCCTTGTCTCTGAGTTAAGTGAATATAATATACAGTGTCAACACACATTATTTGGACAGCGATATGTTTGTTGCTTCTATGGCTCTTTTACCTAGCACATTGGATTCAAAATATAACCATGGGGACTGAAACGTTAAAGTGAAAACTGTCACCTTAGGCTATTTACATCCATACTGGGTAAACGGTGCATGAATTGGAAATCTTTCAAGAAACCCCTAAATCCATTCAAAAGTTGAGCCTAACGGGCTGCAATTTCCTACATGGTACACAGCGCTTAAATTAAAGTCTGAGTCTCCACTTGATCATCATTTTTTTGATTCAACATCTAATATGCTTGAGTACAGAGCGTCATGAACAAAAGATGTGGTCCTGTCCAAACAAATACAATCCTCAGTGTAGATATTGTGTGTGTGTGTGTGTGTGTGTGTGTGTTTGTATACCTGCTGAACCTGGATGTAGCCTGCTGGTTTGTGCTTGACTGAGAACCATCTTCCTCATCTTCGTCTGTCTCAGTATCTTCAGAGTCATCCTTTTCCAAAACAGCAAAAAAGAGAATAAACCCTACAAATCTACACACAACATGAAACCAATGCCCCAATTTTCATGTCACTTTTTTGTAATAAATAAATCTATCTCATGAGCCCCATACAGACCCACCTCTGGGTTTCTCAGTCTGTAGAGGTCAAAGACACTCGCCATGGCATACCATGGGCCATGAATCTACAATGATACTATGCTGTCCCATATCCTTACCTCTCTTTGGCAAGTATTCCGGAGTGCTCTATCCCAGTGGAGAAATAAAAGTTCCTCTATATACAAAATAAATAATGGATAATGAAATAGTCACCTCTTGCTCTGACTCTGTGCCCGATAGCTTCTTGTCCTTGCCCTTGGAACCTGTTCCTCCGTTCTTCCGACCTGTGCCTGGCTTTCGACCTCTGGTAGAACGCACGAGAGAATCTCGCGTCACAATGTGCAGCGGGGCCTCATCAAATCACAGACACAGCTTGGACGTCTTTGAAACCGCAGCGTTACTGAGGCTGGCCATACCTGCGTGTCATCTTCTCCGTGCCGCCTCCACCTCCTCCCTCCGTGTGGTTTTCCTCTCCCTCGCCCTGCATGTCCGGCACTGCCGCTACCAGGTCCTTTAGGAAGTCAAACTGCTGCTCCAGCTCGATACACTGTTTCCTGCAAGGGGCCACACATACGCTCCTTACAGAAAGTTGGTAGCAAACACGCAGCTGATGGAGTTTTTTGCGTATTTTTACGGGTAACTTTGCAGATAGCATGCACATTGAGTAATAATAATAATAATAATAATAATAATTCGTTTTATTTTTACGGCACGTTTCTGGAACCCAAATACGGTTCAAAATTGTAAACAGAAACATGGCAACAGAAAATGACACAGAAAGAGGGAGACCAGACAAAAAGCCACATCAGTTCAAATGAAGTTAGGGAGAAACAAAATAGAAAAACAAAAAGGACAGAATACCAGTTGGAGGATTGAAGAGGTTATTAACCACAGTTAATTAAGGGTAGGCTAGAGTGAAAAGATAAGTTTTGAGGCGGGATTGAACGATTGATAAGAGTTGGAAATAGAATTAGAGGAGGGAGAGAGTTCCATAGTTTGCACCAGTTGACCAGCTGAGGGGGATGTGAGACCGGGAAGGATGATCGGGTTGGAGGAGGTCAAAAAGGTAGGGAAGGACCCGGTAATGTAGAGCTTTATAGGTAAGGAGAAGGATTTTGAAGTTGATGCACTGATTGACAGGGAGCCAGTGAAGGTCAAACAGGACGGGGGTTATGTGCTCAAAGGCTTTGGTTGAGGTGAGGAGTCGAAGAGTTGAGACGGAGAGGAGGGATACAAATAAATAGCCGACATGACACCACAATCCCACTCTTTCACCCACTGACACAAAGGCAACATCTTGCAGGTGAAAATCTTACAAGTGTGATGTTGTCATTGTCTTTGCATTCCGAGACTGCGTGACATGACATGCTTTGGTTAGGAGCGACTCCAAGAAAAGCTCCAGGGCTCGTGCTAGTTGTGCAATTCAGGAAAACAAAGAAAAAGAATAAAAAAAATAGCCTTGAAATATAGTCAAGTACAAACTGAGGACGATTTCATTATTTTACAAATCAGACTTTCTAGAACTGGCCTAAGTACTTGCTAAATATGGTGTACAATGTTAGCTAATGAGAAAGGATACATATGATAACCGGAACAGCAGCTGCCACTTTGCCTATTTCTTCATCAGTCTGCATAATCTTCTTAATCCTTGCCTGGAAAACAAGAGGAGGGTAAGAAATAGGAACAGAGTGCTGTGTTACTTACAGATGTATTGACGTTCTAGGGAATAACGTTAACGGGCAGCCTTATAAGTTATAGCAATATTTAATATTTAGCAATATTTAGATCCCAACTCAAGAGGCCAAAGTCCCTGACAGCTAGCATTACGTTTACCATTTCTGCTAGTAGAGTACCGCTCCATGACTCTTCTATAGGTAACGTTAGCCAAGCTACTGACTAAAGTTGTTTACTCATGCTAAACTACTACATCAACTAACGTTAGCTAACCATAATAAATGGCCACAATACTCGATGTATTCCCAACAGACAGGCTAAATCCGATTTATGTTGCACGATATACTAGATAGTTCAGCTAAGGCTAGCTATCTATACGTCGGAGTAACGCTAGCGTATGATAAAGTAAATGTATTGCAGACAGTTGGCTTGCAAGCTATTTAACGTTAGCTAACGTTTTGTAAAAAGTAACGAAGATGTAAACTTACCGGGGGGAACCTGGCGTTGTATTTCTTCTTTTTGCTTGGCATTATTAGATAACTTGGGGACAGTTAACTTGATGATCTGGAATTTAGCGTGAATGTGTTTCAATTTCCTACAGCTAGCTACCACGCTCACCTAAACTGGTAGGCAGCTAGCCAGCCAGCTAGCTTGTTAGCACGTCACGTCACTCGTTCCCCCTACTCGCTTGGCTAGCCAGGTACTAGTTCCGCACTGCAGTACACTGTTGGGTCGCACTATAACAGGATTCAACGACAGCCTAATTGTTTGACATAGAATACCCAATATTAGTTAGCTGCATGGCAAACTTCACGTAACTGAACACTATAAATATTTGATGTTACGTTTTTGAGCCTGTAACTTAAGGTAAATGTCTGACCAATCAATTGTTACTACAGTAACTTCCATTTTCAAACTAACTGAAGCAGGTAAAGTTAACTGTAACATTACGTCGTTAGCTAGTGAGCGCCTTAAGTTATGCTGTTGGTATTTAAAAAAAAAAAGTTTAAGTCGTCATCTAACATTTTGTTTGGTCACAAGAGGCCTATGCAGCTAGCTAATGTTACAGAGAGATCACCTAGCTATTTATAGCTGCCAATATAGCACAGGTCACATTAAGTGCCACAGCAGTAGGTAGGCCACGATTAGCGATATTTAAACATAAAAACAATTCAAACGGAGCTAAATATCTACTTGGAAGACTAACCTTAGCTAGCTTGCTTATTCTCGGTTAGATGGATTAAGGCCTTGCGTCCATCCGTAGAGCAGCTCTAAGACTGCACTGCTGTCTAATGTGCATCATGTACTGATGAATATGAGCTATCCCTGTGATAACGTGAAAAATATTGTCTTATTAATTATCCACAGTGGAACTGTGACGACCTCAGCTAACTCGTTTTGCACAATGGAGAAGCAAGATGTTCCAGGAAACGGACAGACGGCGAACACAGATGTGTTTCTTGCAGAGAACTATGCCGCAGAAGCCTTGGCTGCAGACATGGATCCCTGGGTTGTTTTTGACTCGAGTTGTATGTTTCGAGCCGAGTTTGACGACTGGCTGGAGACCAACATGCCGTCGCGGGTGGCTCGGTTTGGGGACAAGGATGGTGGTCGAGGTCCTGTGGGCTGGGTCTGCGTCAGGGGTCCGGATAGTTCCAACACCGAGGACTTTGAGGAAACGGAGGACTTTGACGATGTCAAGGACGTCAAAGGACTCCGGGAGAGCTGGGAGAAGCTGCTGTCCAGTGGTCGGCCTGTGAGCTTCCAGGCAGTGAAAGAACTGGCCCTCAACCACAGAGTGCTCGCCGGAAAGTGGCTGATGCACTTGGATACAGGCTTCAAAGTAGACCATGCCTGGGAGTGTGTGGCCAGAGCGACCATGGAAGGAAAGATCTGGACGGTCAAGGTGAGCCCCTATGACCCGAGTTCGGAGAGCAGGCACGTTATCTGCGTGTACAACCAGAACTTTACGGACGAGAACCAGGTCATGAAGCTGGAAGCAGAGATCCGAGCCACAGGGGTCAAGTGCCAGCTGGCCTACAAGCCTGATGTCTACACTTACCTGGGGATCTACCGAAACAACCGCTGGAAGCTCTGTCCTACTATCTACGAAAGCAAGTTGGACCTGCAGTGTGTTCCCAGGCGCTCCCGTATTCTCAATAAAGTCACCAATCTGGAGGTGCAATAGGCCTTAAAAAATGAGACGGAAAGGTGTTGAGGAACTTTACTTAGTGGGAGGCCCAGCACATGACATGAGGATTTAATTTTGACAAATCAGACTCATTGAGTTGTGTTGATTCCGTTAAGAGTCAGTTATCTATTGTTTGAGTTGTTCCTGACTTGTTCACAACCGAGTTTTGGTTCAAAACTCGTTGATTCTCTTTGTTGACTACATAATGGGGGATGACAGCTGAAATATCAAGAAAGCTCAGCACTAATTCTGATAGAATACTTGTTCTGAATGTAGAAATATAGAATTTCTTTTGTTTGCCTTTAAGTAATGAGCTAATGTTATACATCTTATATATAATGGTATGAGCTACCACTCACAACACAATCACATTTTATAAGCCTTTACAAGTCATGCAGGGATTAGGCCTAATGTGTGTGTGCTGTGAAATATGTTTGGATAGCAACAGATTCTGCAATTTTACAATTATGACTGAAAATTGTATTGCATTCAGTATTTTTGTTAATATATATGCTAAACTCAGTTATCACAGAGTTGCCAAATAAACCTTCCATTTCCATAATATTCTCCTCGTGCATTTAGACCTGGGTGTAATGAAACAAGTTTCCAAACGAACACATCAATTTGCATATTTGTTTTATTTTTGTGCTTGTATAAAAAATACACATTCATAATTTTTTTCCAAAGGGGTGGAAAGTGAAAGTACATTATTTTTTTCCAAAACGTCCTGTGTTAATGGCTTTAACAAGATCAGACAGCAGCACCGAGGGCTCTCGATTACACTGAGAATCTTGCTGTTATGGGTTTCCTTCTCCAATCAGCCAGGGCTGAAAGTTGAATTGTTGCACTTGTTGGAATGCCAGCCACTTATCTCGGGCACCAGGGCCTGCAGTTCAGTTCTTCTAATCAGTGACAAGTAGGCGTGGCTAAAGAAACACCAAGAAAATAAACATGCCCTATCCAACTACAGACAGCTTTGACTACTGGGTACAGAGTTAAGTGTTAAAATGGATTGATTGTTTAACTATCTCAACGAGATATAGTATGCTACAGTGTACAGTAATTGAAAGAGACACGTATAGTACAAAATGGTGACTTTCAACTCGGTGAATGTGCTACGTATATGCCAACCAAACCTTTCTAAGCAATATTGATACAATGTTAATAAATCATACAAGTTGGCCAACACACTATTTCATTTCAAAGCTACTTACATCTGTTAACTTCATGAGAACCAGAACTCATTAGGCATTTAAACCATTTCATTTGATAACATTTCCATACTAGTCCAGTGGCTGTGTTGAGATTTTCTGGTATGAGCTTGCTGCTTTTGGGAGTATCTGCTAAAGGGTAATTGCTCCAATTATATTGAACATGGTCAACGACAAGAGGATATTGACCTATTGTCCAGTGAGTCACCAAGGCATAAACTTTTTAAAACGCCATCCGATCCAAGAACGTATCGCTTCTCAATGCATTTATGACAATGCCAATTCCAAACAGAAAGACAAAAACCCTCCATAAAGGTGTTGCTCTGTAAATCATGAATGATACAGTATACTAACTGATAAGAATTGTTTTACTATTTTACAATAATATACAACAATATTTGACATGACATAAAAAGTAATATATTTAATTGAATTATTTTGGATGAAAAGTGTGATTTGTTACATTAACAAGATCTAGTATACCAACATTTTAGCATAGTGGTTGAGTATGTGCAATCACTGGTAAGCAATTTCTTTTAATGAAACACTACACTACTACACATATTGTTCAGTTTGTGTCATTTGCTGTATCACAGACTGTTTGCTGTATCACAGACTTGCCTGTGGTAGCACACACCTCAGGTGCATGTGTCCACATTGATTGTACAGGGTTTTATTAAACCACAGGATTACTTACCCATATTGTGACAACGCAACAAGCCTTTTCAGACCCCCCCACCCCCACCCCAGTCGCTTCAAGGGAGTTCTGTTGGAAAGTTTTTTTTTGTCTACAGGGACAACGTGGAAGAGGTTCCTTAAAGAAGATATCCTTTTTATGACAGGAGTCTTAGGTGGGGTGTCCGGATACAAATCCCGCTTGGCCCCCACTATTCCAGATGGACATGAGCCGATCCTCGTCAGCCGACGCCAGCTCATCAAAATCGTCCAGGACGGCAGGTTGGCAGTTGCTGCCAGCGGTGCTGTCAATCATGGCCTCGTTCTGAAGCAGGTTGACAATGCTGTTTGGATAGTTCATCCAGGCGCTCCCGCTGCTGGCTGTGTTGGCCGTGTCTGCAGGGTTCTGAGGTGCACTGTGTTGGCTGCTAGAAGAGGCCGCCGTGCTGGAGATAGAGGCCTGGTGGCAAGAGACTGGAGCTGGCATGGAAGAGCTGCTTGCTAGGTCCTCTCCCACCTGTCCCAGCAAGTCGTGCAGGTCATCCATGTTGATGCTGTCAAACGTGACGGAGGCCTGGTTGTCATTGAAGCTGGGGAACTTGGAAAGCTCTTCGTCGCTCATCCAGCCTCCTTCCTGGGGGCCCTGGTGGGGGAAAGCGTAGCTGGGATCAGCACTGGTCACAGGCTGCGGAGGTGCGTTGATGGGCTCCTGGCTCAACATGGAGATTGCGGTGAAGGGGTAATCGTGAAGGTCTGATAGGTTGACCGTGGGGTAGTCCTGGCTGGAGATGGTGGAGGACGTAGGGGCAGGAGAGGCATGGGCAAAGCTGGGCACAGCAGTGGCTTTGGGCTGCGGGTCAAGGGTAAGGCTACTCAGGAACTTCCATTCCTGGTTGGAGGCGGAGGAGGCAGAGGAGGAGGTGCAGGCCTCAGGCTTGGGCTGGGTGAGGAATAACTGTCCGGGCTGGACACCCCCATAGTAGGGCACAGACTTCAGTGAGGCGGCTGAAGGGGCCGCCATTGGACTCACACCTGTGGCAGACAAAAGAAGTGCTTTAGTTCACTTTCAGTACTGCATTCCAACATTTGGAGTAAAAAAAAAAAGGTCTTGACATGAGCGTGCGTGCCTCAAGAGTTTTGTTATAATCCGCAAGAATAATTTCCTCTCCAACAGGTGTAAGCCTGAGGTAAAATATGTCATAATTACGAAAAAGGAAACTGGTTTACCTTGTAGCCCAATGGTTGGTGGCTTAAGTGTGACTGTTCTCCTGGCTGTGTTGATTTGTCTCCTCTCTGGTTGCATGGGTCCCCCTAAGATTTAAATAAAGAAACCGCAAAAGGGAAATACATTTATTACAATAGAATTTAGTTATTAAAGTGGCATTAAAATAACCCTTACATATTCCCACACTTTCCCAGTGTCAATTACCCAGTGTTCGCTGTTAATATGAAATGTTTTCATATATATTTGTATTTTTGGGTCCCAAGTGGCTGACTATCCATACAGTGCAGTCTGAGTCTACGGCGTTATGGCAAAATATGCGTTATGGGTGAAAGGGATGATTCAAGAAACCTATACCTCCGGCCGGCATGAAGCTCCCTATCTTCAGATTCTGGAACATCTCCCCAGTGCGTTTCCTCTTCTCCATCAGTCTTGACTCATCTACTCAGGGAGACAAAAGGGTACACAGATGAATGGACACCAATCTTTGTTCCTGTGCCGGCATGCTAGTCAGTGGCACGCTGTCTGGTAGTCAGGTAATGTTCCTACTGGTCCAAGTGCAAGACAAAATGGATGAAAGTGACATAGTGACCTGGGTCAGCAGGCAGGTACTGGAAATCCATTGGCTCGCTGACCTCGCGGTCTGAGGGCCGGCGGAGCTGCATCTTGACCCTGACCGGCTCCGAAAGGTTGGCGTCTCGGTAGGCCGGTGTGCGGAACACAATGGCCACCTGCCTGTGGACGTCGGCTTGGGAGAAGGTGCCCTTTCCTTCCCAGCTGTCCTGGAAAAAACGCACCTCGATGTCCTCTGAGGGGGTGGGACAGGAGATAGGCAGATGCAATGCAAAGGAAATAAAAAAAAAGGTTTCATCCCACGAACACTGTACCAAAACAAAATGTATTAGGTGAAAATCCCAAATATTAAGGAGTCATCTTAGCACAGAGGGTACGAGCCTCTTCATAAGCGTGTCACTACATTCCTCTAGTCACTCACCACTTTGATACCTGTGACCTCATGTGTTTACTATTTTCATCGTCATCACCGCAGTTTTCGTGTGAAACCGAGAAATTATTGACTGTTACAGTAAGCTTGACTGGTTGCAATTACCTTGGAGCAGGACAGTGGCTGTAACAACTACAGGCTGCCTATTAAAGGAACTGATATCAATATGTTGATTGGCTGCTATTTTTGAAACAGTTGGTAAAAAGTAACTAGCTATGTGAGCACATTGATAATAGAGGAACTAAGGCGACAGTCACACATACTGCATACCTAAGCGACATTTGGCAATGTATCGGTAATACAAACATAGGTTCATAGATTGGAAATGTCCTATAACAATTTCACAAGCTACATTTTAATTTCATTTAGACCGATCGACCGACCTTTCTGCACTTTGTCACAGAGGAGGAAAATTTCGTCCCCTCCTCTGCAGCTGCCTGAATTCCGGTTGACTCTGCATATCTTTAGTTCAGCGGTGTTAGGCGCTCCTAAGAGAAAAGATACAGTGGACGGTTATTTACAGAAGTAGCAACAGCGTGACGTTATGGAGTATAGCAACACTACTAATAAAAAATATTGATTCCTGATTCATTTCTGAAAAGAAATTACAGTGTAAAATTGATACTAAACACCAAGGTTGTCCTTGTGTGGTATGAACTAATGTTAAAGTGTGAGTTTTAGTGTTGGGTGGTGTTGATTTTTCTTAGAGTGACTGTAGGGTCTTGTTTTGAAGATAGCGGTAGCACTACAGCGGGCGCCTGTTGCTGACTCACTGTTATCGTAGATGGGCTGGGACACCTGGGGCTCCAGAGCAACCAGTTCCCCAGTGGGCAGCGTGATGGAGGCCTGGAAACACAGCCTGACCGCGTTCAGGTCAAACTCCTCCTCCCACACCTTGGCCTCAGGAACTGCAGGCAAAAGAAAAAAAAAAGATTTGGCAACTTAGCCAGCAATCTGGCAACCTCCACATCTTCCAATAGTTAGGGTCTGGGCTGGACAGAGGAATTCTGTTGCAACAAAATAGTTTGAAACAAAGGCGATCGTATATCAAGTTGACAATAGGAACAGTAGTGGCTTGTGAAAGAAAAATCCACAGGAACAGGCAGGGGGAAGATAAACCGATAGAGAAACTTTCAACTAAGGAAAGTAAGTTTAAGCAGCAAGGTTAGGCAAACACTGTGCCTGACACCGGTGTGGGTGTGGGTGTGGGTGTGTGTCTGTGTGTGTGTGTGTGTGTGTGTGTGTGTGAACTTACTGTTGAAAGGGTTGTTGTTAGTCGTCAACCTACAAGTAATAGCCTCGTTCACATCCTTTTTCTTAACACACTGAATTCCTAGGTTCTGAAAACTGAAAATACATAAAGGGTGTTTGTGAATAAATAGTGAACACAAAACTGTCTGCAATTAAAGTTTCAAATAAACACTGTTTATTTTGTATTTTGTGTACATATACACATACACATACGCTCACAAGTCAAATAAGGCACACAATCACAAAGTCTACCCAAACAAAAATCAAATAAGGTAACCCACCCCCCCCGACACTCCACACACACACACACGTGCACACACACACACACACACACACACACACGTGTGCACACACACACACACACACACACACACTCCACCTGTGTATTCGTCTCTCCTGCAGGTCGGCCTCGAAGTAGCCATGCTTGCAGTCTTTCCCCACCAGCTCGTGAGGGTGAGGCTTGTGCGGGGGGTTCTTGGACACCAGTGAGATACGTATGTGCAGGGGGCCACCATAGTTGTGGACCTGGAAGAGAGGGCAAGTTCCTCAGTTTAACGTGGGGCTGTAAAGAGGGGTTGACGAGGCTATGACTGCAGGACCAACTACTTTAATAATATTGATATGTGACAAAGGTACTCTGCTCTGTCACAATAATTCATTATCAGCATGGACAAAAAGTATCAACGTGTTTATGTTCCTTATGAACCGTTGTTACATCGTTGTACTAACTGTGCTCTTTTGACAATGATCTACTAATATCAACTATAATGGTATACAGTGTATTAGATGAAGGGATTCAGTCCCGGGTCCTGACCTTGATGGTGGGGTGGGTCTTGGTGGTGTCGTTGCTTTTCTCTCCAGGGATACTGCCCGCCGAGCGTCCCTCACACTTGTATCTGAACCTCATGCCCCTCGCCTTGGGCTGCTCAATGATCTCTATGAAGGGCGCACCTGTAACTGCAGAATCACAGACACGCCTGTTGAAACACACGCATCATGGCATGCCAGTCGACTGGACTCTCTTCAATTACGAGAAGACAGAATCAAAAGTGTTCGCCAGGATGGCATTATTACCTTGGTTCATTTGACTCTGCCCCCAGTACATGCCTGTAAAGAGGACACAAAGAACAAGAAGTATATATATATATAAAAAAGAAACTGTATACACACAAGGTCAATTCGATGACGTGTGCTGATTGTGTAACTATTTGGATACAATCGCTAACAAATGTTGATTCAATTTTATAAGAAGGTTCAAGATAAACCTTTGTTCTGATGAAAATGTTCAAGACATTTACAAGGCATTAAAATCAACAAAGGCCACCGTTTTCTCAGGTCAAATGGCTTACAATTAAAAGTTAAATAAATGAATATCAGGATATTTACTATATCTAGGTCATTTGTCCAGTAACTTAGAAAATCAATGGAACCATACAGAGAAGTAAAATAAGTTCCTATTTTGTCAACGGGACAGATGTTTATAGATACATAGATATATCTGGGGCTTTTCAATGGAGCATGCATTATGATATTTTAAAGCAAAGGAAGACTATGATTTCAAGTTACCTCTCAGACCCATCCAATGACTTGTATTAATCCTGCCTCACTTGCAGGAATATTTGGAACATAATACCTTACATTTGTATTCATGCCCATCTCAGAAAATCTGACTATTGGATGTACCTTGTCCTCAAAAAGTGAGAAAAGGAATGACATTCATTTGTATACTGACTGTAAACATCCAGGCCAGTGAAAGTGAAAGCAAATATCTATGTTCTAAAATCAAATTACTGATGACTAATCAAGCAATACAATATTCAACATAATTTCCCGGGGACATTAGGAAGGCCGGTTTGCACCTTTGAGCGTCATATCGCTCTAATTATTTTGACTAATATAATTGAACTGGGTGGCATGCAATCGGCCTACTTCCGATGTCACATTGTAACCACAAATTATTGTTCACGGATCGGTGATGCACGTCTGTTCATTTTGACTCTATAGCTAGCTTGTGTACCTTATCGCGTAATATCAAACTAGGCCTCTGGACAATCTGCTCCGTTTAGTCTCTGAAACAGATCTTTGATTTATAAAAGTATTACGTATTGGCTGTGATCAAACTAGATTATGGAGCTCTTACAAGCATCCAACTGTTGGGCTATCCTTCAAAAAAAAGTGTATACGAGTTTAAAAAAGCCTCGATCGATGGCATAAATGGCTCTTAAAAACAACTTCCTCCTGTCAATTCTTTTGACAGCGTTCCTCGCCACACACAATGTTGACTCCTCCTGCGTTCGTACATACCCAATGGAAGCGGGGTTTTCCCTTTGCGCAAACAAGTATCAATATAGTCCTCTTTCCAACAAACTCCAAATGCAATGTTAAACTTTGACTTACCGTCCATTGTTATCTTCAAGTCAAGGCACACTTGTTCAAAGTACGTTTGCCGTTTGTATTGACAGGCAATCGGGCCTAAACTGTTAGCACTGCATAAAGATTGTCAACTTCTTTACAGAACGCTCTGTCGCCACCTCCGCCTCCGCCTTCGATCTCCAATGCAACTTGCCACCACCCACTCAAACAGTGCGGAAATACCCGAATGTGACGTACATCAGAAAAACATAGATTTGTGTGGTTGCAGTTATAGTGACCTCACATTATCTTGCAGTCAACCAGTGGATTGGGAAAATGTTTACATTAGGTCTACAGGCAAAACATTTACATATCACATATTACATATAACATTTTTACTATACGCTGAGGGTTTATCCAAGTATTATAAAGTTTACTTTATATAACCAATACTTCATCAAGACTTACAAAATGTATTAGCAAGAAAACAATTGAATTTCACATATTTAATGATGATACTCATTAACAATGAGCGGTTCTTCCCCAATAACTTGATAGTGTCATTGCCTGTATACATAGGGGTACTTCAGCAGGGAACCCCCTGAGATTTTAAAGATTTTAATTTGTTAAAGGTTACTTAATTATGTTTACATGTTTTATAATAGAGCTATTAGAGAGCACCTTGTTCTGCACTCTATTTAAAGCGTTTCACGTTGTGAGTGCATTTATGACCAGTAGGGAGCGCCTGAAACCCATATCTAAATGTTGAATTTCTAAGCTAACTAATATAGCACCACAGATTTGACAACAGTTAATATAGCCTAACAATAGAAAAAAAAATATTAAGCTATGTTTATAGGATGAGGGTAGGGAAATTGACCGTGCATTAGAACACAACTAATTAGCTACTGTCTCACATTCCACCAATCGCTATAGGCCCATTTAAGGCTTCTTTTTACTGTAGCTATTATTCCTTGAAGTATTAGCATGTAAATATTTATTAACACAATCTCATAAAGTACATTTTGGCACTCTAGATGGCCTACACGATTTCATTTGGTATAGATAGACCTGTTGCTTTTCTGGAAGTCTTCAGCGAACAGGCGGTGAGACCCAGCAACCCTCTCAAGACTGCATTCCTTTGCTTTGCAGCTAGTCTGTCCCTGCCTCACACTGTGCCTGGCAGCAGTGAGCCGAGGAGAGCCCTGACAGCAGAGTTCAGTAGATAAATGGCGGAGGGGGAGCTAGATATCGATTCGCTGATCTCCAGGCTTTTAGAGGGTAAGTTTAAAACATGGTTTAACTATATCATATACATTTTATGATTAGTGTATCGGGTGTTGAGGCTACTACAGAATAGCCGACATTTTGTTTGTGTAAGTGGGCAACAAAAAGTATACGACTGTTGTTTACCCGGTGTTTCGAGTGGACAGGCTAGTCTAGTCAGGCACACCTCTGCCTCAACCACCGCCTTTTACTTAAGATAACAAATATAGATTGCATTTTGAATGGGTTATTGTTTATTGTTTCAGTGTAACGAGTAGCCTTCTAGATATTGAGCTAAGAACAAAGTTGAAGAACTCCGGACCAATAGGCTCATCGCTCAAGCCTTGTCCCGTGTTTGGAATACGATATTTATACTTTTACTTGGATTAAAACTTTCTTTTTTTAATTGTCGTATGATTAACAAACGCATGTTTTGAGTTGTTGACCAGTAATTGGCTGTTTAAAGGTTTTCATGAGTCAAATATAGGACTAAATGTAGTCTTTTCCAATTCTCTTATGGGCAATGTAACTTTGGCAAATAAAACCTGCAATGTAAAGCTTAGAAATAATGTCCTATTCGGCAGGCCAAACCTAATGTCAATGGGAGCTCTAAAACGCAGCAGTGAAGACAATTGTCCTGCTTAGGGTTTTATATTGTTTTTGTTTGGCTAAGTCATTCTAATACTTTGTCACAACACACATCCATAAAACTCTTGCTAACAGTTAGCTTCCATAAGCATAGGTTTTGTTCTTAGTACTGTAGAATTTCATATTAAGCTGTTGATTAACTGGTTTATGCACATTCTCAAACCACAGACAAATACATATTTCCATATGTCTACAGTAGCCTATTGGAGCCAAAAGCAGACATGACAGAACATAGAGGAGGTGTACAGGAGTACAAAAACAACATTGACTGTGACTGACTAAAACATTTGAGCACGGATTGACCGGGCCAAATCAAGTTCTTACCTGATTGTTTAACTTTTGAAGATACTGTTTACACATCCATGAGAGGGTCAAGACATTTTGGCCAAGCGCTGGCTTTAACCTGAAAGTGTATTTGCTGTCTAACTGGGACCCAATAGTTTACCAATCAGGCAAGAACCCGATTTGGGTTTGCCAGTCTGCCCTCAAATACATTAGTCAGTCACAGTTAAGTGAAATATCACTAACAAAATGTGTGTATGGAGTGAAGATAGCAAAAGCGAAATGAAGATTTGCGTGCTTAAATTGAAGATTTGCAGATGCGAAGTTAAAGTCACTAAATCAGCTCCATTCACAGCAGGGAAGTAACAGCTTGGTCAAATTAAAATCACTTTTTTGACACTAGAACTGTCAAACCTTTATTTTTTATTAATAAATGTTTGCTAAATATAAATAGAAATCAGACGTGTTTGACGTGACCACATTTATTTGCCGGTGAATCGTTTAAAAAGGGTTTGGGGCTGTGTCACCGATGGGGCAGGAAGTTGCGAGATGACATAATTCATCTTTATGAACAAGTGCTGTTTCCGTTTGAGCATAATAGGCTTGTCATTTTCAAACCTTGTCTTGCACAATGGATGAATGTATGGTAGGCCTACATGCAATGGATAAATGTATGGTAGTCCTACATGCAATGGATAAATGTATGATAGGCCTACATGCAATGGATAAATGTATGGTAGGCCTACATGCAATGGATGAATGTATGGTAGGCCTACATGCAATGGATAAATGTATGATAGGCCTACATGCAATGGATAAATGTATGATAGGCCTACATGCAATGGATGAATGTATGGTAGGCCTACATGCAATGGATAAATGTATGATAGGCCTACATGCAATGTGTGGTAGCTCTATATGCCGTGAATGAATGTGTGGTAGCCCTACATGCCAGGCCTATCTCTGTCGTAGACCATCGGCTACACACTAGGAGTGCTGGCAATAAGGATCCAAGTTAGTATTCCTTTACTTTGCTAAATAAATTAATGTATGAAATGCTTTCTCTTAAAAAACAGTAATAGAGTGGACTACAGTTTATAAGATCACAAAAGCTTCCTACCTAACCCTTGTTTATATTGGGTCCTGCAGGGTATAGCGCTGCAGACTTGCAGGGCTAAATAAGGGATTCTAGTCATGGCTTGGGTTTTCATTGTTTGTGTATGGAACTAGAGTCACATGCAAAACCACTGTTCTCTCTCTGTGTTGAGTAAACCTTAGAAGGCAGTGATGGACAGGCATTGTTGATTTTCTCTCTCTCTCTCTCTCTCTCTCTCTCTCTCTCTCTCCCTCTCTCTCATATTCATATATATATATATATATATATATATATATATATATATATATATATATATATATATATATATATATATATATATATATATATATATATATATATATATATATATATATATATATGCAGACACACACACACACACTGAGCCATAAGATGTCTGTGGGAAAACAAAAGTGCTAGATAGGCTACTGCACAAATTCTCTCTACACTCACACACAGACTATAAGGCTAGCACTGGAAGTAGAACACTGTCTAAACACACACACACACACACACACACACACACACACAAATGTACACACAAAAGTCAACATATTATGTGCCAGATATGCCAATATTATCATATGTGAATTGATTCAGAAATAGAAGTTATCTGTGGGACCAGCCTGGAGGTTACATACACTCCTAGTGCGTTCATGTGTGTGATTGTGTCCGTGTGCATGTTCAAAGTGGGCTTGTAGGCGGCCACATTGAAAATGCGTTTGCGTGCGTGGTCATCGGCCTCGCTGCGCCGCCCGCTGTGTCCTGAGGCTCCAGCCAGGCCGTGGTAGCCCGCCTGTAACATTTTTGGCGCCGCACTCGGCAGCGCTGAGGAGCCTGGGAGCGGAGAAGACTAGGGGATGGGACCTGGCTGCTGAAAGCTTCCAGAAAGAGCTGGCTGTTTGGACCCTGCCAACCCGCCGCCTCTACATAAAGCAGCTCTGATCTCGCCCTCTCGTTTCGGCGTCAACACGTGAATGGTTGAGTCTTTGAGAGGTTCGTATTCAGACAGTCGTCCCATGGATACACACAAATACAAACCCACTAGTGGAGTTGCAATGCGTTGGATGGCGTGACTGCTTGGTTAAAGTCTGGGAGCGGAGACAACGTGACGGCACGGCCACCCCGCGTCCAGGCTGCAGATGGAGCCCCCAGTTCCGTTGGTGGGGTTGAGGTCTGCAGCACGTTGAATTGACTGTGCCAGTTAGACGACACAGACGTACACATACACACACACACGGCTCCCTCCTCACTCGGTGATCTCACATCAAATGTCAACAGGCGCAGCTGTCCCCGGTGGCAGCCACTCACTCAACCCGTTGGTCACACACACACACACACACACACACACACACACACAGGAAAATGGCCAATGTGCACGTGAGGCTTACAGTCTACTCCCACACACACGTTTGCTCTGGCCTTCTCTCACACCACACAGAAACGCACACTTGTCAGGAGGACACCCCTTTGTGGCGGCAGATTAGTTTTGACAGGTCGGGTCACAAACACGACCTCCTGACAGCAAACTGTAAACTGACGCCCCCTGAACCATGGCCCTCAGGGTGTAGACCGTCAGCATGTCAGTATGTACCAAAAGGTGGAGTCGATTCAGGTAGTCAGTGTGTGTGTGTGTGTGTGTGTGTGTGTGTGTGTGTGTGTGTGTGTGTATGTATGTGTGTGGGAGCTTGCATAAGAAGACATTGTTGGCATGGAACGCCCTGTTTACGAGGCTGTCCTCTGTGTGTGTCCTCCCTGTCCGCGTTGGGATCTCGCTGGTTCCACTGGTCTGGATAAAGAGCCCTTTGGCTGCGTGTGTGTAGGCGGTGGGTTAGACCCTTTTGGCACGCATTCACAAATTGTAGGAGACTTATCTCCAAGCCTTTGAATCCCCTCTCCCCTATCCTCTGTTACAGATCTGACTTTCCTCTGCGCCATCCAGTTGAGCGTCCATTGCTTTTTGTTGAGTCTGGGTGCGTTTGTTTGCCTCAGCTTTCACCACTTTCCCCCCTGCTTCTCATTAGTTTTTTATGAGCGCTCTGCCATGGTGTGCGTGTACGTGTGTACGTGTGTACGTGTGTGCGTGTGTGTGTGCGTGTGTGCGTCCCCACTAAGTAGGCCTATTCCAGCTCTCTCCCAGTCGACAAACAACAACGGCCCCACTGTCCCGCCTGCCGTCACAGGTGGCCTTCAGCTCCTACGCCGCTCCCCAACGTCACTCCCCAAGCCACCGCTCTACGAAGGACATGGCCATGGAAACCTGGAGGGTGTTTTTCATGAGTCCTGTGGACTCCAAGAGGGTGTTTTTCAATTGTCCTGTAGACTCCAAGAGGGTGTTTTTCATGAGTCCTGTGGACCCCAAGAGGGTGTTTTTTAATTGTCCTGTGGACCCCAAGAGGGTGTTTTTCAATTGTCCTGTGGACCCCAAGAGGGTGTTTTTCAATTGTCCTGTGGACCCCAAGAGGGTGTTTTTCAATTGTCCTGTGGACTCCAAGAGGGTGTTTTTCATGAGTCATGTGGACTCCAAGAGGGTGTTTTTCATGAGTCCTGTGGACTCCAAGAGGGTGTTTTTCAATTGTCCTGTGGACCCCAAGAGGGTGTTTTTCAATTGTCCTGTGGACCCCAAGAGGGTGTTTTTCAATTGTCCTGTGGACTCCAAGAGGGTGTTTTTCATGAGTCATGTGGACTCCAAGAGGGTGTTTTTCATGAGTCCTGTGGACTCCAAGAGGGTGTTTTTCATGAGTCCTGTGGACTCCAAGAGGGTGTTTTTCATGAGTCCTGTGGACTCCAAGAGGGTGTTTTTAGCGCGCACAACAGGCGTTTGTTCTGGCCTCAACCAGTACTGCACAAACAGTAGTTTTAAAGGTAAGCCTCTCTCCGATTCAGGTTGGGGGATAAGGTATTGTTGTTGTTGCGGAGGATGGGGGACTGTGGTGGTGTTGCACAGTGCCCCCCTGCCCCCAATCCCAGTAAGGGGTAACAATGGGCAGGCCTGTTAGCCCCCGTTAGCGTGCCTTGTCCCTCCCTGGCACCGGCCCTGGCACTAAGCTCCTCCTGGCCACTCAGCTCTGCAGGCTTCCCCATCAGCCCCTGGCATTCAGCCCTCATCTCTCTGTCTCTCCTACTCTCTCTTTCCTTTCTTTTTCACGGTCTTGTTTTCGAGTACTCCTCATTTGTGCCCTCCCTCGCTCATATTTTGTCTTTCTTTATTTTCCTCCTCCTTTCACACACTCCTCTCTTTATTTCGGCACTCATTTCATTTTCTCTCCCTTTTATGCCTTTCCGCAGTGCAACAAAGGCTGCCATTCACCCCCAACTCTTAGGCTGAAACAAAAAGGCCACTCGGAAAATGGAGAAAAGAAGGGCGAGATTTCTTTTTGCCTTTTGGTAGTTTCTACTCAAGAATTCCTCTGCATTCTTGGACAGAAGTCGGGGCAATGTCTGCGGCCGTCTGAGGGGTCACTCTTTTCCACAGCCTCTGTGTGGGAGGAAAACAAAGATGGAGTGGAGCTACGGAAACCTACTGGCCCAGTTCCCAGTGTGTGTGTGTGGGGTGGGGTGTGGGGGGGGGTGGATGAGGTCCAGTTATGCAGAAACAGGGTAGCTTTGGTGAGCTGCTATTTAGGCCCAGGAGAACATCAAACCTAACATGCAGGACAAACAGGCAAATGGTGCTCCTCTGAAAAGTGCTGGGGAGATTTGAGTAAAACAAAATGTAGTTCTAGTAAAAAGAGTGCTATGAGTATTACCATATAATGAGTACTTTCTTTAGCTAGCGTCAGCTCTGTACATCTGTAACGTGTGTGTATGTGTTAGTGGGGCAACGGGGCTAGCAACCTGGCCGTCGTCCGGCACACACTTAGTATCAGGTCCGAGCGTCCTGAAGTCTTCCCTCCCTCTTGACTACTGACTCTCCAGGCCCACTTTCTCCTTCCTTCATGTCACAACAGCGCCTATATATGGTAATGGCTCCAAGTAGCCCGGTCGCAGAATTTTTTTCCTCCTCTTTTTCTCTGCTCTTTCCCTCTCTCTGCCTTTGCCCCATCAGGTGAACCGAAGCTAAGTGAGTGGAAAACTTCTTGACCCAGTGAAAGCCCTTTGCTAAATAACTTAACTTGTAGACTAATGAAGCAGAATAAAACATTGTAGCTGTAGCGTTTACTGAAGTGGACCCACTCACTCTCTGTTCATGGGACCAGAGGCCAACGTCCTCACCCCAAGTCCTCTGTAACTGGATACAAATATGTGGCCGAGGGTTCTGGTTCGCCGTCCTACCCAAATTTAGCTGTCTTTTTCCAATTACCAAATGTCAAGCGGCTGGCAACCGCTCTTTGCTCCAAACGATTCCAACGTAATGAGCCAAAGCTAATGTGAACGTTGGCCATCTCGCTGTGAAAGGCCACGGCTCACTTTCACCTCCTCTGTGCCATACTGAGATATGTACTGGCATATTTACCATACGTACTGTTTGGCACAGTCGCTGTCTATTTTTGGCACTCGCTCATTCTCCCTGTGGTGTGCTACGCCACGGCCAGGTTTAGGATGTATAGCTACTGCCATCGTTTTCAATTCAAGTGTACTTTTTCCTGCGCATAACGCTGAATGTTTTCAAACTTTCTTAGCTCTATATTGTATTGTACGCCGAGTCAATCTTAAAGCGTCGGCGGTGATTTGTGAAATAGTTCCTACTCCTCGGTGCATGGTGCGACCCTCGCTCGCGTGGTCGGCCATTGCAGAGTGCAGGGAATGGATTCGTCTCCCGGCTCTGCTCTGTTTCACACTGCCAGTCCTCGGGAGGGCTTGCAGAGCGCGTTGCCGCCGCATCTTCTTGGTGGAGGGAGGGATCAGACAGGGCTGCCATCTAACATCAACACAGTTCACATGCCCAGACAGACACAGGGGGACAAAGCAGGAGACACACGCGGCCAGGCGATCCAGAAGAGGGAGAGACCAGAGGGGGGGAGGAAGGAAGAGAGCGGGGAAAGCGGCTTTGGCAGCAGGAAAAAGAGGGAGAGGACACCGTGTTCAGTTGGAGGAGGCCACACCTTGGCCACCCGCAGTCTTACTCGCTCACACACACACGCAGCACTCCCTCTTACCCTCATCTCTCTCTCTCATGCACTGACACACACACACACACACACACACACACACACGCACACACACTTCCTCCGAACACTGCCAAATTAGGAGGGCTGAAGTGGAACGTGGATGTATTCCCATAGAAAGCCTTGGAAGGAATCGGACCAGCAGGGAACCACGTGAGCAGGGAGCCACTGTTCCCCCTGATTCTGACAGGGCGGATGTGAAAACAAACTCGGTCACTGCTAGCGTCAGCTGTCTGATTTTCACGCTGTGACCACAAGCAAGTCGTGGCACCAGATAACCACTGTTTGTGATGTTTGGTTGTGTGTGTGTGTGGGTGTGTTTGTGGGTGTTTAGGTGCAGTGAGTTCCCCACCTTGCTAGGCCACTTCCCAGTCTGTCACTGTGTCGGTATGCAGGGCGTGGGTTGGCCCAGGGGGCCCACTTTTGTCAGCCAATCACCTCCTCTCCACCAGCTCACCAGCTGACACTAATCAACACATTTCACCATGGCGCTGACCTGCGCTGGGTTGCCATGGTGACTACTGTCAGTTCCGCCCGGTCTCTGCAGTGCTATGGGATGCTGGGATACCCAGCCCCCCCCCCCACCCCCCACCCCCACTCTCTATCAACAAGGTCATCAGATCAGGCGGTTAGAATGGTGTAGGTGTGTGTCTGTTTGAGAGGGAGAGAGGCTTTGTGTTACCGTGCCACGAGCTTTCGTGAAGTCGTTTTCAATACGATGAAAAGATATCTTTTCAGATTAGTTTTGCGCCGCAGCCTGCCATTGTTTGCTACTGTTTACGTGTGTGTGTGTGTGTGTGTGTGTGTGTGTGTGTGTGTTGCTCCCTGTCAGCGGATTTATCTCAAACCAGCGACAAGGAGGGAAGGGATGAGCATGAACACACACACACACACACACACACACAGTCAAGACACAGACGCTGATCCTGGCAGACTTTTACGTCCACACGTGCACTCCCGTGACAACACACAGCCCTTAGAGAGGATATCGGACCAAAGCCGTAGTCCTAATTCTGTCCGTGTCATTAATGTACACAGATGCACAGATTAGTTTTTCGGACAGCGTATCCAGTTGCACAGTCACCTTAGTCCCCTTGTATTTAAACCCAACTGGTTACACCGCTATCAGGTGGCTAACAATGGCTGCTAGTGTATCGGTTTAAGGTGTCGTGTGACACGTTGGGCAGCGCCAGCCCGTCCCAGTTTTAGTGCCACACCGGGGCATGGCCAAAGCTGGGACACTCATTTTGGCGATTTCCGGCGGCCTGTGTTTGCCCAGTTATTCATCCAAACGTTCAGCCCTGTCAGTCCCATGTACACGGAACAACACAGGGAATATTCAAAGTCATCTTGAAGCTGAAATGTGTTGAATGGGTGTGTTAAGGAACGTCTGCTGATTTGTCAGAAAGGGTCAGACTGTGTTCCTGGTTTCACAGGGGGTTTTCATACAGGACTGGCAGACATTTTCACCTCTAATGATTCTCCACCTCTTTTCTCTCTCTCTCTCTTTTATTTCCTCCCCCATTTCTCTGGCTCGGCCTCTCTCCTCTCTACCCCAGTGCGAGGATGCCGTCCGGGGAAGATCGTCCAAATGTCGGAGGCGGAGGTGCGGGGCCTGTGCATCAAGTCCAGAGAGATCTTCCTCAGCCAGCCCATCCTGCTGGAGCTGGAGGCACCCCTGAAGATCTGTGGTGCGTCGGTTTGCCCCCTCCCTCCTTCCTTCTGTCCCTCCGTCCCCGCTTCCTCCCTCCCTCCCTCCCTCCGTTCCTGGTGTCCCGTGTTGAGGAGCGGTCACAGGGAGACTCGCCGCGGCCCGCTGGCGCTCTGAAATAGACGGCGCCGCTCTTCGCTTTTCCCTCCACCGCACTCGCCCCCCCTGCTTTAACCTCCCTCTGAAATTCCCTCCTCCTGTCTCACCCCCTCTGTCCCTTTCTCTCTCACACACACACACACACACACACACACACACACACTCACCCGTCGCCTCTCGCCCCGCCCCACCTCCGCAGGCGACATCCACGGGCAGTACACAGACCTGCTGAGGCTGTTTGAGTACGGCGGCTTCCCCCCCGAGGCCAACTACCTGTTCCTGGGGGACTACGTGGACCGAGGGAAGCAGTCCCTGGAGACCATCTGCCTGCTGCTGGCCTACAAGATCAAATACCCCGAGAACTTCTTCCTGCTAAGGGGGAACCACGAGTGTGCCTCCATCAACCGCATCTACGGCTTCTACGACGAGTGTGAGCCCTCGCCCCCGCACGCACACACACACACACGGCCTTTGATTGAAAAGAGTAGGGAAAAACAATAACACCGCCTTCACAGTGAATGGAATGAAAGGACACATAGTCCCGGTTAAAACATGCGTTTGCCAAAGTGCAGACGACATTCAAGGCACAGGGCATATGCGTGCGCGAAAACAAGGCAGGTGATCCACGATAAACAAGCCCACAGCAACAACGCTCACCTAAAGAACCCATACAGGCTGGAAGGCCACAGCACATATAGACTTATGAAGCATCCCTTAAGGAAGAGAAAACACACACACACACACACACACACACACCACCCGCATGTTCTCTCCTCTAAACACGGTGTCGGTCCGATGACATGGCGCCCTCTGTCCCTCGCCGCTCCTCAGGCAAACGCAGGTTCAACATCAAGCTGTGGAAGACCTTCACCGACTGTTTCAACTGCCTGCCCATCGCTGCCATCGTAGACGAGAAGATCTTCTGTTGCCACGGAGGTAACCAGGTCCCCTCCCATCTGTTCAATTGGCTCAGAGCCTTGTTCAGTGTGTCTGGCACATGCCCATCCATTATGCCAGCACAGGCTGAAAGCCACGCTCAAAGTGATTTAAAATAGATCTCAAAATAGTCTAGCCTTCAATAAGTTAACCTAATTCCACAGAAACCATGGTAATGGATTCTATAGCGTTGGATTCTATACTTCTGTTTTGGAATTTCGCTGTTGTAGTTGGTAAAGATGGCAAGCCCAATGTAGGTCCCACTTGGAGTCAATCAGAGCTGCATGCCCTATGATAGCACTGTCTGATAGAAGGCTCAGGGCTGAGCTCCAGTAGAGGGTGGCTGTAGTGTCTTCAATCAGCGGCTCTGGTCTGACCTGGGTCCTGTCTTCCAGGCCTCTCTCCCGACCTGCAGTCCATGGAGCAGATCCGACGCATCATGAGACCCACAGACGTCCCTGACACGGGTGAGTGTTGTAATGGGAAATAACACGGTGTCCCGACGTGCACATTCACCCATTCACTCATACATTCAGACACACACACACACACACAGGATCCAAACTTCTGTTCCTGTTGTTGTCCAGTAGGCGGCCCCAGTGACTTGTCAGAATATTGACGCTTGTTGTTGACAAAACAAAACAATAGACAATGCCCCGCTTGGAAATCTGGGTTGTTTTTACCCTCATTCTGAATGAGCAGTCTTGTCATCACAAACACTAAGGCACACACAGCTGTTGTGCTGTAATGTGACACTGAAATTGGATATTGGTTTAATAGTGAGGTTAATGTCACAACAAAAAGTTCCCAGTGATGCCAGAGACAAAACACACCAAGGCAACTCAATGAGATCAGTGGGTTTGAATGGTGACCCAGACCAGTGACACATAGCCATATATGGCATTCTCCCAACAGACCATGGAATATATACCTCACTCCTGTCCTCTTATGGTGGGATTGCGTCATATGCACTCCATTTCTGTGTATATATTTTTTTAAATACATCTTATTTTATGTGTGTGTGTGTGTGTGTGTGTGTGTGTGTGTGTGAGTTTCTCTAACTGTTTGTGTTCTCATTCTTCCAGGCCTGCTGTGTGACTTGCTGTGGTCGGACCCAGACAAGGACGTGCAGGGCTGGGGGGAGAACGACCGCGGGGTCTCCTTCACCTTCGGGGCTGACGTGGTCAGCAAGTTCCTCAACCGCCACGACCTAGACCTCATCTGCAGAGCCCACCAGGTACACACACACACACAAACCCAGAGAGAAAGAGCAAGAGAGAGCTAAGTTGTACTAAGAACCACTATACTGACCCCACACACACACACACACACACACACACACACACTTTAACATTTACTCGTACAATCCGTAGTAGCTGCTGTTCAGGATATCCATAAAAACAGCCTCGACACAGTCCATGCAGTCCTTCTCCACACCAATCCATGTTCTGTAGGGGAACGCCCCAGTCCTCTGCCATGCTGTGTGTGTTGTCGCCCCCAGGTGGTGGAAGACGGCTACGAGTTCTTTGCCAAGCGGCAGCTGGTGACGTTGTTCTCGGCTCCCAACTACTGCGGCGAGTTTGACAACGCGGGGGGTATGATGAGCGTGGACGAGACCCTGATGTGCTCCTTCCAGGTAACATGGCAGGACTCTGCCCGCCTCACCAAGGGATTGTCTAGGACTGTCTGCTTGTTCGTAAAAGCAGCTCAGCTCTTAAACATTGGCAATTAGTCAGTTGACAAGCAGATCACATGGAGACATTCATTCATTGATCCATGTCCTTTTTCATAAGCTGAAAGTATCCGTCACTCTAGAATACTTACGCAACCATCGCCATCCACACCTGTCATCATGAGAGCTAAGACGTCACACAGCCAGACTGCACTAGTGTCCGTCAGTGAACTTAGCAGGTGTAACTGCCTCCTCCACCCTTGTCACCAGGAATAGTGATCTCCGGTAGCTACATCTCAACCGTGAGGTCCTACGTTAAAATGTAGGCACGGGTCAGAGATGATGGCAGCACAAGCTCTGATCCTACCGTGATGTGGTTGTCTCCTCGTAGATCCTGAAGCCATCTGAGAAGAAAGCCAAGTACCAGTACGGAGGCATGAACTCGGGACGGCCCAACACCCCTCCCCGCACAGCTGCACCGCCAAAGAAACGGTGAAGGAAGGATGGATGGATGACTGAAGGAAGAGAGGAAGGATGGAGAGAGAAGACTTAGGCCAGCGTCCTGCTACTATTTGAAATCCATTCAGTTCAATGGCTCTGGTCAATTGGACCTCTCTCGTCCTGCCCGTCTGGCAGGCTAGAAGCCTGTGCTTAATGCCACTGAATGGATTTCAACTACTGCTTGGCCCCAGGTCAGAGAGAACTACAAGATTGGCGGTCCCTCATTGGAAGTTGGCACTACGGAAACACTCGGCATTGATTTAAAGATGCCCCCTCCCTTTCTGTATCTAGACCCCCCCCCCCCCTCTCTGAACTGTCGTCACACACTCCACTCTTTCTCGAGCTTCCTTTTCCGCCTCTGGTGGCGTAATATCGACGGTTAAAAGAAGTATTTCATAGAAAGCAGAAATAGCAATGTGGTCGTTGTGTTTGCATACCGGGGTGTTCCTTTTTTTGTATCGTGTGCTGGCTTTCTTTTTGCTTCTATGACAGAATTACAACTACTAGTGGGGCTGACCGCTCACTCCTTCTTCCTGCCTGTAGAGGGACAACAGGTGTTAATGACCGCTGCTGGGTTTTCAAAAATAAAATTAAAATGGGAAGACATCTTTTGTGATAAAGTGATTTTTTTTTCCTCGTGAAAAATAAAATACTTCACTTCCATTACATGTTTTTGTAGTTTTGAGTTTCCATGTAAAACCACGTGAGCCATGTTAGCTTGAAAGTATTTGCTTACATTTGTTCACCAGGGGTAAAGTAGGAGCCTCTTCTCAATCATTCAGAAAGAGTATACACAAATCGTATACCAAACCCTTTAATATCACCAAATCAAAATCATTGTGTTACTTATGCACATGCAAAGCCTTACTTTGCTTCCGTGTAACACATGATCAAATGTTCCCGTACAATCATAGACCTGGGTCATTCCAGACAGACATTTTAAGGCTCTTACAATAGCAGCAACTAAGCCATTTTTAACTATCTACAGTACATCTAGAAATTCGAGAGCTATTGCACTGATCAAATCGCACATCCTAAAAACTATTCAACACTTTTTTTCTGAGAACTTTCAAAAGGAAAATAATTTTTCATCAGTCCAACGTCATGCACTTAGTTACGGTGCATCCACACCACACGGTTGCTAGCATGGATCCATGACATGATTCTTAGGGTCCCGAGAGAAAGGGTACCCCTGACCTGAGCTCTGACACACTCTTCATGATTAATTCATTCTAATAGTGGAGACTTAAGACGGCTTCAACTGGTGTGTGTGTGTGTGTGTTTTGCTCTATTAAGCCATTTTGTTACAGTTGTCACTAACATTTCTATCTATGTACAGTTACCTCACTTTTTAAATTAGGTCATATGAGCTCCATTCAGAAATCACAAACTAAATCATTCATAAATCCATCTTAGAAATAATAAGAATGTGTTATTACACAAAAAAATAGGAGCAATACAAAATTACATTTCTAATTTGAAGTTGCGCCATGGGCCAAAATAATTATTTGCATAAAATAAAATCCACTACTAACTTTTAAAGTGTCAAATCCTAACACATGGTCATTTATATTGTTGACCTTTCAGACATTTTCTCCTCCAGGAAACTGGCTTTACAATGTAAAAGTAACTCTAGAAAGACCATTGGTTAAGAGGATGAGCTGGTAATGTGTTTCTGTTCAATAGTTGAACAGTCCTTTCAGGGGTTCGACAGTTACAACGCTTAAATAAAGAACAGCTGCCAGTTAAGTTGATACTTTGTTTAGAAACCTTAAAGCCAGTTAGGCTTTGTCCCACAATTCAACCAGGATACAACTGCTTTCTAACCTACGTTTAAAAAGTAATCTGCCCAGTCTATAAAGTGGAGACACCAGACTTTGAATCAAAGTCCTCTCCTGTCTGTCGTTTGCACCCTCAGTGAACAAGGAAGGAACATACAAGCGCCAGCCTTGCACTGGTCAGACCGGTCCTACAGCATTGCACCAACCAGAGGAAGAGATAGCCTAGGCTTTGCTCTTTGTTCTGTTTGTCTTACCACCATCATGTACATTTGCATTTGACTTGCTCACTAGAGGAAAGGCCTACAGCCTCTGGGCAAGTGAGCAAAACATCTGCTCAAAGAGTTCCATTTTTTTTTTTACTACAAACGTTGAATCAAAACTTCTTTTTAAACTTCTTTTTAAACAAAACATAGAACATGAAAATAAAAACCAAATCCAATTGTCCGTCACAATAAATAACAGAAAACAAGCCAAATGTTTCGTCCAGCGCTTCGCCGCAGACACCGATGGTAACTTAGTAGGTTACCACGTACTGTAACTCAAAACAAGGCGGCTTCATCAAATCATTTGTTCCCTCATTTGCTTCAGAATGTTGTGCATTAGAATCGGAAAACATTGCCCAGCTCCCTGCCATGGAGGACAATCTCTATGCCGTTTCAGATGCCTTCTCCATCGGCAGTGCTTTGTCCAGGCAGCACGCCCCCGGGGCATTGGATGTTCAGGGGGCAGGACAGCAGTCACGCCAGAGAGGGGGAGGCAACGTGACCAGTCACTGGGTGGGTGGGTGGATGTAGTGTGTGTGTGTGTGTGTGTGTGTGTGTGTGTGTGGGGGGGGGGGGTCTGACTGATAACGCTGTCCACAGTGTTATCAACCAGTCCCTCTGTTCTGTGTGTTTAGACCAGGGCGCGCAGGGGGAAGGACAGGGCTGCCCCTATGGACAGGCCCAGGGCCAGGAAGAAGGTCATCAGAGCCCCGGCTGTCTCCGCGTCCTTAGGCTTCACCAGTCTGGGGAGAGGGAGGACACAGACAGGCAGGCAGGAAGACAGACAGACAGGCAGGCAGGCAGACAGACAGACAGGAGAAACAGGGACTGTGATGAACGAGAAGACTGATGCTAGTGAAAATGACTAGTGGGAGACGGAAAGTTCTAACAAACTGAGGCAGAGAAACCCTCTCTGTGTGTGTGTGTGTGTGTGTGTGTGTGTGTGTGTGTGTGTGTGTGTGTGAGACTCACTGTGGCGCGTAGGACATGGTGAGGCAGACGCAGTAGCCGCTGGAGAGGGAGAAGAGCATCATGATGGTGGTGAAGGCGGCGTCGTGGGAGAAGTAGACGGGCAGGTAGGAGCGGCTCTGGACGTTGCACAGCATCAGCAGGGGCACAAACACCACCCTGGAGACCACCAGGGCCGGGAACAGGCGGCTCTCCTTGGGGGGCTGCGGGCGGGCGGGCGGACGGGGGGCATAGACGAATTAAGAGGTCTTGTTAGAGAGAGGGGCAATGAAGGAGAGAGTGGGGGGGAACGTGGGGATTTTCCTGTTAGCTCTACGCTAAAGTATGAGTGTTGCTGTAGTCGGGGGCGACGGGGAGCCGACCAAAGGCTAGGAGCTTTCTCCCTGTCGCCAAAGAGGTTTCACACCCCATGTTTACATTGAACCCAAACCCTAACCCTGGACCACTGGTGACTCTTAACTCTCACCTTAACCCTGACACTCACCCATTGGACCAGGGTGGTGACTCTTAACCCTCTCCCTAACCCACGGTGGTGACTCTTAATCCTAACCCTAACCCACGGTGGTGACCCTTAACCCCAACACTCACCCACTGCACCACGGTGGTGACAGTCCTGCCGATCCAGTCCATGATGTTGAAGACGAGGAAGCAGCACACGGAGATGAAGTAGCGCTCTGGGGGAGAGACGGGACCAGACGAAAGGTTTAGACACAGGGCGAAACATTGATGAAGACAACTAAGCCCAACACTGGTCTTTTCTATAAGTTCCAAAGGAGGAGTATATGTTATAACATGCAAAACCCTTAAGCTCCACAACAAGTCGGGACAGTAGTCAGTTGAATGCTTGGTTTATATTTCATGGGCGAGGCGTCAGTGCAATGGGTCCTACCCCAGTTGCCCGGGTACACAGTCTTGACGTCCACAGTGACCGCGGGGAATACGGACAGGGTGACGGTGAACACAAACACCACGCAGAACGCCATCACCCAGATCTGACGACCATTAAGAAGGAAGCCAAGGAGAGGAAGAAGAAAAACTGTTATAAAACAGGTAATAGCCATTAGACCACTTCTTCAAATAGGCAGCACTTGCGCTAGCCAATTTAAACGATAATAAAAACAAGTGTATTGACACCACTGCCCATCCATATAACACTTCACTTTTAGAGGCATCCAAAAGACTCCTGCTGGAACTATGCAGTGGGAAATGGAATCTCTCTCTCTCACTCACACACACACACTCTCACACACTCTCACACACTCTCACACACTCTCACACCAGCCTGTTACCGTCTTAAAGACCTCCATCACTGAGGACTTGGTCTCCTCCGCCTGCTCCAGGGTCATGAAGGCCTGCTTGGACCCGTCAGCGCTGGCCTCGCCCTCCGCCTCGCCACCCGCCCCCCTGCTGGCAAGGCCGTTTGCTGCCGCTGTGTTGGCATGGCCGTTCAGCTTGCCATTCTCCGCCACGCTACAGTCTGTCGTTGGGTCAGGGAGGAATGGGGGGAGGGGGTTTGGAGTTGGGGCGTCAGTTTCATTTCTACTTGATCCCGTCAGAGACAATGTGCACGGGAGATTTAATGCCATTGGGATTTAAACGTCAGAAGTGATCATGAAAGTCCAATTGTAATTCTCTCTGCCCCTAGGCTTGTGTCAACAATCAGAGAACAGCGCTCCTTGCTGCTCGTGGAGCGTGTCGACGGCACGTGTGTGTGTGTGTGAGAAACAGACAGACTCTGCATTTATCTGGGGTCTATGCTAGTAACTGAATTAATGCAACTAAACTGGCCTAACAGGATATGAATGTACATGAAAATACAATACACACTGCTCATAAATTCTTCATGCTGTACTGTACAGTACAGTACTTAAATCCTTCACAGTGAGGACAAACAGTCAGGTGTAGTCAATAGTTTACTGTTTAGCATTGAGGCACCTTAACTAAGACCCAAACGGCGGCCGTGAAGGGGTCTAGGTGTTAAGGTCTTGGCTGGGGTTGGACCATACCTTTCAGCAGCTCCACAGTGGTCCCGGCTTCATATTTCTGGCTCCTGTCCAGGTAGAACTGTGCAAACTCCTGTGTGGGAGTGACACATTACAAAGTCACTCATCACAGCACGCCATTGGCTAACAGGTCGACTATTCAACACTGTGCATGTTGGGAACACTTTGTCCCAAAGCGCTCCAAGGCCGTCATTAAGGGTGGGGTGTCCCCTTATCTAGGAAAGTCACCTGCTCTATTAACGGCCAATTTCCCAGACAGAATAGGCCTAGTCCTAGACTAAATCTCACTGTCAATTGAGATTCTTCATGGAAAATGTTTTTTAGTCTTGGACTTGGTTGAATCTTTGTCTGGGAAACCAGCCCTTAGAGTTTTAATAAAACGTATTGAAAAGCAGGGGAGTACAGCGGTCTACAGTTTAGTAGTAAACTATGACACGTATGGTTTCTCCACCAGAAAAAGTCATTACTGAAGTACTTGGAATTGAGCCAGCTTTTCCTTAGTGGTTCCTCTGGCCCCTAATCCTTTGAGGTAACAGCGTGGTGCAAAGATAGAGTCGCACCGGCACCAGAGATTACATGTTGTCATGGGTTGGAGGGGTGGGGGAGGGGGTTATGGGTAGTGCAGTCCTAGGGAGTGACGCACCAGGCGAGGCAGCACCAGGTAGCTGAACAGTGTGATCAGGGTCCCAACACAGGGAGTGATGAAGTAGCCCAGCGCGGCTGACTCCGCGTCCGCATCACCTGGGTGTGGACACACACACACAGGAAGTTTTGACACATTGGCATTCCAAAGAGCTAACTATTGAGCATAAGCTATACTCTTCCGCGAAATTACACAACTGTGTCGTCATGGTTAGAACCACGCTACCGAGCCGTCTAACTTTATCCGTTACTAAACCCCAACCCCGTTGCTGTTTGAGACAGAGAGAAAAGAGGGGACCTACTGGCGATGGCTAGCAGCATGGCCACGGCAGCAAAGGTGCCGGCGAGCCCCTGGCCGCTCATGAAGACGGCGCTGTACTTCTGGGGGAGTTGGCCCACCAGGCCGAACAGACTGCCCTGCACCACCGCACCGAAGGCTGGGGAGAGGACAGAGGACAGGGCCTTGGTGCTACTCCACGGACACAGAAATACCACCTCATTGCTTGAAACACCCAAGCGCGTGCTAGCATGCGTTTGCGTACACACGCCGACTTACAGTTTATGAACCAGATGGTAGCCATGGTGACGGAGAAGAAGCGGTCCTCCCCCATGGGCACCTTGACCAGGATGGCTGTGATGATGAAGAGGATGAGGATGCACACCAGGCTGCCCCCTATACGTTTACACTCTGATATCCTGCAGGAGACAGACAGACAGACAGACACACACACACACACACACACACACACACACACACACACACACACACACACACACACACACACACACACACACACACACACACACACACACACACACACACACACACACAATGGAATTCTCAGTCTTTAACCAGGAAAAAATTTACTATTTTGTATTAATTTCGGTAATACTTTGACGCTAATATGTGGTATAAGCTTGCACCCCCCATCTGGGCATCTCCACGTTGCCCCACAAGCGTCCCCAGAAAAGGAAGTAGCCCCTCACCTCTGATAGAGGAAGGAGTTGAGCAGCGTGAAGAGCAGCAGGGGCAGCTGGGACAGCAGGGTCATCCAGTTGTTGAAGTAGTACTCCTTATGCACCACCGCCGTGCCGTTGACCCATTCGGTTGCGTTGAGACGCCCCTGGAAGTACTGCCAAGGAAAGGAGAGGAGAACAATTAAATTCGCCCCGGGTCTGCACAGAGGGCAAAGATAACATCTAGTACCAACTCTACTGGGAAAAAACAAACTCGCCTTTGGTGGTCAGTCATGTGGCAAGGTACACTCTCAAGAGCCATTGAAACAGTCCATGCGCATTCGTGGAACACGGGTTTCAGTAGAAACCTCAGCCGAGTGCTAAGTGTGTCCCATGTCCGGGCCTCAGAACTTTGCGTGGCCCCGGGGCACTGACAAGGCCACAGACGTGACCCGTGCTGATAGCAATCTGCACACGTCACCCGAATACACTTGTTGTTAAGCTTTATGAATCAAAGCACCTCCTGACTAAAAGGTCAACGTCCTTTTCATGTGTATTCCTACTGGCTCTATATGCTACTTGTTCTGTTGTTATGCTATAATGTTTGCCTGGCTAGCCAACTTAGAGAGAGAGAAAATCATGTGATGATGATGCCCATGACTACTTAAAGGGGGTTATGAATCTGCACACAGCTGGTTAACTTAAACATACCCTGGGAGGTCAGACCTACACAAACCAGGGGCTTTCCCACTTAATCCCCCCCTCTTTTGGTAAAAGCTCAGCCTTAAACCCCAGACATAGCAACTTGTGTCCACAGGAGCGCAAATCACTGTCTGCATTAATTTTTCCGGTTCACGTTTTCAAAGCCTTTCCTTTCCCTCAGAGATGTTTCATGTTTCTTTTCCACGTCTTTAATTACACGAATACAATTACACGTCCTCGAACATGTGACGACCACAACAAAGTGTGAGAGGACGGAGGCTGTGTGTAACTAACCAACCCCTATCCCCCAACCAACACCTAACCAACCATCGGTCTCCCTCTCTAGCCTACAGTCGGACAAGAATCGAAACCATTTCTGATCTAAACAACAGCGGTGGAGGTGAGCCTTCATTTGCCTGGTGGGGTTGAATATGACCCGTAGAGTTTGGAGGAGCTCTGCTGATGTTCCCCTGGTAAAGCTGATCTTAATGGAGCTTACCATGGAGGCGGTCATGAAGAAGTTCCATGGCAGGAGGGTCCCCAGGCCGAGGATGAAGAAGGCGATGCCCACAAACCAGCCCCTGAGGAGCCAACGGCCACGACGTTAGATACAATGAACCCGTCCATGAGCCTTCCATTACCCTTCATCCACTTTCAATGAATGTACTAACAGAACATACAGTTTGCAACAAACTAGACATGTCAATGCACGGGTACTTTTGTGTTAAAAAATGTTTGACTGTTCCAAGGTTATCATTGTCACGTTCTTTCTGTCCGGCAGTGGGAAAAGTGGTAGAGAGTGGAGAGAGTTTAGCATGTAACCTAGCCCCCCTCAAAGTGAACTCACCTGTCCTGAGGAGCGTCCGTCCTGCCTTTCATCCTGATCTAGGACGCTGGGTTGAAACTGGGAGATAAAACAAACGACAAATGTCAAAGACTCTTGGACGGCCAGGGTTCACTTTGCCGCCTGGTTTAGCCGACGTTCTCACTTGTAGACGCTAGAATCCTGTGCATTCTGACGGGGGCCGCGGTCAAAACAGTCCTCCACCCAGCAGCAGGCCAGGCTAGTGTGAGTCCTGCTGGAACTATGCAGTGGGAAATAGAATCCACCCCTCCTCTCTCTCTCTCTCTCTCTCTCTCTCTCTCTCTCTCTCTCTCTCTCTCTCTCTCTCTCTCTCTCTCTCTCTCTCTCTCTCTCTCTCTCTCTCTCTCTCTCTCTCTCTCTCTCTCTCTCTCTCTCTCTCTCTCTCTCTCTCTCTCTCTCTCTCTCTCTCTCTCTCTCTCTCTCTCTCTCTCTCTCTCTCTCTCTCTCTCTCTCTCTCTCTCTCTCTCTCTCTCTCTCTCTCTCTCTCTCTCTCTCTCTCTCTCTCTCTCTCTCTCTCTCTCTCTCTCTCTCTCTCTCTCTCTCTCTCTCTCTCTCTCTCTCTCTCTCTCTCCCCCCGGCGCTCAGTGTTCACCCCTCACACTCCATCGCCCTCATTAGGAACCGCCAGCTCCACCAAGCTTAACTGAGGCGCCGAGCCCCGGGGCCCCCATACCTTCTCTGGCCTTTTGTCTACCGCTAAGAGGCAGAAATCTGGGAACCTACTCCCGGAGTGCACACTTTAGGCTGGGTGTATGCACGTTTCCCCAGGCATCAGTCCATCCACCCACGAACACATGTGCACGCTCACTTCCTAAGTTCCTAGGAACTAACTTACTAGGTCGATTTGACAAGAGCCAGTGCGTCGAGCTGTGTTCTGAAGAGGACATCCCATCTCTTCCAGAGAGGCATTCTGTTTTGCCCGTGAGAACATAGCTCCTGTTGGCAGCTGGGTGCCATTGTCCGAGAGCAGCGCAAAAATGGCGGCCGGGGCTTGTTATGCTTACTCTGGGAGAGTGAGACAGGAGAGAAGGGAGGGTTCGTCAAGTCTCTACGTGTCGCCGAGCGTAATTCCACTCCCAGTCAGTCTCCCACAGCGTTTTAACCACTTCCTTGTTGGCATGCAAACAGAGAGACTAGAAACCGTTGGAGAGTTTGCTTGGACACACATACAACTGTATCTCTGATTCATTTTTTTCCAAGTTGAATTCCCCTTTGTCAGGAAACGACTAAATATAAGGCTATTTTATGACCGATTGAGTGGGCATTGGTTTGTTGTCCTGGTTAGTCATGGCTCCTGATTGTGACGATCATTGTTGTCCTTGGTTACTAGGCTAGCCAAGCCTTGCCATTGTGTGGGTGAAAAGACGAACTGTCTACACCGACACACCCCCACACAGCTGTCACCATCACTCTCAAACAGGGCACGAGGAAATTACATTTCTAGACAATATCCTCTCATGTTTTTTTCAGGCCACATTTTCATTTCATTTTGTTGCGATGTTGTGTGTCAACCACAACTGCTTAAGGTTGCGGATAACAATCTCAAAGTGAAAAAAGGCTTTCAAACTCAAACAATTTAAACAGAAAACAATTCAAAAATACAAGTCCTCAAACTGAGCTGGCCTCTGATTGTCCTGTGAAACCAATTTAGTCTAGCCATGGCACTGAAGCGTGAAAAGTCCTTAAGTAGATGGTAATGGGCATGACATCAGGACTCACACTCGTCCCGAATCAGTTTGTTCAATAGCCATTACGTTGTGGGCAGACAACATGCATTAAGCAGTAAACCCAAACTTTGTGGGAAGGTCAGGCCGAGGATAAACTACCCCCATTTGACACCGGCTAACAAAGTAAACAGTCACCTGTTCTTATACCGTAGAGTCAAAAGAAAAGGCATGTAAGAACACATACAATTTGTGCCAGGGTGAACCGAATCTTATCATACATCCAAATATTTGGTCAAGATACATAGGCACACAGATAGGTATAAGGCCAAATCCAGGTCTCTATCTAGTTAAAAGCTTCTGCTTCTTTCCTTTGGCTACACATTTGAATCAAGTCAACACATTTTGCAAAACATATCAGGAAGGGGTTTATTATGTACCTCCCCAAGGGTAAAAGGCCCATTGGGTAAACACTCATAACAAGGAGTCTAGTGTCCTCAGAGTTGATGCAGGTCTGAGGCTTGTTCCAATGGGATACAGAGACAGAACCTTCAGAAAGGTAATCTAAGGTGAGATGAACACGCTAACTGCTAGCTCTATGCCACTCAAGAGGGTTAATGTCTGTGGCATCTACTGTGTGTGTGTGTGTCTGTGTGTGTGTCTTAGTTTAAGCCGCTGTAGAGAATCTGACTGACGAATAAATTAACATGTATGGAAAACATCTTAAGCTATGTCATAAGAGACACATCATAAGAGATTAGGCTCAGATAAAGTACTTCATATGCCAGTTACCTCTTTAGTTTAAGGCTAGAATAACCAATATTTACTTAGTAAAATAATAACAGAACTTGTAAAAAGGGAAAGCTAGCCAAATTGTTCCATCACTTCCATTCAAGGCAAATATTGAAAAGCCTAGAATAAAAAGAAAAAACTGTTTAACTGTTTTGTTATTTTCCTCACCCTCTAATTCTGTGTATCTTCATTTTCCGAGCTCCTTCACACCCTTTTTTGTTTCTCAGTTAAATGTATAGAGCGTACCAGACCATTGGTCTTATTGTTAACAAGATAGGTGGCCAAAGAGGGCCAATACTAACCTTTCATACATTGTCGCAAAAACAAATGTCTGAGACGTGACTCAAATATTTTATGGCCTAGCCTAACCAACAAGGCTCTTGGTGGCAAACAACTATTTTTGCTCAATATGTCTTTAGCAAAGGACCAAACTACCTAAAGCCCCCCACAAAAAAAGGAACCGTTATAGCTAAAACCAAAAACAACAACAAACATTCAGAAAAGTTGCAAAACATAGTCTATATAGGGTTCAAAGAATCACACTTAAACCCTCTGGGGGGTACTCACATCCACAGGAATGCCTTGTTCTCAAGGGTGGTTGAGAAATCTTATAACATGTAGGTGAGAGTGTAGGCTGTGGCATCTTCAGCCAGATGCTGGAGTGAGGCTGGAAAACAAATAGCTCTCTATGGCATGAAGGCAAGACCAGCGGGACACATACAAGTCCCTCTTTGTGTTGTGTGTGTGCACGTACTTGTGTGTGGGGGTAAGGAGGCTGGACCTTCACTGAGAAGGCTGTGCCCTGGCCCAGAGATATACATATAAATGAGATACATGTAGTCTATATCAGACGGTCCAAACCTTTATCGCCCAGGGTCAAAGCAGCTATAACAGTGTAACATAACCCCTGAGTGTGTTAGGGACAAAACTGAATTGTAATCAATACTAGCCATAAAATAAGGCTTGCTTCTACATTTGGCTAGGCAAACCTAAAATGTTTAGACCTGTACTTATTTTGGTTTTATATTAAACCAATATGTACCAAACATTTCAAGTAATGGGATCACTCAACCATCTCTTATTGGGATTATGCAGACCTTGTATTTTGCATTTAACCGGGAAAGTCACTTGAGAACCAGCTCTCATTTTAACAACGGCCTGCGTGGTCAGGAGGCAGAGTAAAAGCAGTAGGCTACATTAATCAATCACCTTCAAAATTCAAAGAGAAACCACGGACAACTCATCGGACTACGATACCAAATTAAGAGGCTTCTAAGTATAAAATGAACAGATAAAAACAACGTTGCCTCGCATCGAGACAGCATGCACGTGGAACAGCAGGTGTCATGTTGTGTCATCATTTTGAATACATCAACTCAAATTTGAACATAGTTACTTCCTCAAGATGATAGCATGTTCCTTATGAGGTAGAGAGGATGATATTAACATGCTGGTGAATAGTTAATCCTTAGGCCAATCAAGGTTAATATCTCGGCTCCCTTATGAAAATGCGACAATTTGAAAACGTCTCAAGCGACGTAAATGTCACTGCGTATTGATCGTGAATGTGTCGGAATGGCTGCATTTGGCACATGAACATACAACAATGTAGTGTTAAAATGTAGCCATTTTACCATCATCCTTCAATGCTGTAATTTCTTAAAATGTATCAATGGCTTACCTTGCACAAGTGATGACCGGGAGCCAGGGTACAGAATTTTCATCGCATTGTTGTATAAAATATCGCAGACAGTACCAAATCGGTGGCATCAGGGCAGTAATATACAGGGTAGACTGATTTGCTCACTCCACGTGGTAAATTAATGGCTACAGTATTACCGGGGTAGCAAATACCGCGTCGCGTCTAATCCTCGAGAATCTCGTTCTACACAACAATAGTATTTTGGTGCCCCTCCCCCAAGTAGATCATACGAACATGCCCAATATAATTTTTTGTTAGCGGCAACATAGGGCATTGAAGATGATTGGCAAATAGTCGTGTAATAAATACAGCGTCATTGCTTCGCAAAATGTACCTATCCTTTTTCAACGAAGGCTATGTTTTCTAGGCTACTCGTCATAACAAAAAAATAACAATACACGAAACTGTGATCATTCAACAACCCTCGAGTTTTTCAGTTTTGTTGATGTGTTTTTTTAATACATCATCCATCGTCATCTCAATAAAACATGGCCAGCGGACGAGGTTTAAAGCGGAGAGGTGAGAGAACTAAACGCACCTGAACAAGCCACGCGTTTTCTGGTAAACTTGTGGTGTCTAAATATAATATTTCTAGACTTTATGATGACAGACACTAATGTATGATGGGAGAAGGTGATATTACTAATATGAACAAAATTGCTGAGGTCCTCCTGCCATCTTTAAAATATATTCTAGCAATATTGAATTTGGTAATATATTTCTTCAATTAATGTTGTTAGAAAAACATATTTTTGTCCGATTACACATGCCCACACATATTCTGAAATGTTTATATTTTAGTAATATTTAATTTAAAAAAAAGTGAAAAAGAGTTACCACATTTAAGATTAACTGACTTAATTATTAATGATATAATTTGAAGCAATGATTACCTATGTGTTAACCTTGTGCAATTACATAACATATTTACATTATTACTGACAATATATTATTGTGGGCCAAATCTAAAAGGAATCTAAAAATAATCAAATTATAGTATGTATATTTTTCAACTCATTACTACATAAATCAGTTATATTTTCCAGGTCAACCCCCTTGCACTGTTAAAAAAAAATGTACTGTCTCCATACTCCAATAAACTCTCTCAGTTCCCAGAAGATGCTATCTAAAGGTTATTGTTTGTAACTGGCCACAGCCAGACGGTTTAACTGAGAATACCCTTGGCTCCTCTGTATGTGTCAAAATGTTAAGGAAAAACCTTCGACTATTCATACTGAACGTGTTTCCCATTCCAAATGTCAGATTGTCCACTTTAATACAAAGCTGTTTATGATTTACCACGTTGGTATCAGGTTGGCAAACAGCTAAACACTTAACTCCTATGCTGAGGGACCTCAAACGTCCAGCAGAGAGTGTCCTAGTTCAGGACTAAGCAAGCGTTCTAATCGAAGTCAAGGTTGCAGAGCTCTGCACAGTGGCGGCTCGTCAGAGGAGGCCTACTCGAAATTTGAAGGGGGAAAGTAATAAATGCTGTAAAAAAAAAAGTGTCTAGTGTCTCAGCCAGTTCACTCGTTCAGTAAGTGAACGGATCACTGAACGTCTTAGCCAGTTCACTGGTACAGTAAGAGAACGAATATTTGAACGTGAACGTTCAGTGCTTTTCGGAGTTCACTGAACTGATCATAATTTAGTTGGATCGTTTGCAAACTGAAAGCCACTATAGCAAAGTCCTACCCTATTTGTAAAAGCAGAAATTTTCGCGACACCTAATTATAAAATAGCTGGTGGTACTCCTACTTCGAGACTTCAAGCCATGAGAGGGAGAGAGGTGGGCTTGAGCGACTGTCTATCACTGAACGAGTCACACACATGCACCGTCACTAGCTAGTCAGTACCACTAAATAAACAAATCACTGAACATGCTACGTTCCCTCGCAGTGTATGGATGTAATGTGCATTTTTCCTGTCAAGTAAACAAATAAAAGGTTTCTGCAACTAAACGGGTTGTGAACTATTTGTACTATAGGCTACTCAAGTGAAAACAATAAATGATTAAAAAAAAAATAGGAAATATAAATCAGTACTACCAGCTATTTTGTTTTATAATTAGGTGGCGCGAAAATATCTGCTGTTACAAATAGGGTAGGACTTTGTTATAGTAGCTTTCAGTTTGCAAACGATCCAACTAAATTCGTATCCTTCACGTACTACCGTTCAATTCACTATTGCTGAGCTGAATGCTCGGCCGTCTTTCAGTTCAGTCTTCAGTCAACTCCGAAAAGCACTGCACGGTACACGTTCAGTGATTCGTTCACTTACTGAACGAGTGAACCGGCTGAGACATTCAGTTATCCGTTCACTTACTGAACGAGGGAACTGGCTGATACGTTGAGTGATCCGTACACTTCTTATCATTCACGTACTACAGTTCAGATCACTTTAGCGAGCTGAACTGAGCGAGCATTGTACCGAATCGCTACAGCCAGTGGCAGGGCAGTGAGCGCACAGGAGAGTGTAAACACCGTTATAGTCTCACCACTGTACAATTTTTTGTTAAGTTGTCAAAAAATGGCACAAGAGAGAGAAATCAGAGAGAAAGAAAGACAGAATAGAGTGTAAAATATTATTATTATTATTATTATTAAGTATATATATATATATATATATATATATATATATATATATATATATATATATATATATATATACACAGTCCCCTCCAAAAGTATTGGAACAGTAATGCCAATTCCTTTATTTTTGCTGTAGACTGAAAGTGTTTGGGTTTGACACCAAAAGATGAATATGAGACAAAAGATCAATATGTCAGCTTTTATTTCCAGGTATTTTCATCTGGATCTGATAAACAACTTAGAAGATATCATTATTTGTAAAGGAACACCACATTTTTTGTTGAGCAAAAGTATTGGAACATGTGACTAACAGGTGTGTTTTGTTGCCCAGGTGTGTCTTATTACATTTATTATTCAAACAATAAATAACACTGAATGTCTAGGCTCAGTTTCAGATTCTGGTTTTGCCTGTGCAGACTGCAGTTATAGTAATCAACATGAAAAGCAGAGAACTGTCTATGGGTGAAAAGAAAGCAATTGTGAAGCTAAGAGAAGATGGGAAATCAATCAGAGCCATTGCACAGACACTAGCCATAGCCAGTACAACAATTTGGAATATCCTCAGGAAGAAACAAACTACTGGTGTACTAAGTAACAGACATCGAACGGGACGACCAAGGAAAACAACAGCAGTTGACGACAGAAACATTGTCAGAGCTGTGAAGAAAGACCCTAAAACTACTGTTGGTGAGATCAACAACAACCTTCAGAGGGCAGGAGTGAAGGTTTCAGAATCCACTGTTCGCAGAAGACTTCATGGACAACAGTACAGAGGCTACACCAGAAGATGCAAGCCATTCATTAGCATAAAGAATAGGAAGGCCAGGCTGGATTTTGCCACAAAGTACAGAGACGAGCCTCAAAAATTCTGGGAAAAAGTTTTATGGACTGATGAGACGAAGATTAACTTCTACCAGAGTGATGGAAAGGCTAAGGTTTGGAGAAAAAAAGGATCTGCTCATGACCCCCAAAACACAAGCTCATCTGTGAAACACGGTGGAGGTAATGTGATGGCTTGGGCTTCAATGGCTTCTTCTGGGACGGGCTCATTAATCTTCATTGATGATGTAACACATGATGGCGGCAGCAAAATGAATTCGGAAGTCTACAGAAACATTTTGTCTGCAAAAGCAACAAAGGAGTTCATCAGGGGCAAGAAGTGGAAGGTCCTAGACTGGCCAAGTCAATCTCCAAACTTAAACCCTATAGAGCATTCTTTTTACCTTCTTAAAAGGAGACTGAAGGGAGAAACCCCCCAAAACAAGCAACAACTGAAAGAGGCTGCAGTGAAAGCCTGGAAAGGCATAACAAAAGAAGAATGCAAAAGTTTGGTGATGTCCATGGGTCGCAGGCTTGATGCAGTTATTGAAAGCAAAGGATTTGCAACAAAATATTGAGTCTTATTCACTTAAATCCATTTCAAGTCTATCTGTTCCAATACTTTTGCTCATCTAAAAATGTGGTCTTTCTTTTCAAATAATGATATCTTCTAAGTTGTTTATCAGATCCAGATGAAAATACCTGGAAATAGAAGCTGACATATTGATCTTTTGTCTCATATTCATCTTTTGGTGTCAAACCCAAACGCTTTCAGTCTACAGCAAAAATAAAGGAATTGGCATTACTGTTCCAATACTTTTGGAGGGGACTGTACATATAATATTATTATTATTATTTTTTTTTTTTTACAGCCTTTATTACTTTTTCCCCTTCAAATTTCGAGGGGGCATAGCCTCCCTTGCCTCCTCTGACGAGCCGCCACTGGTTACATTTTACATTACAACTTTTAACATATGATTGCAAAAATGTGTGGATTACCTTTCTCTGTCATCACGCTCGCTCGCATTGTTTTAAAGCTATAGTGGTCAAACATGTAGGCTACACACATACCGAATCGCAACTTGTTGATAAAAAGTCTAAAATATTTGAATAAAGTAGCCGGCTTGAGCAATCGGCGCTTATAGAAAGCTTTAATGCTTTATTATGATATAGGCATTGGACGTTTTATGTGCACACAACAGTAGCCTATTTATCTCAGCTTTTCAGCATGCTATTTTGCATAGAATGCTCGTGTCTTTAAGGACTCTGGCATCAAACACAACCCGACAAGTCCCTTTAGCCTATACATTAACGCGTAGGCCTACACTTCCTAGCGGACATGCCATCATAATCTGCAGCTTGATCATTCGGTGATCAGTTCCTGACACCGTTATAGGTTGTTGTTGTTAGAAGTTAAACTACCAGCAGAAATCCCTAGTATGAACTATTTCATGCTTTTAGCTTTGAAAATTAGCCGCCTTGTCTGCCTCCCCTATGCACCGACTCACGAGCCGCTACTGCATGTAACAAAAAAGTCGGAAAAAACCTGAAAAACGGGTTCGACCTTGCTATCATAACTAATCTTAGTCAAGTCAGACTCCAGGGGAGCTGGCCTGACTGCCTGTTGCCTTGACGAGAGCCAAGTTCTTTCACTGCAAGATAACGAGCAAAACCCATGGTAAGGATTATCAGAGAGGTGGCTATTCTCAAGCAATGAAAGCGGAATGGATTCATTTGAAGATGTAACTAATTTAGCCTATGTGAAATTGCTGATTGTTTGCTGGATTCCGGATTGATCGACAATTTTGTTGTGGATAATAATTAAGCGTATGAAACTGTCAAATATGCAGACGTTTTTTAGCTACAAAATCCGTGTAAATAAGCTATACCTAGAATGCGATTATAGGTAATGATCAGCCAAAATTAGCACAGGTTTAATTTAACTTTATTTAAAACCTTTACATAGGCTTCATAAACCTAATCATTATTTAGTACAATAGTTCTGACCAATGGTGTCGTTTTAAATATGAATTGCTATTTACAGACTGTGTGGGCTGCCTACTAGAAGCCAACTTCTCCTTCACAATAATTCACTACAATCGGGTAGTGAATACAATACATTATTATATACAGGTAGGCCTACACCAGTGGTGGCCAATACGTGGATCACGATCCACAGGTGGATCGCAGAAGATATTTTGTGGATCTTGGCACAAATCAGACAAAAAATGTACATATGCATAAGCGAGAAAATGTAAATGCTCGACAAGATTGAATTAATCCACACGTCAAAAACAAACCTCTTCCAAAAGGCTAAATGGCGCTACTTTGTTCTTATAGTCAGCAGATACAATTCTGAAGCCAGCTAACGGTTTCTAGTAGATGACCTACGCGTGTGCGTCGAAGTTAAAATAGATTGGTTTGTGGTGTTTCGGAAGATGGGGAAGGGGTGAATGGAGATAAATCCATGCCAAAAATCAAGGAGTCAAAGTCAAAGTTAGAAGATTTGCAGAGTTGTACATGGTGTTGTAAACTTGAAATGTAATGTGTAGAGTTGAATTACAGTTTGCAGTGTTGTACAACTTTTTGTAGAGCTGTGTTTATTATAATTTAGTTATACAGTTGTGTGCTACTATCATCATAGGCCTATGTATTTTTCTTTTCCAAAAAACATTTGCAAACCTCAAATCTGCGCGCACGGAGATTTGACAGCGATTTAGCGCAGGGCAGTGTCAAAACGATCTGTAACGTTAACATTACAGCATTTTGTGCATTCGATAACCTTCTAAGGTGGATCCTTTAATATGAGCCAATCATTCTATGAATAACTATGGTGTCTGTCTCGTCAAATTCTAGGTCTATGTTGTTGTTGAGGTCAAAACCAAATATGTGCATGGGCCAAGAAGTGCTGAGAGCAAGGGGCATTGCTCAGGAAAGAAGAAGTCTCACCCTTTCACAGTATATTGTTTTCATTTTCCGTTGCATAGAGGTCTGTCTAAAGAAAAGAAAGACTTTGATGAGACAAGTTAATTCAATATATGTTTTATCATCACACCAGAATAAGAAATGATTCAGCCAAGACAAAGAGCAAGATTATATTAACATCTTTAATTACCGGTGATCTACATCGCCGTCCTCAAACTGCCCAGCCACAGTGGACCCAGCATCCACCTCCATACCATCTGGGGAGACAGAAACGTTACACTCAAACTCCCTTTTACTGTTGATGTATTCTGCCGTGTGGAAAGACAGGTCAAACCAGTTACATATCAACATAGAATAGAATAAGTTCATATTTTCCAAATCAACCTGAACAGACACGTGAAGCCAAATAACACATTGAAACTAAAGTAATTGTCAAAAAACACATGCTACTATTAAAACACAAACTAACTATACTTGTAAGGAAACTATGTAGAAAACTAAGTTTGAAACGTTGAATTTACCTTACCCTAGTTGATATGTCTATCGAGCAAGTCAGGCAAGTGTAAAACTGAAAGTCTTTCTACAGGAAAAAGGTTGGACAAACATTCCAGATTTGCAGAAACACGGAAGAACAAAAGCCCCATTTCGATGAAGACTCATAAGTCTTCATAGTAAGGCTCAGAAGAATACTTTTAACAACAGATCAGTTGGGATGAAAAATGGCAGCTATTGGTGAGTACTACTTTCAACATTCTACTAGCTCGAGATAAAACATTTATTTAAAGAGCAAGTAATCTGATGTACTTGACAAGAAATACTGAACTGGGGCACTGAAATTGTAGACTAGATTAAAATCCTGTTTAGTATGGAGAGTAACACTGTATTTATCATATCGCCCAGACTGTAATTCATTAACAGTGGTGTCACCATAAACACTAGCAACCGGACTATGGGAGAAAACGCTTCATAATTCAAGAATCAAGCCTCAATACTCTCTATGCTAGTAAACCATTAGCTAAATGCCAAGCAATTCTTATTATCCATAAACGGAATTCTACACACCAGACCAGACAATAAGATACCTTGCATCTTGACTACAGAAAGGCAAAATCTTTCCACCAAGATATTATATTTAATATGGCAAGCTGTTAGTTCTGAACTACCAATACTAGAGACCGTGACCCACAGTAACGTGCATCTTTCCTGACAGAGCTGATAGGCCGCGTGGAAATCATTCTCCTAGGAGGGAGATGGGCAGGGAAGAGCTCCAGTGGCAACACTGTCTTGGGACTCCAGGGTCCCGAAAGCTTCAGCATCGGAAGGCAAACCGAAGTTTGCATCAGGAAAGAGAAGGACGTGTGTGGCATTCGAGTTACAGTGGTCGACACGCCGAGCTGGAACTGGGTGCCTGCCGAGGACACCTCAGAAGAGGTCAAGGCTCAGCTAACAGGAAGCACAGCCCTGACAGAGGGGGGAGCCCCCGCATTCCTGCTGGTCTATCCCCTGGGGTCCCCCTTTGTGGGGAGACACAAGCTGGCTGTGGAGCAGCACCTGCAGCTTCTGGGGCCGGAGGTGTGGAGGCACACAGCGATTCTGTTCTCCAGAGGAGACTGGCTGGAGGGCAGAGGCACCACTATAGAGGAACACCTGAAAGGGGCCAGCACGGAGCTACGCTGGCTTTTAGACGCATGTGGGCAGCGCTACCATGTCCTGAACAACAAGGACACAGGCGACCGGGCTCAGGTGAGCAAGCTGCTGCAGATGATCGGAGAAATGCTCGGGACAAGCGGAGAGCGGAGAGCACTAGAGGCAGAGGACATGCTGTTTAAGAGGGAAGAGATGTTGGTGAAGAGAGAACACATGGTGGCCAAAAGAGAAGGCCTGATAAGAAGCAGGGAAGAGGTCATAGGGAAGAGGGAAGAGATGATGAGGGAGCGAGAAGAGATGCTGGAGAAGAGAGAAGAGATGCAGAGAAAGATAGAAGAGATGAGCGTCATAAGAAAGCGCAAGCTCAGCCTTTCCGAGCCCCCTGCAAGTGAGTTCCCCAACCAGATATTAAGAATGACCACCAGAGTATCACTTCAATAGTGAACTGCATAGCATTTCAACTCTATTGCACCTATTTGTGAATTTGTGTGTATTTGAGTAATTTTCTTTCAATTTACAGTGACAGAAGACAGACCAGAGGCAGAAGATGACAAGTCATCTCATACTCAAAAGGAGGAAATACTCTAGACTGGAGGACCATGAAATAAACCTTTCTACTGAACAGAAACAATAACAGTAATAATAATGAATTGTCCACTCAAGTGCTTTGCTAGTGTCATACATTTTTTCTATGAATTAATCACTAAAAAGCTGTATGGCTTTTTAAGGAGACAGCAGTAGAGTACACAAGTAATTCCAACTATCATGTTGAAGGGATCACCAATGCCATCTGCTGGTCACATGTTTGCAGATCTAAAGAGGTCCAAAGACCTCAAAAGAACCAAAGCACCTAAAAAGAAACGCAGGCATGACAATCTAAAACATTGCTTGTTTGTGTGTGGTAAGATATTAAATGATGCTTTCACTTTGACTCACAGGTACAATAGGGTGGTTAAAAAAAATGAGTCCATTGGCACAACATGACATGGCACAATTTATAGAATTTAACTTATTTTCATTTATTTCTTGTAAGAAACAAAAGGGTTTATCATTGGTTACTTAATATTATTTATTCTTTGATATGTCTCATTCGTTGAATGCTTGATTATTTTCTGGTTGATTGGCTGCAACTGATATATTTATAATATTAATGATTCGATCAATTACCTAGTATAAAATAAGCAATTGGTCTTCAAAGCCATGCAGTATAACTTATTTTGTGACATGTGTGCCTTGTGCATTGCATTGTGCAATGTGCATACATTACTTTGAATTACTGGGTGATCATTTGGTGAATTGTTATGCTGAAAGTTGATCATCTGCCAGTTTTGTTTTCCCAAGATGGCATGGATAAAGCTGCTTGGCGTTCCACAATGAACCGCTGTAACAGGAGAAAATGAAGCTCTAGCAGTTTATCATCTGTTGGACAAGAGGAATGTCCTGGCTAGGGATGTAAGGGTTACCGGTTTAATTACAAACTACGGTAAAAATGTCATACCTGCTCATTTGACAGCACTGAAAGCGCTATCATTTTGTACGTTTCTATTCCCAACATACTGAGTCAGTTAAAAACTAAAAAAAGCTATTTTTTTATTAATAACAAATAAAACAACATTTTATCCATCCAAATGTTGAAATCTTCTAAGGTTTTTGGAAGCATTTTCTTTTGTGAAACCATCTCTAGCTGAGATGGTGCTTTGGGTGTTTGAAAAGCGCTATATAAATTAAATGAATTATTATTGTCATTGTATACTATAAGTTGTCCAAGAGAATATAAGTGATATGAAATACATACACAGACCACGGAGTTAGAGTTAGAGTTAGTTGGAAGAGTGTTTTCTCAAACCAGTTGGAAGGTACGGTGTTTCTTTGTCTCAATGGTGAGTGACGCCCTTCCTGTTTAATGTGACTTTGTACACAGGCATCCACACAAGACCACACTGCCACTTCCTTTGGTGGGCTAGGCCTCACGTAGAAGTGACGCTTTTAAGGCTGGGCAGCACGTCAATCTTAACCTTCATTTGTTCATAAGATTAAATCAAACTATCTATAAATTGACAACAATCCACACAGAAAATGACGTTGTAATATTCAAAGCATCTAGACACTGTACTGAAAACACTCCTTTGCAAAGGTAATATCAATCTTTTCAATCAATATCATTCCTTTAGCCCTCCTATTGTGTTAGGGTGAAATTTGGCCCGTTTTCAAGTTTAGATGTTTCAAACATACCTTAATTTTTTATCATAACAAGTTTTCATGACATAAATGACTTAATAAACACAACAAACCCATTTTTTTAATGTTCTAAAACCTATGAACAATGTTGTTATATCTGTGGTGTTATGGGTCAAATTTGACCTGCTTTTGAATATCAGTTATCCATAGAGTGGTATGCATCTCCGCACAAAACACAATAGGAGGGTTAGTAATATGTATTGTATCTATGATGATTGCAAAAATAGCATTAAAGTCTTCAATTTTCTATATGAAAGTCTATATGAAAAGTATATACTTCTTTGCATTTCACATATTGCTCATCTCACCTTTAAGGTGGGCTTGGAAACATGGTCTGAGGATTTTGAAAAAAGGAATTAAATTGATCTTTAAAAAAAATGTATTTCAAAAGAAATTTACTAGAATTGTATTTGTCACAATTGCCTCATTGGGTCCTGCACACAAACAGTTGTTCTTTATCTTCTTAACATGGATGCTAAGACCAAAGGACCCTCACACTCAGGTACTACTAAGCTTCCTCACTCCTGCTGCTCAATACAGTAAGGGATGGTTTATAGCTTGATATCCACACCCATGTTAGCTAGAGATTCACATGTCCAGACGAAAAGGTTTTCAGAACATTCATAAATAAATTGCAATGTTATTCTCCAGCTTACCATTAAAGGTTTTGTGAATAAGCCACTAATCGAAAGACACGCTTTTCCAGGTTAACATACTCCCTAAGGTAGAGTGTGTTCAACACTTCTATGCAAAAAGGTTAAATGAAGGCTAGAAACACTGTTTTGTAGTTTGAGATTCTTGAAAACTTGCAAACTGTGTGTGCATGCTTGTGTGTGTGTGCATGCTTATGTGTGTGTGTGTGTGGGTGTGTGTGTGTGTGTGTGTGTGTGTGTGTGTGTGTGTGTGTGTGTGTTTGTGTGTGTGTGTGTGTGTGTGTGTTGGGGAGAGACAAAGCTCACAAGGTCTGGGTGACAGGACGGTGAGTGAACTCGGTCTAGAAACATGAAGCAGCTATTAAGCTGCCTTCTCTGTTCCCTCTGTTCCGTCTCTTCATTCGGTGAGTTCTATAACCAAATATTTGCCTGGATTCGATGTAAAAGAAATGTAGCTGATATTGCTGATATTTAACTCCATGATGACTCATGATTTGGTTGAGATATTATGGGATGGTTCCCCACAGAAATAATTATTTTGCTGTAAAAAGAGAAAACACTAGTCAGTGTAAGACGTGCATGTTAAATACAACCCAACCATGTAGATCAAGCTGGGCATAAAAGCTTAAAGAGTGTTTTTCTGTATTTAAGAGTGTATTTCTGTATTTAAAAGTGAATTTCTGTATTTAAGAGTGTATTTCTGTATTTTAAGAGTGCATTTCTGTATTTAAGATTGCATTTCTATATTTAAGAGTATATTTCTGTATTTAAGAGTATATTTCTTCCCTGTTGTTAAAATGAGTAATTGCACTGATCAAATCATTAGTGTTGATTGATACAACTGGGACTTCTTTCTAAAACAAAACATGACACTTTTGGATGGTGTGAACTCTGTCTATATATTCCATGGCATGTGACAGTGTAGCTTGCAATATTTCTGTCGATGTATACTAGTCACTAATTAGTATCTTTACTAATATCTATGTCTTTTTCTATCATCAGGCATCAGTGGGACATTGGTGGTGACCCAGTCTCCTGCTAGCCTTACAGTGAAAGAGGGAGACTCTGTCCGGATAAAATGCTGCTGGAACCTCAACATTTCAAGAGGGAGAGCTAATTGGTTAAAAAATAATACAACAATTGTCGACATTCCCAGTGCTGGGAATATATTAATCAACAAAAGTTATTGTCATATAAATCAGCAGAAAGAAACATGTAATTGCGCACATTTTAACATTTCAAACACCTCAAGAAACTATGCTGGCATGATCATCTGCAGGGTATCTGTAGAGATTCCTTTTCTCTCTCAATCCTACGGAAATGGAACACTGATCACAGTTTTAGACCACAAAGACACAGCGAGTGGGTGAAAATAGGACCTTGGTTTTATATTGATTGGAAATAAAATATACGGTTGAAGATTGAATGTAACTATTTCCCATTCAACTACTCTCTAGTTGTACAAGTGTCAACAACAGGACCAAAGGATATCAGCGAGATTCCAGTGTCCGGGATTGCTCAAGGTCCATCTCCTGCTGCTCAATACGGTAAGGGATGTTTTAGAATGACATCCAGACCCATTAGCTAGAGATTCAGATGTCCAGGTAAAATGATTTTCCATATTTTGGGAATAATTTATTAGATGGGGGTACGATGTTGTTTTTTTTAACATCGAGGACCACGTTGAAAACAAGTGCCATACGTTACTTATGTGTTCTGTGCAATAAAAAGCAAGACCGGAAATGACCAAACTTCTCTCTGGGTTTCAAACAGAGGCCGACTGGCAGGACCAGCTTATTTTTTTCCTCCGGGTTTTCCCACTTCTGTTTCTGTTGGTGACCTTCTTCTTCCTCTACCCCAGAGAGAAGACATCTCCTCCAGCCAAAGCAGGTACAGTAACTCTAAAAGCTCCTCGGATTCTCAGAAGAGGACACGTGCTAAATACTTATCATCATACATCCCACAACCCAAATCGTTTGCTGAGAAATGGAATTACCTGTGTGTGGTTTGTAGTGCTCTTTGGAGTTGTAATCTGACCTAATGTCCATGTTTCAGCTTCTCCTGACGCACCGAGAGTTGAACACCAGAGGAGACGAGATGAGGAAGGGGATGGAGACACAAGGGGAGCAGAGGGGAGCCGAGAGAGGGAAGACATTGTTGATCTGGTGGAGGAGACCTGAGGAGGAAGAAGCAAAAGGAGTTAGAGGACTATTTTTTGTAGATATATTTTTATGATATAAAGTTAATTTATTTACGTACTTCAAAATTATTTAGATCACAATAAATCATTAAAAAGCTCCTACATTGAGTAGTCTCTTTTATTTGATTATGTTCGGTGGTTGATTTATGTCGTTGATCCGAATGTTCACTGAATGTATTATTCGTAAGCAAGCCCCAGAATCTAACAGGGGTGTTGTGAGTATGAGGCTCCGCAGCTCTTCCTGTCAATTCATAAGGTGACAAAGTGAGTTGTCAAAGTTACCATTTTGAAAAATGATACATCTCTTCATGCTGGTGGCCACTCTCATTTCATTGTGGCTGTGCATTCTCCCATCCATTTTTAAGTTACAACTTACTTTCCTTTAAAATATGATTTTGCCATGACCATTTTTTATTTCTTGAATGAAAACTGTAATGTAATATGGTAAATTGCATATTATACTAGTGTGGCTAATTATTTCAATGCAAATGTATTTACATAGATACATATATAATGATACATATTTATTTGTTTAGTTCTTTTTTCAGTACCTACAACAAAGTGTTTTACACGGTAAATGCAGCAACAAGCACGGCCCATCAATTCCTGGCTGTAATATTGTTTCAATGCGGCATGGCTGAGACTACTGGCTTTCTGATTTATTTATCTTTTTGTTAATGATAAACAGGAATTAAAAATATATAGAATGGGATAGGATTTAAAATATTCTGTAAGACTTCACCAAAAGACATAAGGCTGCTGTTGAACTTGCAAATAATTGGTAGATTTTTCAGATAAACCACTCAAAGAATTGACACCCAGAAATATCTTAAAGTAAACTGTACATTATATGAGATGCCACTGTCGATATTTTAACATTTGTAAAAAATAATTGAGGGCACTGTAGTTCAGTGCAAAAGAAAAAATATCGATTGTCATCAAGCCATTTTAACTACATAGCAGTAGAGACTTACTTGTGTATGCTCTGATGTCATAATCTCCAACAGTATGAATGTTTTTTTGGGACATACACTGTGTACAAATTAAGTCATTTTTGGGTGGATATTTCACCATATAGACAGTGAAATATCTCACAAAAGTACAACCACAGGAGAGTACAAGTACGACCTTGTTTAAACTTCATTTAGACACTGATAAAATGTTGAATTAGAAATCAAAACGAAGATTTTGAAAAGAGAACAGTTTTATGTCACAAGAAAGCAGATATCCGCTTGAACGTTGTCCGGTTTGTGACAGAAACTTTTACCAGCCTACATGTAAGCAGTAGCAATGCTCCTGTGTGTATTTACCTTGTACCTGAAAGTGTCTACACAGTAATTAAAGAGGCCAAATCTAAAATGTTGTTTTGTACCACACTGAGGTGCCTCCCAATTCTGATCCCAGTGTTCATTTTTTACTACTACATGTGGAAGGTAGGTGCCGATAAATCCTTTGGATTCATTAATTGATATGCATTTTCAAGCAAACTTGATGGAATTATAAAGGTTACTCCATTCTTTTTATTTTACAGGCATGAATCTCAAGTCCATATTGAACCCTTTTCACCATCTAAGAGACAGAGATCACATTCTGACTTCCTGGTAAACTTCAGACGTTTTAGAGCACCACCTACAGGAAGCACTGCAAAGGGTGTTACATCAACGGATGGAACATTTGGCAATACTCTATACATTTTCTGTAATCCAGTTAATTTTCTTTCTGTAGCGGAGGATCTATGAACGGTTTTGTTAAGCTGTACATTGCCTTATTTGCTTATAAAATCATTGTGGTGAAACTTAAAATTATTATTTTCTTTCTTTCTTTCAGAAAGGTAGGTTTCAGGTTGTTGCCATTATACTGTAATTCTGTTGTATCTGTTGTCTGCAATTGCACACAAATGAAATATTTATAACATACACATTTGGATATAACTGGTATTATAGGTGAATATGTGTGGTACGTTAAGGTGCATGAGTAAAACAACATCTTGCAGGGTGAAAAAGAAATAAAAAGATTACAGTGTGGTTGACACTTCTGTGCACAAGGGTCAAAGGAAGTCTAGAAACAGTGTTATTGGTAGAGATTCTCAATAAGTATCTGTTTGTGTGCGCGCGCTTGTGTTGTTTCCTTGTGTTTGCGTGTGTGTGATGGAGAGGGACACATCTCATAAGGTCTGAGTGACAGGACGGTGAGTGATCTCAGTCTAGAAACATGAAGCAGCTATTGAGCTGCCTTCTCCTCAGCTCTCTCTGTTCCCTCTCTTCATGGGGTGAGTTGTATAACTAAATACTTGCCTCTGCATTCAATCTATAAGAAATGTAGATAATATTATTGAAATGTATGTAAATCTTTCAATGACCAAAGTAAAAAATGACTAAACACAAAATGCATGATGTTAAAATGCTTTTTTGTTTAAATTGAATCATGATCGGGTTGATGTATTATGGATTTGTTCCCAATCAAAAAAGATATTGGTTGAAAGAGAGAACGCATTAGTCAATGTGAGACACGTGTGTTAAATCCAACATCATGTAGATCAAACTGGGCAAGAAAGCTTGCCTGAAATCATTAGTGTTGATTGATACAACTGGGACTTCTTTCTAAAACAAAACATGACACTTTTGGATGGTGTGAACTCTGTCTCTCTTCCATGGCATGTGACAGTGTAGCTTGCAATATTTCTGTCGATGTACACTAGTCACTAATTAGTATCTTTACTAATATCTATGTCTTTTTCTATCATCAGGCATCAGTGGGACATTGGTGGTGACCCAGTCTCCTGCTAACCTCACAGTGAAAGAGGGAGACTCTGTCCAGATAAAATGCTGCTGGAACCACAGCATTTCAAGAGGGAGAGTTAATTGGTTAAAAATGAATACAACAATTGTCGACACTTCCAGTGCTGGGAATATATTAATCAACCAAAGTTATTGTCATATAAACCAGCAGAAAGAAACATGTAATTGCGCACATTTTAACATTTCAAACACCTCAAGAAACGATGCTGGCATGATCATCTGCAGGGTATCTGTAGAGATTCCTTTTCTCTCTCAATCCTACGGAAATGGAACACTGATCACAGTTTTAGATCACAAAAACACAACAACAGGTTGGTACAAATAGGATCCCCGTTATATGTTGATTGGAAATCAGAATAATGGTTGAACATTTTAAAAATACTTTTTCACAGAACTTTTTCCAGTTAAACCAGACCAAACAACGAAACCATCAACGCCTTTGCCCCACGGGGCAGTGATCTCCTTGGCAGTCTTGGCCCCACTGTTTCTTATTGTCCTGCTCCTGATTTGTCTGCTGGTATTTCAGAACAAACAAGGTAGGATGTTTTAAGAAGTCAAGGTTTATATAAAACGATCTGAAAAGTCGGTCTGTTCTGTTTACCATGCAAATACAAACCCAGGAAAGGATACGGTTAAATTTAGGTAATGCTCTCACTCAACTACTAAACCACAGTTTTGAGAACACCGTGATGCCCTCTGTGTCCCCCTGTGACCCCCACAATGTGTATGTGCTCCCTGTCCCATAGGTACGGGCTCTAAAGGGGCAGACAAGGTAATCTACCAGATCCCTGACCACAACTCAGAGCTGGAGGACCTGGCAGTCCAGATGGAGGTGGATGGACACAGCACTGGCTCCTCCAGGGGTTCCACACAATGGGTAGGCCTTGGATTTACACACACACACACACACACACACACACACACACACACACATACATACACACACACACACACACACACACACACACACACACTCAATATCAAATTGCTGTCACTGGAAAAAGTCACCTCTCACTTCCTCTGGCAAAAATAGCGCGAGCAACATAAAGGGCGTGCAACTGCCATGCAATACTGAGCAGATGTGAACACACTAACTACCTTCTTTCAGCTCTTTCCACCCAAGTTGTAGACAGTTCTATTGAGCTTTGCGATTGCATTGCAATTTTGGTATATGTATGGAATTGATTCAATGCATTTCAATTGATTGATCTCTCTGTATGTCTCTTTTATTTCTATCTTTTCCTCTCTCATTCTTCATTACTCACGTTCTCTCCTAGTGTCAAGTCCCTGTGTATGAATCCTGTGAATACTTTCAGCGCGTGGAGGACAAAGTCAGCAAATGAGGACCTTCACATTGCATTCTCATTGTTGCTGTTTTCTATATGTGTTTTTCTGCTGATGTACATGTGTAAATAGAAATATTTGATGGAGGCAAATAGTTTTACTTTTTGTGTGTGTGTGTATGCGTGCGTGCAAGACACAGAGAGAGAGAGAGAAAGGTTGGGGAGTGGGTGTGTGTGTGTGTGTATGTGTGTGTGTGTGGGGGGGGGGGGGGGTGAAGTATTATGTTAAGACTCGTGAATTATCAAACACCATGGGGGGAAAAGTAAAAAATATTGTTTATGTGCTCCGGCCTAAACACATGACCTCCCATCAACAAATAGATCAAATGATGGGCTATAAAAGAAGAAAGAGGTTCCCTTCGAGAAGTCCAGAGAGAATGAATGTGTGAACGCATAGTCAGGTTTCGCAACACCCATAAGTTTCTTCGACACAACGCTCTGAGTGCAAAACTGTGGTCCTCGAGGGGCTCTCCATTGTTAGGTCAATGCCAGGAAATGGAAACAACTTTGGTGACAATCAGGTCTGGTTGGCCTCACTCATCTTCAATAAGTACACCACAGGATGCGGTGCTACTTGCAAGAATGAGATCATATTCGATGGGATGATAGGTGAAAGGAACATGTTGTATGTACTTTCTCTTTCACCTTTCTCTGGCTACACTATGCAAACATTATTCAAGGCATAGCAGGAGGGGGGGGGGGGTCATAGGCCTCATATTAATCTAGAGCCTGCAGACATTCGACATATAAATCTTCAACTGACGTGACTAATCATGTGTGATAAATTGTGACTTTGTGAGTCACTCCGTTTGTTGAGGGACAAGTTCAACAAACGGCGGGAATTGCCGTTCTCCAGGCAGTACGTCCTCCAGTGTACCTTGCCACGTTGTTGTCCTTGCTACAAAAGCTTGCATGGTGCCATTCCAAAGAAGTTAGGTCGGCCTTGGTTAAAGAGCATTTCGGAGAACAACTAACTCCAGTCAAGCTAACCTACACATATGCAGCCTGCTTTCTAAGTGGCCCATGCTCATCGAAGTTTAAATGTATAGGCAGTGGTGTCGTTCATACTCACCTTGGATTGCATATATGCAAAGTCATTGTCCATAAATCTAAGTAAAGGTAGCAGAGGTGTTACTTGGATGTCATCTGTGGGCAATGGTTGTAGAGTAACCATGAGTTTATACACTGCTCGGTGTGATAAAAGCAAAATACAGGTGGGGGTGGAGGTCACAGTCATGGACAGCACAGTAAAGGTAGAGATTAACAGTTTTTACATTTTTTTTAAACGCTCTGTCTGCCATTGTTGTTTGATGCGCTTCAAAAATAGTGTTGACTTCACCATGGCTAAATATTGTCTGCCAACCTTTCTTTGTGTGATTAGCTTGATGTGCACCACCCTGCAAATGCTGTTAGAGTGCTTCACAGATACAGGTCCCTGACCAAGGTGTTAACCACTGCACTTTGCTGCTGCCTGCCTCTCATGTCTCACACATTGGTTTTCTCACAACCCAGTTGAACACATCTGTGTTAGATAGGTGCCATCATGATTCTTTGATTCAAGCTGGTTTTCAGTTGCTTGGTGATACTGCTTGATAAGACCCTCGATAACCCATAAAATGTACAGGGCAAGCGGAATTAGATTGCCATGGGGCATTTTTAGGAATCGAAGACATCCAGGACTTATCCAAGACTCCTAAAACATTATTTTAGGAACCAAAGTTGTTAGCCTATACAGGAAATGAAAAATTCTGGTCTTACTGTGTCTCATTGGTTGCTTGCTATTATTTTAATTGGAACGGGATAGTTCAGATTTATATTAGGCAAACATTAGTTTCTACCTTTTTTTCTCTTTTGATAATTTTTTCTTCAATTCCACCCTGGTGAATTACATTTATTATTATATTACATTTATATTTTAAAAACTTGTTTGTGTAATAATTCAAATAGTGTTTACATGTCTCACCCTAGCTAGATTGTGATCACTCACAGAGCTATGGCTATCATAGTGTCAAATATTCCTCCCTGTTTTTTTTAGAGAATAAATAAATTAAATAGAATAAGACACACTCCAGAAAATGTCAGTATGTCAATCACTATGCACTTTCAACACTTTTTTGTCAACGATTGTTATTCATATGTCCCTAACAGGATGAAATACTGGCACGGTCTATGTCTGAACAAACAGCCCATAACTATAAGGAGTTCCTGAGCTTGGCCAGTATGTTTTCCAGACAATTAGCTATAGCCGATTCCTGTCAAATCTTAAAAACATAAACATTTTTGTTGTTTTTTCAAACGTTACAAAGTCCAAATGCCAACCTTTAATAGCAAGGCCGCACACTCAAAATATTCGGGGTGACCCTAGCAACGCCGCTGATTGTCTGTTACAGACCAGCATTGAAGAACTGTGTGATGTCGAAGAGCTTAATTTTTAAGGCAAAAGACTCAAAATGTTGGGTTATTTATAAACCCTAAAAGCACATTTGGTATGGGCTTTCAGCAACCACAGCACAAACCATGTTTACTATCCATTTAAACACAGACAAAAGCAGTTTCATGCTGAAGAAATTCTAAAGCAAATAATAAAAAAGACAATCACTTAACAATTTTTCCTAATATTTAAAGTATAATGCTTTATCTTTGTCCTTTTTGAAAATTAGGTCAAAATGTAATATAAGCAATGAAAATCAAAGGGAAATTCAAAAGAACAGGCTGTTCTTTGTGAAAGCAATCATGTTGGCGAGATCGGAATTATGAGGTAACGTTTGCATTGGGCGTTAAAAACCTCAGCTACTGTTGACACAAACGTGAACACCCCCAAATCAAACACTCTCTGTAAACATAGTGGCCTTAATACCGTTTCCTTCAAATAGAGTAATTACCCACTATTCGACAGGAGAGTATAAAAGGATGCATCGCCTTCCACCTCTATTCCTACAAGACTCCTTCAGGCTGACAAAAAAACTTGGTGGTTTTCTCTTCATCGTTTTGCTATCCTAATAAGCAGCAACTATGTCCCAGCTTGAGACCGCCATGGCCATTCTGCTGTCAACGTTTGATAAGTATGCTAGAGTAGAGGGCAACAAGGGCACACTGAGCAAGGCCGAACTGAAGACCATGCTAGAGAAGGAGCTGCCATCACTCTTGAAGGTACGGGTACAACCTATTGGTATATGATATTATACAAACTAAGCTCATATGGGTTCTGGGCTTCTGTTTTCATATTAACATATAGTTAGCATTTACAGTCAACAACTCAGATGAATTGATTCAGACATGAATGAGCAAATTAGTAAGTGAAGTCTGATCTTTAATATAACAATAATGCGTTGTTTATTAAATTACTAAAACCTTAAAGATGGTCAATGATTAAAATCTAAACATATATTTGATACCATCAATGTATTTATAGTTAATATTGGCAAATTTCCAGTGCACCATTCTTTATTCAATTTAACACACCAGGTCTCGGGAAATAGTAGAAATGTAACTTTGACAGTCCCAGCCTCCAATGTCTTCTTCCTACATTGCAGGGAGCTAAGAACCAGGATGAGGTAGACAAACTCATGAAGGCTTTGGACCACAACGGTGACTCTGAAGTGGACTTCAGTGAGTTTATTATTTTGGTGGCTGCTATGACATGCGCCTGCCATGACCGCTGCCCCAAAAAATGAACATTTTGATCACAAAGCATTATGGGGTGTGATGTGAGCCTTTCAACATGACTGTATTACCATCCTGTTTATTTTGCCTGTTTGCAATGTACAGACTTTAGAGTATGTCATTAGTTTGGTTTTAGGTAATACATGGCGTAATATAGTTTGATGGTTACACTGCTTATCACTGCATGAGTGAAATTGATGAGTTATATGTGCCAATAAACTGGGAAAGGCAATATATGGCTTAAATAAAAACGAGGGAAGAGTACAAATGACACTTTCACCTACTGTACTTTTACACCTTCCCTGTGAGTTGGACCACTGTCACACTGTAGGCCATAGTTGGGTTGTGGCAAAGTATTATTCGGTTTCTGAGAATATTTCATACACTGACGCATGTAGAGATCAATAGATGGAAAAGTGAACGGAAGGAGTTCTTTAACACATAATGGTCCGAGACCTCAGAAACCTCCATAAGCCCACCTGTGTCTATTTATAACTTGTGTAGGTGTTAAAAGGAAACTTTAGCAGCATGAGTGAAGCGCACTTGGCATTTTTGAAAAGTTGTGTGAGATACGTCAAACCATACCTATAAACTCATAATTGAACAATAAGTAAGCATGAATAAAATCAGATGTTTTGACTTGGATAGCCGATATCTTGGCACATTGAACTAATGTGTCTACATAAAATAGGAGGAGCTCATTATCTCAAATTAAATTTAAAAAGCCTGTTTATCTCCCCAGCTAACTGTCCCGGCAGCACATAGACTGTTGTTGCTTGAAAGTTAAATGCCATGCTTATGTAGTGTAGATACTGCCCTCGTGTGGTCAATGTATGTCATCTCATTGTCCATACAGTGCTTGCAACACTACCTAAAGGGCAGACGTTGTGGCACTGAGCAAAGTCACAAAACGGAACTGACAAAGGGTTTTAAATTCACTCTGACACGTTCCTTTTCGGTTGATTCCCTTACCTTCCTCTGAAAATTCAAATGGGGAAGTGATGGTGCCCTCAAAGGACGGTTGGGAAATGTGCTCGGACTGTAACCGGATTGCAAGGTCACTCTCCCTTTTTCCCCCCTTCACACACACTGTTCTCTCTTTTCAGCCACTCTGTCTCTCTCTCTCTCTCTCTCCTCTCTCCCTAACTCTCTCTCTCTCTCTCTCCCTCCCCTCTCTCTCTCTATATCTCTCTCTCTGAGCATTATAGGGGCTTATCTGGGGATTAGGTCTCAGTGTGGGTGAGGAGGAGAGGGAGAAAGGGGGAGGGGTATGCCTTACAAGGGTTAAGGAGTGCACGGACGAAGCGTGAGAAGGTGGGTGGGTCTCTCACACACACCCACACACACACACACACACACACACACACACACATACACACACACAGGGACAGAGGCGTGACAGGCTCTTCCAAATAAAGTGTATGGCTGCTAATGCACACACAGTGTCCTGCCGACGCACGCAGGCACAGACACAGTTTCATAGTGGCCATCCAGCGGTAGGGCAGTGAGGCCATGCTCTGATTATTGTCACTGGATTGGTCACACCACAGCACCATGGTCTTAGTGGGACATCTCTGGCTGGGCCTTGAGTCAGGACACCAGAACCCTATCAATTATATCATATGATTATGATACATTAAATACTTTGTCTTTATCTACATGGCCCTTTTCCACCAAGGATAAATGATGCTATATCAAAGTGCGATCTCATGTGAGTAGGGACTTGTTTAAGCCTTTTATTTGATTAGGCTGCTTAATGTTTGGGCCCTTTCTGTACAAACATGCACATACACTTATTTCAATGCATGCGGTATGCACACACTGGCACGCACACACGCACACACACACACGCGACTCGCCTTCACCGCATTTGCGTTCAAACTCAAAATCTCTCCCTTGCCCCTCGTCATAGGACCTTTCCCGCAAAGTTGCCCCCCCCTGTGACCACACAAACAGATGCAGACAGTCAGCCTTTGTCTGCCAGCACTTCTATCCTGGGGACAGTTATCAGACGTCATGCCCATGGCATGTGGTTTCTTTGTACATTACGGTTATATGATATGTCTCAGTCACAGACTGAGGAATGAAAATAAATCAGTATAAACAAACATTTATTTCCAAATTACTTAACAATTCAGAAGTAATTCAGACAGTGGCAATTTGTGACGTATATTTTTCTAAAATGGGCGGTTTCAGGGCTGTTGCTAATTCGATGTCGATGTTTGTGGGTTGCCTCTGCAGTTTGAACCCGAGAATAATGAAGCGGGAAGCTTGAGCATCGACGACCGTGGGAACTTTCTCTTATCTACCCGCATTTCAACACCTCATGCTCCCTCTCTTTTCTGCTATAGTTAGCCGTCAGGTGTGAGTTACTTCCAAATCACGCAGTCATGCTGGTAAGCATTTCATACTGGTAATAAATAGAAAACATTACCAAACAGACACAGGAATTAGTCATCAAATCATGTGGCTTGAATTCATTCTGTATGTATGCTATTACTCATCCTGGGAGGAAGAGGAATCAAAGGTTGCGTGGGAACATATCATTTGCTAAACAAAGGCAACCTAAGCAAATATCTGCTTGACGCCAGGTTTTCGATCAAACCTGTGCGCCAGGACTGACTCGTTTGAGCTCTTGCATGTCGACCAATATTTCTAAACAGTCTGGGAAAACACCACAGTGAGGGATCGACAGTCAAGGCCAAAGAGACACGCCCATACCATGCATTCCATTCTCCCGACTGTCACCCGGGCTGTGTGTCCCGAACCAGCTCCCAGTATCGATCTAGCCCTCTCCACATGTCTACAGCTCTCAAATGTCCTGTCCCTTCAGTACTTCATAGAAAGGGAAAGAGACTGAACGAACAGTGCGGCCATTTCCTTATCTCCACTGTGCAAAGGGGTTGCCTTGTTTATGGGCGTGTGTTCGGAAAGATATGGTGGCATGTGCCATCATAATCTGGCTGCCCTGGAATAGCTCCACCGACGGAAAGCGCAAAACCAAACCAAAGCCCTTTTCTTTGGTGACCTTTGACCTTCTGCAAAATAAATAAGGCTTGTGTGTGATAACTTGGTGTTGCTCAAAATAGCTTTACTAAGACCTTCCATGTGAAGTAAGCCTTGTAAAAGTGGATCCCTTACAGTCAGCTGTCACATAAAAGACTATGCCTATCCTATCTTAACCTTCTTTCAGGTTGTCTAAGGTTCTATGTACTTTCTTCTCCTGGCAGAAGAACTTCTCTCGCCCACAGCTCCGTCTCACCTGAGAGGAAGCACTTTGTTAACCAGCAAATTATCCTCTTTGAACTCCAGCTACAGAGGGCTAACGAGTACACAGACCAGAGAGGACGATATTTGCATTGAGGGCATACATGGCTGGCTCTTGGGGGGAGAATAGAGAGAAAGAGGAGGGGGGTGGGGGGGTTACAACAGCGTCTATTTGTTAGAATTGACAGTTGGGTATGATGTAATCAAGCTCTCTCTTCCTGGTTCCGATTGAGAAGGCCTATGACGTAATCCAAAGTGTCTGTCACACACATACATATACTCAAACACATGACAAGGAGACTTTGTCCTTCTTTACGGCCAGCTAGTCCTCAACAGGATAGTTCAGCCAGGCAGATTTCTAACGCAGAGATAGCTCAACTCCACCTCATGGTCAGTCACAGCCACAACTATTACTATTGCGCAACGATCTACATCCCTAAATCTTGAATACGTCAGAGTGACGATGGACATGGAACTACCCTTTAAAAAAAAACCTCACTTCACAATCCAGGGTGAAATCATTCTAGTAATTTGTTTTTGCATGATGACGAGCAGCTTCTCCAATCAGTCCCGCAATATGACTGTCACTAATAATGGCCCCCGTGGAGCCATGGAGCAACCACAGCAATTAGAGTTATCGTTGTTTTGGTATGTGCCAGTGGAGGGATTTTTAGGGACAGAAAAACTGCTTTCCAAAGACAGGACACATTCCTTCTGCCCTTTTCACGTTACAACCACTACACATGGGACCTTTAAGTCCATCACAATCTGTATGACATTCTTGGACTGCATGAACTATGTGTCATGTTATTACGTTTTTCTCAATTGATAGAAGGTTGTCAGCTGAAATGGTACATTAATAACCGTCATAATGACAGTGACAGTAATAGTTTTCATGATACTTTATAAGAGTTCTCTGTGTTACAGCAGGTACTCATATGTGCACCACAGTGGAACAATGCCATCAAAACAATGACGGTCATATATATATATACAGTCCCCTCCAAAAGTATTGGAACAGTAATGCCAATTCCTTTATTTTTGCTGTAGACTGAAAGCGTTTGGGTTTGACACCAAAAGATGAATATGAGACAAAAGATCAATATGTCAGCTTTTATTTCCAGGTATTTTCATCTGGATCTGATAAACAACTTAGAAGATATCATTATTTGTAAAGGAACACCACATTTTTTGTTGAGCAAAGGTATTGGAACATGTGACTAACAGGTGTGTTTTGTTGCCCAGGTGTGTCTTATTACATTTATTATTCAAACAATAAATAACACTGAATGTCTAGGCTCAGTTTCAGATTCTGGTTTTGCCTGTGCAGACTGCAGTTATAGTAATCAACATGAAAAGCAGAGAACTGTCTATGGGTGAAAAGAAAGCAATTGTGAAGCTAAGAGAAGATGGGAAATCAATCAGAGCCATTGCACAGACACTAGCCATAGCCAGTACAACAATTTGGAATATCCTCAGGAAGAAACAAACTACTGGTGTACTAAGTAACAGACATCGAACGGGACGACCAAGGAAAACAACAGCAGTTGACGACAGAAACATTGTCAGAGCTGTGAACAAAGACCCTAAAACTACTGTTGGTGAGATCAACAACAACCTCCAGAGGGCAGGAGTGAAGGTTTCAGAATCCACTGTTCGCAGAAGACTTCATGGACAACAGTACAGAGGCTACACCAGAAGATGCAAGCCATTCATTAGCATAAAGAATAGGAAGGCCAGGCTGGATTTTGCCAAAAAGTACAGAGACGAGCCTCAAAAATTCTGGGAAAAAGTTTCATGGACTGATGAGACGAAGATTAACTTCTACCAGAGTGATGGAAAGGCTAAGGTTTGGAGAAAAAAAGGATCTGCTCATGACCCCCAAAACTGAAGCTCATCTGTGAAACACGGTGGAGGTAATGTGATGGCTTGGGCTTCAATGGCTTCTTCTGGGACGGGCTCATTAATCTTCATTGATGATGTAACACATGATGGCGGCAGCAAAATGAATTCGGAAGTCTACGGAAACATCTTGTCTGCCAATTTAAAGAAGGATGCAACCAAACTGATTGGGAGATCCTTTGTCATGCAGCAAGATAATGACCCTAAACACACTGCAAAAGCAACAAAAGAGTTCATCAGGGGCAAGAAGTGGAAGGTCCTAGACTGGCCAAGTCAATCTCCAGACTTAAACCCTATAGAGCATTCTTTTTACCTTCTTAAAAGGAGACTGAAGGGACAAACCCCCCAAAACAAGCAACAACTGAAAGAGGCTGCAGTGAAAGCCTGGAAAGGCATAACAAAAGAAGAATGCAAAAGTTTGGTGATGTCCATGGGTCGCAGGCTTGATGCAGTTATTGAAAGCAAAGGATTTGCAACAAAATATTGAGTCTTATTCACTTAAATCCATTTCAAGTCTATCTGTTCCAATACTTTTGCTCATCTAAAAATGTGGTCTTTCTTTTCAAATAATGATATCTTCTAAGTTGTTTATCAGATCCAGATGAAAATACCTGGAAATAAAAGCTGGCATATTGATCTTTTGTCTCATATTCATCTTTTGGTGTCAAACCCAAACGCTTTCAGTCTACAGCAAAAATAAAAGAATTGGCATTACTGTTCCAATACTTTTGGAGGGGACTGTATATATATATATATATATATATATATATATATATATATATATATATATACACTGCTCAAAAAAATTTAAGGAACACTTTTTAATCAGAGTATTGCATGAAGTCAATTAATCTTCTGGGCTATTGATCTGGTCAGTTAAGTAGCAGAGGGGGTTGTTAATCAGTTTCAGCTGACTGGTAGCATGAGGCGATACCTGGACCCCACAGAGGCTGCACAGGCAGTCCAACTCCTCCAGGATGGCACATCAATACGTGCCATTGCCAGAAGGTTTGCTGTGTCTCCCAGCACAGTCTCAAGAGTATGGAGGAGATTCCAGGAGACCGGCAGTTACTCTAGGAGAGCTGGACAGGGCCGTAGAAGGTCCTTAACCCGTCAGCAGGACCGGTATCTGCTCCTTTGTGCATGGAGGAACAGGATGAGCCCTACAAAATGACCGCCTGCAGGCCACTGGTGTGAATGTCTCTGACCAAACAATCAGAAACAGACTTCATAAGGGTGGCCTGAGGGCCCGACGTCCTCTAGTGGGCCCTGTGCTCACTGCCCGGCACCGTGGAGCTCGATTGGCATTTGCCATAGAACACTAGATTTGGCAGGTCCGCCACTGGCACCCTGTGCTTTTCACAGATGAGGGCAGGTTCACTCTGAGCACGTGACAGACGTGAAAGAGTCTGGAGAAGCTGTGGAGAACGTTACGCTGCCTGTAACATCGTTCAGCATGACCGGTTTGGTGGTGGGTCCGTGATGGTCTGGGGAGGCATATCCATGGAGGGACGCACAGACCTCTACAGGCTAGACAACGGCACCCTGACTGCCATTAGGTATCGGGATGAAATCCTTGGACCCATTGTCAGCCCCTACGCTGGTGCAGTGGGCCCTGGGTTCCTCCTGGTGCACGACAATGCCCAGCCTCATGTGGCGAAAGTATGCAGGCAGTTCCTGGAGGATGAAGGAATTGATACCATTGACCAGCCCCCACGCTCGCCTGACCTAAATCCAATAGAACACCTCTGGGACATGTTTCGGTCCATCCGACGCCGCCAGGTTGCACCTCAGACTGTCTAGGAGCTCAGTGATGCCCTGTTCCAGATCTGGGGGGAGATACCCCAGGACACCATTCGTCGTCTCATTAGGAACATGCCCCGACATTGTCAGGCATGCATACAAGCACGTGGGGGCAATACACAGTACTGAGTACCATTTTGAGTTGCTGCAAGTGAATTTCAGCAAAATGGACTAGCCTGCTGCATCATTTTTTCACTTTGATTTTCGGGGTGTCTTTGAATTCAGCCCTCTGTAGGTTGATAATTTTCATTTCCATCAAACGATGTGGCATCCTTTTGTTCCTCACTCATTACCCAGTCCATATCAGTACAGATATCCAGCATGATTTTTTCCCCCCATTGAGATCTGATGTGGTTTCAAAGTGTTCCTTCAATTTTTTTGAGCAGTGTATATATATATATATATATATATATATATATATATATATATATATATTTAATATGGATTGTCTGTGTTTAGAAATTGAGGTGATTCTCAAGTAAATCAGTGTCAATGGTGTGCTCTTTACATAGTGGACACTTTCTACATAAGTGGAACAATCAGCGAGGAGAGCTGTCTGGATGAAACAATGAAACAATGCACTTGACATTTTTAGCGACCGCTCCTCATTGGGAGGAATGGATTCCCCGACTGACAGCATCAGACAGAACTATGGACTACCATCTCATGATGTTCATGTGACGTAGGAAGCGCTGGGACCACCATGTAGCAATCACAATGGGAGGATCTGCCTTCTTATTGGTGACAGTTGGGAAGGAATTAGAGATCATTATTATCATCAATGGGCTTTACAATCAATAAGGATCTCCTTGCCTGACACATACCTCATCGTCATCCAGAGAGTATGTATTTGGATGTTTGTGTAGTTGTAATGGTATCAAGCTCAACAAGACTTAGCACGACTATGACAAGCCGAGGAATGTCGTCCGGTGAACCCTTTTACCAACACTGCCAGGAGAATATGTGCATTCACTGCTTTAAAAAAATGTCTCTATTAGGCTGTTGATATGCTTTGCTCTCAATGCCCAGCAGTATGACTTATGGGGCAGGCCTTATGCCAAGGGGGAGTGGGTTCTGCAATGATAAGCAGGACTGAAGAATTGTGCTCAGACAGAAGACTTCATTTTAAATCATAGCATACTCAAAAAACAAGAACAGACACACGCACACAAGCGTGTGCTTGTTTACAAACACACACACAAACTAACCCTAGTGCTCATACCGGCAAACTGCCTAAACAACAACGTAAAGGAATGGTAAGCACTTAAAACGATTTTTTTCAGAGGTAAAAATCTGCTTGATAGTTTCTTGGCCACTAGTGATAGATAAAGAGCCTCATTATCCTTATCTTTAGTGTTCCCTTGAGTGCTACGCATTTAAGTCTGTCAAATAAACAAGTGGGTGCATAGACCGTTACAGCTTGCCTCCAAATAGCAATATTGATGACCTGACATCTCAGGTAAAAGGGGAGGCAATATAACGGCTGGACAAGATGAATAATGGGTCTATATTTTTGGGGGGGTTGCATTTTTTTGCTGCAGACAATTGTAAATACAGTCCCTGCCAATGCACTGGTTTGAATGGGCTTCTCTTTTTGATATTCATGGGATCAATAAGAACCCTCTGGCATACAAAATTCTAGCAATGAATCCCCACCATTAGCCAGTTTTGGGGGAACTGCTTTGGAAATGTAGTTGAGTAGACTAACAATTACCTCAGACTGAAGTAATTTAACTATAGTAAAGTTTACCGAAAGTAAAATATAATTAGCCAAATTAGACTACTTTGAAAAAGAACGTATTCTCCATTCTGGGAAGAAAACAAGTCTGGGGACATAGGGCAATAAGTCAAAGTGAATAATGCATGACTGTTAAATGGACATGGAGAGCATGGACAGATTTAAACTGGACAGAAACTCAATGTGTTGAAATCAATCTGTACTAAACCCACAACACACATTCGATTTACTGAAATACTGCCTCTAGAAAAATGCTAATTAATGGTTGAAAAATGTATACTGAAAACTACACATTAATACTGAATTTAGCATAAAAATAACCCTGCGTCTGTGAGTATGTTTTTTACTCTGTCCGTATGCATCCCCCTCTTACATTACATTATATTACTGAGTCTAGATATGATCTCTGCACCCCTGGTTAAACTTTCCATAAGTTCATAGTTTTCTGAGCACATGTCTTCAAAAATATCTAATCTCTTAAACACCTATAACTTGTAAAAGTTGTAAAATGGGCCATTTAAATTACAACAATAATCTATTGCTTTGGGGCGTACTATTTGCCTTTTAGGCCAATGATGTAACACAGGGCGGAGGAATAAAACCCAATGTGTTGTGGGCTGGTAGAGGTTTGCCTTGTTGCCTGGTGACTGAGAGAGGCGCAATGTACTGTATGAGAAACTGCTCTTCTGTGTCCGACATGTTGGCTCTATCAACGTAACCCTTAATACAGGAAGGACTTTTCTGTTTGAGCCAAAATGTCGCCTGGTTCGTGCAATGTTGTTGAAATACTGATGTTGAAAACAGCGCCATAGATTTCGCCGTCCATGATACGTTATGCTACTGCAGCGGATTCCGGAGCTCGAGCTCGGAACGGCAGCGGGAGAGAAGTAACCGCTCCCCCTGCTCCTCTTTACTTCAAGTAACGGCAGGTAAGACATTTTTGAAGCTAGCTAATCTACCTGTCACGATAAATGCTTGCGGAGTGTTTACAAATTGTTTTATTTAATCTTTTGGTTTTAGTTAATATTATATGACATGGCAACCAACAACTAGTACAGCGAGTGTGGCGCACAAGGATTTTTAAGGGAAACCGTTTCTTAACGTTAACTGGCCACGAATTGCAGCCGTAGACAGACCAGACACAATCCTGCGATAATGTTCGCTAGCTTGTTTAGAATTGAACAATTATTACCTAGCTAACGTTCATTGGCTACAGTTGAACTAACGTAAGTCGGATCCAAAACTAGATCAAGGTTTCTGTAACCAGCGTAACATTGCCCAGCCATTTTTGTTTGATAACGTACAGCAGTCGACGTTGATTTAATGATTGAATGACAATATTAGGTTAACGTTTGCTGCAATCGTTAGCTAATACATGTTTAGGTTAGCGGTAGTTGCAAATATGTCTTAGTCAAATGGATTGATTAAGCGAGTCTAGAAGCTTGTGTTAGATAGCTAACGCTAGCTATGCTGGTGCTAATCAATGTTATCATGACACCGCTACAAATGTGAGAGCTGACTGAACTCATCGTCCACCTTCCTGACATACACGCGCTATGTTCAACGCAAGATACGTTAGCAACATTAACCTACACCAATTGTCACTCGGCAAAACTCTTCCAGTCTTTCATGTTAAATAATGCTTACGGGTAGCTAGCTAACGGCAATACATACCGTGTACATTAGTATTAGCTTAGCAGTTAAATCACTTGGTTTAACGTTAACAAACTCTTACTCTTTCGAACGAAAAGGTCGGTTGGTGGTCAAATTAAAACGAGCAATTTCATTAAATAAGAGATAATCCACCTCATCCTCCTAGAATACTGCATTTTTTTTACTTTCCGGTAGCATTACGTAAAAAAATGATATGAACGAATGTTGGCTAGAGTGAGAAGCCCTTACGTTACCAGCTGGGTAACTAGGAGTCGTAATAAACGACGTTAGCAACTTTCTTGGAGTCCTATTTTTGTGTTAGTGTGCTTTAAAATGTAGACTACATATGACAGTACTCTTGTTTAACAGAAATACTAACACAATGTCAGGTAAGCCAAGACCCTTATTTTGCCCATTTGACTCTTGCTACGGCCAGCCCATAAAATGCCACCACTCGTGAGTGACGGGTAGGCTGCCCAATGAAATGAGTGCAGCCTCCATTTGCTCTTCATGTCGTTTCCCTAATCCACCACCGGCACATGAGACAGATGCACTTGACAGTAAACGTCGGCTTGAGCACTAACTTCACTAGTAACTACAGCCCACACAGTCACAGACACATTTCAGCCAAATTTGGCCTTGGTGTCATTTGCATATGTTTTTGTGAGAACTAATATAACTAATATTTGTATTTAGTCAATACATGTACGTAGGTCCAGGGATTAAACGAATGGCTAATCAAGAATGGACCTGCTAATGTCAGTGAACATTAATACTTGTCGATTGTAAATATAAGAAATACCAAGCATAAACTCAATCTAAAAAGGAGCGCAAAAGTGGAGGCATTATGTTTACAACTTCCAGTCAAGACCAAACAAATTAATAAAATAATTGTCTTATTATATTTTAAATCGGTTAAACCAGCCAACAGTTGGTACTTTTAGCCTTTTAGATTAATAAATAGGTCAAAATACCCATGTCCAATGTAAACCCGTTTCAACAAGGCATCCAGGGTGTAAAGGAAAAAATAATTTTGAGAATCCAGTCTTTTTAGATTATTTATTTAGTCCTAAACACATATTCTACATTGAGGGCGTACCTGCATTGCCCAATTAGTTGAGCACCTCCTCAGTTGAGCCCCAGGTTGCTGCCAGCCTTGGGAAAGGTGTTTATGCTCTCTTAGGGGCCCATTAGCTTACTGTTGGCTAAGAACATCACTACGAGCAACAGGCATTATAATCTTCCTGGGGGACTAGGGGGAGCTGCACAATGGCATGCTTGGAGACTGTTGGAGTGAGAATCCATGTTGAAATTGTAATCAAGTTAATGAGTAAACAAAATACATATGGTAACTTTTTCTCATGGAAGAAGAGATCAGAAACATAAATCAAATTGGAACAGACAGTAGGGGCATAGGAATATTATGAGGGACTGTGCAGAGGAACTTGTCGTTATTGTAATGTAAACAGTGGGTAAAATGTACGGCACTCGAGATAAAGCTCAGGTTAGGGATACCAGGGCTAAAAGAAAATACAGAGGGTGCGAGAAAATGTGAACAACCAAGGAATTAGCAGTCGGACTATGAAAGCTCTTCATGTTTCAACCTGTTTACTGCATAGAGATAATAAAGGACTGTTATATGTATTACTTGGATCCTAGTAGTTTTGTCTTTTTTATTCTTCGGACTGACTGAAACCGCTCAAGAAGGGGAAAAGTTTCTTCTACAACAAGACCTCTGGCAATCATTAGACAATAAAGTTATCAACGGTGTACTGTCTGTCTACTGCTAGCAGGCCCTCTAGATATTTATCAGGGAAGCTAAAAAAAATACCTAACAGTACCGAATGTTATACAAATGTAACCTGTATAATTATATATCTAGGGTAAGGTTTATTGTTGATTTCACTCTTTAAAGCAATACTTCTCTGATTTTAGAGGACAATATATGTGGATGTTTATGCTAAATTAAGTATATGGAACGAGTTTGGGTAGTAGCAGTATTTTCCTGACCACCCACATTAAAATTGTGGTCTGTAACTGTAAACCACAATCCCCATAGCGCAAACCAAACCCCCCCCCCCCCCTTCTAACGTTAGCTTGCAGTTACAGCAACATCTACAGCCTCACACATCTAAATGTTTGTTAGTCAACATGACATATTATTAGCTAGCTAGCTACAGTGGGGCCAAAAAGTATTTAGTCAGCCACTGATTGTGCAAGTTCTCCTACTTACAAAGATGAGAGAGGTCTGTAATTTTCATCATAGGTACACTTCAACTATGAGAGACAAAAATGAGAAAAAAAATCCAGGAAATCACATTGTAGGATTTTTAAAGAATTTATTGGTAAATGATGGTGGAAAATAAGTATTTGGTCACCCACAAACAAGCAAGATTTCTGGCTCTCACAGACCTGTAACTTCTTCTTTAAGAAGCTCTTCTGTCCTCCACTCGTTACCTGTATTAATGGAACCTGTTTGACCTCGTCATCTGTATAAAAGACACCTGTCCACAGCCTCAAACATTCAGACTCCAAACTCAACCATGGCCAAGACCAAAGAGCTGTCGAAGGACACCAGGAAGAAAATTGTAGACCTGCACCATGCTGGGAAGAGTGAATCTGCAATAGGCAAGCGGGTTGGTGTGAATAGATCAACTGTGGGAGCAATTGTAAGAAAATGGAAGACATACAAGACCATTGATAATCTCCTTCGATCTGGGGCCCCACGCAAGATCTCATCCCGTTGGGTCAAAATGATCATGAGAACTGTGAGCAAAAATCCCAGAACTACACGGAGGGACCTGATGAATGACCTGCAGAGAGCTGGGACCAAAGTAACAAAGGCTACCATCAGTAACACACTACGCCGAGAGGGACCTCAAATCCTGCAGTGCCAGGCGTGTCCCCCTGCTTAAGCCACTATATGTCCAGGCCCTTCTGAAGTTTGCCAGAGAGCATATGGGTGATCCAGAAGAGGATTGGGAGAATATCATGTGGTCAGATGAAACCGAAATAGAACTTTTGGGTAAAAACTCAACTCGTCGTGTTTGGAGGAAGAAGAGTGCTGAGTTGCATCCCAAGAACACCATACCTACTGTGAAGCATGGGGGTGGAAACATCATGCTTTGGGGCTGTTTTACTGCAAAGGGGACAGGACGACTGATCCGTGTTAAGGGAAGAATGAACGGGGCCATGTATCGTGAGATTTTAAGCCAAAACCTCCTTCCATCAGTGAGAGCATTGAAGATGGAACGTGGCTGGGTCTTCCAGCATGACAATGATCCCAAACACACCGCTCGGGCAACGAAGGAGTGGCTCCGTAAAAAGCATTTCAAGGTCCTGGAGTGGCCTAGCCAGTCTCCAGACCTCAACCCCATATAAAATTTGTGGAGGGAGTTGAAAGTCCGTGTTGCCCAGCGACAGCCCCAAAACATGACTGCTCTAGAGGAGATCTGCATGGAGGAATGGGCCAAAATACCAGCTACAGTGTGTGCAAACCTGGTGAAGACTTACAGGAAACGTTTGACCTCTGTCATTGCCAACAAAGGTTATGTTACAAAGTATTGAGTTGAACTTTTGTTATTGACCAAATACTTATTTTCCACCATCATTTACAAATAAATTCTTTAAAAATCCTACAATGTGATTTCCTGGATTTTTTTTCTCATTTTTGTCTCTCATAGTTGAAGTGTACCTATGATGAAAATTACAGACCTCTCTCATCTTTGTAAGTAGGAGAACTTGCACAATCAGTGGCTGACTAAATACTTTTTGGCCCCACTGTACTTACTTGTCTGCCTCCTTGGCCCAGCAGGTCTTGGTTGTTTCTTCCAGATCAACTTAGATGTTTTAAAATAGGTCTTACAGCCTTCCCCACTGTCATATGCACAGCAAAACTGTCCATACTATCCATATTCTTAGCTGGAGGGTGTAATTAACAGCAGAAACTGCGCTGTCCCACTCGTTGCATTTCATGTGCTGTTTTTCTCCGTATAGCCATTGGTAAGTTATATACCAGCAACTCGAGTCCAGCTGGTATGCGCTCACCTTCAGCCTGCCTAGTGTAGCTGGTTCGCCCGCAGCCTGTAGCCTAACTGTTGTTGCATTTGTTTCTCTCTTTATGAAAGTTCCTCCACGCTAAATTCCAGTTCAAATAAATATGGCTGAATAACGCTGTCCAACTAAATATCCATGTGCTCCATGTCCAAGTTGTCATGATCTAGGTGTATAAAATTGCAGCAAATCGCCCCTAAATGAAATTACCCGCATTTTGATATTCGTTGCTAAGAACCAGGAAATGCCCTGGTCAGAAATGCTGTAGTTTTTCAAATTCAGGAAAATACTCTGACGCAATAGAGAGTATTTCTATAAGCAATTTTTTTTTAATCTCTGGTGTTTAATTGCATAACAATAAAAAAACGATGCTATATGTTAGGTACAGCACTGGTATATGATGGAAAACTTCAAAAGATTGAAAATCGTATCCCTTTAACATCTACATGCCACATGCAACACACAACACACGTTTTGTAATTAGGCTAAACCAAGTTACAATTGTCTTTGTCCATTATGAAACAAGTGCTGTACTGAGGCTATTTTAGTAGTTTAGACCGTCTGCCTTAGAAGTTGGATAATGAAAACCTTGACAGGGAAACTGTACATTTTAAGCACAGGTCTATTTAATATACGTATAACTTAGAATTACTGTGTGAAACATTTCAATGTCTAAATTATTTAATTGAGGACATCGTCTGTTTGTTTTTTAGAGCATTCCGAATGTGCAAGTATTTTTTCCCCTCTTTCAGGTTTTGCCGATGAAGTAAGCCCTAGCCCCTAAATGGCCTCCTCTGTCTGAGATGCGAACACGTCTTGTGTTTTGTTCAACCGCTGATTGCTTTCCCAACTTGAACCATGCCTGACGAGTAAAGTTACCTCTTGCTAAAAGCAATACAAATAAATAATCAAAAGAAGAAAAAAAAGTGAATCCAACATGCCTCCCCATGTAGATCCCCGTCACTGCATCCTGCTGGAGTGAACCCCCCCCCCCCCCCTTTTGCAGATAGGCTTTGCCCTGCCCCCCATCCACACCACATCCCCCACCCCACATATCCCTGTCACAATGCCACTCTACCTAAGAATGGCCCACACCTGAGGTCCCATGCGTCCAGTGAGCGCCGAGTCAGACGGTCCTGCTCCCCCCAAAAGCTTCTCTTGCCCCCTCCCCCTAGTGGGCCCCCCGCCCACCTCAGAGATGTCCTTGCTCCAGTCCCTGGGCCCAGTGCAGAGCTGGCTGGGCCAAGAGTTGGAGAAGTGCGGGATCGATGCTATGATCTACACCCGCTACGTCCTCAGCCTGCTTTTGCACGACAGCTACGACTACGACCTGCAGGACCAGGTGAGTTCCAGTAGGGCTGTCGCGGTAAGGAATTTCCCCTGCGATGTCATATGGTGACTGAACCATATCAGATGTGCGATATTGGTACAATTTTTGTTTTATGCAAATTACTTTATTTATCCTTACTTTAGTGCTTTAGAAATACATGTTATTGTTAGGCTATTACTAGGTATAGTTGTTGCTTTTTAAATGACAAAGATGACATCGTTTTAAAATTAATTAAACCTGTTTAATGCAGAAGAAGAGAAAGGCAAGCAGAACAAAAGGCAGTCTACACGCCATTTCTTATTCATGAAAAAAACATTAAGTCTATCCTACAGCATAGGTTATATATATTTTCAAACAAAAATAAATAAAGATAATTGTTTAGGCTAACTAAATCGTTCAAATGCAAATGTTCAAATATCAGTAGCCTACAAATCACGGGGGAACACACATTAAGTTAAAAAATAAATAATAATAAACGGTGCAAAACTAATGCAATATAAAAGGCACTGGGATATGGTACAAACCATTCCTTTCGTTAACATAAAAAAGCAAGTATAGAATATTTAGGTTATGCCCTTTTTGCGCTAGGAAAACCTGCATCTTTACATGTGGTTTCAGGGAGGATCGGAGAGGGATAACAATGTTCCCGGCAGCGCTAAAAACTCTTTCTGATGGTGTACTCGTTGCACAAATACACATACTTGCGGGCAACTTCCGAGAGCAGAGGAAATCTACTGTGGTTGTTGCGCCACTAGGCTAGTGGGTCTGCATTGGAGTCTATGGGCTCCTCCTGTAGGTAGCGCAAAACTTCCATATCTGCACACACTCTCTGTGGTATGGATGCAGATGGGATTGTCTGTGACTTAACATTACGGACTTAACTCTTATCATTATGAATGAATTTACATTCAATAAGCATGCATGTAATTTTAAAACAAAAAGGGTCTAACCTCATGAAAAAAGGAGAAAATGTGAATATCGCGGTTGTGATCGCGATTGCTTGACATCACATGCGGTTGGCGTGTCAGTATTGCGATATCAGAATGTTGCGGTTATCGCGACAGCCCTAGGTTCCAGTTCCAATTACCATGGACAAGTTACCTCTACACGTCGAATTCTCAGCCTGAATATGCTGTTTCTTTTAGCATGAACCTTTCTATTTTTGCAGTAGTTGCGTGAACATCTTACCTAGACCATACTGGTTAAATCTTGGTTAAACCAAATGTCTTGAATATCAGTATTTTTACATACAAAATAAATGTTCCAGTGCAAGGTTTGGTTTTGTATATTGGCCGGCAGGTCTGCTCATCCGACTTTTTGTTTAATACTTGTGACAAGTTGTATTTCCTAGTAGCCATGCTAAGGCTTGTGCTGTGAAATTAATTATGTAGGCTAGTTTAGCCAAACTTCATTAGGTCTGTTAACTGATGGAATGCCTTGAAAGAAATAAAGATGTTTGTATTTATTTATTATCCCCAGTAGGGCTGGGTGATATGGCCTGCAAAAAATAAATCACGATTTTATGGACATTATGGCCGATATCGATTAATATCTTGATTTTTCTTGTTTATTTTCGAAACACACGTAAAAAACACCAAAAAGTGTTTTGAATAAGTATTTTCGATTTTTATGAAATTAAACATTTTATTAGATTAAATGCATTGTTACTGTCTAGGCATATGTGTGGATTGAAGCTGACCCTCCTGCTAAGCTATCAATCATAGATTTTTTGTCAAAAGGTTAGCATTGCGTGCAAATAAGCTAAACTATGAAAACAAAAGTGAACTATTCATTTGACTTTTGTTCCGTGACTCTCCCGTTGGCGTTCATATACTTAACTAGTTCTTATAAATCAAACGTTAAGAGATCAATCATGCCACGCACCTCGTTTAAATCTTGATTTTCTCGATGCAAACTTTTTACACGTCATGCTAACTCAAATTTCAAAGGGATTGATTAAATTGTAAAATTGCCCTGCCCTAATACCCAGCAGTAGAGCTTCTCTGGGCTAACCAACTTGTGTGTGCCATCTTGTGTCTTTATAGGAGAACGACATCTTTTTGGGTTGGGAGAAGGGAACTGGGAAGAAATGGGGCAAGAGTAAGAAGAAAGGAGGGACGGACCTGAGCCTGGAGGAGATAAAGAAGCAAGCCGCGGTGCAATGCCTGCGTTCTGCATCTGATGAAGTAAGTGATTTTCCCTGCTGGGTGCTGCAACCAATCGCTTATCTCTGCGCCCCACGTGTTGGTGGCCTCTTCTTAATGAGCGCTGAACAATACAGTTGTGTAGTTCTCCGTTCCAATCAATGGATTGAAATTCTTGTTCCAATGGGTAGACTTTCTCTAAACTGATGACGTGTGTGGGGTCCTAAAGACAATTGTGCTTGCATGTGCATGAATTGGTGACGGAATATTGAACACTGGAAGCATGGGTTTGTAACCTGTCTAATTATCAAAATCAGGATAGAATGAAGTCTTTCTTGCGCTTGTTGAAATATGAATTGCAAAAATCACGGTCAATGGCCATTGCATAAAGCAGCATGTGAGGAATAAAACGTTGAATAAGTGGGGAACCTTTGATATTCCTGGCAGTCGTCACATGCTCTCAACACCGGCCATCTCCTCCCCCAGAGCTGTCATTGTGGGAATTAGATAGTGGTTGTTAAGGCAAGGTCAGCACAAGATCAGCGCTTTATTTACTTCAACTAGGACTGTGCTCTGTGTACAATGGATGACCTTGCAAGGGTGTCCTTGCTTGCAAGTGTGCACCAGTTAAGAGACATTGAATAAGGATTTGCTCACGTCCTCCTCCTCTGCACTTGGCTGTGGTGCGTTAGTCAGCCCTCAGTAGAGTGTGAGACGACATAGAGCCGGAGGGTGTGTAGGGGGGAAGGATCTGCTAGCAGGAGGAGGAGCGAGGAGTATGCAAGCTGCTCTCTGGGGACTGGACTCTGCAGTCTATTTTTTAACCAGCACACGCTGCACGGGATTGCAGCACCGAGCAGAGCCGGTCAGTGGCTCGTCAGCTGACCGGCATTAGCACAATGATGCAAGAGGAAATGCAGGGCTGGGGGAAAGACTTTCCTTTACTTTTTCACCGGGCAACATGGTAAGGAATGTTATTTCCTGGTCATAGGGTATGAACAGCGATATCTGTGTGCTAAATACTCTGGCATGCTGGTGCCAGGGGGGGATTAACACACAGGGCTGTCCTCTCAGAGCATTCTCTGACCGTGCCTGCTTAGCCTGACATGGCTGGTTTGGTCTGGTGGCGGGCCTTGTTTACAACGTAACAGATCACTTGTTTTTGGTCTAATGTTTGCAGTTGATTGATAAACAAAATATGATTGAGTTGTTTTTGTTTCGTTTTTTCGACCAATAATTAGAGTTTGCTGTCTTTGTCTTTGCTTACAAATTTTTTCCTCCAACACCATTTCTTTCTTTCGGCTAAATTTAACACAGTGATGGTAAAGCAGGCCTAAGCTCTGACAGGTCAGCTGGTTTGACTTGTGTCAGCCCTGCGACTTTCAGCTTGTCGTATAATTGGGTCAAAGTTGCTGTTGAAAGCATGTGCTCCTTAAAAGCCCCTGGCTTTTGTAATGGATATTTTATCTGCTGTTGACTAACACAATGTTTTAATTGCCGGTACTCAGGATAGTATTTCATAATGATATGGCTGGTCATATTGTCAAAGGTGTTTAGAATGTTAAAATATGTATAATTTTTTTCCTACAGCATGAGTTTTGATTTGCTATTCTTTAACTAATCAGTTAAAACCGTGGCTGTTGCTGTATAATCTTGAAATGAACATTCAATTCCACAAAGTGAAAGGTTATTGATGCGATCGTTGTTTGGATTGTTTTATGGGCTGTTTTATACTCTCTCATTCTCCACAGAACTCTGGAATTGAGAGCCTGGTTGAGGAGCTTTGCTCCAAACTCAAGGACATCCAAAACAAACAGAAAGGTTTGTGTCTTACTGATTTCCTTTACCAGGCATAATCAAATGAATCAAACTGACAGCACTCACAAGAATAACTTTTTCTTTGGTATTGATTTGAATGTCGTTACAGAAGAGAAACGTATTACAAAGAAATCTGATGGATCTCAGTCTCCTGAACGAGCTGACTCCCCCTCTTCAAAGGATCAGGTGGAAATGTATGTTTGTTTTAGAAATCTCTTTTCTCTTGTAATTTAAAACATATTTTCATGTTACATCTGATTGTCCCCTCAACACCGGTGAACTACACTACTTAACAAATATTTGTAACGTTTGCTTCTGATTATAATTCCAGGTATTACGAAGCCTTTCCTTCTTTGTCAGAAAAACCTGTTTGTCTCCAAGAGATCATGACGGTGTGGAACAAGGCTAAAACTTCTGCCTACTCCAGCTCCTCCTCTGCCGCCCCACAGACCAGCACGGACACCTCCTCCCCAAAGGATTGCAACAGCGAAGGGGAGGCTGCTAAGGAGAGGAACCCTGATGCATGCAGCACCATGGCGGCCATGGCGAACAGCGAGAGGGCCCAGCAGCGGCGCAGCAAGAAGGAGAAGGAGAACCGATACCAAGGGGGCTCAAAAGTGGAGGACAGAGCTGCCATTCACTCCAAGAGGCAGACAAGGCACAGGTCGGAGGCCAAATTTCGCCCCCGCTCCTGGTCTTCTGGTTCCAGCGAGGCGGGCTCGAGCTCCAGCGGCAACCAAGGTGACCCCAAATCATCCAGCAGCAAGGCCGTCAGGGTTAGGCACAAGTCCAGGGAGGCAGGGAAGAACAAGAGGGGGCGCAACAGCGGACAGGTGAAACTAGCTCTGAAGGTCATTGACAAAGAGGAAAGGAGGAACATCGGTGGACAGCAACCCTGCAGCCTTGCAACCGGAGGCCCTGCTAAACAAACACAGCAGTACAAAAAAGGGAAGAGACCGCTGAAGGAGATTTGTAAAGATCCAGACTGGGGGGAGGCAAAGGAGCCCGGAGCCGAAGGCCGAAACAAAAAGGAGTACATGGAAGAGCCCCTTTGGTACACGGAGCCCATCACAGAGTATTTTGTCCCTTTCAGTAGTCGAAGGAGCAAACTAGAGACAAAATACAGGAGCAGGATGGACTCTCCCGGCGGTTCCCCCATGTCCCCCGACATGGACAAGCTGTCCGAGAGAATGCAAGGGATCTGCATCGCCAACGTCAACTACCACAGGGCATACCTTGCTGCCGGCTCCTTTGTGGACGGGCACTTTGTGGAAGGGCCTTGCGACGGAGAAGACGAGGCCGCCGAACTCACAGGGACCTCAAGCTGCCCTCAGCCGGAGGATAGTAGAGATTTAGATGATGAGCATCTGTCTGAATTCACTCACTTCTATGAAGTTGACATTTATCAATCCATATTGGATCCTAGTGCCTCAGACTCTGTACAAGAGAGTCGGATCTTGAGCATGATTCGTCAGAAAAGCAAAGATCAGAGAGGTTTTGAGGCGGAATGTTGCGTAGTTTTAGATGGCCTCGAGCTGCAAGGGGAAAGTGCAATAAGGGCGGACTCGCAGGAAACTCTGGGAGCCGATGGATTCTTCTTGCAGGATCTGGCAAACATGGCTCAAGTCTGGGGATGTTATTCACCCTCGAGCTCGGAAGATGTCGACGACGAAAGCTTTGTGGGAGATTCTCCCGTTCGGCTTTCACCCCTTCTTGACAGCATGGCGTTCGCCTTGAACAAGCTATCGGTGAACCTGGAGGAACCACCTGTCCCTGACGCTGCCGGTGAACCGCCTGCTTTGAACACTTCCTGCTTTTCTCTGTTTGAGCTACAGTACGATAGCCCCGCTCTTCCTTATCCTTGCGACTCACTAACAGTTGGTCTTGAAAACAACGCCGATTCGAGTAGCTATCTAGACCCACATAATAAGCAGTCTCGCTTGCTAATATGGACCAAAAATAGTGCCTTTGATGAAACGGAACACTGTTCTAACATTTCGACACGAACCTGCAGTCCATGGTCACATTCAGAGGAGACCCGTTCGGACAACGAACAAGGAAATGTTCAAACTGAGGACCTAGCTCAATTCGGCAGTGAAGAGACTATTTGTACAATCCCTCTAAACTCTAATACCATCTCCGGCACCTATCTAGAGGACGAACTCCTGGAATTTTTACAGGAAGACGGCAGCCGTCAGACGTGTGAGGAGGCTAACATCGGCAGGGTCTCTAACCAAGCCTTTACCAAGAAGTCTAAATTGGAGTCCATTTGCGGCATAGCGTTAGAGCAGGAGGAGAGCAGTACATCGGAACAGTACAACAATGGCATGTTTTCAGATGACACAAACCAACAGAGTGAAGACTACAGCTCAGGGATAATCAAGGACATTTGGACAGCAATCGGAAACGGCGACTCGGTTGTGTCAGAGCCAGGTTTGGAGAAGCCAGACGAGGGGCTCTTCCCAGAAGAGACGAGCAGATTTTGCTGCAGCTGTCTGGAGATGCAGACAAAGCAATGTCCAATCCAGGCCCCCCAGACAAAGGTAGTCCAGCGCTCCGAGTACCACCTTTGGGATGGCAAGGAGGAGCCGGCCCTCACCAAGGGCAAGCCCCCAAAGGTAGATGGTGCCAGGGACTACATGACTCCGTCCAAGCCCTGGAACCTGAACCCCGAGACGGACAACTCTTCGTTCATCCTGGGAGGGGTGTACGGAGAGCTGAAAACTCTCAGTGGCGACCGAGACTGGGCCGTCGTGCCGCCCAGTGACAAGCGAGGCAGCCTGCTCCAGTGTGCCGCTGGCTCTGGTGCGGACGTGGTCACCATCAAGGGCGCCGATATGTTCATGAACACTGGGAGCTGCTTCGCCCCCGGCCACAAGCCACTCTGGAGGCCCCTCGTCTCCTTCGGCCAGAGTGACCAGGCCCTGAAAGGAGGTGGGGAGGGATTGAACAAGGGATTTTCTTTTATCTTCCATGAAGATTTGCTGGGGTCCTACGGAGGTTTCCCCGGCGAGGAGCCCCGGCTAGACTATCCATTCACATCCTTTGATCTGAACAATCCTTTCTCCCAAGTCCTCCACGTTGAGTGCTCTTTTGAGCCTGAGGATATGGCTTCGTTCAGCCCAGGGTTCAAGCCAAAGTCCATACTTTGTTCTGACTCTGAAAATGAAGCCTTCCACCCCCGGATATATGGCATCAATCGGACTCAGTACAGGGCCATCCGCATCTCCCCTAGGACTCACTTCCGACCCATATCCGCCTCGGAGTTGTCTCCGGGCGAAGGAAGCGAGTCGGAGGCCGAGTCCGAGAAGGAGCAGGAGATGAGTGCTCCCGTCCTGGCGCCGGTAGGTGTCTTCGACGACCCTCAAGATCTCAAGCCTCTGGAGGAGGACGCGGAATGCGAGGGCCCGTACTACGGGAAGTCAGAACTGGAATCGGGTAAATTTCTACCCAGATTAAAGAAGTCTGGCATGGAGAAGAGTGCCCAGACCTCTCTGGATTCACAGGAGGGTTCCAGCACCCTCCTGCCTATAGCTGAGCAAGAGATTTGCATAGACTGCGAAATGGCGGAAGCCACACCAACGGCAAGTGGACGAACGGACGTCCTTGTCGATAAGGTTCCAAAGCTGGGATCTTGCAGAGATAAAGAGACATGCCTATGTGCTGAGGCGGGTCCGATTCCCAAACATGGGAGTGGGCCTAACTTTGATATCGTTGAAGATTTTCAGGTGAGAATTGCCTTAAATCTGTCTATGCTCCATCTAGAACTAATAGTGTCTGCCCAAAAGTGACAGTCTGCATACTAACCACACTTTTTTCTCTGTCTGCCTTTCCCCTTATGCCTAGTTTCCTCTATTGAACCTGAGCGGACAGAGAACTGACATACAGCCTGCTGATTGTTGGTGGCAGAACACACTCTGTTCCCCCCTTTTCCCTGGTTCTCCCTGTAAAGGTGAGAGAAAACAGATGCCTTGGCTATTGTTACTTGGAAGTGTTGCCTTCTTCAACAGAATCCTTTGGGGATCAATTCAATGTATTACAAGTGTCCTTGCTCTCTACCAAAACATTTAGAGTAGGTCTGGATTATCTTTGCCTTTTTATGTGAAGTTGGAAGGGAAGTGTTTGTTCTAGAATAAAAATTGTCTGTTGAAAACAAATACATTTTTGTATACGTGGAAAGACTTTGGTTAAAAAAGAGGAAGCCATATCCAAATTGGAGCTCAGCCAGATGGGAAGCAAGTATTGACCCAGTGCATTTGCAATTAGCTCATGCTATAAGCAGAAGTGCATGTTCCAGAATCTAGAAAGCCCTTCTTGTAAGTTTGAACAGCTCAGTAGGCAATCGTTAACACATTGGTTGTGTCAACACTGCAGTATGAAGCCAGTGTTTCAAAAAGATGCCTTCAGAAGGTGGCATTGTTGGAGGGGATGCTGCAGATGCACACAGTAAGTTGGAGCAGCAAAGCATCCCTAATGACCAGCACCACCTGGGCAGTGTAGGGGTCAAATACTTTGCACATTTGCACAGAAGACCAAACTAGCACATCAAATAGACATTTCTTGGAATCCATTAGGACATGGCAATTTGCACTGCCTGTTGAAGTTCCCGATGGCAACCTAATTGAGATTCTCCCCTGCTACTCTTTGTATTTCCCTAGGGAGAAGCAACATTTGAATACTCCAGCTTTGCAGAGAGGAAGCCTGTCATCAAGAGGAGGCCCTCTCTATTTTCACTGCGCCTCTACCAGCAAAGAGAAGGGGGAACCTCAGGGACACCATAGGCGTCTGGTCTGAGGAGATTCCCTCCACAACCCACCACTAACCCAGCTCATTTTCATTTACTAACTGTAACCTTATGTATTCAACAATCAGATCATTTAACAAACAAAAAAAAAAGTGAGCATAAAATAGGAAAACTCTAAAAAATAATTTCTCCATGTCTTCAAGAGAGATGCCATATGTGAAGACATGCATTTTAGATCTGCTTTTTAGTTGATACTTCCAAACATCAATCCCAGCAGTCACAGTTAGGTTTTGGGGACAATCTTCTGTTTTGTCCTGGTCAGTTCTTCCGTCGCCTTGTTTGCGTTTTGAACCAGGATACTCATAGTAGGAGGTCTCCGATTGGTTGTGCATGAGTGTCTGTCCTACTAGTCTCTCTCCTCTTCTGCGTTTAAAACGATTTCTGTGACCCAACTGTGATGCAACTGTTCATAACATTGTAGCTACATTGCATCCTCCTCTTTCCATCCATTGTTCAGAAAGGTAAGGAAATGGTTGTGGGGCTTTTGAGTTTTTGTGTGAGAATTGAAAGTTAATTTATGTAGATTTGGAAGCCTTTCTGAATTATATAGTAGAGGGAATGTTTGCAGCAATCCTCTAAAATTATATGTAAGTTCTACTCCCCAGAAGTGTGAAGAGTTACTTTTGATGAGTATGGTTTTGAATGGAGATACTGATGGTTGATAGTAGACATAGTTTAATGTGAGAGGCAAAACAATATAAAAATCTTAGCATAAAAATATGGCAGAAGTTTTGTTGGTATTGCTGTTAAAAATTTATAATTTATAAAAATCTACAAGGCTAATAAAAACAAAACAAAAAAATATTTGATAACAGTTCTGGGAGTTAGGTCCTATTAGATATTAAACCATTTGATGCATACAACAGTCAAAGGATTGAATTGAATATTTTGTAATCTATACAGTACAGGAAATCGGTGCTATTAATATGTTCAAACATCTGTTAAAAGTTGCAGTGCTATATTGTAGCTGTTACAAGCAGATCCTATTGCCTAGTTTTGTTTGTTGTCCAGGCAGAGTCAGGACTTGCAGATGTCTTTTGAGTAAAAATGAAAAGCAGGAAAAAAAAGTGTGAATGCTGTTGGTTCTAGCTAAATGTGGCTTGATTTTTCTTTTAAGGAAACCATTTTAACATGTTTGTCATGAGGCCTGTAATTAACATCTTTTGGTAGCCAGTAAATTTGACTCCAAATAAAAAATGGCTTACAAGCAGCAGGTAAAAGACACTACCGATTCTACTTAATATTATTCTCTTGTGGCGTAAGAAGGAAATGAGTGGTTCAACCAAAAACCATACATAATTACACTAAGGTACAAAATATATATATATATATTTTTTCTTTTCTTTTGTGCTTTAATGGATTTTGGGTTTTACAGTACAGACTGTTGAAATATCCAGAACTGTCTCACTTTGTGTTTTGTCTGCTTTGAACGTGATACTCACATTCTCAAAACATGTGTGCTGGTACTTTATCAAAACAAAAGTTCACTTTGGCAAATCATTCATTAAGAAGTTAAATGCATTAGGTTCCCCCAAAACCATAGGTCTTAGAAAAAAAATGTGTTGTCTCATAGTAAGCTTCGAAGTGTTTTATTTAAATTAGTCTTTTTTGGGTATGTGCATCAGCAATTAAATCTTGGGTTCAGCACATATGTAGACACATGCATATTGCATTTCTTTGTGTGTTGTGCATGTCATACTATTTCCCTGCAGTGTTTGTGTTTATCAGTTTCTGCAATACACTTCTATACTTTATATATACAGGAGTCAAGGGCAAAATGCAGGGTTATTTGATGTGCCCACAAAATCTTAGAGTTGAAGCACACTTGACAAATGTCGTCATCCGGTCATGAAGCTGTGAAGTATTGTGCAATTCAAATCTTTCCAAATATGCTTGCAGACTTTTCACAGTGGCCGTAATGCATAGCTGCAGTTCAAGGTATCATTGGTTCACAGTTAAATTAGACGACCTCCACCAAATCTGATTATTTCTTTGTCAATTTCATTAATAATAAAAAAAAAACGAAAAAAAAAATTGGAAAGTGGTTGAAGTCTGGCCCCCAAATATTAGTGTCTTTGGAAAGTAACAACGAACGACGGGCAACGTGACTTCAGGTTACTTCATATATTTGATTTTATTTGTATTTTTTTAAAACAGTTGTCTGACACTCAGGAATCATTTATTATAGCTATATATTTTCAGAAATGCGTGTATTAGACAAAATAGTATGGGTTACACTCAAATCTGTGACAGTACATTCAAGCATTCTTCAAGCTATTTTTTTTGTTTGTTTTTATTTACACACTGAACTCAAGAATAGTTTTAAATTCTCCCACAAAAAGATGGTTTCAGTTCTACACCGCGCCATTGGATATTGCATATACATTGTCGGGGATTTTCATGTCCTGTCCTATGCAAAACCATGGCGCATGTACAGTTAATTTTGCATGGAAGTTGGTTTTGAGCGAGAGAAATTAAACCTACAGTGTCTCCTACAATAAACACGTAGCATGCAAACAAACCATTTAGTTGGAAAAGGGTTTTAGAGTTAAAAAAAATTTAATACTAAAGTCTAAAAGGTTGCAATGGTAAATTAAATGTTTTTTTTATTTTTTATTTTTTGATCGAGTGTGTGTGTACGTGCCTGTGTGTTTGTGAGAGTTTGAAAGAAACCAAGTGGTACATTGGAGCAAATACATCCCATAAGTCCTGATATTTTCTTCCATTGTTAGTCTGTTCAAAAGAATTGGGTGGAAAAAAATAACAATACTAGTACTATGCAGTGGAGACAGCATTGACAAGTATTAACAGTAAAGATTTTGATTGAACTGTTGTCTGAGGAATGAATCCAGCACTGAAAACCTAAGTTTTGCTTGTCCATTCATGCCCTAGATTACTCCCCATATCCCAACCCCCTACTCCCTTATCATCCCTAACCACTGTCTGTCTTAAGTGGTATTGTTCTGATTTCATGTACACCCTGAGTAAATTATTTTGTTCATTGTGGAGTTCTTAACATCTAATAAAGGAATAAACCAAAACATGTCTGTTTCTGCCTGTGTACTATTATGGTCATTGTTCATTTAGACTTTGTTAAAAGAAGGGTTCCAAGTACCCTATCCGTTATTTAGTTATTTCGGGGATGGAACAAAGGACATTTGTTCGACAGAAGACACATTTTCTCTCTCAAGGCAGCAGTATTCTTTAGAACAGCCAAATCATATTACTACTTTGACCTAGGTCGCGACACTAGAGGGCATTGTAGTGATAGCTGAGACTTGGCTAACGTTTTTCTTATTAAAATTACTGCCATACGATTACAATTACGGCAATAACAATATCAACAAAACAGTAAACCCTAAACTACCGTCTCTTTTTGATAGCAATAGAAATGGCTTGATTATACAATTTGTATTTATTATAAGAAGTGGGGGTACATTTGAGTAGAGGATTAGCCCACTTACCACGTAGACTTAAAGCGTTGTAGTGAGGATGTGTTACGAACGATTAATACTGCCTTCAGGCCGACAGGTGAATCCATCGACGATGTAGTCATTCTTGGCTTGATTACATTGACTCTTGTCGGCAAGTTTGTTTAAAATGGCGTCGGAAGCATCGACACAGGTATGCTATTGTTATAACTGTCAAAACTTGACAAGTGTCTATTTCCGATCATATATGGCACCTTGTAACTGATATTTCAGAGACAGCAACATGCTTAGGTTACAAAAGTTTCGCAAATGATATTCGGGTAGACTTTTAAGCAGCTGACTAATATTCGAGGCGTCGCGAGCAAGTGCGTAAAGCACTTGCTCTTTACTTTCCAGTTGACAAGTTATTCAGTTGTGACAATCATATATCCACAAATGACATTGGTGTATTTTCAGCGTTTGAACAGTGTTTCACGATATTATTTCATATGGGCACTAAAGCTGCGCAGAGAATGGAGGTGAGGGTGGGTGGCAGCAGTGCATCATCATGGACCACTCAAGGAGACAGCAGCAACTTGCGACCACGACCCACCTGTAGCATCATCACCAATATGGCACACACAACTGAGGGGACGAAGGACAGAAGAAACACCACAAGTGGTAGGCTAACGAGAAACATACATTTTATTAGGCCGATATGATTATCACTTGTTGGTAGTTCTGCTGAAATTCGGTAACATGCAAAGCTCTTTGTAATTCTTAATAAATAATGTTTATTTGTAGGCTATATCCAGCCACTATATATCACATATTATCCACTATGGCGTAGGCCTGAGGTTTGGCATTATTCATTGTTGAATTGGTTAGCCTAAATGTTTTTTGAAGAAACAAAACTGACAGGACAGGCTTTTCTTGTCTAAGTGCTTATTTAGGCTAAGCTCATTCAAAATAGAAGGACTCTAATTGTATGAGTCAGGTCTGTGTGAAAGAGTGAGAGGGGCATTAAGAATTGGGAATGCATGTTCAATGGGGAGAATTATCCGGTGGTACACGCAAGTGCAGGGTCTTTGCTATAGTCTAAAGTTGAATGTAAATATAGGCATTATAACCCTAATATACTACAGTTGAATGAAGTTTCATTATGCACTTTTTTAATTGGTGATTTTACCCATCTAACTGGGCATAGGCCTGGGCGTATGTGATATAAAAAAATATTGTAAACACACTTTGATGTGTCAAGACTGTATTGTCATAAAGTAATTTAGTAAACATGACAGACTAATGTAAGTCTCGTTAGTCATGGACACCAGTTTCCCTCATTGTTTGACTGAACAGCCTGCTGCTGACCATCCAAGAGTAATGACATTGAATGTTGTTATGGCAACCAATGTTCATTTCTCTGAGCGACAGGAGTGCGTGCCTCAGTAGTCCAGCAGCAGCAGTAGTCGTCCTCTCATGCTCAGTTTCCAAGCCTGTCATGGGGCAAAGTCCACCAGACTCACATGACAGCCCCTTTGACCTGGGTTTAGAGCTGAGATTTAGGTCTTGCGCATGTGTGGTAAATTCTGCCTCTTTGAATTCTTAAAGGCCGTGGGCAATTTACTGATAGCCCTACATTAGAAGTTGGGTTTTAAAAAAAAAAAAAATACAAAATAAACATGTCCCGATTTGGGCTTTGCATTAGAAGCTTCCGAAATGGTATGGCAGAGTTCAATTGAATTGCTTTTGACTTTGTTATTTCCCCCCTGTGTCTAGTGCCTATTAGATTACAAACCTGCTACAGCAGTTAGGGCGCCGCCTTGAAATCCCTAGCAGCTGTCACCAGACACCAACAGCACCTCTGCCCCCTCCCTCTCCCCCTCTCTCTCTCTCTCTCTCTCTCTCTCCTCTCTCTCTCTGTAGCCGCAAAACGCGACGTGTCCTTTTGATGAAAGCCTATTCCCTCTGAGTCTCCCTCAGAACCAGGTGCAAGCAGCAGGTGCTGTGCAGGCAGTCAGGAAGCTGAACTCTGTGACAACACGACAAGCAGAACATAGCCATGACAAGGCTCTGCTGCTACAGCGCATTCATTCAGTAACGCAGAGCAAAATCACAGCTACTGTAGTTCAACTTTCATCTTTCTGTATGTTTATCTTAAACTATGGCAGCCTGAATCCGTTACACGGGGCTTGTTGTCTTTAACATTCCAAGTGTAAAGGCTTCAGTGGAGTTGTTCAGTCCTGAGCTCTCATACATGGGCTGCCTGCGTAGTGGACTCTCCCTCAGCGGGCCTGTTCAGATTTCAGCCCAGAGCATCAGATCCAGTTTCAGCATTTGGGTATTGGCTGCTCGCCTTTCGCCCCTTTGTGTTGCCCACCTCCATTGTTTCTGCTGTCCAAGTCGGAGGAGGTGTCCCACGTACGTGTCCGGTCAGCCTGCCCATAGCGCCCTGTTTTGAACTACTTTGGTTCCTTTCTTCATGGGATTAGTGGACTCTAATCCAACACAGTATGGCTCTATATCACCCCACCTGACTTGTGGAAATGTGGCTTGTTGTAATTCTGTAAGTCAGCCAATTCAAACAAAATGAGACACATTTAAAGCTTTGTTCTGTCTACCTTAACTTCAATTTATAGAAACCTCCACAATCATTTAGCATGCCTTTTTTGTAAAAAAAAACACCGTTCTTCTTGTGACGTTGGGATCAAATTTGTGTTGGTTCTATGGTCTGTGTTTGGTGTTTCTGTCCAGGTGTGTCTGGAGTAGCCATCCTGGAGAACGGCACGGTGAAGGACCAGACCTCCTCCCCCCTGCCCAGCCCCATCCTGTGCAACCACCGGCCCAACTCCTGCCCCTCCACCCAGCACTCCCTTCCCACCTACAAGCCCTCCTCCGCCTCGAGCCACCTGTGCTACAGCAGCCCCGAGCAGAGCAGCCCCCACCACCACCACCACCAGCAGGACCAGGACAGCCTCAGCCTGGCCTCCCAGGATTCGGGCATCCCCACCCTGGAGATCAACCACCCGGAGCCCGTTCTCCACCGCCCGCCGCGCCCAGCCGACACGGCCCTCGTCCTGGCCTCCAGCCATGACCTGGGCCCCGCCACCTTAAACCTGGACCAGCCCACTGACAACCCAATGCGCAAGTCCTCCACCTTCCCCCGCAGCGGCTACGACGCGGCCCGACTCTTCAGCTCCGCGGGCCGGCCCACGGCGCCGTCCGTCCTCAACAGGAGCGACGAGGTCTCGACCGGCAGCGTGTCCAGCCTGAGCACGGAGCTGTCCGTGTCCAACGAGGACATCCTGGACTTCACCGTGGACCCGGACTCCAGCGCTATCGTCACCCTGGAGACGGATACCAGCGGCGCTGGCTCGGGCCACTTCTCGGACGTGACGCTGACGTCGTCGTCGCCGGGCGACCCCGGGGAGCTGTGGAGCCCCAGGTGGAGGCAGGCTCGGGGGTCAGGGGTCACGTCCCAGCCGGAGGACGAGGGCAGAACCAAGAGGCTGGGGCCGCTCGCCAGCTTCTTCAGCAGGTGGGTTTGACTACAACCAGAACTAGAATTAGAACTAGAACTAGACCAGCGGGGCACCTCAAGTTTGCCACAACGTAGGCTAGTAGTGCCATGCATAGCCCCAAATCACAGGCCACATGGGAGGCTGGGTAGCCCAGTAACAGGTGGCTGCAGTCCCCTGCTTCCTTCTGCCTTTCAGGTTTCAATGGTCGCCGCTTTCTTTGAGTTGCGTGCACGGAAACCGTAATTGTGTGTTAGCCCACTGCTCGTTTCCCTTTTTCTCTGTGTTGCGGAATGGCTTGCACAAAAGGAAGCCGTTGCTCAAGGCTACTTTGCCTGGCTTGCCTTAACCACCACACTCGTCCACTCACACACTGAAACAGGGCTGCACTGGAACTTGGCGTCCTGACCCTAACCCTGACTCTAACCCTGTAGCAGGCAGGTGGAGCCTCTTATGGTTGGAACAACACAACGTGACCCTAACCCTAGTCTCGCGTAGCCACCCCTCCAAAGCTCGTTCTTTCAAACTCGACTGGAGGTCTGGAAACGTTTAGATACACAAGTGCTCTTCTCTTAGCCTTCCAATCTGGAAGACACGCATTTGATTGGCACTTTTAAAAGTCACTCACTCTTTGGCTGGTTTTGTGCGACACGGTGGAGCCCCTAAGCAGTATTCCACCTCTGTCTTTGAAGCTCCGCTAATTTCAATACTTCATTGGTAGTTTTGAATAGTAACAAGGTGCTAGTCCCTACCTCTTTCATACTTGCTTTCACTATCAAACTTCCCCAAAAACTGGAACCAAGGCTACCCTAACCCTGACCCTAACCCCAACCCTGTAGCGGGCAGGTGGGCCTTGGCCACAGCTATACACTGAGCTCTTTGGAGCCTCTTGTGGTTGGAACAACACAACGTGAGCCTGCTTTCTCCCCTGAGTCTCTTTGAATGGCCCTTGACAAAGCAGAATGTTTACATTCTTTAGCCAGCGCCGCCCTCAACACGCCCCATGAAGCTGACTGGAGTCACGTTTTCAAGGAGCAAAGGGTGGAACGGAGCAGGGAACTTTGCACTGCTTGATTGAAGAATTGACACACACACACACACACACACACACACACACACACACACACAATGTGTGCCCAGGCATTGTTTCTGTACAGGTTTAACCTTTACTCTAACAAAAGAGCTGGCATGCTCACTTCAAATAACTATGCTGTGTTATTATTTTTATTATTATTACAGTAAAGTACAGTCAGCCCTCACAAATAAGTATATTACCCCTTCTATTACACCTGCATGTGTAATAAACTTATTTGTCAGTGCCAACTATACTGTGGTCTATTCAACTTTACTCTGCACACCACAAAGTTCCAAAACCAATAACGCTTTACGTGAGAAATTGTACCCAAGCACACCTCAAAAAACATACATGGTATTTGATAAATAAATAAGTAATATAATAGGAGTCTGAACAAGCTATTCTTATGTGTTTAAATTCTCCCGAGGTGCAATACCAACACACACTTATCCCTGTTTTGGAGCCATGGGCAACACATCAACAGCTCTCCAGAAGTTGAATCCAACGTTCCCATGCAAATATCACATTCAATAGCTGCAGGCCAGAGAGTGTCCACCTTGATCACTAACCCAGTAACCCTAACATCGCTAGCCAGAGCTATCTACATCCTTGCCTAATAGTGTGTGTGTGTGTGCGTGTGTGCGTGTGTGTGTGTGTGTGTGTGTGCGTGTGTGTGTGTGTGTGTGTGTGTGTGTGTGAGCAAAAATAGCACCTCTAGTTATTTCAGCTGCCACCTCTCTTTTTGTTGAGGGCAAAAGGCTAAGGCAGGCAGTAATCCTGTCACACTCACACCTCAAAACCTACTTTTGGTGAGTCCACGTTTTAGAGCAGGAGAGGGAGGAACCGGGCGACAGCTGTAGCCCGCTGTGCTTCATTCACCCAACAGGAAATTCAATCAAAGGAAATGCATTCAGGTCACCAGCTAGTGCCACTGCATGCAAAGTCAACTTCTCAGTCATTAGTTATTCAGTGTCCGTCTTTCTTGTTGTGTAATGTAGTTGGAGAAGTGTGATTGAATTGTGACTGTATTGTAATGCTACTGATACTAGGGACTTCTTATGTTGGGAAATAAACTCCACCCATATGGTTGGTGTCCGAGCAACTGTGTGATTGACACTTTCAGAGACACGTTACAGGTTCGTTCCAACTGCCTTAAAGGTTAAATCTGTCTCATGTTTTTTTTTATTATTGTAACTAGTGTTGGCTTTGATTAAAAACAGCATGGTGTAGGTGTTGAGGCCTTAGGTACTCAATATCTGTTTACAAAGTCAAAGCGACTTCAAGTTTGCTTTGAATCGTATCCGTCCACAAAGTCATACGCAACTTATTTTGGTTTTGGGTGGGTGTCCTCCGACTTGTACCCGAGCAACAGATAGCTAGGCTGTTGCTGGATGACATAACAGGGCAATTTCATACGGCGTTTTCAAGTGCTTGTTGTTATCAGGCACAGAGGTGAGAACACCCCCTGTGTCGTGCAGTGTAACCGGTTGTTTTACACCCTCATGATAGGCCTCGCTGGGGCTGGAATCCACCCCACTTCCCGCCTGCGTCCACTACTTTTCTGTCTCTCTCATACTCCCATATCCTCTCCCTCTCTTTCTCCCCTCCCCTCCCCTCCCCTCCAGTCCAGCCCGATCCTTCCCTCTAAGAAGGCAGGCTGAGGGGTTGGCTGATGTTAAGGCTGTCGCCTCCTCATGTCACTACTGCCAGAGCAGTGTTCTTCTCAGCATTAAGGACAGCTGACCTTTGAACTCTAGGAGAGGTTGTTCTTCAATACAGGGAGCTGGTCTTCATCTATGGAGAGAAAGCGGTTTGTCTAAGACCCTCCTCTTTGGGAGTGTTATTTCAAACCGTTTTGTGGATTTTGTTTTCTGGACTTGCCTTATCCCCAGGATGGCCTCCCCTTCCCTTCTCCTCCTTATCGACAGGTCTGTATCGGTGTAAGGGTTTTCCATGTGTGAGTCTGAGTGGGTTAGAAAGATAGAAAGCATGATCATTTATAGTTGATTCTTGACATTGCTGTGAAACAAAGCATGAAGGCTGGCTGCTTCTCTGTGTATTGACCTGTCTTGCTGCTTCTCTGTGTATTGACCTGTCTTGCTGCTTCTCTGTGATTGACCTGTCTTGCTGTTTCTCTGTGATTGACCTGTCTTGCTGCTTCTCTGTGATTGAACTGTCTTGCTGCTTCTCTGTGTATTCACCTGTCTTTCTCCTTCTCTGTGTATTGACCTGCCTTGCTGCCGCTTTGTGTATCAACCTGTCTTACTGCTGGTATGTATTGCTGAGGGACTACACTTCCCAAGCCTTCGAGCTTTCTGAAATGCCTGAAAGTTGGACTTCAGGATTAACACCCGGCTCTCACATTGTGACCAAGGGCTGGACTGCCTTAAATCAATGGCTCTCTGCCCTGAATGAAGACTTGCATTTAGTTTCCCCCGCTCTGTTTGCCATTAATTACTACGGCCAAAAGCTAAAGCTTGGGCCTCTGCTGGCATTGCATCTCCAACTTGTGGGCGCTGCTCTCGTTGGCATCAAGGGGCTGATCTACGGGGACTGCAGCCAGCGCTCTTGATTAGCTGCTCCCTCCTCCGTGCCCCGCAGCACACAGGGTTACTGCAGTTCACATTCACACCCACCAGCTGACCGGAGTTAATGTGCACCGGGGCCCGGACCAAGGGCTGGGCTACACTGTAACCTTTCGCTTGTGTCCGATGACAAATGAGGCCAAATTCCTTTCCAGTACGCTGCTGTGAGGCAAGGTCCAGTACTTGCTCTTCAGTTCTGTTTGAGCTTTTTCCTGCTACTTTTTCTTGCTTTGTTTCAGTGTAGCCTTGGCCTTGGCTGTTAAGTGTAAATAAATATTTCCTTATTCAAATGCCTGACGATTGGGCTGCGCACCAGTGTTTGTTTCCATGGGGGTGGGATGTGTGTCGGGGGGGGGGGGGGGGGGGGGGGGGGGGGGGGGGGGTTGTGTTGTGCTGTGCCTTTGGCACGTTGCTCCACATGTGTTAAAGCCACCCCTATTGCGATAAGGATGTGTCAGAAAGGCCTCAAGTCAATCATTCACATCCTCATAGCCATCAACTTGGCTTACACAAACTAGGACGAACCATCGCACTAGCTTGCTCTTAACCAGTGTTGGCTATGAGTGATGCGTTGCCCAATACTGTTACAAAGTTTATGGTGTGTGCATAAGGCCTAATGCCCTGAGGTCGTAGTAGAGAGCTGATGAGTGATTTCAGCTAGTCCTCGAGCACCACTGTGCATGAATAGAATGAGGAAACCTACTATTTACTGGTAGAGTTTGGCCGCCACCCTCCCTTACTCACACAGAGACCCATACGTTCCACCAATACTTTGACACTCTGGGGCTGCTAGGTCGCGTCTTGCAGAGACACACGTCCTTTCACCTCCAGTTATTTTTTGCTGCTCTTCGTTGGCTCGACAGAGAAGAAAGAGCAGAGCAGAGCAGCGAGTGAGAGCACAGGAAGTCCGGCACAGACACAGGGAGCTTGTGCACGCAAACTGGCAGAGTGGGGAGGACTCCGACTGGCTTCTGTAGCCCAGAGATTTGTTTGCTCTATTTTTGTGTGTTTCTCTTCCGAGTTAAAGCGATTAGCTCGATACATATGGCTTAGCATTTACAATGACAGCTCCATGAGCCTTACCAGGGAGACACGCTTCCTGTCAGAACTTGAACAAAGGCTTTCCTGGCCCTCGTGGCTAATTCTGTACACAGTGCAGCGGCCATACAATCCCGCTGTAAAAGGCAAACTTGATTAGGACCAGCCGGACACGCACCACCACCAACTAAAGGCAGATACGTCATTCAACCCACCAGAAACACAGCACTGTGCAATTTCCTGAACTTGAAACCTTTGCCCTAACAAAGGCAGAGGCTGAGGTAGGGCAAATACACAGCCAGAGAGAGAGAGCTCTATTCAGGGATGCTGTAATCATGTCTTCAAACTAAAAGCTACCTAATGGTTCTTTCTGTGCTGTGCGTTGGTGAAAGTCCATCCATTTTCTCCATTTGAACCAGCACTGCTAAGGAATGTTAGCAATGCTGTTTTTTTTGGCCAGGCTACTATTACTGTAGCGAGTCAAATACGAACTTCCGAACATGCCTTCATAGCAGAAATACCCACGTGTGAAACAAACAAGTTCTTCGATTATAGATATCCTTTTTTTTACGTTTTCATAAATGGTCATGCCATCCTGGCATTTAAAAGTACAACTGGAGAAGTGTGAAGGATGAGAACTGCCAGGCTACGCACCTTTTACCAAGGGCTTGGAAACCGTGATTCATTTATTTTTCGAGAAGAGACACTTGTCTCTTTGTCCCCACTGCTCCAAATCTGTTTTCCTATCATTGCACAGTGTAGATAAACCTGCTAGTTTGAAATTGTTGACTAAACTGCTCAAGGTCGGACAATGATGACTCACCATATCCTCCTTACCTCCTCGAGTCAGAGACCATAGCAAAACAACATAAAGCACAAATAGGCCCCAGTGATGGAAGCTTAGCAAAAAGCAGGGACGGAATACCTGAATACAAGCATACAAACAGGACATACAAAAGCGTGATGGAATTCTAGAGGAAAAGCTGTATGTGAATATCATGTTATGGGTTTTCAAATCCATGCATCGTTTTATTTTTCATATTAGAAAAAATGTTAACCCCTTGAAAAAACAATAAGTGTACTTAAGGAGTGATGCAGTGCAGATATAATGGGGCCCGCCCTCAGTACTCCTGACTTCCACACGGGAGTTGTCTTAGGTGGTATCAACCAGGACATCCGTCAGAGACAGAGGATTCTGTGCGTGTTGCGTTTCACTGGCCCAGGGCATCCCAGTCTGTTGACAGTGAAGCCCTGGTAGCGTGGACTGTCGACATAGTCCCCCAAGGCCCTCACGAGGTCCACTTCTCTCTCTTGTCACTAGGTCAAATGTCAAACAGGTCTGTCCTAACAGAGAGTGTACCCCCTAACCCCCCCCCCCCACACACACACACACACACACACACACACACACTGGATCCGCTGCTGAGGATACTGGCCACCAGGTTCTGTCCTAGTTTCTTTAAGCATGCACTCAGACACACAGACAAAATGTCCAACAGGAGTTTGAGCTTATTGGCTTCAGTTGGCAGTTTTCCTGGAGTGCAGTCAATGACCTATAGAAAGCACAGGTCTCCAAACATTGATGTGTCTCTATTAAAAACGTTCCGGATCCCTAAAACCACTGAGAAGAGACAGGACCTGCTTATTGATAAGCCATTAGTTTGAGCTAATAGCCAGGCCCTGCTGGTAGCTTCACTGTTGATGGCATTCTGACTCCATTGATAGAGCAGAGTGAAGGTTCAGCCTAGGTGCAATATTAACCATATCACTCTGAAAGCACTAAGGGTAATAGCTTATTACACGCGCATGCACACTCACGCAAACACACCTACACATGTGCTCCCCAGGAAATGGACTATGGTGTGGTGGAAGCACTTCCCTGCCTGTTACGTCAGAGACCTTTGAATGAAAAGCAGAGGCTCTCTTTGGTCCACTGATGTTTATTCATCAGTCATTTCACAGCTGCACTCTATTGAGGCTTCTAATTAAGCCCACTGTCAATAGCTCTTCTTCAGGATTGTAGATGAAAGGCATAACCAGACGTGCAATGGATAACAAAGAGCGATCTGTTTAGCATGTTGTATTTTTCCCCGGTCTTTATTGCGTTCCCGTTCTGAACTGAGATCAGCGATACCGATGACTGCCATGACCACAAACCAAACGCCTCCCTAACAGTAAGAGCTAGAGGTTAAAGGTTGTAGAACACCACGCAGCTAGTTTCACCAACAGAATCCGGTTCTTGTTTAGTCAGTGTTGGCCTCCGGAGAGTGACCTCCTCAGCCGTACCCTGTCCTCTGTTGTTTCTCCGTTGGGACCTTGACCTCCCAGCTCGCTCTGACACGACGGCGGCGGCCCTGTTGTTTCACTGCCCACTGGCTCCTTGAGCGTCTTTGTCCCTCGACCCACACATGCCCTGCACATGCTTATCGCTCAGGGCACATGCATATAACGCGTGTGCACCGGGGCTTTGACCGTGACCTACTGAAGGGTAGCCATTGTGTGTTCAGCTTTGTCCTTTGTGCGACTGGCGGCCATTTCTTTTGTTTCCCTCCTCTCTTCCTTTTCCCTCTCCGCCTCCCAGGAACCTGTTCACAAAGAAGGTGAAGGACAGTGGCCCGCCGGAGCCGAAGGACCCAGGCTGGAAGCTGTTTGGCAAGGTGCCCGCACGCGAAAGCCCCGGCAAGGACCCCAGGAAAATCCAGAAGGTATGTCCACGCCTCCCACCCCCGGCCCTGCTCCGTAGTCCGAGACCTGGGAGTCTTCCGTTACGAGTTTGGTCACAGCAGGGCCATCTCCTCCGTCCTGCTCTAATGGCTCCGTCCTCCGTGGGAGCACAGACCCACCAGTGCCAGCCATTCAGACGCATTAAGCCTTTCAAGTATTCGTTTGCCGCGACGGGGCTGAGAGCGTGGGGAAAAGGCTTAGTCCCCCGCCCGGGTAAAGTGGCTTTGGAGAGTGCATGTGTGTAGCCCAGGAAGGACGGGAGAGACTCGCCCAGGGCTGAGTGTCCGGGGGTGAGGGGGGTTAACGTCTCTGTATGGAGGTAATGGAGGCTTTCATCAGCCGCCCGTCCCGATCTGTTCCACGGCCTTTTCTCCATTAATATTGTCCATCTGTTTTCACTGACGCCTTTTAAATATAAGCCATATGTGAACGTTAAAGGACAATTATGGGAAACGATCAAAGGATTTCTCGAGTGATATATTTTTTTAGCAAGGCCTGAGTATTTTGCCACTGCGCTCAGGTGCACAGGCTTAAACGGATTAGTGCATCCGCTGATGTCCTCCGGTCTCCCTCCCAGCGGGGAGTCAGGCCTGTAGCTTGCCACAACGCCAACAAACACGGAGGACCACAGGACAGCGGGGCTTTTAGTCAGGGTCTGGACACACACACGGTATCTTCTCTGCCCCGGGGCCAGGCGTTGTGAACAGGCTCCCGAGCAGTGACCTTTGGGCCCAGGCCTCCATCTCCGTTCTCTTCATAGAGCTGCCTCCCCACGGCTTTCCCATCCGGCCAGCAGCACGCTGCTCTCAGGGAGATAACAGAGCAGCCAGGGCTGAAGCACGGGCAAAGCGCGGCGGGCCTGGAACCACCTTGGACCAAGACGCTCCTTCTTTTCTCCAGTATGTTTGGACTGTAAACGGCCTGGTGTGGGCGTCGAAGTGCAGTACACATAGGGGCATGTGATAGATGTATTTAGCCTGCTGTTTTTCCGAAGGTGCGTGCCACCCTTGGGTTAACTTGTGTATTTCGAAACAGCCGATGTTCCGGCTTGTCGTCCTCCCTCGGTGAGATCAGGGCCAACAGGGATACCTCCGTCTTTTTCAAACCCACCCCAATAGACCGTGTGAGGAAAGGTCCATACCCCCTCCCCCTCCCCTGGCGGCTAGCCCCCCCGGGGATGAGAGACAGCTCTGTTAGGGACTAGTTATTTACTGTGTCCCCGTGGCACCCTGTCATTACCCTCCTCTTTAAAAAGCCCCCCTCTCCCCACTTCTCCTGTCGTCGGGCGGAGGAGGCCCAGGAGAGAAAAAAGAGGCCGCCATCCACCCACACTGGGTAGGCCGCTCAGCTCCTCCCTTTTTGTACAAGGTCTTCACCATTTATCACCCTTAAACCACGCCTGCTCCTTCACCATTCTCTCTCTCTCTCTCTCTCTCTCTCTCTCTCTCTCTCTCTCTCTCTCTCTCTCTCTCTCTCTCTCTCTCTCTCTCATCTCTCTCTCCTCTCTCTCTCTCTCTCTCTCTCTCTCTCTCTCTCTCTCTCTCTCTCTCTCTCTCTCTCTCTCTCTCCTTCCAACCGTCTCCTTGGCAGCGGTAACCGAGCCTTAGAGGTCAGATGACAAGGCTAGATGTCTAAGCTTTTGTCTCTCCATGGCAACGTCTGGATGTGTGTGTGTGTGTGTGTGTGTGTGTGTGTTATTAGTCTGGAGGACTGTTATTCCGTTGTGGTTCTTCATCACGCTGATTTACCGTCCATTGTTGCCCTTTGAGGTTGCTTTTCATTTTCTCATTTTCTCTTTTTCCATGGATATAAGCCTCGGGATTTGCCTGGCTTGTGGCATTTTTATATTGTTTTTTACCCCCTGGCCTGCTAATGAAATGCCTTGCTTTATAATTTCATGTCAATCCATATAAGAAAAAGTCACTTTTCCAGCCAACATTGACATCGAATAAAAAATGTAAACAGTTGATTTCTGTAAAGTGGGTATAAATCCACCACTAGTTCCCCCCCCCCCCCCCTCTCCTCCAAAAGGCTAGGCTGCCTGTCAATCACAAAGGGCATGACCAATCACCATGTAGCCTGGTCCCTCCTCTCTGGGGCTCTCAATACTGTTAGCATCGGGGAACAAAAAGTTACATCACCGACCTAATAGGTACATTGAAGGATTGTCAGCAGCCGTTTGTGTCTGTGTGTGATTGACAGTGAGAGTGTGTGGCTGTGCGTTATTATGAAAGTGTACGTTAAGGCATTGCTAGGGAGAGCTGCCAGGGTAGATCAGTAAATCCATTTATCTGGGATTGATGAAAGGGGCTGGCGGGGCAAGGGAGAATGCCAAGCTCCTCCTCAGCGGAGCCGCGGTGATAAATAGTGCACACGGCAGCGCTGATTCGCTGACACACACACACACACAGAGGAGATCCGCCCCGCTTGTTGCTGATGCAGAGCCTCTCCGACTAGCAGCATTGTGCGTGCTTGGAGAGAGAGAGGGAGGGGAGGAGAAAGAGAGAGAGAGAGAGAGAGCGAGAGAGAGGGGGGGGGGGGGGGGGGGGGGGGGGGGGGGGGGGGGGGGGGGGGGGGGGGGGGGGGGGGGGGGGGGGGGGGGGGGGGGGGGGGGGGGGGGGGGGGGGGGGGGGGGGGGGGGGGGGGGGGGGGGGGGGGGGGGGGGGGGGGGGGGGGGGGGGGGGGGGGGGGGGGGGGGGGGGGGGGGGGGGGGGGGGGGGGGGGGGGGGGGGGGGGGGGGGGGGGGGGGGGGGGGGGGGGGGGGGGGGGGGGGGGGGGGGGGGGGGGGGGGGGGGGGGGGGGGGGGGGAGGGGGGGGGGGGGGGGGGGGGGGGGGGGGGGGGGGGGGGGGGGGGGGGGGGGGGGGGGGGGGGGGGGGGGGGGGGGGGGGGGGGGGGGGGGGGGGGGGGGGGGGGGGGGGGGGCGAGGGACTGACAGACAGAGGAAGAGAAAGAGTATCATGCTGCTTCTGCGGCTGAATCGGCTTCAGCACGGGGTGTGTCCCACCATTGACAGGACCGCTGTAGTCCTGCCCTCCTCTTCCTCCACCTCCTCCTGCTGTGTCTCCTCCCGGACAGGGGCCGTTGTCGGGACTAAGCCCAGGGGAGCAGCCATGGCGTGGGTTACACTTTGAAACCAACAACCTCCCCCCCTCTCGGAGGTCTGGGTGGCTGTAACGCAACTGCAGCGTTCATGGTGAGTGAGCCTGCAGCGCGGGTGTGTGTGTGTGTGTGTGTGTGTGTGTGTGTGTGTGTGTGTGTGTGTGTGTGTGTGTGTGTGTGTGTGTGTGTGTGTGTGTGTGTGTGTGTGTGTGTATATAGAAGGAGTGGGTGAGCAGTGTTCGGTCTCTCTGCCTGTCGCAAAGAAGAGTGGGATTGACGGAGAGAGGGATGTATCAGGGAGAGAAGAATGGCTTCATTCATGAGCCTGGCTCAGCTCGTCTGTGCTAACAGGAAGTGTACCACAGTGAGTACGATGCACAGCAGCAGGGAGAGGGTGTGTGCTGCGTTACTTTGGCTTTGCTCTCCTCCACCAGCCTTTGTTTTCCTCTGCTAGATAAGTTGATCCTGAGCGTCTCCGCGGCCGTTAGCCTCTCGTTCAGTCAGTCAGTTAGTCAGCCAGCCAGCCAGCCAGCCAGCCAGCCAGCCAGCCCGCTGAGAACTATTCTGCTGGGAGCCAAGGGCAACCACGCTGTCCCAATTCTGGAAAGAGTGTCATGGGGTTTCCTCCTCTCTCCTCCTCCTCCTCCTCCTCCTCCTCCGTTAAAGAGACATGGTAGAAGAGGATTGAGACCTACGTAGGGAAGATCTGGGTTCCTCCTGATCGGTCTATGTGCACCAGATTATGGGTTGGCACTCTGGCTTGGCTAGGATCGGTAATCAGGGTGGGAGGCACGTGACAGGTCTCAGATATGATCGATTATTACAAGATTGATGTTGTGCGGCAGCTTTTATATTGCTGTCTGATACAATGTTAACACATGGATCATCCCAGTGTTTAGGGCATCACTGCCTGTGTGCGTGCGTGCGTGCGTGCGCCTGTGCGCCCACCCGTGCGTGTATGTGTGTGTGTGTGTGTGTGTGTGATCAATGTCTAGAGTGTGGCCCTCGTGTGAACTCTCCCTGGCAGACCTAACCCTGCTATCTGACAGCTAAACCCACACACTCGACACACACACACACACACACACACACACACACACGTCACCTCGTCTCTGACCCATTGCGGTCCACAGACTTTCCAAAAAATCCCGAACGGGCCCCGGGCCCCGTTCAATTAGGGCTGTACCCTGCTGTGGTCACATCATTCACAGTCTGTTAAACTCCCAGAGGAATCGGCTAGCCCTCTTTTCTGCTCCCACTGTTGTCCATGATCCACCCCCACATACAATGCCACTGCCCTTCTTTTTATTTGGCGTCGTCCGAGGTGTGGCTCTTCCTCCGGAAGGATTTCACACGTTTCTTCTTTCTTTGCTCGGTGCCTGAAGGAGCAGGCTGCCAGCTCGCTGGTCAGCCAGTCAGAACGGTCACACAGACAAACAGACAGACGGTCAAGGCTCAGAGGGAGCTCTTACATCACGGCCAGGGAGCTGGGGGACTTAATGAAAAGCCTAGCGCGACCGAGCAGGTTTTCCCCTGGAGACGGGTAACCCTGGGATACGGTTGCCAGCCGAGCGGTCTCAACGCGCACCTGGCTGGCTGTCGGATCAGCTGAGCTAGCCTTACTTTCCTCTCAGCGTCGGACGTCAGCCCGAATGATTCGCCCTGAACAGCGTCAGGTCCAAGGTACCACACGAGGACAGATGGAGGAGGTTGCCAGCCATGCCACGCGTAAACATCCGTTCATGAGTTAGGGCTGTCACTGGGCGAGGTGGTTAGACCCTGATTTAACACCCGTCTGGCCAACAGAGGCTGGCACAGTAACATACACAACCTTGCCTTGTCTGCTTTGTTTTATTATTGATGCCCTCCTCCTTTTTTCTTTCTCTGACTCGTGATGCAGTCAGAATTTGCGAGTTGGAAAAAGCTGATAAACAACAGGTTGTCAATACATGTTGGCCATGATGGCCCTGGCAGCTGTAACCCCAGGAAGAAAAAAGACTTAATTTGTTGAAACACTTTAGTCGATTCAAATGACAGAATGACATGACCTACCTTCTCTCTCTCGCACTGTCTACCACTCACCTCTTGTCCCCTACCTCTCTCTCCGTCTACCCCTCACCTCTCTCTCACCTTCCCCCCTACCATCTCTCTGTCACTGTTTACCCATCACCTCTCTCTCACCTTCCCCCCTACCTTCTCTCTCTCCATCTACCCCTCACCTCTCTCTCACCTTCCCCCTACCTTCTCTCTGTCACTGTTTACCCATCACCTCTCTCTCACCTTCCCCCCTACCTTCTCTCTCTCCATCTACCCCTCACCTCTCTCTCACCTTCCCCCCTACCTTCTCTCTGTCACTGTTTACCCATCACCTCTCTCTCACCTTGCCCCCTACCTTCTCTCTCTCCATCTACCCCTCACCTCTCTCTCACCTTCCCCCTACCTTCTCTCTCTCCATCTACCCATCACCTCTCTCTCACCTTCCCCCTACCTTCTCTCTCTCTCTCTGGTTCTATTCACATGTTCATTTCAGGCGCTTCGTTATATTAATAGTATTGCCATAGCATCTTGAACCGCAATAAGACATTAGAAACTTTTAGAATTGTTAGTTTCACCCTTCATAGTCTCTCTCCTTCTTTCTTTCTCTCTCTTCGTTTCTGTTGGAACATCAATCGAGCTCTCTAACTCAGGCTGTCATGGCTGGTGGTGAGTCACCCTCCCCTCTAAGCCCAGCGTGTAGTGCAGTCTGTCTGCCGTCTGCCTCATGCCCCCCCCTCACCAAGGATCAAAGCTTATTAGACTTTGTCTCTCCTCTCTCACCTCATCTCTCTAATCTCTATCTCTCTGTCTTCACTCTCAATCTGACCCTCTCTTGTTTTGTATCCGTTCCTTCAGATCCTGTCCCTGAGTTTTCAACTATCGGATTTCTTTTTTTCAACAGTGGCTTTCTTTCTCTCTCTCTCTCTCTCTTTCCCTGCCTGTCATCTTTCCACATCTTTTTTAAGCTAGTTGCTATCTCTGTTGTTTTGCCCTGTCTTTCTTTCCCTCGCTTGAATTTCTTTTTGTCCACTCATCTTGACGAGTCATTCAAGCCTTTCCTCAACTAATGCGCCAACCCCCAGCTGGAGAGATTGTACCCACCAACCTACATGTGCCAAGTGGACTCCTCCATCACCCCACAGACACCCAGCCAAACCCCCACAGACACCCAGCCAAACCCCCACAGACACCCAGCCAAACCCCCACAGACACCCAGCCAAACCCCCACAGACACCCAGCCAAACCCCCACAGACACCCAGCCAAACCCCCACAGCATCCCGTTAGTTGCTGTGTGTGTCCCTGAGCTCTCCAGTAGCACCATGCATAGGGTCTCCTATAGCTGCAGCCCCCTTCCATTTAATTTAATTAACTTTATGTATCCCGGGGGGCTCGTAGTCACAACCTGGCTGCATGTTTGTAATGTCAAACGAGGACCAAAACCAAGTGCCCTCCCCTGACCCGTTTCAATAGGAATGAATGTCTCTATCACGTTTTCTGTAATGGACTCTCCCTGGGGCCCTAGCTAACTGGTCTAATCAATGTGACTGTGTGTCAGGCTGTAGGGAGCCGCCTGCATTATAAACCAGCGCCACACAAACCCCAGAGGCCATTTTGGAGATGGATGGTAGCAACCAGCCAGAAAGGAGAAAGAAATTCACCTGCATAGTGCATAGCGTGAGCGTGTGTGTGTGTGTGTGTGTGTGTGTGTGTGTGTGTGTGTGTGTGTGTGTGTGTGTGTGTGTGTGTGTGTGTGTGTGTGTGTGTGTGTGTGTGTGCGCGCTGCCCATGATCATTGCTTGCACTGACTGGGTATGGCCTAGCCTAGCTATCCTCTTAATGACCATGAGGAAGTACTTTTTCCTGTTTCTCTGTCTTTACCCTTATGCTCCCTGACCCACACTAGGCAAATGGATTCTACGGGTTTAGCCTCTCATCTCAGAATTGAGCACACACACACACACACACACACACACACACACACACACACCCAGTGTGAGTCAGCTGCTGACCACCACCCTCCTGTAAGCTCTGAGGGGCTGAGCGTCACATGCTTGTCCTTCTCTCCCCAACACACTCGTTAGACTCTGACTGCTAGGGGCCTGAGACCAGCCTCTCATACTGGTGTGAGGAAAACCTTAATAGACACAGCTAAAGAAGTGACATGCTCTCCCACACACTTTAAATCCACTACAATCCCAGTGTAATTTAGGCTGTCAGCGGCGGGCCCAGTCCTTTCATATATTCTGTCCCCTGCAGGATTAGTATGCCCCCCCGCTGTCTGGCTTAATGGCCTCCCCAGAGTCGGATGGCCGCAGAACCAATTCCCGACACGGCCCATTACCATTTAATATCCAGTGGAGGGGGCCAGCCTCTTGAACGACACAGGACATGTAGCGTGGACTTGTAACTTCTGTTTCCCACTCATCCGCTCCTTTACAGTGCTTAGGTTGTTAATAGGGGCTTTCCATCCTCGTCCACAGGCATGGCCTCTCTCCCTGCCCATTCCCATTTCAAATAGTGGCTGGACTTCACCCGGGTCAAAGCAGACTAATTAAGTCGATAGGCTGGTCGAGGTCTAACGTACACCACTCGCAGAGACATGCTCACATAGAGGGCTTTGAAGCCACGGGAAAGCAGCAAAAGAAGACTGCTCGGTTTTCTCACGGCTTCAGATAGGGTGCGTCAAGGCCGACTCTGAAAGCATATTATTAACATGCTAAAAGAAGACCCATATGCTCTACAAAGGCGTAGATGGAAGCAGTCAGTGTTCCAAACATTGCTCCATCCAAACACGTTGTCAGTCTCCCAGGCTCAGGCTCAGGCTCAGCAGGGCTGCAGCTGCTTGGCGGCCCCTCTCCTGGCTGTGATTAGGACCCAGCAGGAGTTCTGGAGGTTAGTGAGTGAGCAGTAGGGGGGCTCTTTGGCTGAGTACTGCTGACGGAGGGAAGGGGCCCTGTATTTCTCCTCATCGTACCACAGGTCCTGCTGTTGTGACGAAGGTCTTTTTCTTCGAAACATTCCCATGTTTTATTTATTTTTCTTTAAAAAAAAAAAAAGTGTATTATATTAGTTGGCTGACGGAGAAGCTTTTCAGACGTTTGTTATGATAACCTACCACCCGCATGACCTGAAACTACATGGGAAAAGGTGTCATTTTCTGGGGAGGACCCTCCTCTGTTCCACCTGCAGCAGCACGAACCCACCCACCCATTCAGGCACACATCAGAAACGTACATGCACATTTACATAGCCTCTTTTCCCTCTTTGACAGGAACCGGCTGGCTCTGCGTTCATTTTAGCAGAACGATTGTCTAGCTGAAATTGAAGTTAGTCTCCAGACGCTTCTAGATGTCTCTTTTTCATTGTTGTTGCTGCCGTTTGTGATAAATAGTTTGTTAGCGCCTTTGCTTCCTAAACCCCTTCTGTGCACATTGATGTGAGCGGTGTCTCTCCCCTGGCCAGGAATATGAAACAAAGAGCGGCAGAGCTGGACCAGGCCCCCCCACGTCTCCCAGGCAGAGTGTGAGGAAGAACCTGGACTTTGAGCCCCTCTCCACCACCGCGCTCATCCTGGAGGACCGGCCTGCGTGAGTTACCACCTCTCTCTCTCTCTCTCTCTCTCTCTCTCTCTCTCTCTCTCTCTCTCTCTCTCTCTCTCTCTCTCTCGCTTTCTCTTTCTTTAGCTTTCTCTCGTTCTCTCTCTCTCTCTCTCTCTCTCTCTCTGCCTTTCTTTCACTCTGACTATCTCCCTCTCACTCGCTCATTTACACATACAGTGCAGAATTGTAAACAGAAGAAACACTGAATAACATATTGCGCTAGTCACTCTCGTCCTCACTCTCACACACACACACACACACACACACACACACACACACACACACACACACACACACTTGCATGTGATATGCATAGGTCTGCATATCAGTCCCCAAGGCTCCCTAAGGCAGCAGTCCAGTGGATCAGTCTTGGGTCTGAACAGGGAAGTCAAGTGAACTGTTGACTCTTACTCTTGATCTGTTTTGTTCATGGAGCCTGTCTCGCCTAACGAAAAATCTGTTAACCTTATCTTCAGGCAGACAGATTTAACCAATCTATTTGCTTGACAAAATTGTCAAATCCGTTCAGTCTCATGGATTTGTTCAAGGAGAGTTGAAGCGGAGTGCGGAAGGAAAAGCATCGCTGTGACTAATACAATAACACAATACAACGTCTAATTGCCTCCATCCGCTTTCTAATGTCAACGGTGTTAGCACTTAGAGTGGAGTGAAGCACACACAACCAGCCAGCCGCCATGGCTAGGAGTCTGTAGACTACAGTGGAGTGAAGCACACACACAGACCTCCTGGCTAGGAGTCTGTAGATTACAGTGGAGTGAAGCACACACACAGACCTCCTGGCTAGGAGTCTGTAGACTACAGTGGAGTGAAGCGCACACACACACGGACACTCTGATTATTGGAGTCTGTAGACTACAGTGGAGTGAAGCACACACACACACACACACACACACACACACACACAGACCTCCTGGCTAAGAGTCTGTGGACTTGTCTTTTCGTCTTTCTCAATCCATTGTGCGGCTCATGCTATTCCCTTCACACACACACACACGCACACACCTACATTGTCTCTCTGTTGGTCTCTCTGCTCCTATCCAGGGCCCACTCCAGGCAGCAGGAGCTGCCGTTGAAACTTTAATGACCCCCACATTCTCTATGCTCTCCCCGTAGAATGGACCTCTGTTACACACCCCTGTGTGCGTGCGTGCGTGCGTGCGTGCGTGCGTGCGTGCGTGCGTGCGTGCGTGCGTGCGTGTGTGTGTGTGTTAGAGAAAGAGAGAGCGAATTAGGGATTTGAGTTTCCTGTTTGGTTAGTGGGCCTCACCTCTAAAAGGGAAGATTGCCAAGAGTTATTCCATGACCTCTTAGTGCATATTGTGTGTGCGTGTGCGTGTGTGTGTGTGTGTGTGTGTGTGTGTGTGTGTGTGTGTGTGCGTGTGTGTGTGTGCGCGTGTGTATGTATGGGATTAACGCAGAGTGCCTGTGAAAAGTCCAAGGTCACCCCAGAGCTCTTTCTTCTCTCTCTGTCTCTCCTCTCCTCCCTGCGGTTTACTGTTTACTCTCTACTGCTCTACAAACTCAGCCACCGTGAATAATGCATGCCAACGAGTTCACACAACCGCTACAAAGGCACTTACTTTGTGTGTGTGTGTGTGTCTACGTGCGTGTGTGCGTGCGTGTGTGTCTGCGTGTGTGTGCAGGAACTTGCCAGCCAAGCCAGCAGAGGAGGCCCAGAAGCACAGGCAGCAGTATGAGGAGATGGTGGCCCTGGCCAAGAAGAGAGGTGAGAGGACTCCCCATCTCTGTCCCACTGCGCCTCCTTCCTCCTCTTCCTCCTCTCATCCCTCCCTCCAGCAGCTCCTTTTCTCGTTCTTTTTCCTCTCTGTCTTTCACGTCTCTCGGCCTTTATAGGATCAATTACTGAACATCCTGGATGATGAAACAGTAGTTTAAGTAGTAAAACAAGTAAATATGGAATTAAAGGCTGGTGAGAACAACAAGTCACGACTTTGACAGTTTTATAAAATGCAGATTTTGACCCTTTTTTCTCTCTCGACGGCTGATAAAGAATGCTAGATTTCCTATCCAGCAAAACATTGAGCGATTCTGTCAGTGGACCAACTAGCTTAAAGCAGACTTGGCTTGCTGATTTGGGACAAGGATGTAGTCAAACCTACATCCCCCTCTCCTCCCCTCTCTCCCACCCAGAGCTGAAGGAGGCTCAGAAGCGCAGGAAGCAGCTGGAGGACCGGTGCAAGCTGGAGGAGAGCATCGGCAACGCCGCCCAGACCTGGAACCAGGAGATCCTTCCCAACTGGAGCTCCACGTGAGTCTGCCCCACCCCCCCCTTGCTTTGCTGTACAATCCAGGACACCATGACCTGTCACTGGGCACCAGCCTGCTTCCAGTCTGGCTGGGCTGGGTGCACCAAATCCTTAAGGGAAATACCATCAAGGCCTATTTCCTCTCTTGCCTTTTTTTAACCTGCCTCTCTCTCTGCCCCCCCTCCCCCCTCCAGGTGTGGGTCTCGGAGGGTGAGGGAGTTGTGGTGGCAGGGCGTGCCCCCCAGCGTCCGGGGCAAGGTCTGGAGCCTGGCCGTGGGCAACGAGCTCAACATCACCCATGGTAACTGGGATTGATTTCTCCATATCTTAGACTTTTGCGTAAGAAAACCCAATAAGACATGGCTTTTAAAGAAACCCCAAAAGATTTGATTTAATGCGCAGAGAAAAGGTGATGGCGCTCCAGTGTCTTATACAGTCTGGGTCATTACAGGTCTAACGCTCATTGACTTAACACATGAGCTAATCTCATCTAGGCAATGATGGACACACAGTTATGGAGAGTAAACCCTCACCTCCTTCCTCTGTTCTAAAGGTGCCTATACATGATCAGTGCAAAAACCTGCGCTGCTCTGGCTGTCCCATTGTTCCCTATGGAGTTGAGCAGTGGCGCCGAACTGTGCTCAGCGCTACCCTCAGCGTCGCACGCCGCTCAAATTTGCCTCTTTGCGCTGTGCTCAAGGTTCAAATTATTTCAACTTTGACCTTGGTTGCCGCTGACCTTTCATAGCGAAACCAATGAGATAGCAGCTGTGTGTGACGTGGCCAGAAGTCATTTCCGAACGTAGCTAAATCCAATTCTGAAGATAGCTTGCTGCCCCGTGCCCAGGCCTCACTTTAAAAATGAATTTTTAATCTCAATGTGTTTCTGCTGGTTAGATTAATGTTGAATAAAATTGCTGTTTATGTACGTTGCTGTTCCAGGCAGACACAGTGACAAGGGGCTATCTTCGAATGCTTTGTATGCAAACGTTAGCTAAGCAACAGTAAATCCCATCATGTTGATGACGTATATCTGCGCTGTGATTAGTATCTGGTGTCAGCACTATGCTCTGCGCCCTACCTCGCAGTGAGCGCAGTGCAAATTTCTTATTATGTGAAGGCAGCTCAAGACCCTCACATTCACAGACACCCCACATCCCATCAGACTAGGCTCTGCTCTAAGGGCCTTTAAATATACACTCTAAGACCTTCCACAGACTCCTATAGCATAGACTGAATACTTTTCCTAACTTTTAAACTGTAATTTTCCTTTACAGTACGCCCCTCTCTCTCTCTCTCTCTCTCTCTCTCTCTCTCTCTCTCTCTGTGTGCCGCTGTCTTGTCTGCGTCGTGTGTCTGTCTCTTTCCCTCGGTCTGTCTCTCTCTCTGTCTGAATGTCTCTCGCTGTCTGTCCGTCTTTCTGTGTGCCTGTCCAGCTGTCTTTCTTTTTTTCTTTCTCTGTCTGTCTGTTGCACTGTCTCTCTGTTTGTTTATTTGTCTGTGTACTGCGCTCTCTCTCTTTCTTGCTGTGTGCATGCGTGCGTGCGTGCGTGCTCAGAATAAGCAGATTGTATGTACAGACCCTGAGCTTCTATGAGTCATCGTCAAACCACACCCTCTGCTGGCCTGTTTAGCAGTCTGCAGCCTCAATGGGAGGGCTCCTACATCAAAGTCCCAAGGACACACACACACACTATGGGTGGTGAACATTGTCTCAGCTTTTGTAATGAAATTACAACTCCAGTGAGGAGCGTGAAGAGGAAAGGCTTGAGGAGCCCGTGGAGGGGAAAGGGCTTCTTAACCAGAGCCCGTGTCTAGGCCTCACAATGAATTCTCCCAGTTAATACGCTGAACGCACACAACCACACACCAACACATGCTAACGTGTGCACTCCACCTCTGTCCCTCAGGCTCTCTAGTCACAAACTCCAGTCTCACAGCGTGTGGGTGCGTGTGCGCGTGTGCGCGTGTGCGTGTGCGTGTGCGTGTGTGTGTGTGTGTACGCGCGCGCGCGCATGTGAGTGTGCGCGTCCGTGCGCGTCCTCTGTCCCTAGTCCAGGTTTTCACCCCCCACAGGGCCTTCACAGAGAGCTACAGTACAGTTCAGAGAGCTGCTGAGCTGGGCCCTCCCTCTCCTCCTCAGCTCTTTACATGGCTCCGTGTACTTGGCCTCCACACCACCCCTCCATAGAACCGTCTAGCCCAGCGTTTAGCGCTAGCATTCAAACGTGTCAGGCTCCAGCATTGAAACAGCCCAGTGACAGCGACACCATGACCTTGGAGATGTTGTTCGGTGTTTCCCTGAGTCGGTTGGATCAGACCTGCCGCCACAGACGGAGTGGCATTTCCCAAGCCGACCTTCACATTCGCTGCAGCGACACCTCTGTGGTGTGTGGTGCCTTGGATGCAAGGCCAAGGTCAGGGGCTCGGAGCCGCTGCAGTGCTGAACCAGTCTCAGTGTGTCAGTCCCATTTCTGCCCACCAGAGGGCAGCGATGGGCACCCACGTGACCGCGTTGCAGCCTTACCACCTCTCTGGTGCACTAGGAAGTAGAGAGGCCTTTTGTGTGAGTGCCTCCAGACTGGACTCTGTGACTCCCTCCCTTATCGATCGAGGCGCCTGGCGGGTTCGCTTCCCGTCTTTCCATTTTCCTCTCTCTCTCTCTCTCTCTCTCTCTCTCTCTCTCTCTCTCTCTCTCTCTCTCTCTCTCCCCCCCTCTCTTCCTGTCTATTTCTCTTCCTGTCTATTTCTGCCTGTGTAACATTGTTTCATGTCACCCACAGAGCTGTATAACATCTGCTTGTCCAGAGCCAGGGAGAAGTGGAAGGCCATGCCAGCGCCGGCCTCCGAGACCGAAGGTAGAGGCAGGATGGCCAGAAAACGATCAACTAAACCTCTGTCATTGAATTCTCTTCATCTCTGTCCTCCCTGTCACCTCTTCATCGTCCAACGTCGCAATACTTAAGCATTTATTAGTGAGAGAGTTGTTTGGCCATGTACCTGGTTTCGGTTAGACCCAGTGTGCCCCCCCGATTGATGTTTCAGTGTGTGTGTGTGTGTGTGTGTGTGTGTGTGTCCCTTGGTGTGACTCCAGATGCAGGCTCGTCGGACCGGGAGGCCAGTCTGGAGCTCATCAAGCTGGACATCTCCCGGACCTTCCCCCACCTCTGCATCTTCCAGCAGGTGAGCGGTGCTCCCCCTGCCCCCGTCCTCCTTCACACTCCCTGTGAAACACCCCCACCCATGCCTTAAGGGTGGGCAGGTCTTTACTCTGGGGGTGTTTGTGCTGACATTTCATCTTTGTGTGTGTGTGTGTGTGTGTGTGTGTGTGTGTGTGTGTGTGTGTGTGTGTGTGTGTGTAATACCCCTAGCCCTAACCCATTTGATCTTTGTGTGTGGTTGTGTGTAATTCTTGAATACCTCTGTGTCAGCAGGGTGGGCCATACTACGACATCCTGCACAGCATTCTAGGAGTGTACACCTGTTACCGGCCGGACGTCGGCTACGTAAGTTGCGCACACACACACACACACACACACACACAGCTCATTGTTTTACTGGGGAGCTCTCAGTACCCTGTTACCGTCAGGACAGTAGGTAGGCATGACCACACAGCCTGCCCCCTGCTGCTTTCACTCTGACTCATCTCTTACCCCCCACCTGGATACAGTAATGTGTGTGTATGTGAGGGGGTTATGCAGAGGTGAGTGAGGAGATGAAATGCTGGGTATTTCTGTAAATGTTTGTGTGTATGTGGATGTGATATGTTGTGTGGGTTGTGGCTCGTGGCAGGGCCATTCACCCCTTGGCCCACTCTAGCAGAGGCCTCAGATTCAGAGTCAGTTTGTGTCAGTCTGCTTTATGACTCCATCACGCTGTCTCCCCATGCTGCAGCTCACCACAGCCTACCAGCAGCACACACAAATGACTCACACCTTCCTGCCTTGACCCGCAGCCCCCAGCTCTCACACACACACACACACACACACACACACACACATACACACTGCTACACCTCTACACCTCTACATTAAACCATGCAATAGGGGCTTGAAGCATGCCTCTGTGCTTTCCGCCTCGAGCATCCGTTTTACCTAGCCACATTGAGAATTGTTGTCTTAGCTCAGCAGTTGTTGTTGTGTGCCTCGTAAATGTGCTGTTTAAAACATGGTTATGTCCTGGTGCGTACTCGGGATATGAAACGTTACCGATACACAAGATTGTTGCGATTTTATGTTTTGTGATACCATAGCGATAAAAAAAAAAAACCTTGCTCACAGTATATACAATATATTGAATCGTGACCCCTATATCATAATGCGTATCATATCGGCAGATTCTTGCCAATACAGAGCGCTGCCTGACCCCAGTATTGTGATCATGTGTGGTTGTTGTCACTGTGTAGCATCCAACAACCACTAAAATATACTCTTTTTAGAAATCCACAGCCCATCGTTGGTTTGATTGGCTACACACGCACATGTCCTATTAACTCTCCAAAAGCCCTGAGTGACCTGCTGGGGTTTGGGGTGTGCGCGTGTGTGTGTGTGTGTGTGTGTGTGTGTGTGTGTGTGTGTGTTCAGGTGCAGGGGATGTCCTTCATAGCGGCGGTGTTAATCCTGAACCTGGACACAGCCGACGCCTTCATAGCTTTTGCCAACCTGCTCAACAAGCCCTGTCAGATGGCCTTCTTCAGGGTGGACCACAGCCTTGTGAGCAGCGCGCGCACACACACACACACACACACACACACACAACATCTGAGGCAGACATAACTCACCAATGTGTTGTACTCTGCCGCATATTAAATGCATAGGTAAACATTAGTTGCCATCAACAACACGGACTGTCCTTTGTGTCTGTTCCCTGAGGACTCACTGTCCTTTGTGTCTGTTCCCTGAGGACTCACTGTCCTTTGTGTCTGTTCCCTGAGGACTCACTGTCCTTTGTGTCTGTTCCCTGAGGACTCACTGTCCTTTGTGTTTGTTCCCTGAGGACTCACTGTCCTTTGTGTCTGTTCCCTGAGGACTCACTGTCCTTTGTGTCTGTTCCCTGAGGACTCACTGTCTCTGTCTGTCTCTCTCTCTCTCTTTCTCTCCTCCACAGATGTTGACTTACTTTGCAGCATTCGAAGTGTTTTTCGAAGAGAACCTACCAAAGCTCTTTGCACATTTCAAAAACAACAACTTGACCCCCGATATTTATCTGATCGACTGGTGAGTGGCGCGTCCACCTCCCTCTGTTTCCCTTCTCGTTTCTGTCCCTCGACTGTGCTCACCGCTGTTCCCGCAGCGCTTCATAGTGGTTGACCCACCGAATTGTTTCTTTGCGGCGGCAGCCATCTCCTGTGGTTTTATCAGACTTCACAAACAGGAGAAGAAAAACGGCTCTGTGACAACTTTCATAAGTTCATATCTAAAATGATGTAGGTTGTGGTTTTTTTCAGGCCGTTTCTCTGACAACGCATGTCCTAATGTGCTGCGGGTCTTTGGCCTTCCCACAGAATGTGCTAGAACAGCGTCGCCACCCCTGCTGTTTTGACTCAACAGGGGGGGGGGGGGGGGCTGGTGTCACGTTCTCACTCTGAAAGCTCATGAATGCTTCCTTCAGGGTCCTAACCACGCCTCGTCAAATAGAAAGAAATACGTTTATTTTGCGCAATTATGCAACTCTGTGCACAGTGATTACAGTTCAAGTAAGCATTTGAACCACTAGTCCTACACTCTGTATTAGCATGCGCTTCCCTCCAGTCCTGCTTTTCAAACCCTGGTTTGGTTGGTCGTGCGTTTGCCCTCTGCGTCCCTAACCCTGCCCCTCCGCCCCCGGGCAGGATCTTCACCCTGTACAGCAAGTCCCTCCCCCTGGACCTGGCGTGCCGTGTCTGGGACGTCTTCTGCCGTGACGGGGACGAGTTCCTGTTCCGCACGGCGCTGGGTATCCTGCGGCAGTACGAGGAGGTGCTGACCCGCATGGACTTCATCCACATGGCCCAGTTCCTGACGCGGCTGCCCGACCTGCTGCCCGCCGACCCGCTCTTCGGCCACATCGCCGCCGTGCACATGACCAGCCGCAACCGGAAGTGGGCACAGGTGAGGGAGCTGCGGCGATGGCTGACGGTCGTCCAGTTGAGACGTGCTTGTTATTTGGGCTGGGGTCTGGCGATCTGTTCGTCGAGGCATGTGTTTTTGCTTTCCCATGAAGATCACTTAATGACCCAGTTTCCTTCCAAGTAGAGATTCTCTGTTATGGTTATTTCCTCTGACAACACCCCCCGGTGTGTGCGTGTGCGTGTGCGTGTCCAGGTTCTGCAGGCCCTACAGAAGGAGCAGGAGAGGACCAGCCCTGTGCTGAAGCGCTGACGCCCTGGAGAGCCACTGACGACGGACCACCAGAGCTCCAACCCCCTCCCTCTGACCATACCCCTGGGATGAAGCACCACCAGCAGAGGGACAACCCCCTCCCTCTGACCATACCCCTGGGATGAAGCACCACCATTTGGGACAACCCAAATTCCTGGACAGCCCATGGTGCCCTAGAACCCGTGGAAGGGGTTGTTGGTTGAGGACGGGCCTTAGGCCTTGGAGGGGGTTTTGAAGGGGGGGGGGGGGCGGATTACAGGGCTGTAAGGCCTCACGATTCCCCAGAAGGATGCACTTCCCCTCTCACTTAACCCCAGCCTGTGGACTGGACACTGCTACAGCCCTCGGAGGCTTAAGAATGTACTGTATACGCCTGTGTGTGTGTGTGTGTGTGTGTGTGTGTGTGTGTGTGTGTGTGTGTGTGTGTGTGTGTGTGTGTGTGTGTGTGTGTGTGTGTGTGCGCGCGCGCGTGTGTCAGGGCCAGATAAGTCAATGCTCACCCGCTCTCTATCTCAATCTCAGTCTCTGCTCTTCACTCTCAAGACCTCTATCTTTATTTCCTTTGTCGTTCCTTCAAGTTCCTGGTTTTTGGCCTTATTTGTGTGACGTTAACATACGCAGGTTTTTTTTCTTTTGGGAATCGTGTTTGTATTGTGTGTTTCCATACCGTTCCATGAAGTAGAGTTTCCCAGGAAAGAAGCTGAAGGCTAGAAAAAGAAATTGTTGTGTCTCCAAGAGCACTGCAATGTTGCTTTTATTTTATTTGTTTTAACCTTCTTAAAAGAGGTCGCAAGCTGCCTGTAAACTAGTGACTCCAGTGTGCGGTCTATAAATATATTTATGAAAAGTACACTGTCTGAGATCTAATTTTATAGTTGTGTGTACGTGTGGCGAATTGTGACGACTTGACAATACGGTACGTTGGAAGTCTCATCTGGCTATTTAAATGCTACTTTAAGGTGAACAGGTTCTACTCATACCTGTAAAGCTGTAGACGGTGAAGGATCTAGTCTTGTTCCCGTGTTCAACAATCAAGTCCCCACGTAACCCTCCCTGCTTCCCCTGGCGTGTCGTACCACTGTGCAACCTGCAAACCAAGGTTCCAACCCAGGACGGATCGTCTATTGTCGGACTCTTGTCCTGCCTCAGTTTAACTCGCGTGCACCTACTGTAACTCAAAGCTAGTGTCTTACTACTGAGCTATTTGGAAAATGTTGGAAATGCCTTTGACAATATTGCTTGAAAGACGAGTAACGGATTCCCACCCCTGCGTTGGCTGTGACCGCTTTGGGTTTGAGGTGTGAGGTGTGAGGCCAAGTGCAATTGGAAACAGCTTTGGTCTGGTGTGTGCACTCACACAGACAATCAAAGGCTGTCAGTGCGTCTGACAGAGCCTTAGTGAACAACTCAACTCATCCCTTCGCACATTCCGCCTTCACAAGCCTCTCTCAATGCACACCCTAGTGGAGCAAACGCCGCAGCACTGCAATAAAGCTTTTTGCACAAACCCTCGTTTATACCTCATGATACAATTCAAACACCAATTGTCTGTTTTTGGCGATATTTTTATGTTGTGTATCCCTAATGCTATAGACGTGTGTGTGTGTGTGTGTGTGTGTGTGTGTGTGGGTGCGTGTGTGTGCTTCTGAATGTTACAGGGATCAGGGTGTGTAGGACCTTTGCCCTCCCCGGGCCCTACGGGCTCACAAAATTGGTGTGTGTTCTCCCTTACCTTAACGCGTCCTCCCAGAGCTCCACAGGCACTGAAATACACCTTGCCTAACTGAAAGGCCTCTAATGGGGAAAGTGTCCCTGGGCTTGAGTCACACGTTTAAAGTTGAATCATGAAGTAGGATGGGCTGATACCCGTCCATTTGATTAACCGGGTAATATGTGTTGTGCAGTCTGTTTAGTTTTTTTCCCTCCTTATTGTTAAATATCACATTTTTTTCAAGGGCCCCATTTCTGTCGTGGTTGAAGTGGAGGTATGGGTAGGTCAGGAGGGCAGAGGGAGCCAAGCTGGAACTGTATCTCACTTGAAGTGTATATAAACTAAAGTTTTATTGAATAAAGATCTGTACATATTCAACTTGATAAACCTGTGATGCACTTATTTTTTTATTTTTTTTAAACATGTTTAAAGTGATTCCTTTGAAAGAAGAAAAACTTTGTCATGCTAGCTTCGAATTAAACTGCTAACCATCCTCAGTGTGGGCTGACCACAAAAGCATTTCCTTTGCAAGATGTCACCGAGGGTATTTTTTTTCTCAACATTTGAAACCGAGTGGAAAATAGTATCTCACAACAAGCAACATCCTCCCATTCCACAAACCACAACCCCCCTACCTTTTACGCTTTAGTCTTGATAAGAACAGCAGACAATATCCATTTGTCTAGAAGCCTTTTGAAGCGGCTGAGTGGTTGTCTTTGTTATCTACACATCGTCCACAGAGGAACAGCCCATCATGCGGTCCAGTCACCTCTTTCTCCTGTGTATCCTTGGGGCAGCCCTGTGGTCCAGCGTGATGGCCAACAGTAAGTTAACCCTGTGTTCATCGCAGTCTGTGCTATGAAAATAGAACTGTGACATATTTTACAGCAGGTACCCGTGTATGCAAATGTCTTCCTCTGTGACTTTAACATTGCACAATCATTTTAAAACAGCTGCTGAATTTGACTTGTGTATTTATATATATACTTTTTGTTCTCGTCACAAGTGCAGCCAATTTATTTTTTTAAACAGGTGGAATGAATCCAGAAAATTGCTGTTTTAGTTTCTACGGCAGAAAAATTTACAAAAGGAACATCAAGTCATATGTTCCCACCCATACCCAATGCCCAAAGTCTGGCATCATGTGAGCAAAATTCAAATATACAGTATTTCTTTTTTGGTATTTATGTATTTTTATTATTTTTTAAGTGATTACAACACCTCAAAATCGACTAATTTCCACATGCTGTTGTTTTCTGTTCTCCTCAGCCTGCAAACAGAACGTAACTACAAAGTCTGTGTGGATCCTAGTGTTTCTTGGGTTCAGAACATCATGAAGTCTGTGGATGAGCGCATTTTCTAGACAGCCTGTTTGCAAAGAAAAAAATTGCATAAGATAAAATACCTCTTAAAGGAATGCCATTAAAGTTCTTCATATATTTACTTTTTCTTTTTGCTACTGGTGGAGTTGTAAAGCTGAACTGGTACTCAGAATATAGCAGTAGTAACCGTTTTTAATCATTATTAATCAACATCAGTTTTAAAGCTGACATTTTTCTTTTCATGATATTTCTGTATCATGATATTTCTGTATCATGATATTTCTGTGCATTACCAAATGCATGCAGTGTGTCCTCATTAAATTATAGAACTGTTAAAGATAACTGTCATTTCTTATTTATACTCATAATCATATTTATTTATAATTCAGAAATATATATTTCTGCTCCATCACACACCCAACAGTTTCATCTACTCTTAATGTTTCACCCATGGAAGGAAATATAAAAATATATTTCAATATCTAAAATTGTACTCACCATTTTTATTTTATTTTTTAAATGTTTTATTTAGTGTAGTTGAGAACAATTCACCAACTACAAAGAAATACCCTTGTAGTTACAGAGAGCAATATACATCTGTAGCATGAATTGAAACCCTTCTCTACTCATGATCCTTTTTCTTTTTTAAACGAGATGCAGGATTAAAGGTAGGATTAAATAATAATAATAATAATAAATAGTAATACATTTAATTTAGAGGCACCTTTCTGGACACCCAAGGTCACTGTACATGGCACAGCAATACAATTAAAACAATACAATTTAACATGGCGTAAACACAGGACACACACAAGGGTATTGAGAGAGGGAACATCATAAGAGGATTAGGGGAATATAATTACATGTAGGGTCAGGATCATAACGAGTAGGCATTTTTAAATATGTGAGTTTTGAAATAACCTGCCAACTCATTTTTGTTGTTTTGCACATTTGCCACTAGAGATAGGTGACCATACCCTAAACAGCTAGAAAGGAAGCAACCTCACAACACAGTTGAAATATGCAAATGACTGCCCTGATAGAGCGGAAACATATTTGACAATATTCAATATTTAACGAAAACAATGCAATTATAATATTTTAAAAATCCAATAGTTACCCAATTAAATTAATTTCATCCTACTCCACAGTACAATATATTTTACATGCTCAAGGTTTTGACACTTGTAAACAGTATATACACATACATAACTTATAACGACATGTTTCAAACCGTTAAGGAGAGCAGTAAACCATTTCACAAAAGAAAATAAATACAAAACGATAGCTGACTATATTATAATTTTTTTTTTTAAAAGAGGAGCATGATAGCATACATTCTGAATGAGTCAAAGACACCAAAGAGACCTTTAACGATGAAACACAACGCAAAAGGCACCGAACAGTGAGGCAGTAGCAACCCACTTAATATACAAGATACCAGGTCTGTCACAAGATCTCTCGTAAGCAAATTCTATTTTTAGGCAACCAGGTAAGAAATAAAACACATCTGTTTTTTGTTTTGTTTTTGTTTTTTATAGAATGAGTGCTGGTAAACCATATGGGAGTTTGTTGCACTGTTTAGGATTTGGCAACAAAAAGAGTACCCCAAAGTTCCATCCGATCAACCTACTATCAACCCTCTGGATCCATCTGCCCAAACTATGCTGTGATGAAAGAAAGTAGAGATGCTGGCTCTGCTAGACCCAACATGCAGTATTACAGTTGCCCTAAATGGTGTGAGCACTGCGTCCTCATACTGATATCCTACTATGACAGTCCATTTCAGGTTGTTTGGAAAAATAGGATCCTGGTAATCCATGGGGTAGGGCTTTGACAAAGAAAATGAACCTAAAAGCAAAAAGCTAGTATACTACAGGTACATCTACGTTTTAACAAAAGCTTATTATTGTTTTTTAGTCAGACACAAATTGTAAGCCTAAGATATTTCCTATCAGTCAATAAGAGGTAGTATTATAGATGAGATTTCCTTTTGTCAATCTCTGTTTCATCTTTATTTCACTAGGATACAAACCGTAGACCATGGGACGATAGGCAAATAAGGAATCAATGTCAGGCTGTACAATTAATGTAATAATATAAATATATAAATATTTGATAATTTGGCGAAAGATGAAATTAACTGCTTAATTTACAGTCTGTGCTGAAAGCTAAACAAATATCAGGAATTACTTTCGCTCAAATGAGTGCATCTGTTTATTTTGCTTAATGTCATGCAAAAGGCATGATAGTGAGAAAACACACGTCAAAAAAGTGACTAATATATTTGCTGAAACGCTACAGATTGTACAACGCTGATATTGTTGATTGATTGACACCAAGCCGTTACCTGCATGATCTATTGAACTACCCACAAGACATTACTGCAAGTCCTCAGACTCACTGAGATGGGTAGAATATGTACTTTGAGATGGAGATTCAGACAATAGCTCTTTGTTAGACCCAGTGTCAATAGAGGGTAGGAGGGGTGTAGAGACAAAAACACATCCTTTCATATCAGCCTTCAACCTCAATCAACCTCAGTTAGTTGAATTTTAACATCCTTTTCTATGTGAATACGTTTGGGCATGTGTTTATAAGTCTTTTAATCTGTATCCAGATATGATGTACAGAGAATGAAGTGATTGAACTGCTCATTCTGTAGTGTTATTTATTATATTTATATTAACACTTGATACTTTTTATATAAATATTTTACTTGTACCTCTACAAACTTCTATTCGTGTATTTATCTATAGATTGCTAATGTTGCTCACCTTTGATTTATTTTATTTTGCACAGCCCTCTGAGAAAGATTTTTGTGAAATTGGGCTATGAAATAAATTTGACTTTGACTTTCCCTACTTCTTCCACTGACGACCCTGTTCATGTTCCAATTGCTGCCGCTGTCCAAATGGACAACTTCTATTCTAGCGAATTCACTGACAAAATGTGCCATTGAAGAGTTTATTTTTGAAGGTGTCATATTGATTAAGATACTTTCTGATATCTGCTTGGATTTAAAAACGTCTCCTTCATAATTACCTACCGCCTCATATTCAGTTGAGAGCCAAGTTGAGAAAAATAGCTATTTTTCAAGGGAGCCCTTGAATTAGGGGGAGAATCATACCCAGCCTAACTAGTTAAGCCTAACTAAACATATTCCAGTCAAAATTCAATCATTATCTTATTGTCTCTCTACAACATTGACCAGAGCGATGATTTCTCAAACCACTCCAACCAGCTCGAGTACTCCTCCTCCCACAGCCCCTAAAGTGGTCAAGGAACCCACTCAAGACTGGTGAATAACTCCAGGCAGCCCCAGTTTAACTCACCCTACTACATTGGACCAAAAAGCTGGACAAGAAAGCACTCAACAACCAGACTTGATTCAATGGCCACCGCTCAGTACTTTGGGTATATATGGCTGCAACTGCAAATCTAGTTTGCTGGCTGTTGAGAGGATGGGATTTTTATTTTGCAATGCGCACATTTTATTTGTTCCTTGATGACCCACATGTTACCCAATCTATGGGTTTGTGTGGTATGTTAAAACAGTGTGTGTTATAATATTTCAGTGTACAGTATTTCTAACACATTTACTCATGAGTATTTACACCAAGACAAGAAGGTGTGGTTACAGGAAAAACAGTAAACCACTATGTATTTATTTCTTAACCCTTTTCTTCTTACAGAAATGGATGAATATATTTCACATACGCAGCTTCATCGATTCTTTCTTAATCAAAGAAGATTCAAAGGGTACATTTTTTACATGGTCCTGAGAATAAAAGAAAAATCCAATGATAAATGTTATCCAAAAATGGTAGGATAAAAAATGTATCATGTCCACATATTGGTATAAATAATTTTCACAGTTGCTGTACTTCAACAATTTCTCTCTTTAAACTCTCAACGACAGTCATGAAGAACGAATGGACAGTTAATTCACTAGTGAGCCAATGAGAGGACTACAGTAAAAAGCTTGTTCCCTTCAGAAAATGCAAGAAGATGCTTAAAACGTTATATAATTAACATTTTGTGTTGCACTTGCATGCCTAGTTACAATTAACCGTCATGTTTTGCTGTGGTCCGTTTCTTATGCAGATATGACTACTTATTGAAAGTCCTCCCACTAGAGACTGAACACTTGAACACATCCATAACTCATGGAGATTTTACTGCCATTTTCAGATCATGTTAGTATATTTTACGGCCTACCTTGTTTCGCTCACACAAACAAACACCATTCAAATGAATACTTGAATGACATAAGACAGCTTGCTTTCCCTTTCTGTTACTGATGGTATTAAGGCTTGTGTGGACAACTCTCCACAATGGACAGTCACCATACTAAAGAGGATGCTGGAGACAGAGTCCTAGCCAGGCTGCCTGCCTCACTCCACTGTAGCCACAAACTAAGCCCAAACAACTATCCTAGCAGTTTCTCTCAGCAGACAAAAATGGTATCTTTCTAATTCGTATAGATGATGCTGCATTTTTGATTTCACAAACTATTCAATTGAAATAACATTCTCTTTATCAATTTCATTCATGTTCACTCTGGAAAAATATGTTTGTAGTACGATTCTTGCCACTTTGACATTTTTAAGCTTGATGAGTAGTTCGTTTTACCAGAGTCCTTTCCCTCCTTCTAAGTTTCTACTGTATGCATGGATGCCTATTTGTTAATAAAAACTCGATTGCTATCATGATTTCAATTCTGATTAAGAATTTAAATTAACCAACAGAAAAAATGGATCCCCTATTGTAAAAATAAGTTGTGTTTGCATTTCTGTAGATATATTTTATTTTCCATTATAGTGTGATGTTATAGTGTGTGACAGGTCTTACTGACTGTATCCTGTAGTGCCCTCTGGTGATAGCTAAGAGATCAAACTATAGTCGGTATAATTTGATAAAATCCATGAATCATTAGCTACGTCTCATATCTACTCTCAAAAAGACTGTTTGTCACTGAACTATCAAAGCAATAAAGAATGTAATAAAGGAAGGTTTTAACTCGTCCCAACATATATGCTGCTTGTCTACTCATGGTGTCTTTGTGCAGCCTTCACTGCGAGGCCGTATGGCTGGCCTGCTCCAGCTTCTTCTTCACCCCGGCACACTTGAGAATGACCTCGGCGTGCCGGCGCTTCAGCCCCTCCAGCCGCTGCTCCAGGACGTCCGAGGCGTCCACCTTCTCCTCAAAGTCCCTCAGCAGGGTCTCGTTGCCCAGGAGGCCGCTGCGCTGGCGCAGCCTCAGGTTGTCGGCGCGCAGGCCGTCGCGGGCCTGCTTGGTGCGGGTCAGCACGTCTCTCTTCCGTGCCACCCGCGCCTCCACCTCGGACAGCTGGGCCCGCTTGGCCTGGTTCTCGTTCTGCACAAACTGGAGCTTCTCCTTCACATGGGTCAGAACCTGATGGAAGCAGAAGAGGGCAGGATAAGACAGGACGAGAGCAGAGGTTGGATGTTACGGTGGGGGTAAGCCGCCTGTTGGTGGGGCCAACCAACCTGCACGGTGCTGGTGATCTTCTTGCGCAGCTTGAGCAGCTCCTCGTTGCGCTCCTCGATCTTCTCGTTGTACGTCTGGTTCTCGATCTTCAGCTGCTCGAAGTCGATGAGGTGGAGGCCCTCGGCCAGCTCCTCCTTGGCGCGGAGCGAGGCCTCAAACTTGCGCACCTTGTTCTTCAGCTTGATGTTCTCCAGGCGCACGTGCGTCAGCTCGTCCTCGCGCCGCTGCTCGGCCGCCTGGATCTGCTCCACCTCGGCCTGCGCCTCCGCCTTGCCCTGGCGCAGGCTCAGCGCCTTCACGGCCACCTCGCGCTTCAGCGTCATCAAGCCGCTCCACTCCAGGTTCACCTGCTCAGAGAGAAAGAAACGGGCGCTCTGCGTTCACTGTCTGACCCTCTCTCCCACCCGCTCTTAAGCCCAAGCGAAGGAAAGTCCTCGAAACAAAAATGCCCAGCATTCTGCTTCAAACGTCCTCAGCTCTACCAGAGGTGTGTGTTATGATCAGAGGCACAATGGCTTCAGAGTGGCAAGGCGTATGCCGTAGCATTTTAGGTTAAGGTGTCGCTGAATTTCCCAACGCCTTCGGGGTGTCGACGTTCGAGTCCTCTGTTGTCCCGACCCCCGGTTGCTAAAGCCTCTTAGTTGCCAGACTGACCTGAGACAGCTTATCGTGGACATGCTTCTTCAGTTCCTCGGCTTGCAGATGGAAGGCCTCTGAGTCGCGGCGGTGCTGCAGCTTCAGCTCCTCCATGGTGGACATGTACTTCTTGTAGCGCTGCTCCTGGTCCGACACGGCCTTGTCCTTCTCCTGCCGAGCCTCGTCCCCCGTCTTCCTGTGGAAGTAGTCCACCAGCTTCATCTGGAGATGGCTGTTAAGTTGGCTGAGTTTGTCCTTCTCGGCCTGAAGCTCGCGGACGTGCGCCATGCACTCCTCATAGTCGATGCTAGGACCCGGGTCCTCGGCTGGAGGAGGACCCATGTCCTTCTCCTCCACTTCCGGGACAGGGCTGGTGGTCTCCCTTTCTGGAGTCCCCAGGTCCAAGTTAGGGAATCCATCTTGATTGTCATTGACCTCAAGATCCTCCATGTCAATGCTCCCTGTGCGGGACAGAGGCATCCCAACCAGGGGCTTCATTTCGGGGGCTTCACCAACTTCAAAGGTCTCGCTACTGGGCAGGTCACCTTCAGTAGTGACGCCATCTACAGAGTTCCCTCCTTCTGTTTCACTGGCAGGTTCCGCATTGGCTTCTGCTGTGACATTCTCTGATTTTAGCTTATGCTGTTCTGTGTCCCCTTCTTCAGTAGTGACTGCATTATCTTCCAGCGGCTCTTCTATTTGAATGCTATCATCAGCGATAGGAGAATTGGCATCTTCTGGATATAATTCTTCCTCATTATTCTCTATCTCTGTCTGGTCTTCCTCATCCATAGTTAAAGCAGCCAGCTGCTTAGATTATTTAAATTGTTAGTTTCAAACTATTCAGACTCTAAAGCGTTTAAAATGCTTTCAAATATATGCCAGGCAAAGTTATTTTAACTTGTCAGTTTGTCTCCTTGCAGCTTGTCAACGAAACAAGTGTTTTGCGTTGTCTTGGAAACTGAGTATATAAGCCAATCAGCGTCGTTTGAGGCAGGCTCATTAATATTAATGAGTCGCAGCAGTCAGACCAGAGACACCCCAGTACGCATGCCCTCCCCCAGCAGCAGCACCGCTTCCAACAACAAGCCGGAGCCAGCAACATGGCCGACCTGGGAAAGAAGTACTGCGTGAATTGCCTTGCAGACGTTACAAATCTACGGCTTCGCTGTACAGACTGCCCAGACATCGAACTATGCCCGGAGTGCTTCTCTGCGGGGGCAGAAATTGGTAATCACCGGCGATGGCACGGTTATCAGCAAGTCGATGGCGGGCGCTTTACCCTTTGGGGTCCTGAAGCGGAGGGAGGATGGACTAGCAGGGAAGAGCAGTTGCTACTCGATGCCATCGAGCAATATGGATTTGGAAACTGGGTATTTCACTTTTACAGCTACTTATTTATTTGAATTAGAACGCATTGGTAGATGCAGTCTAACGAAACTATCCGTACAAAATAAAAATGGTCTAAAAAATCTTACAACGAAATAAACTAGCAACTTCAGTTTGACAGCTCTCTGGGTCCCGTTCAAGTGTCCTGGGATGGCCTCTTTCAGGCTTGTGGTGCAACTTTAGGTAACGCTGTTTGCAAAGGGAGGCTAGCTTCAATTAGTTAGCAAAAGAAAGACTACAAGTACTTTCAATTTAGTTTAAAAAATATTTTTTTTAGATTAAATAATAGGTTACATTTGTAATTTTGGATAGATAAAATCCAAATTATGTAATAATAGACGTTTAAAGGCTAAATCAAGGCTATTGTTGTAGCCTGTTGCATTCGACTAATACATAATTCTCATTGAGAGATGACATTCACTGTAATAAATGTCCTGTCCTTCACTAACATATTGCTGTTGTGGGAATGTTCTTTTTTTGTTGTCTTACAGGAGGACATGGCCACTCATGTGGGAGCCTCGCGGACCCCTCAAGAGGTCATGGACCACTATGTCAGCATGTACATCCACGGTAACCTGGGCAAGGCCTGCATCCCTGACAGCATCCCCAACCGGGTGACAGACCACACCTGCCCGAGCGGTGGCCCCCTCTCCCCCAGCCTCACCACGCCGCTCCCCCCGCTTGACGTCACCCTGGCCGAGCAGCAGCAGCTGGGCTACATGCCCCTGCGTGATGACTACGAGATGGAGTACGACCAGGAGGCGGAGAAGCTCATCAGCGGCCTGTCGGTGAACTACGACGACGAGGACGTGGAGATCGAGATGAAGCGCGCCCACGTGGACATGTACGTGCGCAAGCTCCGCGAGCGCCAGCGCCGCAAGAACATCGCCCGGGACTACAACCTGGTCCCCGTCTTCCTGGGCCGCGACAAGAAGGACAAGGAGAAAGACAAGCCGGGGCTGCTGGGAACTGTGGGCGCCGGTGGTGGCGGTGCGGGAGGAGTCGTGGCTGGGAGCGCCGTAGCCACGGCAGCGGTTCCCACGCTGACAGCAGCCCCGGCGTCAGTGCCCAGCACGCCAAAGCGTAAGATCACCAAGGAGGAGAAGGATCAGCGGGTGCGGCTCAGGGCCCTGTGCCAGTTCATGGCCCAGCGGGAGTTTGAGGACTTCTTTGAGAACGTCCACAAAGAGCGCGGGCTGCGGACCAAAGTGCGCGAGCTGCAGCGCTACCGCCGCAACGGCATCACGCGGCTGGACGAGTCGGCCGAGTACGAGGCGGCGCGCCACAAACGGGAGAAACGCAAGGAGAACAAAAGTGTCACCCCCTCCAAAAGGGGCAGCGGAGGAGGAGGAGGAGGAGGAGGAGGAGGGGGGCTGGGCGTGGGGGGCGCAGGGGGGGCTGGGGTCGGTGGCGGAGGTGGGGTCAGCGGCGGGGGAGGTATCAAGGAGGAAGGTAAGGACGGGGAGTTTGCCGCCATCGAGAACTTGTCGGGCTTTGAGCTGCTGTCGGACCGGGAGAAGGTGCTGTGCAACTCCCTCAACCTCAGCCCCACGCGCTACCTCACCGTCAAGACCATCATCATCAAAGACCACCTCCAGAAGCGACAGGGCATCCCCTCCAAGAGCCGGCTGCCCAGCTACCTGGACAAGGTCCTCAAAAAGCGTATCTTCAGCTTCCTCACGGAGAGCGGCTGGATATCCCGGGACGCGTCCTAACCCCCCACCGCTCCCTTTACTGGGCCGAGAGCTAAAGACTTTTGATTGGTTCTTGTGTCTTAAAAACAGCGTGTGATTGGCTGGATGCTCCCAGCAGGCCAAAACTACTGGACGTGAATAACTTTGTTATAAATTGGCACACTGTATCAAAGGATGTTTACTTCATTTAAAAGAAAACGGATGTCATACTGAGATAAATGTTTTGATACCATCAGAAGGGCAGAGGAACAAAGATATATTTTTGCATTCAAATTAACAGATTCTTCATGTTTGGGGTACTTTGTGTGGGTTGAGGGCATCATTGCACACAGTATCAATATGCCTGAAAATGTGTCAGAATCAGATAACTTTGTGTTTTTATGCTGAAGAATCAATCATTCTGACTGGCCTACAAATATGCATTAAGCAATACAGTCCCCCCATGCTGAAGGAAAGTTAGATTAGGCTTTACTCTCTCAAATAAAAAAAAATACGTATTGATTGTCAGGATCAATATTCGGCAGCTAAGGTTCCAACAGGCCACAAACGTTATCACTCTTGAAGGTTCCGGTAACCTTTAAAGGCACCCATTCTGAGGGGTTCTTTACAGTCTACTTAAGAAATGGTCTTTTTCGTATTGTAAACAAAAGGAAAAATAGTTTGTGATAGAACACATTTTTCAGCACAGAGCTTAAGATGTCTATTTGTTGCCAAATGAGCATGCACATTGGGTTTTCTCACACCTTTATTGAAAAAGTGTTTGCCTTTGGCTAAATGAAAGAGTGGAGGTAAACTGCAGTGGACTCACAATAGTCCTACCCTTTATGGTGCATGATTAGCCTTATAATAGATGTTTGCGTTTTGTTTGCTTGATACCGATCTTTTCAAAGATAGCATTAGGACTCTTAACCATAGGTGGTATGGGGGTTTGTATGTTTTTGTTTTTGGGTTCATTTCTGGATTGGTGGACTGAACACCTCGCCACTGCTAGAATGTTCTGTAAAAAGTATTGGCAGCCATTTTAATGTGATACATGACCTTGCTGTACCTAGATGGGTATGGGGTGTTAAAGACAAAAACAAAGTGGCTGTTTCATAGTGACAACATGGAAGTTTAACAACACTTGTTTGTGACATGTTTGCTCACATACATTCGCAATATTTTCCTCCAACAGGACCAAACCAACACCAAAGATGAAAAATATTCTTGATATTTGCTTCCTCTTTGATATACCACACAGCTTTCACTACATGTAGGGTTGACATGAAGACAACATACCGTTGCTTGATTTAAGCTCAAATTTAGGTTGAAGGATTATAACAAACCCACAACATCTTAGTCCTATTTTCCTAGGTTTAAGTGTCACTTAACCATAGGGGTACAGAAAGGGTTGATTTACGTCTAAAGTATGTTTTCAAAAGGTTTTGGGCACCAGCTGAAAATAGGAGTGGGCATACAAATGTGGACCTGGAGCCTAGATTTGTAACTTTTGATGCTAGGGATTCTTTGACTCTTTTTCATGTTCATGACTTGGTTTACAATCAATGACAGCACATACAATATTCTAAAACGTTTTTTTTTCGAAGACTTATGCCTTAAAGCAGACTCCATTTCTAAGCCTCAACAAACCCAGTGTACATTTGTGTAAGAATGCAGGCAAGGGAGTTAAAGGTCATCATCTGAGATCAATCTGACCAACTACGATTAGAAACAATAAATATTTTTATACTGGCCTGATAGTACGCTATCTATAGGCCCAAATCGAGCATCACCGTTAAAAATATCTAGACTATTTTATTGGAGTCTTCAGGTTATGCCATTTTGTGCCAGTCAATGTTTCTTCAGCGTGGTGATGTCTCTTTGAATGTTTCAGCTTTCATGTTTATGTTGTAGATATTAAGGAAATCATAGTTTAATGATTACAAACTTTATTTTACAGTTCATGATTACTGTAGAGATTAGCATATGTTTTAGTTTGCATGTACAGCCAAGTGTTCAAAATGGTTCCAAAATTGTATATTGCAAGGCAATTTGGGTTGCTTCCAAATGCTTTCTATGGAGGAAGATATTTCCTATATCATTTCTGTGGGGGATATTGCTTACCATGTGTAAATACATTTTGTAAGATAAATTGAAAAAGAAAATATAAATTCCGATCTGTGAATTGTACAGTATTTTATGTCAGGACTTTTTTTTTGAACTTTTGTAGTAAAAACAGGACATTTTCAAATGTGCGAACAAGAACCGTTCTCAAAAGCCTTTAGTGTTGTCTTGGCATGCTGTTCACATGTATCGGTGGTGTGCTTCCGAATCTAAGCATTTGTTCGTTACAATGGTTAAAACTGTTGGGCTTTTACATGGCCCTGACGTTGGTGGTGCCCATGACCTGGTGTGGATGTTTTGCATTAAAAGTGCAAATTATTTCTACCATTAGAAGTCCAGTGGTTTCCTTTAAGTAGTCTGTGTTGGGGCATTTGGTGTAGTTAAGCTTTCTTGTGACATTCCTTTGATCAGCTGCATTGCAACGTGTGAATGCATGGGAACAAACAAGTAGACTAATCCAGGGTGATAGCCTCATTTATTTCAGGTGCTGTGGAACTGATTGGAACAGTTGTCCCACAAATGTTGATCTTCTCATCAGTGCCTGTGACTAACCTCATTACAAAGATAGACAGCACATTTAAAACAGGGTAGGTTTTCCAGTCTTCATTGTATTTGCTATTTGACAGTTATTCAGTCATCATGATATCAGTTGTTCATATTAAAATGAAACCAGTATAGCATGACCTAAGGGAAACCTACCCTAGGCAACAGATAAAGAATGAATGAATTAATTCAACATTTATCCTGAAAGTGTTTACTGGGTCCCCTCTAACTGAGCCAACCATGATTTGTTTGCACCAGAAGAGATTTGAACATCGCCTCGCTCCTTCACCGCAACAAGTCGTGGTGGCGGAATTTAGATTTGATGTTTTAACTAAACCAAGCAGAGGTCATCTGTGTTCTTATTCGTTACGTGTACACAAAGACATGTCATACGTAATGCAGGTCATTCCCTAATTTAAACAAAATCTATTTTGATTAACAAGTTCTATTACATTCCCCATCATATGAGAAAGATGACCCATGAATAGGACTCAAAAACAAAAACGAGCACTGAAATCTGGCCCTGGTGGTGGACGACAAAATACTTGGATCAAAGTAGGACTGTGCTCAATGCCAGGTGAGTGTTACCTCTGTTTAAACATACTTAGGGTCGGATTACATGGACAAAGCAGACTTGGTGTTGTCCAGGTACAGAAAGCAGTCAAGTTGGAGTCTCGCCTTTTAGAGTCACCACTGGGTGGGGTAAGGGGGAGGAGGAGTAAGGTGGTGGGGCGTCCAAACCCGCCTGGGGTAACCAAAGTGATCTGTCGTCCAGGCAACAACAAACAATCGCATTGTCACAGTAACCCACGGTGGTCGTCTCTAGGGACCTTTAGCCACGCCCACCAATGCCGGCCTGAGGGTGCGACTGTGAATCTTGTAGCCCACCTTCGTCACCACAGCAACCGTGCCCGGCTCCTTGCCCTCCACGGGAGCGTGGAACAGGGCCTCGTGCTCGTAGGGGTTGAATTTCTCCCCCTCTGGGTTGAGCTTGACTAGACCATGCTTGGTGAAGACCTTCTGCATCTGGACCTCGGTCATCACCAGGCCGTCGTACAGGTTCTTTAAGTGGGGGTTATTGTTGCTCACTTCCTCCTTGGGCACACTCTCCGTGGCCTTCTCCAGGATGTCCGCCACCTCCAACAGGTCTTTGCAGAAACCTTGGATTCCTGGTTGAGGGAGGTGTTATGAAATTGATGAAGGGTTAACAGCATAGTTACAACGCAGGCCATTGTCACTTGCTATATCCAATGAGAAGCAGGAAATGTATTGACAGAAGATTCTAGACAAATGTTTTCTCACCGTACAGCTTTGCATCGTCTACCATCTTCTTACTCCTGGTTCTGAGGTTTTCTGTGTCTGCTAGAGCCCGCTTGTACTTATCCTGTGAAAAGAAGCTAGAGTTTAAACTAAGAAATCTACGAAGAACTACAGGTAGCAGGGCATTAGTGGTTGTAGAAACAAAGCACTTAACATTTTTACGAGTAACTTGAAATACTACGATAATTATTGCATACCAATTCTCTGTATTGACACAAGCTCAGGTAAATATATCTTGCTAAGAAATAATTCAGACTTACTGTAAGCTCTTTGAGCTGCTCCTCGAGCTGAGTCTTCTCCTCAACTAGGGCATTTTCTGCAGCACTGTGTTCAGGCTTGGCCTCTTCCTCCGCTCCCTGGCCGTTCTTCTGCTGCGCCGCAGAACATAGCAGCCGCGGAGATGCCCTGGAAAGAAACACACAAAAACACATGCAACCGCCTGAGTTAGGATGGTCCAGGTGAGTCAACTAAGTTATAATAATGAAAGCCTTCCTGAAAAGATATTTTTTTATTTGACAAACAATAGTGCATTTTAAGCACTTCAGACATTTTGGAAGGAACTATGCCTTTTGAACAGTTAGTTATGTATTATTTAGGGAAACTAGCATAATGTGTACTCTGGCTAAGATTCATTCACGTTATGTCATCAGCTCACTGTGTAACACCAAACGACCTAGTCTACTAGTAGTAGTCCATTTAATTACTTCACACATGATGTATTGAGTTTTGGCATTTGAATCACACAAGCATCTGGATGGGTGAATGTTGTCATAGGCCCAATGTATTTTCAAAGTTACGTTACATTACACAAGTGAACAGAGTGTCAACGATCATTTAGACAGCTAGCTAGCAAACATTATTAGCACGAACTAGCAGGACAAAATAACATGTATATGGGCTACAGGTCCGGCCAATAAAATAATTATTAAGGTAAGATCAACATGGGACACACAGTGTCATACCCCTTATTAGAGTTTAATTACCTTAGTATTGAAGGTGATGCTACAACAGAGTAGCTCTGTCTCACTGCTCGTACACACCAGCTCGCCATTTTCACAACTATGTAACACGCTGAAGGACCATCGAACCCATTGGAGGGAGCCGAGTGTAAATTTGGACCAATCCTTAATCAGAACGAAGAGCATCTTGTTTCTCCGTCCAACCAGTGGCAGGGTACAGTATGACGATTCATATAGTTAGGTTGAGATGAGGTTAGAGTTGAAATTTGTGCACGTGACCAAGGACACGTTTTCCCATCTTTTTAAACTGAAGGTTATTTAATGTTCTAATTATATAACTTGAAGCGTTATTTTGTTAAACCATATGTCTTTTTTACACGAAGGTAAATGGTACTTCAAAAAAAAACTGGGAGTGGAAATGAAAAAAAATTATAACCAGAACTGAACAAAATTACAGTGATTCCATAGCTCATTAAATTGTGATATTGAAGAAGATTTTGATAATAATGGTGATTAGAATTATGATAATAAAGAGCAGCTCCCAGTTTCGTACAAAATTTGGATTGGAGTTGAGGTGCATGTATGGACTGAATTAGGCCGACTTTAACTAAGCCTAGTGATGGTCATTTTTTTCCTGGCATAGTTATAGTGTTTGGCAAATGTCTGTAACAGTCAAAGCCAGATTAAGGCAGGAGATGTTGGAAGAGGCGACACATTAAAACCCTGGATTAACCTTTTAATCCTGGTCCACCAGGAAGTTGCACAGACAGGTGTGGACGCAAGGGGGATAAATGACCCCATTTAGCTAAAGCCAAGGCTAGACAAATGTGTTCTTCCTACCTTTTGTACTATAGTATATTAAATCATTCTAAAGCAATTTAATATATTATTTGTATAGTAGTATAACCTATGCACACAGACAACACATATGCATATTCTGCCATGCACCTTTTTATTTCAAAAGATTAAAGATGACCATTATTTCAAACCATCCATTTCAAAGACAAGAGTCTGAACTCCTCTAGGCAGTCCCATTTCAACGTTGTCAGGATGACTGTTTGATCTAAGGTACTGCGTTCAGATCGTGGTCTATCCTGGAGGAGTGCCAATGTACAAACTTGCAAACTATCTCCTTATTTAATTGAAAACATACAGACTCGCTCTTTAGCTAATAACTCTGTGTCATCTAGGGCCCGTATGGGAAAGGCTGAATTAACGAGTCTACAACAATTGTAACGAGACCGGACTGATGGATAGCCATGCCACCACTCCCCGGCTGGTCTGTACCTACAGCTGAGCAGCCATTTCACAGATACACTCAAAACAAAAAGGGAAGTGGAAGTCAAGCAGGCAACATGGCATGTGGCTTCTCTTTAATGTTGGGCTGTTTGTCTCAGGAGGAGAAGTAGAACTCTCTGCTCCCATGAAATGCCTTATCGTCTGCTCTACAATGTAGCAGACTATTTTTAATCAGCGCCTGTAAATTCCTTTATCCTTGTAAATAATGTGACATATATTTATTTAAGAAGGAGAGAAATGTACTGCTTGACATTTCTCAAGTACCAAATATATGTGTAAATGCATACATTACTGTAAATAATGCAAAGCACAATTAACTTGAATGTACAGTATGTATCAATGAGAAAAGTTTCTGAAGTTTTTTATTGAACTAGTTTCTCCTAACTTTATTTACATAACTATTCTTTTTTTGATCCCATTCTCCCAGCCTCCTCCCTCGATCTAATCTAATGTTCTTTTTTAAGACACCAGCTAAGTTCATATGGGGACACAAACATGTGTTTGTTTGGTGCGTTTATCTAGGCTGCGCGCTTAGGCCTTATGAATAGTCATAGTCATCTTGACTATTATGTATACTGCCTCCAGGGGCTACCGCTGCTCCCCTCGTGTGTGTGTGTGTGTGTGTGTGTGTGTGTGTGTGTGTGTGTGTGTGTGTGTGTGTGTGTGTGTGTGTGAGTGCGTGCGTGCGTGCGTGCGTGCGTGCGAGTACCGGGATCTGTGATGAGCCTTTTACAGTAAACAATAGGACGAGGTAATGTTGGAACGGAGTGGGACTGGTGGGAGAAAACAATGTGTGCACAAAAACAGAAATAACCTTAAACCTTAGACAAACCAAGTGAGACAGAGAGGGACATGGGAAAAGTAAAGGAACAGTTTAAGATAACAGCAAAAAGGTAGAAAGGCAAGATGGAGAAAAGGAGGCACACTACAGTGAAATGATAAAGTGTGTTGCCACACAAAGCGTTGGATCACATTCTATTAATGGAGGATGAAAAGAAACAGGGGGAGGGAAATATTATTATATCCTTTTTTCTGAGATTCTGTTTGTTTTAACTCTGAGAGAACACATGCACGGCTGTTTAATTATTCAGGGGCAGGGATCTCTCATAATCTTCTGTTATCATGCAACGCAATGAACAACGCTTTCACCAAACCCCGAAGGACATGTTTGTTTATGAGGAACATATCCGAGACCCAACGAGGCTGCAATAGTGTCTTCCCTGCTGTACTCAGAAGATTGCTAAGTTGTTTTGCTGTCAGTGTATCGTGTTTAGCCACTAGAGGGAGTGCAAACACTTCTTTAAAACTGGTCTTTGTGAGGACAGGCTAAGGATTAAAGAAAGTACTTGAACCCAGAACAGTATTTTAAGACTATCTGCTTAGTCCCTTGGATCACAATGAATGGCAAGGATCTCAGGGATGTGATGAGTAAGCCTGTTTTCAGACTTCTAGGCCAAAGCCTTAGCAAAGAAATAAAGGGATAAGCCAACTGGTTTATTCCCACGCAAATTAAATGCACAATAACAAAAAGGGAATTATGCCGTAACACTCTTACCACTGTACCATATTTTGTTTGTGTGTGTGTCTATATCTGCGTGTGCCATGGTGCATCCGTGTGCATGCATGTGTATTATTTGTCTGTGAAGCATATTGTGTAAGTGGTAGTGCATATGTGTGGAGAAAGGAGTTTCTCTGTCTAAATGTGCGTCTGATCTAGTGCACTTGAGTATTCCAAGCTGCTCACAGCCACGTTAAATGTTAATCCATCTCTTAAACTCCCACAGTGCCGTGGACTGAAATTGATTTGTTCTCATTAAAACATTCATAAAGCTACACATTTGGCAGTTTTACTTTCCCCCAAGGTCCTTAATTCAATCAGCTACAATTCACCTTGAACATGTTTACGAAAAGCATCAATCACAACATTGTCAGCTGCCACTGCCCCTCTACGGAGCAACTGCTCCGTTATATTTCATTTTTCTTTTTTTTTTTACATAAAAACTCAAAATCTCTCCTGGGAGTCTTGCCTTTAATGTTACCCCAGTAGCGTACTGCATCAAACACGGATCTGGAGTCGAGTTTTGAATCTGTCTGATATGATATACCATAATTTCCCTTTCGTCTCTCCTCTCCTCTGTGCGAGCTGTTCTCCTGTCCTTCCTCCCCGTTGATTGTGATTAAGATGTTGTTTGCATTGTGGGGAGTAAACAGATCAGTCAAAATTAGACGTGTAATAAAAGGGCTGATTCCCCCCTAGGACATGAAGTGATTAGTGACGTTCCATATGTTGAACAGAGGCTCTGGTAAACGCCGGTGTTCAGCTAGAGTGGGAAACCAAGAGGTGGCTTATAAGGTAACCAACACCGCCTCCACCCACCTTGAAGATCACGCGTGGGGTGTTGACGTGGGCTCTGAGGGCGCACCGAGTAGCTCGGAGGACGTTGGTGCTTTTCAGTCCGAAGCTGTACACAGCCACAGCCTCCCGGTGGACAAGGACTCGAGGACCTTCTGGAGGCTGCGGTCCTCCATTCCCCGTGAGCTTCCATGTCTTCCAGGACCGGTGCTTCTGGTGTAGGAGTGGAGGGGGGGTTAGTAGAGTCAAACATTAAAATTTCCGTGTAAAAGGAAAGCTGTCCCATACAGGCCGCAGATGACACACAGTTATTATATGAAGAGAAGAGCAAGCCTGAGTGTTTTCAATGAAATAAGGAGATGGTTAGCAATCAAGTTAAAGTGCTTCGAGTGAGTGTGTGTGTGTGTGTGTGTGTGTGTGTATGTGTGTGTGTGTGTGGTGGGGGGCGGGGCTTTTTTCATGGTACAGTGAATATGAGGAGTCACTTGTGTGTTTTTTTGGGGGGAACAAGCGGAATGTATTAAGCATGGGTTGTAGTGTTAATATGTTCCCCAGCTACCACAAGGAAATGGATAAACACTCAGCCATGGACAGAGCCATTTCTTTGTGTGTGTGTGTGTGTGTGTGTGATGTGCATGTGGTTCACTAGATACGGTGGGGTGAGTTATCAGACTGATGATTTTTAATCAGGGATGACAGAGCATGACAGCAGCGGTACACAAGGCCTCGTCTGGGGGGAAAGAAAAGGACAGCCCCCTTGCGGTCTCCTTAATGGATAGTTACGCTCTCAGCAGGGAGCACAGCCTGAAATACACGGAGAATTTGCGACGGGGTAAGCAAATGTGTTTGAATGTGTGTGTGTGTGTGTGTGTGTGTGTGTGTGTGTGTGTGTGTGTGTGTGTGTGAAAAGGAAAGCGCGACATCAGGACTTGTATGTTTCGGAGTGTGTATATCTTGATGAGTGTGTACGAGCGAATGTGCGTCTGAAGTGTCTTTCAACTGCTGCGCACGGTTCTGGGCTGAGGTAATTACTCGTCAGGGGTCAGGTGGGGTCAATCGCTGGCTGCCTCATTACTTTACTGGAACGTCCCATTAAAACCAGTCGGAGTGATGTCCCTGGCTGGGATCAAGTTGGGTGCGCCTCCAGTCAAGGGCAGTGTGTTATGAACGAGCCTTCGTAATGGTGCCGCGTATGTAGAACTCGAGTCATAACGACATAAATTTGGTCTTTAAATGCTTCTGTCTGCTCTCACCTCTCACGAGTCCCTCATTGTAATCGATTGCCTTATTCATTGAGTTCACTCTCAGGTATTGTTGGATCACACCATTTCACTGGGACAAAATCCTAACCCCACACTCCATTAGCTGGACTTTAAAGAAATCCAATACGAAGTCAGGGTTTCGTTGGTCTAGCATCTCTGAATTCAATATCTTAAATAATAAACAAACGCACCTACAAGTGTTGGATTCAAACGCCCCTCCCTTTACGCACTGTGTTTCCCGTGGCATTGTCTCACCACATCTCGGCCACTATGAAGCCATAACCTCATTGACATACGCAGAAACAGCAATGGTTATGCCCAAAGATCTCTTCCCCTGAGGTCCAGTTCAATAACATGACATTTGCACGGAGGATATCTTCTAAATATTTAATTTTGTTCGTATGATGGTAGCCTAGCGTCTGAGACGATGTGCCGTGGGGATTTATAAACAAAGTCCGCACTGCTGGTGTCATATGTACTCTACACACAGTGTTGATATGGCAGGAGATAAACCTCTAAACACCTATCCTGAGAGTCAGGCAGCTAAGCATGTTGCTAAGTCTACTCCCTACATCGGAGCTAGGTTTGGTAAAAATGAGAAAGGGAATTAGGCCTTGACGTTGTGCAATATTGGGTTTCATGTTGTATTGGTGGTTCAGAGGGCACGTGATGGGGGTTCACATAGGTGGCCTTAAAGGAGGTCGGGGCGGAATGATAGAGGGAATCTGCAATACCAATTGTCAATTGTGCTCTGCTGAATAAAGTTATAACTATTAAGAAGTAGTTCTGTCCATGTGTTCTGACCTAAGACGAAATACAACAGACGTGTGATCGGCTCTTCACTAAACGTGCCTCAGAGGACTGGCCCAAAGAAGAGAGTACTTTCCCTGGATTAAATAGACACATTATTCCATTGGAACATTGCGGTATTGACTGAATGCTTTTAAAGCCTGTAATATGCCAGTACTCGTGAACTCATCTCATCGACGTCCAACCATCCGAAGCAACGGCGGCCTCATTTATTATCTCCGCTATGTCAACTCTCCACGTCAATCCCGTCCTGGACGTGTTCAGTAGTTTAGCCTGTCTGCTGTGGCTCTCATGCATTGATTACAGTCGGTAGTCCTCCTGCTCGAGCTCCCATCTGTATTCATGTGGCCTCGTTGACATTCTCTTTCCCCGGCTGCTCTCCACTGGTATCAAATATTTACATTTTACCCCCAGTTTAGGAGCACCAATTAGAGACAGGCGGCTGACGACGGAGGTCAGCATGGATACACAGCTTCCTGTCATCTGTATTCTGTGTGTGTGTGTGTGTGTGTGTGTGTGTGTGTGTGTGTGTGTGTGTGTGTGTGTGTGTGTGTGAAGATTTATAACTTGGAGTTAAACAAAAAGAAAGGAAAGAGGCAATGAGCCATCAGAGAGGAGAGTGAGACGCATAGAAAGAGAGAGAGATACAAAGAGATAAAGAGAAAGAGAAAGAGAGAGAGCGAGAGAGCCACAGAGAAAGAGAGCAAGAGACAGGATGTGAGAGGAAGGGCGTGAGCGAGAGGGAGGGAGAGGGATGAGGAATCATGCACATTAAGAAAATATTGCCATGACCTGGCTTTCATACTGTAACCTTCTCTCCGCTCCCATTCTCCACACCGTCCGGCTGCACCATCAAATATTCAACGGGCTGCCTGTTTCTCTGGCCTCTCCCTGGACACCTGAACCCACAGGCCCAGGAAGGGTAAACAATCCATCGCATTCACCATGCAGTCTTCTCCACCAGCAATGGCCAAGGAGTCCAGATGGAAGACCAGGCTGTGGAGAACATCAATATTTCCCTGGGATCTGCAACACTGATAGGTTACCTTGTAGGGATGGACTCCATCCTTCATGGTTCTCATCAGCTTACAATGCCCTCTACAATACAGTGTATTAGTCTTTCAAAGTTAAGGTGGAGTATGCCTGTGATTAGACAAGATTAGTTTTGAGCTTTTTAAATGGATAATATTTGTCGAGCAGTTAGGGTTACATATTCATCAATATAGATCATAAACTGAAGTTATGTAATTAGAACAGAAAGCTACAATCTTGTTATGTCAACACCTGTTTCGACTGATTGGAATGTTATATAATCTATAAATATCATACATAATCTGGATTTTATATCTACCGATCTCCAAAGCACTTCTATGTAATGCATTTCGTTGACAGTTCTTGAGGGATATTATTGAGTGCATTAGCACTGTGAATAAAGCTTTACATTGGTCATGCTGTTTGAGCTAAAGAGATCTATTTAAACATGTTACCAACCCTTGACCTACAGAGACAAAGGTTAATTAGGCTGATAGGAAGGATTGCATTTGGGAACGTTAAATGGTTAACAAGATTAAATGTGAACTTTGACCCAGTTGACCACTGGTTGCCTTCATACTGGGTCATTCTTCAGTGGATTGGCATGGTAAATGGTTAGTTATACCCATGCGATTGACAAAGCTAAAGGTATTTAGTGAGTCTTAGACATAGGGTAGACGATAGGGTATATTATTCCTATTGCCAAAATGTGCAAGTTAGAAACCAGCATTTACAGGGATTTAGAAGTGGACATGGTCATGGCTGTTTGTTGAATAGAGCCCACATTTACAGAAGGCTCAATAGTGAGCTTTTGTGGAAACTCCCTCCACTCTCGGCAAGGCCAAATCTTTAATAATCAGTTACTAATACCCGTAGGCTATTAATGCTTGCTGGGTAAAATAACTTCACAGTCTTTACCTAGTCCCCTCTGCAGGGTACCTTTGCTACCTTTCCTTCTATCTTTCCCCAGTCTATTCCTGCTTCCACATACATTCCTGATACACTTTGGCTCTCCACACTCACCGTTCTTCTTCAACTACTCATTCGTATTTTGTGTTCATGTGCAATTTATGTGTATAGTTAATTGTAGGGGAGACTGGGTATGGTTGTAACACTTTTTACGTTGCTTTCCATTTCACAGCGACCGTTTCAGCTAGTGCGTTGCAAAATGTATAAACAACCTACTTATGTCTAGTACAAGTAGATTGAGTTTTTTCCCCCCAAAACCAAACAGACAATGCATGATTTGTATTTAAATACAAGGAGTCAAATGTTACAATTCACCTCATTCACCTCATACCAAGCTAATAAACATAGCATGAAACTGAAGAAGGAAACACTTTACTGCAAAAACAGTAGACAATATTCTTTTCAACATTATTAACCCCAATATTATCTAAAATAAACAAACTCATCAAGTGAACAAGTAGTCTTGATATTTTTTAAGAAAAAATAAGTGGATAGGCTTTAGCCTGGGTGGTAAATGGAGCATTGGTCTGGGTGGTAGGTGGAGCATTGGCCTGGGTGGTAGAAGGAGCATTGGTCTGGGTGGTAGGTGGAGCATTGGTCTGGGTGGTAGGTGGAGCATTGGTCTGGGTGGTAGGTGGAGCATTGGTCTGGGTGGTAGGTGGAGCATTGGTCTGGGTGGTAGGTGGAGCATTGGTCTGGGTGGTAGGTGGAGCATTGGTCTGGGTGGTAGAAGGAGCATTGGTCTGGGTGGTAGGTGGAGCATTGGTCTGGGTGGTAGGTGGAGCATTGGTCTGGGTGGTAGGTGGAGCATTGGTCTGGGTGGTAGGTGGAGCATTGGTCTGGGTGGTAGAAGGAGCATTGGTCTGGGTGGTAGAAGGAGCATTGGTCTGGGTGGTAGGTGGAGCATTGGCCTGGGTGGTAGAAGGAGCATTGGTCTGGGTGGTAGGTGGAGCATTGGTCTGGGTGGTAGAAGGAGCATTGGTCTGGGTGGTAGGTGGAGCATTGGTCTGGGTGGTAGGTGGAGCATTGGTCTGGGTGGTAGGTGGAGCATTGGTCTGGGTGGTAGGTGGAGCATTGGTCTGGGTGGTAGAAGGAGCATTGGTCTGGGTGGTAGGTGGAGCATTGGTCTGGGTGGTAAATGGAGCATTGGTCTGGGTGGTAGGTGGAGCATTGGTCTGGGTGGTAGGTGGAGCATTGGTCTGGGTGGTAGGTGGAGCATTGGTCTGGGTGGTAGGTGGAGCATTGGTCTGGGTGGTAGGTGGAGCATTGGTCTGGGTGGTAGGTGGAGCATTGGTCTGGGTGGTAGAAGGAGCATTGGCCTGGGTGGTAGGTGGAGCATTGGTCTGGGTGGTAGGTGGAGCATTGGTCTGGGTGGTAGGTGGAGCATTGGCCTGGGTTGTGAGTGGAGCAGTGGCCTGGGTTGTGAGTGGAGCAGTGGCCTGTTTGGTAGGTGGAGCAGGGCAATCAGTTACCAGAGATGGTGCAAAGTCCCTTTCTTCAAAAATATCGGGATTAAATGGCCAAATACCAGTGCACCTGAATCCAGCCTGGAAATTATTCAGTGTTGCAGCAGTGGGGAGTGCTGTCCTGACAATGCCTGCCATGTCATATATTGTCATTGTCTTTTTTCAGGCTTCATTTTCATCCACGTGTCACATGCTGAATTGATCATCCTTTTCAGCGCCCCCTCCACAGATGGTCTAGTGGCTGGAGCTTGTGAGAACAGTGAGGTGGGAAGGACAGCATAACAACCCCACTGCTCTTGCAGAGGTCAATGGCCTGGGTTAACAAGTGGGAATCGTGGTTGTCCAGTAAAAGTAAGATCTTGTGCTGAACAGAAGCCTTGGTGTGCTGCACAGAGTGACACCATGGAGTCCTCTTTCTGCATCCAGCCAGATCCATTTGCAGAGCCAACACCCCTTATTTGTCCATCTCTCACAAAATGATCTTTGTCGTTTTTGTGTGGGGAAGACAAAACTTGGTGGTAGACTGTTCCTTAGGGCATTAACTGCATAAGCAAAGGAGACTATAGTGAATCCCTTTCAGCAGAGGTTAATGCCCCCACTTGGTTTGTGGCACGTTTGCCAACATCTCTTCCTGGTGTCTGGACGGTTGTGATTCCAGTCTCATCAACATCCCAGACATCATTTGCTCCCCAAAAAATGTTATGCCAGATTTGCAAAAAACATTGATACGTTTGTGCAGTTGCCCGTGCCAAACTCGTTGGTTGGGCAGTCCTATGGGAGAGTGTTGGGTGACTCTTGCAGTATGCATTGAACCAGTCTACACCTGCAATTTGACATTAATCCCAGGATTGTGGGTGTTTACATCCATGTTCCATGGCTAGCTCATATGCACATTTTCTCACTAACAACAACATAAAACTATTTCCAATGCTTCCCCTATGTATTGGTCACATATTTCTATCACTAGCTTACCTAATTCATTAATTAATTCAGGTCTGCTGCTCTTATTAGACAATCAGCCATTTGTCTCTCTTGTCCATCAGTAATAACTGGTTGCACTGCAGTATTCTACACTTGGCAGCTCTGTTGAACCCTGCTCTTTCAACTTGTCTATTGCTTTGCAAAAACTGTATAAGGTCACATCACACATGCCTTATACCTTAACCACAGCTCTCAAACTTTCCTTGTGAAACCTCATTTGATAATTTCTCCAAAATGTCAGCTGGTACTCCTCTATTTCTCTTCTGCTTCCAACTTTGGGGGGGGGGGGGGGGGGGGGGGGGGGGGGGGTTGTAACAAATGCAGAAAACACACCCCGTGAAAAAGGTTATCCCCGGTGACCCCAACCCTAACAGCAATTCCAAAAATTCATATAGTAGCCAGAAGAAAACCTCAAATGTTTTTCCACTAGAGAACTAGACTGAGCATGTGCAAAGTGAGTGAGACAACAGTCAGCTGCTTCCTGATTGAAGGAATCGGAAGTGTTACAACTGACCCATGTTACAACCAAACCCAGTCTCCCCCACTGTCTATTGAACTTAATTATCGTTGATCTTGGAAGTAAACACTCACGAACAAAAATGTGCATTATGCGTAATGTATGTATGGAGGTTTGTTAGTATTGAGGTTCGTTAGTATTATCGTTTGTATCGCTATGCCAACCCAAACGGGAAAGGGTTCAAAAGTTATCACCTGTGCAATCATCTGGAAGGCTACATTATTTTACGTTACATTTTTGCCTCGCCAGATGGCGCCACTTCGTTTCCATCAGCGTCCGAGTTACACATACACGACCACGTTGTTTCCACTGTCTGCCTCTGTTCCAGATCCACTCCCTCCCTCTGTTTCTGTCCGCGTACAGTAGACATATCTTCCACTTGAATCGCAGTCTTTCCATCAGTGTCCGAGTTTTTTAAACAGCGCATTAACGGCGCGAAGCATGGCACCTCTGCGTCCGCAAGGAACAGTCTCTGTGCACCTGTGTGTGGTTGCGGTGATCACCTCGGCTTGGATGGCACTATCAGGACCCGCGCAATGTGACAGCGGGGTTTTAACCCGATCTGGCGGGGATCGTATGTTTGACAGTGGCGGCGGTGTTGACGGTGATTTCCTGGTGGGCTTGAATAACGAGGATGTGGAAGCGGGCACCGGAGCAGACTCGCCCCGCTTCAGGAGAGCGCTATCCCATGAGAAAGTAGCCCTGCTCAGCAGCTCCTTCGTGCTCAAAGGGGATGCCACGCACAACCAGGCGATGGTTCACTGGACAGGGGAGAACAGCAGCGTAAGTGCCCTGTCCCGTTCCACTCTGTGGTGATGGACTTGCACACGACACGCCACTCAAGTCACCCTGATAAGTTATTGTTCTTGCAACATATGCTTCTAAACAACCTATTCCATTTCACCCCAAAACTAAGCAGTTATTGTTCTTACCCATCCAAGTGTTTCAATTGGGTAGTGTCTCCCATGTGTAACGTTTGACTCGCAATATTACGGTAGAGTGGAATGTCATGTTTACAATCTCACGTTCTGCATGTGTGTGCAATAACCTACATTACAATATGCCAAATACGCACAGTATTTTGTTTGCGCAGAAAGGCTTGCACATGGAGAAAGTGCGCAATCGTAGACTAAATATCGTGCCGTCACTAGATGGCTTTACCCGCACGATTTGAGCCGCGCACCCATAAATATTTCACTAGTTTTCTATTAATGGCACAATGTGCTCATAACTAAATGGATAATTGAAGAGTCAATTGTTTGACAAAAATACACCCCTTTCTGTAGCCACCCTGCTGACTCACAACCATATAGGTCAAGTGAGAGTGGCGCAGTGTCAACAACAAGCGATGCCTTTGTGATGGAGTATTGACAGAAGCCTGGGGACATGCATGGCGGTGCTTACCCGGGACATCACTAGTAGGCGCCGCTATTGTCAATTCAGCAACATCACCGTCTCTCTTTAAGTACCTAGTGATGCCCTCATTCATTTGAGAAACATCACTGCTTTATTGTCTCCTTTAGTATTCACATTGTTAACCTAATCAGTGCCTGTGTAGGCTTAACATCAACCAACAATTCACTTTGTTCTCCACAATGGTTTTCATGTTTTTGAATTCGTGATAAGGGCTCAACACACAATTACATTTTTGTAATAATTAACTCGCGTTAATTGGGAAGCTGTCAGTCAACACTGCCGGCCCACGGACCCTACTGTTTGACTTATCCTCTATTAACTTGGCACAGCCCAATGCTTCTAAAGGTCGACGGCACGGAGCCCAAACCATTATTTAACCCAAGCCTAATAAAATAAGACAAACGCTGCCATTCAATTTCACTAGTCCTGACATTAATGACCCTGAGCATAGATGGATGGATGGGAAAATGTAATCACTGCCTCACCACCATTGCCACTCTTGATTTTGGATTGGAATGTTCTGAAAAGACTGCTGGGCTATCTGAAACCAGGGCAACTGCGGGGTTGTGTGAATTATTTAGTCTTTTATGTGTCCCTTCACTCCGATGGGTTGCCATCATGACCAATCAGCTGTGCATTGCTGTACTTACATCCATAGAGGAGAAAGCTTTACTATTATGGTGACAGGCCTTGATTGGTCAATTGATCTCCTGCGGGCTATACATAGCCTGGTCCTCCGCCGTTGTGCGTGGGAACAAATAGAGCAGGGAGGTGCAAGCAGGTGTCACTGTTTGTATCAGTACACAATGTGGCATTTGGTTCTCATGACACTTTGTGTGCGCATGTATCCAACTAGTGGTATTTGTTTTCTTGAAGTGTTTAGTTTAAAGGGTATAATTATGTGCGTGGCAGTGTGTGTGTGTGTGTTTCTCACAGTCATATGTTTTTTTTCCGGCAGGAGAGCGAGGGGCATAGAGAGAGAGCGAGAGAGCGAGTGAGAGGTGGTAGAGGTATAGAAAGAGAGAACAAGAAAGAGGTGGTTGGCAGAATGGCAATAAATCCCTGCTGGAGACGGAGTGGGCAATCAATGCATGCACACACCTCACACCTGACTGAGCAGGGAAGAGAGACGAGAGGGAGGTTTGTGGCCGGAGACAAAGGAGCGAAACAAGAGCAGCAAAAAGAGACGTTTTGAAATGAAACAAATCCACACTGAATGCGGCATATCAAGCATCGAAAAAAGAATAATGTGAGAGAAAGGAAATGAAGACCGTTTTTGGAAGTGCCTAATTCTACTTCCTTCCTCCGTTTTGAGCTAGCAATTTGAAAGGCTTTCATTGTGCTGTCAGGTGCAGACAAGGGACGTGGACGGGTGTTACCACACAATCCTCCCGTCTAGAATCCTCCCTCATAGCTCCGTGGGAGACGAGCTGTCTTTAGTTCCACTCTTCACCCCCTCCTCACCTCTGTTGTCCGGTCCGGAAGAGATCCTTGGAGCCGGGCGCCACTTGGTCCCTTGACAGAGAGAGAGAGAGAGAGAGAGAGAGAGAGAGAGAGAGAGAGAGAGAGAGAGAGAGAGAGAGAGAGAGAGAGAGAGAGAGAGAGAGAGAGAGAGAGAGAGAGAGAGAGAGAGAGAGAGAGAGAGAGAGAGAGAGAGAGAGAGAGAGAGAGAGAGAGAGAGAGAGAGAGAGAGAGAGAGAGAGAGAGAGAGAGAGAGAGAGAGAGAGAGAGAGAGAGAGAGAGAGAGAGAGAGAGAGAGAGAGAGAGAGAGAGAGAGAGAGAGAGAGAGAGAGAGAGAGAGAGAGAGAGAGAGAGAGAGAGAGAGAGAGAGAGAGAGAGAGAGAGAGAGAGAGAGAGAGAGAGAGAGAGAGAGAGAGAGAGAGAGAGAGAGAGAGAGAGAGACGGAGAGAGACGGACGTTCAAAGAGCTCCCTTTGTCTGTGCGCTCTGACCTTTCTCTCACTCCCAGTTCTCCCTCTGCGGCCCTCTCCGTTTCTCTGAGGAGTTGTTGATGAGCCCCAGGGAAAGTTGTGTTCTTCTCTTCCTGAGCCGGCCTAGTATGACATCACTGTCAGGGTTATGAGCCTGTGTACGGATAGGTTTGATTTGCAATAGATTTTCTGCATCAGAAAAGTGCGGGGTATAGAACTACGGCAGCATTCTGTTTTCGTTGTGGTGCCCCAAAAACTATTGCTGTATGTGTGTGTGTTCGGTTGGCGGTGTTTTGTTGCAGCTGGATCTACAGTTGCCCAGTTGATTAATGAGAGACACATGGGCTACTGACACGCCAAAGGTTTTAACCTCCACCCCCCACCTCACTTCTGCCTCAAGGGATCGTGGGTAAAGTCTGCCTCTTCCCAGCCTGAGAGGAGTGCCTCTGGGAGGTTATGGTATCCATATTTTCATCGTCATCGTATTGACCATCATCGTGTTCCTCGACCTCGCCTTCATCGATACATCAAATGATGCCTTCCTTTACCATGCCTAGTTTCTGGGTTTTGCTCCTCAAGTCTAGGTGTTGGATCCGATGTGATCACCTTGCTACCGTTTGCCTAGCCCCTCCCCCCTCCCCCCCACACACTCACACTCACACACACACACACACACACACACACACACACACACACACACACACACACACACACGCACCATGGTTACCGTGCCAACATCATCCGTTCCCACGATGCAGATGCGGGGCAAAGATGTCAAAGGATTATCCCCTGCAGCAAAAAGCTTATCTAAACATGATATTGGGGTGAATTTAGATAGAGAATTTAAGGGACTTGGAGGTTCCGGAGGGCATGATGTTTTATAATTAGGTGCTTGCTTGCATTTACATACAATACACTTGACAGCCCCACCTCACACACACACACACACACACACACACACAGGCGTAGGCACATACATACACGACACACACACACACACACACACACACACACTCTCAGGCACATACACACACTCTAGATCTCCAGTCCGCCTGGTTGACTTAATGCAAAAGGCATTTGTTCACGCTCCACATACTGAACAGACAGTTCATTTGGGTCCTCGTCTTTGCCGGTAGGAAATTGTTTGCACATGTGGAGAGTCCTTCACGGCCATTATCTTGTCTCGCTTCATCCAGCCGCCTTAAAGAGACCCATGGCAAATCCAAAGGTCCGTTTGCGATGTATGCTTAATGGACATGTATGTGAAGTTTCCACCTTCTACGCCCCCTGTGGAGTGAGAGGGGAGGATCTGGGGAAACTTTATGACCAAGTTGGCTATCGGACGCAGCCTGGTTTCCCCCCCAATGATGTCATAAATAACACACCTTTTCCCCCCAGTGATGTCATAAATAATAGACCTTTTCCCCCTAGTGATGTCATAAATAACAGACTTTTTCTCCCCAGTGATGTCATAAATAACAGACCTTTGTTCATGTTACTTCCCAGCTCCTCTGAAATTATTTCTGATACGTGACGTCGTTTGCATCCCTTTCATTTAGGAGTGAATCACAGAGCAGATTAGCCACCCGAGCCATTGATGTGTTCGCCAGGCTTGGTTTATTTTGCCTTTTGATGTTCGGGACAAACTTAGCCTTTAGCTGGCCAGCATTAGCAGGGCTAATTAGCAAACAGCTCTTGCTTGAACCCGAGCGGGACACTTTCCCAAAGCACTTACCCGAACACCTTAAAAGGGTTCTGGTTGGCACGGCGCTGTGCCACCCTGAAGGTGTGTTTGTGTGCTGTCGTGCTTGATGCCACGGGAACACTCGCTAGCCAGCCCATGGGAAAGCACCGGGGCAGGATGCTGCTGTGGTGCTACTGTGTAATTAAGGGTTAGCTGGTGCCAGGAGCTGCGCTGGCTGGCGTTCAGAAGCACTGGCCTGGTATAGTGTCTGGATGGTGGGTGTGGGAGTGAGCGCTGTCCTCCAAGGGGCTCGCTGGTTAGCTGTCCAATGGCTGACTGTTCTGAGATGGACACGGTGTCTTGAGGCTGTGTTGACAGTGTCTTCTCCTCGCTTCTACCCACTCCTCTCTCTTTTTCTTACACCAGAACAGCGTTGGGAGGTGGAAACTATTCAGAATGAAGTATATGGGCGGAGTGTAGTGCGTGCGTGCGTGCGTGCGTGCGTGCGTGCGTGCGTGCGTGCGTGCGTGCGTGCGTGTGTCTGCGTAGAGTAGGGGGAGATGGTCACCCAGCAACAGGCAAAACAACCGTTTTGCAGGCCCTGGCAGAACTGACTCTGACTTACATTTTCCATCCGTTTTTTTTGTACACCTGACACCTTCATCGGCAGGGTTACGCGCCTCTCATATTGTGAAGAAATGCGTTACACTTAAACTTGAGTTCACGTAGAACCTCCAAAGGGTTATAAGAACCCCCCTCCTCCCCTTCCCATCCCTCTTCTCTGATAGTTTTCTATCATGGTTGAAAGTTCCGTTTGTTGTCCTGGCAACAGGGGCTGGAATTCTGTTGGGGTCTTCCAGTGGACTGGTCACGTTGCTGCCTTGAATAAAGAGTGGGTTCGGGGCCCCGTGTCTCTCTCAAGACCTGCATATTTCATACCTATGCTACAGTATGTCCCCGCATCAGAAGGTGCGTACAGATTTTGCCAATTTATTAATTTTAGAAAACGTGTTTGTGTGTGTGTGTGTGTGTGTGTGTGTGTGTGTGCGCGCACCCATGTGTGTTTTTTGTTTTTGTGTGAATTATGGGATGGTTTTGTACGATCTCCCTCAAACCCTTGAGGAGAGTTGAGAAATGCGCCCCAGCAGGGGGTCCCAGTATCTCTTCTTCACACCAGTCGCGTTTAGAGATTGGATCTTATCCAGTCGGCACACAGGAACCTGACCGGCCGCGCAGCGCTGCCTACATTCCCGCATTTAGCATCGAGCTGTTCCTCCTGGACATTTTCTATCTGGCTCTGTGATGGGTTGGCACCAATGGTGTTATAAGCCATCGCTATGATATATTCGTGAAAACAACAGCAGTTTGTCACCCACCTGATTTGCTGGGCCAGGTTCTCTTACTGCATCTTTCTCCACATGCGAGCTAGCCCCATATGGCCAATGTACCAGTTGGCTTAAGGGTGGACTTGGAACCAGAGGCCTACAACATAACTTGTTTGAAACCGCAGTCCAAAAGACACTTCTGCCACCCAAGTTCTTCCTGGAATGACGTGCACCAGCGCACTGCCAACATTAGATTCACACTAGCATGCGTGCGCACACACACACACACACACACACACACACAAATTGGAATTAACGTGCGCTCACCAACGGAAACCTTGCCAGTAATACATTTTCCTCAGGAAAAGAGGGCCTAGCGTCTGTTACTCACGTTGTTAGGAATTAGTCTGCCAGTGTTCTGAGGAAGAGTTTGGAGAAGGAAGAAAGCCTGCCCCCCCCCCCCCTCCCCCCACTCCCCCTCCCTCTCTCTTTCACTTCAACTTTTATGTTCTTGGTGGAGGCTCGACAAACGCTGTGTCAAAAATAGAGGCTGTTTAACATGAGAAAGACGGAGCTGTGGGCTGTGATCTCCAGATGAACAACACGACGCTCTCTGGTGGCCTTCCAACGCGTTGCTGCGTAGACGTCGCTGGCTGGCTAAGGGACGATTGATTAGAGGGATATTAGCGTTGATGAGGAGAGTTGACGACAACAATAACGTCATTTCTTTGAAATCAGCCTGTCACAACATCAGTGTTGGACACCATCTCCCAAGCACTGTGGCATCCTGGGTAGTGCATGCTGATGGCTTTAACAAAAAGAGGGTTTATGATGGCCCCTGACTATGACTATCCTAAAAATAGATACTGGAATCAGGGAGAGAAGGCTCGACTGATCATGGTGATGTGCACTTTACCGCAGCACTGCTTGACAACGAACCGTTTTGATTCCCACTAAACCACTTTTTTATTTGGGGTGCCCGTGCACACAGTGTCCGCGTGTTCCGAGTGGCATGTTTATACTTGGAGAGCGTCTTTCATTAGTATGACCGCCATGACTCAGCACAGAGGTGTTTTCCCTCCTCTCCACCGAGCTGCTTTGTTTTTAGCCATTCGTCTCACATGCCATCGGGGGCAACTTTAGCGAAGCAATTCCACCAAAGTGTCCCGTCCGCGACAGCCCTGGTGCGTGGAGGGGCAGTGAGAGTGATTTGATCCCCCAGTCTCCTCGGTGCCCGCGCAGCCGGTTTGTTATTGCAATTGGAAGTTTGTTTTTCCGAGGGAAAGCGGGAGCGAGGGTTCTAAAGGGGTGGAGGGCGTACGAGTGCGAGGAGCCGCTTTTGGAATCAGACGAGGGTGAAGGGAGGCGGCGCGTCGACAAGGTAATGAGTTTCTCCACCCGGGTTGAATCTAAAGCCGTCGGAGCCGGGGGGAGCGCAAACAAAAGCACCTCGCTGGGCATACAGACGCACGATAACACACACACACACACACACACACACACACACACACACACACACACACACGCAGGTTCACAAACACCTCCTCCTTCTACACCGACTTTCTCATTCCTTTACCCCCAAACTTTCCTCTCTTTCTCTCCCTCTCTTCGGTCTCCCTTGGAGGACGCTTGCACAGGCTGTTTGTATGCAAATCCACTGTCCGGCGCTCGCCGCAGAAGCACTGGAAAACCTGTTAGAGTGTCACGCAGCGCCCTGAGGTGAGCGCCAGCTGTGACAGGGGAGAGCTGCCTTCTCTCCGTTATTCTGTGCATTCACTGGACGGGCCCAACTGGTGCCTCGTTCCTTTGTTTAATCCCCCTTTCAGGGATATCGCCTGGCAACAAGCACGTCCGCGCACATTCACATTGGCACACACGCACACACACAAATACAGACACTACCGAGAAGTTACCAAACGCCGGCTTCTAAAACAGTATCCGCTCAACTCAAACAGTGTTCTGGGAATTGAAAGCGGGTCCTCTGACAGTTATGTATAGACACATTTGTGTGTGTGTGTGTGTGTGTGTGTCCCATCCCAGTGGCCCATGGAAAGAGGACATTACTTCTGGTATGTTACAGGCCTGTTAAGGCGACTCCCCCCCCCCCCCCCCCCCCCCCCCCCCCCCCCCCCCCCCCCCCCCCCCCCTAGTTAAACCCAGTCTTCCCGTCTTTCTCCCAGAGCCCCCCCCCCCCCCCCCTCTCTATCACTGCCCCGTCCCACTCTGCTGAGGGGGCTCAACTCACACTGTCCCTCTCCCTCCATTCACAGTGAAGCACACTGGGCCTCGTTGTGGAGAGGAAGAGGAAGCGGTCGTGGGATTTGGTCTTTGTGGCTGGCCTTGTGTGCTTGCTCGCAGAGCGCTTAGTCGGAAGGACGAACACAGGAACCACAGTGTCCCTCCTGCCTTTGTCCCTACCACTCCTTGCCGTTCTCAGGCCCCACACAAATCCCCCTCGCTGGAGAGCCAGTCCCCAAGATGGCCGCCAGTTTCCTTGGAGCCGGCCTTATCCTCCACTTAGCCGCCGCCGCTGGCTCAGTGGTCTGTGTGGTTGGCCACGCCGGGGGGTGGTTGTTACGGCGCCGGCCAGTGTCCCTCTCACCACCATCACAATGGCCTCCCCATGACCTCACACTCGTTAGCACAACTCCCTGGGCTTCAGCCACAAAGAGGGCCAGGGGAAAGAAAGGGACAGTAGCCTGTGTGTTTGTGTGTGTTTAAGTGTGGAGGAGAGTGTTTTCAGGACACTCTGTTGGAGTCAGTTAATAAGAGAGAGAATAAAGTTGAAAAATCACCCGCCTTTTTTCCACAGAGGATTATCTCCATCGCTCCCCGGGCGTTTCTGAATATCTTTAAGCAACCCACCCCCTTTTCCGCTTTCTTCATATCCCATGACGCTCTCAGACTTTCACTCTCTCCTTCTCTTTCTTTATTTCTATCTTTCTTGCTGAGAGCCCACAGATCTCCCAGGGGACTTCCCCCAATATTTTTCGCCCCATCATCACAAACCGTACCTGGGGCAGAGATTCAAGCCCTGGGGGAGGTGGCAGACCTGCGCCTGAACTCCCACAATCCACGCTATCCCCCGACCTATGACCCTGCGTTGTTAGTGGAAGTTAGCCGTAAACCTAAAAGCTCTGCCATAATGGAGCCCAATTCTGCTGGGAGGACTGGGAGCAGCAAAAAAAAAAAAAGAGCAAAACACTTGAGGGAATTTAGGATGAAATGATTTGATTAGCTGGATGTCGCGCCGTGAAATGCTAATTGGCCCTGATTAGCCGTCGGCATCTGCACAACATGTGTCCTCCCCGCTCTGTCCCACGCTATGAGCACCGGCTCTGCTGTCGCCGTGACAATGAATTTTTCATTCATCCTGGTTTGGGGAAGTCGAAGAATGGGACGAGGGAATGGGGCACAGTAGAAAAAAGGGGGAACGCTGGGAGTCAATCGTGTGTGCCGACATCTCCTGCCGACAGGCCAGCACGGTGCACGGAGGACGACCAGAGGAGTTTAGTGCCACAAAAGAAGTCTTATCAACGGCGGAATGGGTTCGCGCAGTCCTCCCAACGCATCCTTCTCTGATGAAAATAAACATATTAACTATTAGACCCCCCCTCCACCACCCTCTACCCCCCTCCCATTTGTATTTCTCTCTCCTTCGCCCTGCTGTGTGAGACTTGCCCTGCAAGCTTTTCAATTTGCGACTCAATTTGGCAGACGAGATGGACCCCCCCCCCCCCACCCCGTGTCAGGGGGCAAATCATCCCAGTGTGGCGGGCACAATGAATTTCTCCATGAATACGTGATGGGCCGCCATGCGTTGGCGCCGTGGCGTGGCACCGCGCTAATCCGCCGAGGGGCGACGGAGGGAGCTCTGACAGCGCGACGAGGCACACACACACACACACACACACACACACACACACACACACACACACACACACACACACTTACCTTACCACATGCCATCATAACCAGATGACTGCCACTCTGTGTGTTTTCATTAAATGCTCTATACGTTTCTGTTAAACGGACCCTGGCGTGCCGGTGTGTTTGGCACCCTGTTGGACGGGTTCCTGTGCGTGAAGCGTCTGAATGGGTGTGTTCCTGTTACCGTCCGTACCCCCCCCCCCCCCCTCCCCCTCCCCCCCGGTTCAGGAAGCTCCCACGGCCTCAGTGATATGACACCGCATTGTTTCACCGCCACCGTGAGTAGCATCCTCCCTCCCGCCGGGCGCCTCTCCAGGGCGCCCCCCCCTCCACCGGCGACCCCGAGAACAGCCCCGCCTCCCCGGGTGGCACCTGGGCCGCTGCAGCCAGCTGATAGCGCTCTCTGATGCGTTTCCAGGAAACAGTAATGAGAGAATGGCAACGCGAGCTAATGCCTCTGGGCTCCTCTCCCATGTCAGACAATAGCTGCGATGAGTCACTCCCACACTCTAAAGCAGCGCGTACACCCAACACGCACACACACACACACACACACAGCCTTTCATACACCTGCCAGCGTTTACAGTACGTGCACACCGTGATGTGTGATATTCATCAAAACGCACATCTTCTCTCTCTCACTCTCACACTCCCCTCAGACTTCCCGCGGCCTGCCTGCCTCTGTTTACCTCTGGGTGGGTTTCGATAGGGAGGAACCGTACCTGACCCCCTGCTCCTCTCTCCTCTCCAACGGCTATTTCCGTCTGTGCTTTTCTTTTTCACTTTGCTTTCCTACGCCGCGACACTTAACGGTGTTGTTCCTCCTGTCTGGTTTAAGGATACCTTGTGAGGCCTCCGGTGCAGGGCCCTTCTAGTCCCGGGAGAGTCCCCTCTGGTCACCCTGGGCCCCAGGGCGTGCCATTCATTCATGTGCCACATAACCGCAGAGCTCCGCTTCCATGTCACTCTCCAAGCTCTCAGTAAGTCAATCGCGAAGACACCATCAGGTGCTGGGAAAACAGGGTGGCTCTTCGTGAGAGGTTGAAACCCGACCCGATCACAGCGGGGGTTCATAACCAGGGAAAAGCGGTTGCTATGTTGCGGTGTCTTGTTTCGAAGTGGAACTCACGCACAGCTACTTACAGACACAATTGTGATGCTGAATGTGCTTTTTAGTAAAGCCCTTACAAAGTTCGCCTGGCACTTCTCAGGAGCTCAGCATGTTAGGCTCGGGTTCGAACTCCACTTTCTTACCACCTGGTAAACCGATATCCCCAAAATACGTTATTAAAAGCCCCGCAGAGCGTGCCATGTTCTTGTGATGTAGGGAGCTTGCGAACTCCCTCCATCCCCCCTGGGTGTCCTGAGGCCACAAGGCTGACACAGCCAGAAGCCTTAAACGTGGGCACTTTTCTAGGGAGCCACCCCCACTCCCATTTCTCTGGTGGGAAATGGACCTTGGTCAGAGCGAAACCTAATACCTACATCCACTTCCAGTCTAGATGTTAGGGGGGCACGCTAACGTCCGGGCGTAATTGGCCGTGATTGTCCGCGCTGGCAGCAGCAGGAAATGAACCGGGGAACATCACGTGAATCTGGGGGAAAACACTGCGCACACACACACACACACACACACACACACACACACACACACACACACACACACACAGCAGACAGGACCGTGGCACTATCCTGAGAAGGAAAGCTTTGTCATCACAACCCCCACACAATCAACCCCTCCCTCGCGCATATGATCTCCCTCGTCCAGAATCCATCTCAAACGCTAAGCTTTACGCCTTCCTCCAAACAGGACGGAAACCACGACGACAATGGACTCAACATCTCGACCGCGTGCCCTCGCGCCGTCCTCCCACACCGCCGGGTTCCAAATCTCCCGTTCCATCTCATCCCTCGCTCACACATCCCTCCTTCCCCTCCCTCTCTCCACTCCCTCCCTCCTTTCCCCACAGTCCATTGTCAACTGCAGGAGCCTCTTAACCAGGCAGACAAAGCAGTGTAACCAGGCCCCTCTGGGAGCCCAAAGACCCGGGGAGCGGGATGGGAGATTGCTGGCGATGGCAAAGGGAGCTGTTCATCAGATAATCGGGCCGGGGTAGAAAGCCCTCTCCCTGGGCGTATTGTGGCTCTGCTGCTACTGTAATTACACGTGGCTACAGTGGAGAGATAGGAGGGGGGGGGGGGGGGGGGATCAGGCTTGGGGGGTGGGCAGCCGGTGGAAGGGACAGCCGAGCAGGCGAGAGATGATTGGAAGCGAGTATCAAAAGAGGGATTTCACAGTGGAGATACGGGACGATAGAAAGGTGTGTGCCTGAGATGGATAGAGAAGGGGAGCTCCCCACCCCCACCCCCGGCTGTGTCTGCATCAAGATAAGAGAGGAGATCAACGGACGGTTTTGGACCGGCTCGGTTTCTTCATCGAGACAACCACCCTTTGGTCAGACCTGTGGCCCCCTGCTCTCCCTTTTACCTTGTCCCCCTGCTGCTCCTGGCAACCGTGGCTGAAGGGAATATCATATCTAGGAACCTCCATAGCTGAACAAAATAAAGGCGAGATTACATCTAAAATGCAACACCCTCTTCTCATCAGTCATTGTGCAAAATGAGACTAGCAAACTGTGCAGGGTTTCTACCTAAGTGCCTGCTAATGGTCCAATCAAACTGTTAGGATCAGGTATACTGGGAAAGAAAGGAACCCTGGTTCCCAAGCAAAGGCCTCGACCCACATGGAGGGACAGGTCAAATCTAAACTCGAGATCTAGCAGCGCAAATCTAATTTCCCCCTCAATTTTCTCCCTGTACGTTGATGGGAAAGCTGGAATCACACGTGCATCCTATTTCCTCCATTGACTTGTGCTCGTGTATGAAGGTTGGATTCTTGGCTCACCTTCACTTTCCTTCAATCCGTTGAACAGTAAGACTCCCCTGGAGACCAGAGTCAATCGTTCACCGAGAAAGACACACACACACACACCGTAATTTAATTCTCTACGTCTGTTAATATTGCGTAACTGATCACGGCTGCTCCTCTGTGTCTTCCTTTTCTCACGAACCCAAATCAACGGATTCATAAACACAGCAGTTTACACGTACATGTATGCACAGCATGCAGATGCACATACATGTGGTCCTGGAACTAGACACTCACGCGCACTTACAGACCTTTTTTATGGCTACACTAATTAAACACGTTTCAAACCTTTCCCAGAGTTCATTAGTCAGAAAGGAGGACGTCTAATTCTCTTCTTATTGCTTTCCAATTATTTTGGCTGAGTCCATCCATTGTGAGCCTGGAAGTTGGACGTTGGTGAAGCGATTTGCCCCAACAAGAGCTGCTGTCAGGGGCTGTGTGTGTAAACCCCCCCCCCCCCCGCTTGACCGAGGGCCCTCGAGGAGGCTGCACCTCCCTTTGAGGGCCGGTCTTCAGGGCTCAATCTCTGACTGACAGGCGTGCTTTCATGAGAGGCTGACCCCGGGAGTGGGGTCGCGGGGCAATGTGATGGGTGGGGTGGAATACCAATCGGAGGTCTAGTCACGATCCTCTCTAGTAGAAGAAAAAGTGTGCCCACAGGGAGAAGCGGTTTGAGTTTGTGTTGATCCGCTGCCTTTTTGACTTAAATATGGCCGTGTTGAGAAAAGAATCAAAGCACCTGCTTTTCTCTACAAGAAACGGGCCTTTGTCTTCAGCTGGGTGGCTTTTTAACCGACAATGAAGCTTCTGCTGTATTTTGAATAAAGACCACACCTAAGTGGTTTGACACCGGAGTAGTCAAACAGTAGCAGCGGTTTTCGGGGGGCGTTTCGGGGTTTTCTATTGAAGCCTCTGCTGGATTCTTACTGAGTCGTGGTGGTTAGAGAATGGGGCCAGCAGTGAACAGTGTTATCTAGTGCCGAGCTGACTGAGGGCAAGCGGCTGTTCTGCCACGAGTCACCGGTCTAGACTATTGAGAATGTGGACGGGCACATGGGCAAACTGTGTCTCCAGTGTCCTCCTGCTCTCCAGGTGAGCGTCTTGGAGGCCAAAGCGAGAGGCGCCCTTTGGTCTTTGCCTTCTGACAAGCCTTGTCCTGCACCGTTGTGATGAAAGGCGGTCGTTGCCGAGAGAAGCTGCGTGGGAGGAAGTCAACAGATCCGTTGTGACCTTTAGCAGAATCAACAACAACTCCCATGATGCCCTTAAACCGTACATTGCTGGTGCCATGTGCTTTCTGCTTTGGATGTTCCTGAGAGCCATACCAAATTTGTGTAGGAACATAAAAAAAGCTCTCTCCTTCCAGGCTGACTAAATTGAACTAACTTGACCCTCAGTGGCCAAAATTGTCTGCGCGTTGGTCAACATTAACCCCCATTGGCCAATATCGGTTGTCTCAGGGAAGAGGGTAGAGTTCAGTCAGGTCATTATTATCCCATTTCACCCCCATGCAGAGTGTCTATTTACCCCACATTGACCCCGTTAGATCAGAGGGGTGTGTGTGTGTGTGTGTGTGTGTGTGTGTGTGTGTGTGTGTGTGTGTGTGTGTGTGTGTGTCACACGGGGTCAACGAGGCCACGGTTTACTGGTCCTGTTTCGGCGTTGGGGGAGGATGGACGACTGGCTGAATGTTTTGGACTGCAGCGGCCACCTTCTGGAACAAGGCAGCTCTAATCCCATCAGAGGCAGGCCTGTGTACAATGCCTCTTTGTGGACGTCTGTGGCCGGGCTCTGTTTCTCTGAAAAGGCCTACCTGTCCCCTGACACCTGTAATTAGTCTGGTTGACCCTGGGGTCACCTATGATTAGAGTCAGGCTGAGCTGTGATGATAGCCCCACCAACGTGACCCGGGACAGGGGGTTGTCTGAACATCGTGTCAAGGTTGCTGCAGCGTTGGAAAGCCGCCGTCATCTCCCAACTGACAGAGCACACTGGCTACCTCAGCACTGGAATCTGCCCCAAAGGCTCGATGCTGGCCCGAATTTGTAGTGCCTGGGTATGCTGACGTGGTTCCCAACAGCAGCGCTCTGTTTGTTGTCTGAAGACCGCGTCGGTATTGTGGGTTTTTAATAGAAACTGTGAAGAGTCTGTGCGTTGTACAGAGTCTGTACTACGCCGACGGGCTGTTTGTGGGAACACCTGCGGGGCGGACCTGTGGGTTGGAATAATAACAGTCTCCGCCAGTGTTCTCTCTCCGATTTCTATTCCGAACGTTCCCCACATCTATGGGGAAGGTGTGAAGTCTGGGGAGTGTGTGGGTGGATCTTATTCCGCTTTCCTTTTGTCTCCGGTGGGAACGCGGCGCACATAAGCCCACACTTCCTCAGGCGTTTCTTTGTTGCGCGCCACAAGAGACCCGTCCCATTCAGGCCGGTGAGACTGCTTGCGTAACGGCCGCAACAACCAATCGCATTTACCGCATCGGAACCAAAATATGCCTCATACCAGGCCTTGTCACCATAGCAACCTCTGTCCATTCATCCACAATAAGCAGCGGCCTGTGCCTCGTGTCCCTCGGTTTACCTGAGCGCTGGGCGGAGACTGTGGGAATTCCCGGACGCCCAGTGTGAATTGAACTGGGAGACGTTTGGCCTGGCGCGCAGCAGTGCTCGTTGTGTGTGTGTGTGTGTGTGTGTGTGTGTGTGTGTGTGTGTGTGTGTGTGTGTGTGCGTGTGCGCACGCGCCACTGTCTTGGGTGAGCGAACGAGTGCCATTCCATGCATGTAAATGGAGAAATGGTTTAGTGGTTGACTGCCTGAAGGGAAACCAGGAATGTAGCACCAGTCAACTGTGACAATTGAGGAAATTGAGAGAGGAAAGAGATATGAATAAAAAAAGACTGGTGGGCTATGAATTATACACTGCCCTAGTACAATAGACATCAGCACTTACTGGGCTTCTAGACAGCCCTGTCAATATGAAAAAAAGTATGAATATGGTAATAGAAATTAGAATACACCTCAGTATGCCTGTTTGGATGGCCAATACCATGTTGTGTGTAACAATAGAACTGGCTTGTCACTGAAACCCTGTCAGACTTTTGACAGGGAAAATGGTGGTTGACAAGGTCGGTAGATCGGGCTGCTTCATAGAATTGGGTTTTGTGGAGATGGATGTATAACATTTTTTTGGCTCCTCAAATGAAGCGGAGAAAGAAGCGTTTCAAACAGATCTGATAGATAATTGGTCAGAAAAGTACAGTTTCCACGGCAACGGAATGCTATTGGCGCCGGCCACCGCAGCACACGCTGTCCAGATTCGTTTGACGGGGAAGTGTTGAGACACTTTCTGGTTCTCAAGAAATAAAAAAAGTCTTCCCTGGCCAGCTCCCAAGGACTCCCAGCACCGTGCAGCTCTTTAAGGCCTAATAACAAAGCTAATGACTGTCACCACGGCTTGATTAAGCCCTTGGCCTGGCAGCCAAGGGGCTCAGGTGTAGGGGAGCTAATTAACACACGGTAATTAATTTGCAGAGTCAGAGAAGGGATAAGGGCGCCCCAGAGGTCCAACACCCGCTCTAACACTCTCTGGACAAACTGCATACTGGGACTACAGTAGTACTTAGTGGACTTCGGTTTGTTCCAGGGAAAAGGGCTGCTTTGAATGCATGAAAATGAAAAGCATTCTCATCTCAGACATTAGACAGTTTCATGGGAGGTTTATGAAAAACCTACCCGCAGGAAGTGGTCCGTTTTCATCCACAGACAAAAAGAATTTGAAAGGAATTTTGATGAGAGTTTTAGAAGTGGATTCCTCTCGGGGTTATGAGCCAGAGGAAGGGTGATTTTAATCACTGCGGCCTGCCCCTGTGGCCTGGTGCTTGATAGCCCATTAGTTCGCTGGGCTATTATGTGAGTTGCTCTCCAGTCATTAAGTGGATGAGCCTGCTGAATACACGACAAACCATGTAAAGGTCGAAGATTGTTGGGCTGGCTGGTTGTTCAACGCGGCAGGCGGACACTAGTTCGGAGTGCCGTAGAGTAACTCGCAACTACTGCCCGTTTTCATGCCTGTGGCAGTCCACCCTACTGATGTGTGCGTGTGCATGTGCGTGTGCGCGTGCGTGTGTTTAAGAGCTTTTTGTGGGAGTTGTGTGTGTGTGTGTGTGTGTGTGTTTGGTCGTGGCAAGGGACTGAGCACGGTAATTCAAAGGGCATTTGCCGGGGAAGGTGTTTGGAGGTGTGTTTGATTCGGGCGCTAACGCCTCCCTTTGAGGGGGCTCAGCATCCCGGCTCTCTGCCCCACTGAGGCTTCCCTGCTCAATCTGCCGTCATAGTGATTATGCATCCCTGTCTAGTCGAGCATATCTCTCTTCCCCGCGGCCTCCCTCGCGACAGCGCTCTCCTCTCTTTTTGTGGCTATCTTCCATCCCGGCCATACCGTTCCATCCCTCTTTCTCTCTTTTTCATCAGAGACATCACAAAAACACACGCGCAGATGCAAGCGCACACACACGCATACAAACGCACATGCATAAATATAATATAAATATGCAACAAAACCCTTTCACATTTACACACACACACACACACACACGGAGCCTGCCATGGACTGATAAGGCAGCTGTGCAGATTAGCTGTGTGAATGCCATCCTAAACAGCTACTTTGAGAGATGGGTCAGAGAGAAGAGCGGGGGCGTCCCACCACCGATGGCCGCCGTGGCTGTAGCACTAACAGACGCCCCCCCCCCCCCCACCCATGCAGGGTTTAAATGTGTCTCTCACTGGGCCAGGTGAGCTCTGCTCCACTCACAGCGCCGCAGAGCACCTGGGACTTGGTGTTTAGAGGAGGCACCTGGGACTTGGTGTTCAGAGGGGGCACCAAAGGGGTTGTCAGTTGTCAAACTCCTTTTGTTAGCCAGTTAGTGCCAAAGAACTCTTTAAGTTGGTTGAGTCGTGAATTCCGTCAATTTACAACCACCAGAACCCATCAACAATTTCTTGTAAAAAACACACCCAGATGAAACCAGAAAGTGCAGGTGTGTATTAGAGACGGCCAAAGCTACACGTTATGAGTGTAGGTTGTGTGTATAGGTTAACCATGAACAAGGAACTATGTACATTAAGTATCATTATGATCAAATGGAAAATAGACCGTAAGCCGTAGAGACCATTATTTTGAGATCAGAGTTATTTACTGTATTTAGTTATTTCTGTATATTAGTATTTCTTTCAAATAAACATTGCTCAAAACATGGACAATTGAAAGATCAAGAAACAGTCATCTTAAGATTTGTTTTAAAAAAGATTGTTTTCTGTCAGTGGCAAAGGAGACCAGATAAGTGAATATGTGCTTGTGCCATTAGTTCTCCGATTGCTTAGGAGTGCAGGGTCAGCGGGAGAGAGCAAATGTGTCAGTGATGATAGCTCAACCCCTACATCAAGATTTGTTTCCACAATCCTGTTAAAAGGACCTATTATCATGGGACATGGCACGCTGTGCTCCTCTATGCTGCAGGACCCTTGTAGGAACTGAGATGAAAAACACTGTTCCCCAGGAGGACAGCTTCGACAAGTAGCACACCAGTCCCCTCTAGCCTGGAGATGGAGATGTAGCTCGCGGCTAGCCAGTGCCGCCGCTGGCTGTCAATGGGCTTTCCCTACAGAACGCTGGCTAGCTTGCTCGCTAGTTTGCTAACTGCCTCAGCTTCCTGGCTCTGTTTCCTCCTGGAGGCCACATGCTTTGATCCGTACCCTGGGCCGCTGTTGTCTTCTCCTGGCGCTCTCTGCCCTCAGCTTAGACATCTCTAATCTCCTGTCTGCCCCGGGTGTAGTGTCTCTGGTCAAACGTACACATTATGTCCAGACAACGGATAAACGGAGATGCCGCCATGTTGTTGTGGATAGCGATGAGTTTCCGGTGATGTCTATAGATAGTGAGGCTCCTCAAATCAACAAATGCTGTTCAGGGTGAACGCTTGCGTGTGTGTTTATGTGCGTATGTTAAGTCGAAAATTAAAGGAGAAAATAAACGAGCCCTTCCCCGGCCGTTTTCTCTGCGGTCGTCTAACCATAGCAGGGAGGGAGGGGGAAACACAGGCGAGAAGAAGGATCAAAGAAAGCTGATATATTCAGCTGTCCCGTTTATGTCCACAACAGCTCCCCCGTGGAGACTAACAGATTCATGCAGTCGCGCCGCGCTCCTGCATTACCACGGCGACTGGGAGCGGCACATGGCCAATGGCGACGGGGTACTGCTGCGTCCTAAACCCCCAAAGCTCGCTGCGTATGTGGCGCAGAAATATCTCCAGAGCGGTGTTCTGACGAGCAGCTGTCTCCCTTCCCAGAATGCTTTCCCCGTATCCCGGGGTATCGCTTCCTGGTAGTTCTTAGAAGGGGAGCCTTGTGTTTTTCGACCTTTCTTTTAGACGGTATTCGTAGGGAGAAATCGTTTCGTCAATCGGCCCATGCGGTGGTTGAGAGTGCAACAGGCCGTTGTAGTTGTGTCAGGCCTATCGTGCGTGAACGCACAGCCTTGTTTTCCGCAGGGTTGGAGCTCTCTGTCTGATCAGGCGCATCCATCTCCCACTCCAAGTAGTGTCGGGACTCGGGAGGCAAGCGTGTGGCTGAACATCTGAGCACAATCAGATCTGCTATGCCCCTTGAATCCCCGTCTCTCACTCTCCCCATCTGCCTCTCTCTTCCTACTCGCCGTCTCTCTTTCATCGTCCCCCCTTTGAAACGGGCACGCACGCACACACACACACACACGCACACACACGCACACAAACCAGGGCACGCACGCGCGCAGACCCACCAGTGAAGTGACAGGTGCTATTAAACCCTGACTGAACTATCCCCCTGCTCCCTTCCCCCCGTCACCCTCTCTTCTGCGCCTGTCCTCCCTTGACAACTGTAGGGCGTGCCAGGGAGACAGGCCACTTCAGCCCATTAAGGCTCTCTGGCATCACAGGTCTAGTGGTAGCCGAGTGGGTCTAAGCAAGGTTCACCCTCAGCTACTCATTCCAACCCAATCATATCTATCTATCTGTATCTTTATATCTGTCTATATATATATATATATATATATATATATATATATATATATATATATATATATATATATATATATATATATATATATATATATATATATATATATATATATATATATATATATATATATATATATATATATATATATATATACACAGTGGGGCCAAAAAGTATTTAGTCAGCCACTGATTGTGCAAGTTCTCCTACTGTAATCTTCTCCGGTCTGTAATTTTCATCATAGGTAAACTTCAACTGTGAGAGACAAAAATGAGAAAAAAAATCCAGGAAATCACATTGTAGGATTTTTAAAGAATTTATTTGTAAATTATGGTGGAAAATAAGTATTTGGTCACCCACAAACAAGCAAGATTTCTGGCTCTCACAGACCTGTAACTTCTTCTTTAAGAAGCTCTTCTGTCCTCCACTCGTTACCTGTATTAATGGAACCTGTTTGACCTCGTCATCTGTATAAAAGACACCTGTCCACAGCTTCAAACAGTCAGACTCCAAACTCAACCATGGCCAAGACCAAAGAGCTGTCGAAGGACACCAGGAAGAAAATTGTAGACCTGCACCATGCTGGGAAGAGTGAATCTGCAATAGGCAAGCAGGTTGGTGTGAATAGATCAACTGTGGGAGCAATTGTAAGAAAATGGAAGACATACAAGACCATTGATAATCTCCTTCGATCTGGGGCCCCACGCAAGATCTCATCCCGTTGGGTCAAAATGATCATGAGAACTGTGAGCAAAAATCCCAGAACTACACGGAGGGACCTGATGAATGACCTGCAGAGAGCTGGGACCAAAGTAACAAAGGCTACCATCAGTAACACACTACGCCGAGAGGGACCTCAAATCCTGCAGTGCCAGGCGTGTCCCCCTGCTTAAGCCACTATATGTCCAGGCCCTTCTGAAGTTTGCCAGAGAGCATATGGATGATCCAGAAGAGGATTGGGAGAATATCATGTGGTCAGATGAAACCGAAATAGAACTTTTGGGTAAAAACTCAACTCGTCGTGTTTGGAGGAAGAAGAGTGCTGAGTTGCATCCCAAGAACACCATACCTACTGTGAAGCATGGGGGTGGAAACATCATGCTTTGGGGCTGTTTTACTGCAAAGGGGACAGGACGACTGATCCGTGTTAAGGGAAGAATGAACGGGGCCATGTATCGTGAGATTTTAAGCCAAAACCTCCTTCCATCAGTGAGAGCATTGAAGATGGAACGTGGCTGGGTCTTCCAGCATGACAATGATCCCAAACACACCGCTCGGGCAACGAAGGAGTGGCTCCGTAAAAAGCATTTCAAGGTCCTGGAGTGGCCTAGCGAGTCTCCAGACCTCAACCCCATATAAAATTTGTGGAGGGAGTTGAAAGTCCGTGTTGCCCAGCGACAGCCCCAAAACATGACTGCTCTAGAGGAGATCTGCATGGAGGAATGGGCCAAAATACCAGCTACAGTGTGTGCAAACCTGGTGAAGACTTACAGGAAACGTTTGACCTCTGTCATTGCCAACAAAGGTTATGTTACAAAGTATTGAGTTGAACTTTTGTTATTGACCAAATACTTATTTTCCACCATCATTTACAAATACATTCTTAAAAAATCCTATAATGTGATTTCCTGGATTTTTTTTCTAATTTTTGTCCCTCATAGTTGAAGTTTACCTATGATGAAAGTTACAGACCTCTCTCATCTTTCTAAGTAGGAGAACTTGCACAATCAGTGGCTGACTAAATACTTTTTGGCCCCACTGTGTGTGTGTGTGTATATATATATATATATATATATATATATATATATATATATATATATATATATATATATATACTGTCGCTGATTTTTCTCCGCACTCCAGTGAGATCGAAATAATTAAATACTTTGAGAAATAACGTCCGCTTGCTTTTAGTGGTTTTAATGGAGATGAGTAATAAGGTAACAGAGTTGATATACAATATCAACCACAAAGTAACAAAATAAAACTGATCAGATAAAAAGAAAACCCTAACTGCAGTCTAAAGTCATACAAAATGAGGACGTATAACTGGTGCGCACAAAATCACAACACCCCCTAACGTCCCTTATATACACGCTTCCTTGGAATGTTGATTAGTGCAACTGCAGCCAGCATCTCCTGTCCTTCGGACCTTCCTAGATCAAAGAGTTTATTGCACAGGGCAATAAATAATGCCATCTGGCTGACCGGTCCTAAAGTCTAACATCTTATCTTACCTAAACAGGGAGAATACACAAACCTATAAGTCACTTGTGATGACTGTTAGATGAAAAGATTAACCCCAAGGGTTCAATCTAACTAACAAAAGGGATCTTTGTTTGAACTCATAGGAAAAATACAGAGTAACATTTCATAGTAAAGGCCAAATTACATTTTTCCCATCACAATACACACACACACACACACACACACACACACACACACACACACACACACACACACACACACACACACACAAAATATATATATACATAAATATATATATTTACGTGGCTGGATGGATAGATATCCATTATCACTTTTGAACTCCAGAAAGGGTCTTGCGTAAGGGTTTCCCCTGTCTCGACGAATAGAACTAATCTCTCTTTATACTTGCACGCACGACATCCCTTATTCTCTGATACACACACACACACACACACACACACACACACAGACACACACACACATATGCACACACACATATACACACACACAGACACACACACACACACAGACACACACACATATACACACACACACATATACGCACAGACATATATACACACACACACACACACACACACACGGTGTGTGTGTGTGCTATTCAGAGAGAGACAGAGAGAGAGAGGTAAAAAGATATGCAGAGGACTGAGAGGAGTAATGCCCAAATGCCCAGGCTGTGTCGGGTTCAGCAGGCCGTGTGCACATGGGAAGTGTGGGACAGGTGAATCACACACCTGACCAACACACACACACACGCGCGCACACACACACACACACACACACACAAAGGAAGAGGTGGGCTGCGAGCGTGAAGGTGACTCATGCACTAGGCTGTAAATAACCAAAGTGTATATGATACGATTTGTGCTGCATTTTTTTATAACCAAAGTACAGTAGGCGAGTCTGGGTGTGTGGTAATGATCTCAATGTGTGTGTATACGCTAGCAGGCAGAGAACAGCATCTATACTGTATGTAACCCATTTAGCCTGTGTGTGTGTGTGTGTGTGTGTGTGTGTGTGTGTGTGTGTGTGTGGGGAGGGGGGGGGGGACTATGTTCTATTTGTTTGATTGACAGCCAGCTGTCTCGGGGCGGACTCGGTCTAATCAGGTGGGCTTTTGGCAGCTGCACCAGAACTCAACTGTCACTCAATAATATGGCCTCATCTCGCCTTGGTAATGAACATGATAGATAGATAGATAGATAGATCCATCCATCCATCCATCCATCCATCCATCTATAGATGCATAGATGGATGGATGGATACATAGATACATAGATAGATAGATAGATAGATAGATAGATAGATAGATAGATAGATAGATAGATAGATAGATAGATGTATACATATTTAGATTGATGGATAGATATTCAGATAGATAGATAGATACATGTATACATGTTTAGATTGATGGATAGATATTCAGATAGATAGATACATGTATACATATTTAGATAGATAGACTGATGGTCTGCCTTGCATGTCCTTGACAGGCTGTTGACGGGTTATTTGTTTGTGTCTGACAAGTGGTCTCATTACGCCTGTGTATGTAAATTCATACCAGCTTATTGGTTGCTTTTGAGCGTGGCGTGTGGAGTTGTCGGAAGGTGTGTTTTGTGGTTTTGATGGCTCAAGTTGGTATGCGTGTGTGTTTGGCCAGAGAAAACCGTGTGAGAGGTGGGGGATTGGGTTGTTGTATTTCTGCCTGGGTCTGAGCACCCACTCCCACACACACACCTTAATTCGACCCTGTTGAGAAGACGCTGTTGACAGACTCCTCCTCCTCCTCCCTTGGAGCCTAATGGGCACGTGCTTGAGGAAACGGTCCAGCGCCAAGACGCACACTGGTGCCTCAGACACACACACACACACACACACACACACACACTTTAATTTGATCTTTCTCTTTCTCTCTTACACGCGTGCGTGCGCCCACACACACACACACACACACACAGTACAAGTACAACCAACAGTGTATGAAACCCTCGGAGAGCCCTCACACACATATATATAGATATATATATTAGGTATATATATATATATAGGCGAGGAAGTCCCAAAACAGCTTTACAGACTGTTGCCCCCCCCTTCCCTCTTTACATTTCAATTTAGAGTCAACAGCGCAAACAAACGAGCAGGCACAATAATTACAAGAGAGATGGGGGAGCCGATTCGTTCCCCTCACACACATATTTACATCTCTGATGGAATGGCACCCAGAGGACCCCCTAATGGAGCCTGTTTCACTCTCCTTCCCTCTTCCATGGCTCCCTAGTCGGAGCAGTTCATTTGGGGATAATGAGTTGCTGCTCTGAGCAGTGGGGGGCATGTCACCTCCCACCACCACCCCCTCTTCTTTCCCCTCTCTCTGGTGTTACGATGTCACTGGTCCCCAGGTGCCGTGGATGGTTGCTCATTAAAAGGCAAGGTTGGGCGTGCGTGCGTGCGTGCGTGCGTGCGTGCGTGTGTGCATTTGCGTGTGCATGTGCCTGACCTCTTGGTGTGTGGGGTCCAGCCGTTGACTGACCTCCCCTGTGCTGGCCTGTCAGTGTGTAGAATGGATTGCTCTGGTGTTCCCTCTTTCTCTCTTCTCCCTCTTCTATCGTTCTTTGTCTCTGTGGTCTATAGAGCATGCATCACCGGAACTGCCGCGTACCCGTCAACAGGAGTGGAAAAGGGCTGTACAACTGTGCTTTTGAGCAACGTAGACAACGCGCACTTTGTCAAAGCGGAGGGGCTTTCCTTTGAGCCAGGCCGTTCGGCACGTCTCTCCAGTGGGGGAGGGATATTTGACCCGCCCCCCTCAGTGGAACGGTGGTAGATAGTGAAGTACGAGGAGATTTGTTTGTTTGTGCTTCCATTTATCTACTTTGATTTGTCCCAGCTTCTTTGTCGAAGCTCCGCAGTCTTTTAGTAGGAGACAGTCTGACCCAGGGGTCTGAGCAAACAGAACTACTTAAGTTCCTGACGGGGCTTATCCACCAGAGAGACTCCACCTTACCAGATAAACGTAATGGCCACGGTACTACCGTGCATGATGGGAACTGAAGTCCTCACCGTCTACGTGCTTCCGGGCGTCTGATGTGATGTCATGGGGACGCGTCTCAATTTGACAAACGGCCTCCCTTGCTTCTCTCCTCTTCTTTGTCGACGGCGGCATCGTCGGAGGCGCTAGGGGAAGTTGGACCTCCTGACGGGCCTCCTAGTCCGGGCCCTCTCGCCCGTCCTCCGCTGACATTTCAGAGGCGAGGCGGGGGCGAGGACGAAACACTGAGAACGAAGCCCACCCCCAGGCAAACGCTTTGCCCGCTTCACACGGCCACGCTCATTAGCAGGGATACTGACCTTTCCAGGAACCTTTTAAAAAAAAAAACGATTCTGTACAAATCCACCGCGCCGTGTGTCTGTCTGTCAAGTGGAGTGGCACGATGGCAGGAAGCGTCCGTCTTTTATCAGCTGCTCGTGGCGCGCCGCCAAATTACCACATAAAAAGCTTGTCGCGGCGGGCCCCCTAATTGAAGTCGACGCCGGCGGTCGTCGTTAATATTGTAATGTATGTAAATGCCGCGTGATTCATGTGCCAGCGCGGAGAGGAGACACAAACGCCGCGCAGGACGAAGGAGGATGTAGCGCCCGTTAGACCCGCCTGGCCGCCGAGGAGGAGGAGGAGGGGAGGGAGGGAGGGAGGGGGGGAGGTGTTAGTCACGTCTTGTCCCCGGGCTCTTGCGTTCGGTGTTTTCGCACAACACGCTGCAGTTGCTGTAAGTCCCTGACGCGAGAGTGAGATACGGTGGGTTATGGAGTGTGCCCAACGGGCTGGCAGCGTGGTAACTCCCGTCATGAATAAACCATAGAGGCAGGTTTGGACTGTACACTGCTCTCTCTCTCTCTGTCTCTCTCTCTCTCTCTCTCTCTCTCTCTCTCTCTCTCTCTCTCTCTCTCTCTCTCTCTCTCTCTCTCTCTCTCTCTCTCTCTCTCTCTCTCAAACCCATAGCCCACACGACCCCCCGCGTCTCCTGAAACTAGTCCGTAGGACTTCTTCAGAGTCCAAAGGCTCCGACGTCATTCCCTGTTCCCGGGCAGCGCTCCCAGATTCCCCGAATGGCAAAGGGAGGTTGGGGCATGTGGCCCAGTGCTGTAGGGGGGTGATTGTGGTCCCGGCACTTGGCCCTTCGTTAGGCCCTTTCAGACTCCCCAAAACAGACCCAGCCGGCCGGGCACACAGGAGGGCCCTTTGTGCTCTGTTTGGGAGCTTTACTTTCGGGGCGAATGGATGGATAGAGTCACAAATGTTTGCATGAATGGATGGATGGAGTTGTGGAGGACGAGGGATTTTCACACAACAAATTACAAACGCACGGGGGGAGAGGAGGGAGAGGGGGGTGAGAGTCAGAGAGGGACGGAGAGAGAGAGCGAGAGGCCAAACAGCGATGGGAGAGAAGTAAGAAAACAGTGCTGGGGGAGGAGGGGGGGGGGGGGGGTCTGAGGCAATGAGCCGTCAGGTGGAAGAGGAACGCCGATAGAGACAGAGGTAAGAGGGAGAGGAGGAGGAGCACGGGAACGTGGAAGAAGAGTGGGGGGGGAGCAAAAGTTTGGACGGCGGTGGACAGACTGGCTGATGGAGAGAGAGAGAGAGAGAGAGAGAGAGAGAGAGAGAGAGAGAGAGAGAGAGAGAGAGAGAGAGAGAGAGAGAGAGAGAGAGAGAGAGAGAGAGAGAGAGAGAGAGAGAGAGAGAGAGAGAGAGAGAGAGAGAGAGAGAGAGAGAGAGAGAGAGAGAGAGAGAGAGAGAGAGAGAGAGAGAGAGAGAAAAAACACAGATGAAGTTAGACAGCGGTGGATGCAGAGAGATTAGTGGTGCTTTTGTGTCGTCCCCTGATAGCCGGGCCTTTCTGCAGGGCGGGGGGGGGGGAGCGGTCAATAGGGCTCAATATGTCTGGACTCCGTTTGACTGCTGGAGATGAATCCAGACAACAGCATCGGCCCCCGCGCTCTCGACCCCCCCCCCCCCCCTTCCTTTACCGCCTCTTTCCCCCTTCCCAAGCTTTCTCACCCGCAATTATGCCAGTGAAGGCCTATCCGGTGCAAACACTCCCTGTGCACCTGCAATCCACCAGCCAGCCTTTCTAACACACACACACACACACATACACACACACACACACACATAAACAAACGAACACTCTATCCAAACCCACGGTGCTCCTCCGACAGCAACAATAACGAGCACATCATTAATTTGCCCCAAATGAGCGAGTGGGGTGGGGGGCTTTTTTGTCCGTTGGCGCGCTGTCCGCAAACTAATTCATTAACGACTACACAGTCTCTTAATTAGCTCCACATTAAAGGAGAGGGGCGGGCACAGGGTTTAGAGTGTTGCCTGTCTGTGGGTGTGTATGTGTGTACGTACGTGCGTGTGTGTGTGTGTGTGTGTGTGTGTGTGTGTGTGTGTGCTCTCTGCACATTTTTAAGTCAATCTCTGTGAAAGATGCGGGGGGGATTTTTGGGGGATATAGAAACGGAGAAATATTTGTGTGTGTGTGTGTGTGTGTGTGTGTGTGTGTGTGTGCGCCTTTTCTGGGAAAAGGGGGCTCACTGTTTTGTTTTAAGCCCTGCTACTAGCAGCAGTGGGGGGTGTTTCCTCTTCAGGCCAGCAGTCCTCATCCCCCCCCCCCCCACCTCTGCAATCCCACTGGCCTGATATCCCACTGTAGCAATACCCGGAACCCTCCTGCAAATCGGCATAATTCTCCCCCGCTTATGGAGCGCAGGAAAAGCCGAGGTTCAAAGAGCTCCCCGTCGCCGTAAACGTATCCTTCCTGTTCCACAAGCAGCCGTGTTATTTACTTTGTGCGCTTGAGAAAGTGGTCGGCGTACAAAAAGAGGAATGCTGGGTAAAACGACTAAAGCTTTCCTTCCCTGAGAGCCAAACAAACCTATTTTCCACAACACCCCCCTCCCCACCCCCGGGTTTATTTTTAGGTGCACAGAGTCACATGTTAATACAAGCCTATCGTGTGGGTTCTAAAAATATTCCTGAGTGTGCGCTGACAGATGTAATCTGTGGGTCGCCGTTAGCCCTTCACTCCTCTCAGCCCTCCACCATCGTAATCCACAATTCAATCTTTGTGATGTGGCAGGCAGGTCAGATGAAAAGCCACATACAGTAACAGTAATGCAATCAGATGGAGAGAGAGAGAGTGCGTGTGTGCATGTGCGTGTGCGTGTGCGTGTGCGTGTGCGTGTGTGTTGCTCAAGCTTAAGGCTTCCCAATGATGGCTTATGAATAGCTTACAGTAATGCTATGGGCATACAGTAGGTTGCCTTTATTGAATTACAAATGGACATATTCCCTCTGTGAAAGCGAGAGAGATGAGTGAGAAAAGAGAGAGAGAGATGAATGGAGTGGAGGAGAGGATTGGATGGAGCACAGCAGGAAATGTAATTCCATCATCTGACTCGTGTTCCATAACTCATAAAGAGCATATTCTAGAACTATTCCATAACTCATAAAGAGTGTATTCTAGAACTATTCCATAACTCATAAAGAGCATATTCTAGAACTATTCCATAACTCATAGAGTATATTCTAGAGCTATTCCATAACTCATAAAGAGCATATTCTAGAACTATTCCATAACTCATAAAGAGCATATTCTAGAACTATTCCATAACTCATAAAGAGTATATTCTAGAGCTATTCCATAACTCATAAAGAGTATATTCTAGAACTATTCCATAACTCAGAGTATATTCTAGAACTATTCCATAACTCATAAAGAGCATATTCTAGAACTATTCCATAACTCAGAGTATATTCTAGAACTATTCCATAACTCATAAAGAGTATATTCTAGAACTATTCCATAACTCATAAAGAGCATATTCTAGAACTATTCCATAACTCATAAAGAGTATATTCTAGAACTATTCCATAACTCATAAAGAGCATATTCTAGAACTATTCCATAACTCATAAAGAGCATATTCTAGAACTATTCCATAACTCTTAAATAGCATCTAGGTTTTAGAAGAGCAGGAAGAACTTGGGTCAGTCTGTCTTTTCTGTTTTACCACTCTCTTCTGCGGTGTCTCAGAGAGGGATTTCAAAGCCCTCCTTCCTTTGTTGGTATGGGTGTGTGTGTGCGGCGGGGTTTAGGGGTTGGTGTGCGTGTATGTGTGTGTTGTTGAGGTGGGGGTGGGGGGGTTAGGTGTGTGTGTGTGTGTGTGTGTGTGTGTGTGTGTGTGTGTGTGTGTGTGTGTGTGTGTGTGTGTGTGTGGAATAGCAAAGGCGCTCAAGTCCTCTTGTGTTAATTATGTATACAGCTCGGCTGCGAGTCTTATCTGGATAGGAGAACATTAATAATGGAACAGCATTGCAATTACACAGAAGTCATCCACCCCCCCCCCCCCCCCCCCCCCCCCCCCCCCCCCTCTTCCCTTCTCTCTTTCTCTCTGTCTATCTTTCTCTCCATCTCTCCCCCCTCCACTTGCCCTTTTTCCTTTGTCTCTGGCCTTTAAGTAAAATCCTATCTGTTCTCATCAATGTCTCCTTTCATCCCAGCTCGTGTGGATGGATCGTTTTGAAACAAAGACGGGCGTCTCCTACAATAGCTACCCTCCTTAAGACTTTCTCTTTCCCTATTCCTTGGTTAAAACGGTCCCTTAAATTTCCTGGAAGGGTCAGGTCCCTGGTGTGTCGGGACATTTTACCATGGCGTTCCATAATGACTGGGGAAGGAAACGTGGCCAGCAGCAGTGACACGGTTCCATCGCAACGAGCTCCTATCTTCACCTACGATCGGACGGTCGCTCACGGAAGCGGACGTCGGACCTGGCAACCGTCCAAGCAACGTGCCGACCACGCCAGCCTGTGGCACTGTGCCCTGAACCTTTTGGGGGTTATTCAAGCGGGAAAACACACAACAACAGCACCGCCTACAGACTTTCAGTCTGTGGTCGGGTATGTCCTTCCAGAAGATATAAAAAAAACATAACTATAAACGATAGAACTTTGAAACAATGCGAGAAAAAAAAAACATTTACAAAGGCAAACGTGGAAGCAGCGAGGTTTGTGTTTGGCTCCAAACAATCGTCTGCCTTTTTCTCCGAGCCGTTGATCATCAGAGCCCCGCCGTCAAAGCGCCGCACGCTCACGTCTCCAGCTTCTCGCTCCGTCTTTCCGCTACCATCTGCTGCTTTCAGCGGGAGGCCCGTGAGGCCATGGGACCACGCTGAACGGCCTGCCGTGATTATAGGCGTCCGTGCTGTTAGCAAACAGCCAATTACCCACTTCACACAACTTCCAACACCCACCCTGATCAAAAAAATAAAAAGAGCCTTACGTTTCTTCACAAAGGTTTAAAAGCATGTGTTTACTTGGTCTACACTTGTGCGCGGCCTATAGGACCTTAGAGCAATCCATGCTTATATGAAAACCAAAGAGACGACAGGACGAGAGAGACTGGAGAGAAAATAGAGAGTCAGAGAGTCAGAGAGTCAGAGAGTCAGAGAGACAGAGGAATATCAGCCCAGCCTCTCAAGTTGTGCTCATCTCAAGGCCCCCCCCCCAGCACATTAATTGAATCAGAGAAATCCATCGATTGAAGTAAAGCTGTTTAGCTGCGCGTCCTCCGCCCCCGCTCACCAGAGAGCTCCTTCTCAGACCCGCCGAATCAAGTGTTTCAATCACACGCTCATCATCAAACCATAAATAAAGATAAACACCGCCTTGCAGGGCCTTCATCACAGGCCCGCCCGCTGGCAGACAGTAGCTATTAGTTGATTGGTGGCTTGCGCGAGTCGGTTCCTGTCCATGCCACTCGGTGAGGGGCTGTGATTGGCTCGCTGGGGGACACGGGCTGACAGTAGCTTGATAAGGGTAAGATGGGTGGAGAGAGGGCAGGCCACTGTTTCCTGAAATAGCCCCATGCAATGACAGGACAATAACAGGGCTGTGCATATGGGTGTGCTTGTGCATGTGCATGTGCGTGTGTGTGTGTGCGTGCGCGCCCGGGTCTGCCTGCTGTGAAATCTTAATAACAGCAGTTCATCTGGCCTGCCACCCTATCATTAGCAATCTCTGCAGTCACAAGACTGGCAGAAGGTACCAACACAGTGGAGGGAGAGGTTTGGAGTGTGAGAGAGGAGAGGAGAGGAGAGGAGAGGAGAGGAGAGGAGAGGAGAG
>CM030188.1:12270575-12283075 GCA_017639675.1 Aplochiton taeniatus | reverse complement strand
TTGAGAAGCGTAGACTTGGATGTTTCGGATGTCAGCCCTTTTCCCCCGCAGCCTCGGTGCCTGGAGTTGGCTCTGCCAAGTGTGTCAAAAGCTCGCCGCGTAGCCGCCTAATTGCTTTTGACAGTGGAGGGAGGGCCGTTGTTAGAGCCCTGCGTCTTCCGTGGCCATGTGATTCACTAAGCTTCTCTGGAAGGCCTCGGACGGGGAGGCTGGAAGGACGTGGTAGAACTGACCGATACACACACACACACACCCCCCACACACACACACACCGGGGAGAGTTGGACTTGGTAGAACTGACCAATACACACACTGGTGCCCGGCTGCCGATGTCTTTAGGCTTAGGATTATTTCATCAGGAGGAGGTTTATACCGAGCAAGTCAAGTTAGCAGATCGGTACATGATTAAGAAGATTCTGTCAAAGTGGAATGATGTGGGATCCATGTCTTTGGATTCTGAAGCGCTGACGTGTGTGTGTGTGTGTGTGTGTGTGTGTGTGTGTGTGTGTGTGTGTGTGTGTGTGGGTGTGTGACTCTCGACCCCCCTGTGTCAGTTCTCTGTATGAGTGTGAAGTCACATGTAAAGACACCATGGTGTCTGAGTACAGTGTTCATTACTTTGTGTGTTTGTATGTGCGTGTCTGCTTGTATGTGTGTGTGTGTGTGTGTGTATGTGTGTGTGTGTGTGTGTGTGTTGAGGCGGCCTGTTTCCACTGTCTCCCTCCTGCGAGGATGAGCAACAACAGAAGCCTGCTGCCCGGTGCTGCTCTGTGGGCACAGCTGTGGTCGTCCGCCCCCCGCGGGGCAGAGGGCCGCCGTCTGGGGGCGGCCGAGGGCACACGCACGCTGGCGTCTGCCCGGTGAGCGGGACCAGCCGGCGCTGCCACGCAGCCAGCGGGCAGGGGCTCCCCTCTAGACGCTGTTCCATCCCGGCCCACTTGGTATTCTGCTGCTGCTGCCGTCGCAACAGTCACTCAAACACAGGGGTTTCTTCTTTGTTACCCTCCCCCCAATTTTTCCTCTCCTTGTTTTCCTTGTTTTCTTCCTCTCCATACGTGACCAGGGCATGCCGAGGAGGAAGCCTGTGTTGTCTTTAATCATGCATTCCTTTTCATGTGCGCTGCCTTGTTTCCCACGCCGAGAGGGGGAGGGTTAATACGTGGAGCACTGGTGCACCCTACAGCTCTGTCTCTTTCTCTCTCTTCTCTCTGTTTCAATTACGTTTTTCCATTATGCTTTATTGGCATGGAAAAACAGTAAACATATATTTTATGTTTCATTTCTTTCTCTCTCACACACAGACACATAAACACAAAAAAACAATTTCTCTCTTTCCTGTAAACTCCCAAAAGTTTTTCGAGAGAGTTGAATCAAGGTCGACCTGTAGTGCTTGTCAGCCATATTGGTGGGTGGACACTTGCCCTGTGTTGTCCATTGGGCTGTAAAGGTCTTCTCCTCCAGGGTCCGTTAACACTCCAGGAGCTCTCTCCAAACTGAGCCTGGTGTTTTGTAGAGGCCCTGGGCAGTGATGGTGGACCGTCATATGCAATCTGCCTGGCGACCGGCCTGGCTCTTTAAAACAAGCCCCTTAAGTTGGGAGCAAACTCGAGTGGGAGACAACTCTGCCTAACTCCTCCTAACTCCACCTAACTCCACCTAACTCCACCTAACTCCACCTAACTCCACCTAACTCCACCTAACTCCACCTAACTCCACCTAACTCCACCTAACTCCACCTAACTCCACCTAACTCCACCTAACTCTACCTAACTCCTCCTAACTCTACCTAACTCCTCCTAACTCGTTGCACAAAGGTTCCCCCGCCCCTTTAGTCACTTTCATTCTACTTTTGGTTCCTTCTCTCCCAAGACATTTTACCCGACGGCTGCTTCTCTCTGCTCTTCGGCCATGCGTTGCTGTGTGAGTCGTCCCCCGCTCTCTTTGTTCGTACGACCCCCCCCCCCCCCCCCCCTCGTGTGTGACTCTCCTGCCGCCGCTCCGTGTGTGAGAACAAAGGGCAGGTGGGGATGAATAATGAACAGGCCTAGCTAGCGAGCTCAGGCTTCTCCAGCGCTCTGGCCGACCAAACCTTGACAGCCCCCAGCGCGGCCGCCGACTACGCTGCTGCTGACGGGGGCGTCGGTGGCCGCCATGTTTATGGATGAGACGGCGCCAGCTGGTACCTCAGGGATGGGACACCAACCGGACCCTGAAAACTTCTCCACCATCTGTAACACTGCCATTTTGTGTGTGTGTGTGTGTGTGTGAGAGAGAGAGAGAGAGAGAGAGAGAGAGAGAGAGAGAGAGAGAGAGAGAGAGAGAGAGAGCATCTGGCACCTCCTGCTCCCAGGATCTGAAGTGGTCATAATGTCATGAAGACATGTGGTTTGTGTGTACACATATGTGCCAAATGGCATCTGTTAGATTATTTTCAGTTCTTTCTTCCGTGTGTGTGTGTGTGTGTGTTCTGAATTTCAACCTCTTGTTTATGAAATACTCTCTTTTTAAATGCTGAACTGTGGTCTCTTTAGTCCAAAAATAGTACAAACCCTCATCCCCATGTCCCACCTGTGAAGTTAACACTGTTTAAAGACCACTCGCACACCCAAGATGGAAGATGGACCCCCCTCCGTCCTTGCCAATATAAGCTAGGAGTCAGCCATGGAGGTCTTGCTAGTTTAATTTGATGCCAGCGTTTAATGCGAAACGCTAAACGTTGACTACAAGCTTCATAGACTCTTGTTTCCCCACACCACGTCTTGCAAGACTCCCACTGTGGGGCTATGGAACAAAGTTACTATGGTCTTACAAACAATGTTTTTCTTCTGTCTTCCAAGTTATTTCAGTGCAGTGTTTTGATTGGCAGAGCTATGTTTGGGAGGCACCGACCATGTCTTATAACTCCCTGACACAGTTAGTGACCTCATGTGGAGGTCTTTACACCTTAGAGAGTGGGTGGCCTTTGTTTGGAAAGAAGGAGGAGACCAGGAAAAAGGAGAGGTAGATATATGGACACAGAAAAGTGAGTGCGTCCCCTAAAGACAGGGTGGAGGGATTGCCTCAACGGACGAAGCTTCCCTAAAGTGTGTTGTGTGGATACTGTGGGAGAGCGAGGAGGATGAACGGCTAAAGAGAGAGCAGGGAGGTTAGGGAGGAGGAGACACAGAGAGGGAGAAGGAGAGCAGGGAGGGACAGGGAGAGCAGGGAGGTTAGGGAGGAGGAGACACAGAGAGGGAGAAGGAGAGGTTAGGGAGGAGGAGACACAGAGAGGGGGAGCGGGGAAGAGCAGGGTCATTAGTGGTGAGAGCCCTGGTGGCTTTTGACAGGAGCCAGGGCTGGGTCAGAATAAGCAGGGATCGACTGGAAAGCCAAGGGTGTGGGTGGGAGGGGGGGAAGGGTGGGTATTGGGGGTGAAGGGTGGAGGTGGGAGGGGGTGAAGGGTGGAGCTGGGAGGGGGTGAAGGGTGGAGGTGGGAGGGGGTGAAGGGTGAAGGGTGGGTATTGGGGGTGGAGGTGGGAGGGGGTGAAGGGTGGGTATTGGGGGTGGAGGTGGGAGGGGGTGAAGGGTGGGTATTGGGGGTGGAGGTGGGAGGGGGTGAAGGGTGGAGGTGGGAGGGGGTGAACGGTGGGTATTGGGGGTGAAGGGTGGAGATTGGGGGGTTAACCAGTGACATGTCCCAGACCCCACAGAGGTAACGCCATGTTCCCCATCGTTTTCCCCTTGCAGTAATTTGGCCTTCCAGCATTATTGTTATGGGTTGGCCCATTTAATTTAAGTGTCAGAATGGAGTCTGCTCTGCAGTCAATTAAAGGACTTCATAAGGCCTCATAAAATGTTAAACTGAATTAAAAAAAATAAGAAGCAAATTGGTTTGCATCTAAGGCAAGTGTTCCACACACACACACACACGCTATCACACCAACACACACACAGACACTCCCCATGGAAAAAAAAATACTTTAACCTGTTCATTTCTCACACTCACACACATGGTTGATAAACTATGTTTGAACCCAGTCGGTAGAAGTGAGAAAAAAGGCACGTCTACACAGTGTGCTATCTCTCTAGCTCACTTAGACACACATACACACACACACACATACACACACACACACACACATACACAAACACACATACACACATAAACATACCCATACACTCTCAATAATGCATCTCTTCCCCATAATGAGCCCACAGAGCTATGAGTTTGTCAGCCTGATTTAGACCCCGGCAGTTTCCTCTCCGTGTGTTTAATGTGTCATGGAGTTCCTCTCCTCTTTGCCCAGCTTCCTTTAACAGGCTCTTAACAACGAGAACAATCGCTGCAGACGGATATTTATGATAGTCCATCCATAATGCAGACAGATTTCCAACGCATGAGACACACCGAGTCTCATGGATTAGGAGAGAAGAGAGCTGGAGAAAGAAATCCAGACAGACAGACGGACAGCGAGCGGGGGGAAAATGTGGGGCTCCTCGGAACATCAGAGAGACAGAAAGAACGGAGGGAAGAGTAAAAGGATGGACGTTTCCTAAAACACTGGAACAATAGACAGATAGCTTGGAGGGAGACAGTGAGTGTCTGTGAGGAGGAGCGACGGGGGACCGTGGTGTTACCCAGGCGACAGCTGCTGAGCTGGGACCAGCAGCTGGAGCCACTGATGGGGAAGCCGTCTAAGCCGCGGCGGGGTTGTGTTTCCACACCGGGGAGAGGTAGCTGGGAGTTTGGGAGGCCCCCCCCCTCCGTCTGCCAGCGTCACGGTGTGTTTGGTCTGGCCCAACGTCCAGGCGCCTCTCCGTGGGGGTGGCCTGGCCTCTGCAGGGGAAAGGTTAGACTGGTGAGGTCGTTGTGCTGGGTAATTTATGGTGGCCATGAGGGCTCTAACACACACATACACACACACACACACACACACACACATACACACACACACACACACACATACAGATTTGGGATACCGTGTGAGACACCTGGCATGAACACATATATACACACACACACACACACACACACACACACACACACACACAGCTGTGTATTCCATCCACACAGGTGGGCCCTGTCTCCCAGCGTCCAATAGAATACCTGTGTTTTCCCTGGGGCTTTGTTTCCTCTCCGACCTGGGACGTCTCATTGGGAGTGTGGGGTGAAGCTCCATGGAAGCTCCATTGGACGGTTCTTCCATGGTGGACAGAGCAGGGCGGCCTTGTAGAGGGGTTAGCGGCCAATTCGAGAGAGAGAGAGAGAGAGAGAGAGAGGGGTCTTTTTCATTTTGTGTGTTTTTGTTTTTCATCTGCCCTTTCTGTAGTTCTCTGTCATCTTTCCAATAGAGATGCTCACAGACAGTGCAGTGTGTGTGTGTGTGTGTGTGTGTGTGTGTGTGTGTGTGTTGGCAGGAGGACCAGGCTGGAAGATGAGAAGGTGTGGCAACAGATCATCATGACTTCTGACAGGGACATCAGCGTCCCCACAAATCTATCGCTTCCTGTTCAAAGCCATCCTCTTCTTTTTTTTCTGTGTAACAGCGTTTTTTTCTCTGGAAGCATATTGCTTTAATTCGCTTCGCTATTTGTTGTTGCTTTGACCAATGATGATGATTCAAAAGAAATAAGACATCAATGTTTTACTTTGAAGGCAAATCACTAGGGATAAAAAAGCAGTTGAAACACAAATCAAACCCAGGATTTATTCTGTTAAAATCTATAGCTGGCCGCTCAGACGCAAGGTACAAATTCCCCAGTGCCCCCCCACCCCCACACACACACACACCACGCCCCTCACCCCCTCCACCCTAACACACACACCTCTGGCTGACCTCCTCACTAAGCCCCCCTCAGAGGTCAGATCAATGGACAGCTCGTGCACTGGGGCGGGGGGATGAGGAGGGCCCATAATCCCTGGGCCTCATCGATACCTGCCCTCATCATAGCCCCGGGGGTTCCTCTGTATGCCTTCTCTCTTTCTTGCTCTCTCTTTCTTTCTTTCTCTCTCTCTCACTTTGTCTTTCTCCATCTCGCTCCCCATCCTCCTCTTGATCTCCATCTCCTCCATTCATCTCTTTTGTCGTTCTTTTGTCTCTGCGCCACGTTGTTTTCCCCCTCTCCTCCCCCTCTCCTTCCTTTGTCTCTCTGTCAGCCCGCCCCAGTCTCCTAGTCCTCCGGCTCCCTGCAGTGGATTATCACACATCTAAGAGCTCACTCTGCTCTGTCGGCCCAATTAACCGTCTTAGAACATCAGTCAATCTGCTGCTGTCTCCGAGGACAACATTACCCAGAATGCACGAGTACATTGCGATGCATACTATTTCTATTACGAACAATGAGATAGAGACGGATCGCAAGTCAGTCTTTACTGGATCCAGGGTTTAGGAAGGCGTTGTTTTCCTGAAGGGAATTCCTTAACTTACCTGTGCAGCTTTGATGTTCTTTTCTCAGGGAGGAACAGCAAAGAGCAGTAGGTCATGCATACGTTTACTGAACAGAGCTCACAGTTTCTGGGTCGTCCTGATTGGGTAGGAGGACTTATGATGGGATCAGAGCGCTAATTATAGACACAAATCAGATATCCGGGAGAGAAAACAGGGAAGAACGAGGGGAGGAGGAGGCCGCCCCCCTCCGTAGACGGGAGAGACGCTCACCCATCAAACCCAGGAGAAAGGAACTCACTAGACACAAAAGGCAGACACAAAGAGAAGGATGGATAAATACCTAAGATGGAGAACGCTTGGCATTGAGGCATCCCTCCCTGCGTCCTTCATGTGGTTGTCCTGGGCCCAACTCAACCGCCATGTCGGCATCTCAAAAGAGCGTCCACACATTTGATGCTGTGTCTTGGTTAACCTCCCTGGCCCTAGTGAAAGAGGGTCGTCCATCACTGCACCAAAACATATCCAGCCAGTCTAGAGTCAAGAACAAAGGGTAGTGCTATTTGTGTGGGTAAGGCATAATACTATTAAAGTGACCTATTAGAGAATGCTGCTTGGGCAGGCCTGTGTAATTGGGATAAAGCAGGGGTGCAATAACTGGAGATAGAATTACTAAGATGTAAAGTTGGGTGCATGCGGATGTGCGCTGATGGGGCAAGTGGTAAAGTAGACGAGTTCTTCAAATGCGTTCTTTTGACACAGTTCTGCGCTTTGTACAAATCATGTATTTTTTTATTGTTTTTTTTTAGGGGGGGGGGGGGGGGGGTTGTAAAGTACCCCCCCCCCAAATGAATTCCTCTGCTTTTCTTCGAGACAGTGATGAATTGTTTATGTGTGTGTGTGGTCTGTTTCTGGAGAATGTGTTTGCCCCAGGGGGTCACATGCTTGGGTGGAGTAATTGTATTTCACTGTTTTTAGTTTAAAAATGAATGAGTGTATTCTTGCTCTGTTCCCGGCCTCGGAGTTGGTGTCTCCTCATCCCGAGGCTCTTTCTTTTCCCCTCCCATTCTCCCCATGCTCCGCAGCTCAGAAGCTTCCCATTCACTCCCAGTTGATGGGAACATCTTGAGGGCAAATTAAGGAGTGAAGTTGGGAGTTCATGGGCAGCGTTGGTACGTGGTGGGCCTCATTGTAGTTTTTCACTTCTCCAGAGGTCACAGTCCCTGCACACACTTGTCCCAAGGGAATGTCACCAGGCTTGTGGTGAGTAGGCCGACACACAGGACACCTACTGCGAGGCTGGGTTGTTAAGTGGAAAAACTGAAGTCAGTCACGGTGGGTCACCGAATTTACCACAAACCTCTACAATGAATCAATAGGACAGAGGTTTTTCTGTCATCGACCTGGATTCAATGTTAGAGGAATGGAGGCGATGAAGGAGCTTGCAGTTTTGATGATTTATTCGTGTGCAATTAGAATTGACTCGGGCACTTTACAGCCTGTATAAAAAAATAAATAAAGGAGATCTATAATGATTTAAAGACTTTAAAGATCTTTGGTGTGAGCCAACTCTTTCTCCCAGTCCAATAAGTTGTGGAAGGTCCTGCCAGGCGGCTGTCTAGGGGCAGCAGCCGGTGCACCAGTGGCCGCGGAGGAATCCGCCTCTCAGCCCGATTCAGCAGTTTTGTCAGGGTGGGGGGGCATGCCACTTGCCAACTCTCCCTCCCAGCGTACGCCTGCTACATGATCAACAGCAGATCACGTCCGTGCACTCTCCGCTACTTCTCAGGGAGAGCGGAATCACTTTCCCGTCGAGCTGAAATTCCCAACCCAAAGGGCTCGGCGCCACGGAACCGGGTCGGGCTGGGTTTTCTCTCCGAAGTGCCGGCGCGGTACAGGCTTGTCCGACGGAGAACCCTGGAAACATTGACATGCCGATGAATGATGAATGCCTCAATCTCGCCGGCCCGGCGGACAGAATTGGAGGCACTCGAGCTCTCTCTTTTGTCTCTCGCTTGGCATATTTCACACCACACGGAATGCAATTTGACGTAATGCGTTCAGAGAAATTCATATTTATGTGTAGAGCTGTCTATGGCAAACAAGAGGCCCCGCCATGCTTGGGTGACAGGACTCTAGCTGGGCCTTGTTGGAAGCTATTCTAGGCTCCTGAGCCGAGGGCATTTGCTGTTCCATCCCGTTGTAAACGGGATTTCAGAACTACGCTTCTATAACAGGATTCCCACTGTAACGATTCGTCCAGGAAATCTAATACTATGTCATATTCATGTTTTCTTTAGAACAGACTTGTAGTAACACTCGGATTACTTTTGCAATCTCTTACCTGATTAAGCCCATGTCCAATGTGATTTCGCCTGCTTGTTTGGAAGATAATACATTTTCTTTGTCGATGCATTTGCTCCATGGAGACCTTTGCACCAGAGAAACCAGAATAAATATCTGTCTTTCACTTCATTTCCTAATTCCAAGTCTCCCCTCCCCTCTGTCCTACCCCCATCCATACTTAGCAGTTTTTTCCGCTAGCCTCACCATGACGCGTGTGCAAGGCTGTACTGTATTTTCCACCCTGCACACAGTATATGATGATGAAAGACCTTCAAGGTTCTGTGCACAAAAGCGGTCGGCCGGAAGTCGGGGTCCTTCAAAGCCTTACTTTATATTTTAGTTTGAAGCCTTGGGGTCTCAGCCTCTAAGCCTCCTGGAAAACAAGAACATCAAACTTGGGCTCTGGCACCAATAGCACTGAATGTTCATCACTGTGCATCTGATGTTCACAGCGCCATCGCGTTCCGTCTCTCTGTTTGGCAAGCGCTCACGATTCGCTCCGAGTAGTCTCATTAGGCCTGTCGAAGAGGGACAGCTGTGCAGGGGCGGACAGTCTGTTTCCATGGACACCATCTGGGTCACAGTAGGGCAGCGAGGGACCGCGGCGAGACTGGCAGAACACTCGCTGTGTGGCAGGATGGCAAAGCAGGCACGGCCGTCGTTAGACTCTGTGCTGGGCAGTTCAGATAAGGCCGCCGCCGCCGCCAAGAGACTTTATCAGGAACGTTGGGGGTTGTAAACTTTTCAGAGCATGTCTCTGAATCTGCTACAGTGGGCGGTTACAGTCGCTCAGTCAGGCAGTGCAAATGCTGCTCAGGGGATTGGGCCTTGGGTTTCGGCTTGCAGGCCTCAAAGCCCGTTTGGAGCTGGTGCTACACCAGGGAAGGACCGCTCAAGCTGGGTGGCTTTAAGCCAAGCACTCGCAACTCTACGCTGAGCCTTTGATAAGGCCCGACTGCAAATGGGCTTCAAATCTCTCTCGGTTTCTCCCATGTCTCCAGCATTCTGTCCTTAAAGGGCATCCGTGCCGAGATAGACACCTTGTGGGAGTAACTTCCTGTCCAAGCAGGAACCAAGCGCCCCTTGCTCCATGCCATTGACTGTCATCAGAGAGACTGACAAACCATGTAGCTGTGCTATGCACAGGGGCCCCAAGGTTAAGTGACCTAACAATTGTGAATCCATTTGGGCCTCAGGCTAAATATCTTATGAACAGAACTGACCATATCTAATAATGGAGCTGTCATAATATATGAAAATGGTTCCCCCAAACAAGCTGATAACGGTATCATCAACTGAAAACCTTCCTTGACAGACATTTAGCTTTTCTCTAATTCGATATTGGTTTTCTTGCATCCAACCAAGTTTAATTTGGATCACACAGCGTTGAATGTAAAAAAGAGAGAGAGGCCGCACTGCCTTTGTAATAAAAGGCATTCCACATGAAGCGTGGCGGTGACCCCGGTTGCCATGTGACAAACATCCACCTTCAACACTGCAGACTGTTGACGGGCGCCTCAGGACAAAGCCCACCGGCCAATCACCATCTCCCAGCCCGCAGGCATCCCCAGTTCCCCACCTCCCCTCTCTCCAACACCTACCGAACCAAGTCCTGCCCGTCAATCACACCTCCAGGCCTCCGACCCGCTGGCACTCTCGCCATGGCAACGGCGGCCCGGGAGACCTTGCTGTCAAGAACAGGGGGTTGTCAGAAATATGAAAGACAGGAGAGTCGCATGATACACTCTGGGCCGTGAAGGCCGGTCACATGAATAATAGATCCTCAAGGTCTCTGTCAAGGCTCCGTTCGATGTCTGCGTCTTCGCTCAGACATGTTGTGTATCCATAGCCGGCTTTGAACCGAGTGCATTTCACATGCTTTGGACCCCAGAACAATGTATTCCCCATTCAAACTGAACGCGTACATGGTTGGCGGGAGGGAGGGAGGGGGAGGGGGGGGGTGCTCGATAAACAGTCCTGTTAAAAATTAAAGCGGCAAACAAGACCGTTATTTCTTCAGGGTAACTGTCTCTCTTTGTGCCCCCAAGCTAAGCTGGGCCGGACACACAGCAGCGCACCCCTTGAAAGCCCACTGGACTTTCAATAGACAAATACACAGATAGAAGGAGTATGTAAAGCCTTTTGAATGCTCTACAGCCAAAATGTGCATGCAAAATAAACTTCCTGTGTGACTCTGCCTTCTCTGCTCTCCTCCCCTGCAGGTGATCCTCATCCTCACCAAGTACTACCACGCCGACTCCACCAAGGTCCTGGAGAGCTCCCTGTGGAGGTAGGCAGTGCCTGTAGACGTCTGGCCCTTCCTTTAATAATACATCATGTTTGTGTTGCGCTCTTCGAAACACAAAGCACTTTTATCCCAGACCAGGTTTACACGCCATCAGGGGAAAGGCAAGCCTTATCTCTGCGGTGTGCCTCATCGGAGCCGGTGATGTCGTCACTGGGTCAGGGAGGGTGGTGGTGGGGGGGGGCGGGTAAAGGGACGGAGGCGGGCGTCTGCTCCGACCGATAGCGGACCAGCATGGCACGCTGGGCAGCACAGCGGGCAGCGTCTGTGCCAGGGGAAGAGGTCAGTTCTCCAGATGATGGGCAGAGCATCCCTTGACCTAGCAGAATGCCCCCTCCCCCCCTCGCCGCAAAAAGATTAAAGAAAGAAATCCCATTAACTGTCGCAGCAGAGAATCAAGAGGCAGCCGTTTCCTTCAACTGGCTTCAAAATAGTTTTTCTTTTCTTCAGCTATGCATATTCCCGTGCGCTTTGTCTCGTTTACACGGGACTGGTGACAGTATAGACCAACACCGGTTTTAAGTGCTGGTGCTCGCCGCCCTGAGAGAGCACACCCGGCGTGTCATGGCGGTAATTCATTCTGATCCGGTGGGAGGGCTATGTGACTTCAAAGCACTGGCCCCTCATTAGCTGCCACTGCCTCGCTCCCTCCAGGAAAGGGATGAATAATGGACAGATTGGCCTTCTTGCCTTGTTGATGTTTTAATTGTTGTGGCTTATGAATAATTCTCCAGATTCATGGCTGGAGCAGACTTTCAAAAAAAAAAAAAAAAGTAATTGAAGGAAATCTAAATAAGTCCACATTTAACTCACAAATGGGCATGGATAGCAGTCCGCTTGGCTGCCTTTTTGAAGCGGTTTTCCAAATAGCGATGAGGGGGGAATTAACATGTTTTGTAAGAGTTCAAGATGGCCGGTGCGCTGTTGTCTTTCCGCGGCGGTAATGTGCCCGCGAGGGGCTTCAGACTAGAGCCGTCACCTGGGCTCGGCTGGGCCCCTGTCACTGTCCTTGAGCCTTTAAAGACTTTGAAGTCCCATCGCCGGGGATCAAACGGCCGAGATGTGGGGGAGATGAATGGGCTCGCCATCTCTCTCTTGTCAGGTGGTGTAGATCAAGATGCCAGGCGCTGCCACACATGGCAATCAGTTAGTGTCCCAGAGAAAAACGTTTTTTTTTTTCCTCCCTTCGTTCCCGTAGACTGGGAGAGTTGCTTGAGCCAATATTTGACTGTGTTCTGCGGTTGAAGGTTGACGTTTTTGATGAATTCCTTTGAAAACATCCTCATCAGTAAAGCCAGTCATGGAGGTGATAATACAAAATACATCAACAGTCAAGGCTAATAAAACAAACTATGAATAGCTGTTCAATTTCTGCTCTGTCTGTCTCTCTCTCTGTGAAAGAAGATGTGATGATGTGGTAGACTGTCCAGACTGGATTATTCAAGGATAATATGTGAACATATAACCGTTGGCCACTCTCTGTA
>CM030188.1:12235575-12265575 GCA_017639675.1 Aplochiton taeniatus | reverse complement strand
GGACAGACAGGGAGAGAGATAGGGAGAGACAGACAGACAAAGAGAGGGAGAGAGAGAGAGAGAGGGACTTTCCCCAGGGAAGCACCCACTGCTCAGGAAACATCATTTGTCAGACTGGCGGTGTCTCCTTCTCTCCTCCTTCACTTGTTTTTCTGTCGCTTTGGGTCTTTCTTTCTGTCTCAGATTTTCACTTATCCTCCTAAAAGCTTCCTTCCTTTTGAGCACTCTTGTTCCGGACCACCCATGGGGCAGCCCTGAGCCCGATGACAGTGCAGGAGGAATGGGTCGTCATGTGGGATTTGTAGTCTTCTGCCCCACTGTAATTTTGGTGATAGCTGGCAAGATGGATGTCTATGGATTGGCATGCCACAGCATAGCTTGCATTCGTTAAGAGATCCAACTTCCATTAAGGAGGATGCCTTAAGGAAATGGGATGGGATATGGACAAAGACATGTGGCGGATTTGGATTCAGAGTCTGGAATAGGAATAGGAATATCAGATTTTTATTGGCCCCCTTTGAAGGCTAGGAATTTTGGAGTGCTCTGAAGTGTAACGTAAACCGATGCTGCGGTTTTCATCGCAAGCTATTTATAAGCCATCGGCGTGAAAAAGGACGCATGTACTGGAGCATTCAGAGCGGTGTCGAAGCCCATGTGCAAACTGCCACAAGCATTTAGCAGCGTCTAGGCACCGATGCAAAGGCACAAAACTGGCCAGGAACAGGAAACACAAACCGTTTACCACACACACACACACACAGACACTTGTCAAAGCACATAAAACACTCTCACAACGGCAAGGCAAGTAAGAGGAAATGGCTCAAGATGAAAGGAACAGAGTGAACGTTGTCGTGCCAGAAAGCGAGAGAGGTCTGAGAAGGACAAGAGCACGTAATGGAGTGTCAGACAGAAGAGACTGAGAAGAGAAACAAATTGATTGAAACAATGGAAATAGGAGCTAATGAAGAACTTAGAGAATTGTATATACAATGTTTATCGCAGACATTTCAGTAGTGAAGTAGTTTAGTCGTTTTATAAAGGGGTATATTTGCTGACAAGCATGTCGTTAAACATAATCATTGTATAGTGTTTTCTCTATGATTGCCTCTGCCTAATATTACCATTCTATATCCTCGGGTGTCTTCGAGTAGATAACATTTGCACTGTTCATTACGGCTAAATGAAAGCACACATTCTTTTTTCTAGTGTGACTCGCACCCTGGAGAGCTGTGTCGCGCCAGGCTAATGCTACGCTAATGAAAAGTTTCCTGGCGCTGCGGTGTTCCGTTAACCTGCTAGCACGAACCACCGCCGTTGAAGGAACTGCCAGCACACACACACACGCACACACACACACACACACACACACACACACACACACACACACACACACACACACACACACACGCTGGAACACACATTGGGCCCCCATCCTGCTTCTCTTTCTGTGCTAACAGAACGAAGGAATGGAAAATGAGACTAATCCTCTGGTTTGTATCGGCGGCACGTTTCCTGGTTCCCTTGCACTGTTCTGGCTGGTGAGGTAAAAGAGGAGCGAGGTAGTGAGACGAAGCGAGGGGGGTTCGGTGAGTTGGCCCGAGCACACACAGCAGGGGAGCTGCTGGACAGAGAAACAACACCCACCAACGCAAACCAGCGGGACAAACGACACTTTGTCTTTTTTGGTGTCTTTTTCGGCCCTGCCAAATCTCTTGAAACGTGCGACTGTCTGCGTGTGTGCATATGTTTGTGTGGCGCTGTGACCAGAGTTTGTCGGAAAGTGGCCCCCGCCGAGTGAAATCTGCAAACCCGGGTGCGAGAAGCGTTGAATGGCGCTGCGGCATAAGTCACACCCGTGCTTGTGGCTCCTCCGACCACGGCAAACACGCACGTGCACGCTGATCCTGCCAACTCTTTCCGAATAGACCGGGCACCGCCCCGTAACCGTTGGCAACACGTTAGCGATCGCCCCGTGCGCCTCATAACGGGCTCCTCATCTATCTACACAGCACTTTGATAACGCCACACGGGTAGGCTTCCATAAACCAACCGCTATGGCCGTGATGACGTCATCGAGTGACACCGCCCGGAGCTGGGGCCGAGGCGAGAGGGGCTCGTCGGACACGCGAGGCGCTGGGAGACGACGCAGAGACCAACGAAGAAGATGGTCCTCTGGCTCCACTCGACCGGGCCTCGCTAGAGCCTCTCAGTGGGGGAAGCACGGCCCTGACACCCCCCCAGGGGTTAGGGGGTCAGGAGGTCCAGTCCTGCTTGGGCTGCAGATGTGTGTGAACCCGCGGCGCTGCAGATAAGGGAATAATACTCTGGTATTACCGTCCTCTAAGACCAGGGCTTACACAGCTGGACGAACAGACAGGGAGGGTGGCTGACCGGGCCATAGAGAGAGACCTGAGAGAGAGAGGGGGTACGCACTGGATAATGGAGTCTGAGAAGAGAGACCTGCCAGGGAAAGAGAAAGAGAGAGAGAAAGGGAAGCTATCTGTCGGGACGGAGGAGGAGCTGAGTGTCGGAGAGAGGCAGAGAGGAGGGTATCTCTGTGTCTGAGGGCTGAGCTCCAGCACAGAGGCACTGCCAACCACCACAGACGGATAGTGTCAGTCTCCGTGATGGACGTGTACACACACACACACACACACACACAAACAAGCGGTTCCTCTCACAAAAATACGTACGCCACTCCAAGGCACGCATGAACGCACACATCCACACACACTCACTCACCTGTCACTGGCCAACAAAACTTAGTCCAAGCCTGGTCGACACCAGCTATCTCAATGAAACATGAAGCACCACATGGCTTCTGTTCAACATGGCTGCCGGTGGCCTCCAGACCTCCGTGCCTCCTCTGACGCCGGTGGGCTGTGGCCCAGGCCAGGCTGTCTGGCCTGGGGGCGGAAAGGCTAGAGGCTAGCCCAGCCCAGTGGACGACACACCAGCCAGACTCTTATTTCCCAGGATGCTGTGCAGCAGCTGCTCCATGTCACATGCGCCGTTCTCGGGGATCTGCCCAGCTGTCACCATGGCTACCCTCGCAAAACAATAACAAACCCCTTTGAAACGGCGTTGCCAGGTTTGGGGTGGGCCCTGCCAAAAGTGGCCTATTGGGTCTGGCAACGCAGCTCAGGAATGTACTTTTAATTAATGATATTTGAACGGGAATATTAATAAATACATGTCGGGCACCGAATCCCGGGCCAGCTCCGACGACGAAGCCAAGACGACTCCGAGTCGCAGACCACCAAAGAGAACCACAGTGGTTCCGTCCACAGAGCCACCAGATGACTTAGAGAGATTTGGACTGGATTAACAAACGGGAGCTTCTCTCTAGATTTGGCCCAGAGCTGGGGAATGGACTTTAACGTCGTCTTAATTAAGGCTGCATTTGGACCGGCTTACACTGAGATCCATGCCCCCCCCATCTTCCACACTGTCTCCATCCTCACCCGCCCGTGTGAATTGATGAGGGGAAGATGAGAGGGGGTGTCGGGGCTTCACAGGGCTTAAGGGCGCTCCGCTAGATGAATATTGAATCTGGGCTAGATTTAATTTAGGGTGATTAATATGTACCGCGGGATGTGACTCATATTTTACTGAAGACTTATAGACTGGGAGAGCAAGGAAAAAGAAAATAAAGGGTCTTTGTGTGTGTGTGTGTGTGTGTGTGTGCGCGCATGCATGCATGTGCAGACGTGGGTGTGGCCAGGTTCAATCCGGGCGGTGTGATAACTAAAAGATGGGGGTCGGTGAAGTTCAGCTCCCTATTTCTCTCCCTCGCCTCCACCATTGCCGCTTCCAAGAGTGAAAAAATAGTTCACAATCAATACGCTGCCTCTGACTGAGAGCTGCTCTCTGTGTGTGTGTGCCTGTGTGTGTGTGTGTGTGTGTGTGTGTGTGTGTGTGTGTGTGTGTGTGTGTGTGTGTGTGTGAAGGTTAAAGAGAGTAGGTGAGACTAGAAAGTAGAGCTGTGTTGAGCTGCCCGTCTCACAGTGCCACAATGCTGGGATAGATGTATCATGCCAACAAAAGATCTTGGATCTCAAGGTTTTGAGCGGTGTACATACCTCTGCGTGCGCGCGTGTATGTGTGTCTGTGTGCGTGTGTTTGTGTCTGCGCGTGTGTGTCTGTGTGTGTGTGTTTGTGTCTGTGTGCATGTGTGTCTGTGTGCGTGTGTCCGGGCGCATGCATGCATGCGCACGCGTGCGTGCGTGCGTGCGTGCGTGCGTGCGTGCGTGTGTGTGTCTGTCCGTCCGAGTGTGTGTTCCTGAGGCGTGCGTCCGTGAGGTGCGAATGCGCCGGAGGTGTGAAACCGCCCACGGTCACACACATCTCACCATCAGCCATCCCTCTGGACCATGCCACGATGCAACGCTCAGCCCAAAGTGTTAGATCGATTTTGCTGTCGACCTGGCGCGCGAACGTGCCCGTGTGGCAGAGGAGTGTGAAGGTGGAATGGGAAACCCGCTCCTCGCCGACATGGAGGGACTGCAATTCTCACGCCTCGCCCTCATGGTCTGGAGTTCGAGTGGAATCTTTGAAGCGGTGTGAATTTCCAGACGCGACATTCGGACAACGACGTGGACAAGTTGTGATGTCAGCGCCGTAAAAAAGAGAAGTCCGCAATGTGACGTTTCCAGAGAATTGATCTCTGGAAAAACGGGTCGACAGTCGTCGAAGGTGTTCACTGACCCGTCCTTCACTCCCGAACGCACATTTTGCGATGGTTTTAAAAGGGGACGTCACTGTCACGTCTTGTGGCCTCACGGTGCTGTGTCTGGCCGTCCAAGAGCAGGTGGTTTGGTCTGGCCGTCCAAGAGCAGGTGGTTTGGTCTGGCCGTCTAAGAGCAGGTGGTTTGGTCTGGCCGTCCAAGAGCAGGTGGTTTGGTCTGGGCGGCCCTCGGGGGAGTTTGTGTTCGGCACCGAGAGATGCCTAGGGCCTCCGACGTACAAGCTAAAACGAAACCATCCTGAATGGCTGACGAACAGGAAGTCAGACATTATATTTTTGGGGCAAACCCCCCTCACCGATGTCACACAAACCAAAACCAGCGCACACATGCTGTTCACATCCTGGACGTGCCGTTTTAGCAGTGAAGCGGTTGAGGTTTACGGCTCCTGTTGGGTTTATCAGTGGAGACGCTGTCCCCATCACCCAGAGAGGTTGGAGCTTCCCAGGATCCCAGGTCTGGTCATGCCTACCAGTCAGAGAAACTCCAACTCCATGTCAGGACCACAATGAATGCCCCTGTCATTGATTTCCTTTCCTCACTTTTTGTCAGTTTCTCAATCCTCCTCTATTTCACTCTCTCTCTTTCTGTCTGTCCCCAACTGTTTGTCTCTCTGTCATCCTTCACTCTGTCTTCCCTCTCTCTCTCACACAAACACTTACACCTTCTGCAACCGTGCAACCACACACACACACACACACACACACACACACACTTACACCTACTGCAACCACACACACACATCCATACCCGACCAGAGGTAAGCCTCTCTCTCTCTCTCTCTCTCTCTCTCTCTCTCTCTCTCTCTCTCTCTCTCTCTCTCTCTCCTTCTCCTTCTCCTTCTCTCTCCCTCTCTCGCCCCAGGTAGTCCATTTCGAAGTCCTCTCTGAGATGTGCAGCCCTATCCAATATGGCTGCCGTCGCATGTCTCATTCCCGCCTCGAGATTCAATCATTCAGCTCTGCTAATGGAACTTTGGGCACCGAGAATTGTCGAGCGAAACGGAGAGAGAGCGAGAGAACGGGGAGGGTGAACAAAAGATTGATAGGGTGTCGACAGAGCCGTACTTCTCAAAGTCGTTTTCAAACGCCTACAAATGTTGTTCAATGGCCAACTGCACTCCGACACACACACACACACACACACACACACACACCCTGACGCAAGCGCGGCGACACCCCTTCCCCTGTCAGAAGTCAAACCCCGCAGCCTCGCCACAGACGAGGGCGCATCAACACCCGGCACTCTATCGGTGTGACAAAGAGGGACGTTGTCCTGACAAATCCCGTCTGTGGGAGCTTTATTAGCGCCCCTGGTTATCGTCTGCAGCGTTGACCACCACCTTCACACCCTGGTGCTTGTTGTCTCCCTGAATTAAAGTAAAAACACTCTGAGAAAGGGTGCCAATTACAGGGGAGCCAGGGGGAGCTCAGTGCCCCCGAAGGAGACAAGGGCTCCCCCAAAGGCATAAAAAGCCAAACTTAGGGGGGGGGGGGGGTCTGTAAAAATGTACCAGACCTATATCAATATGTTTTACTATTAGCTTAAGGGGTTAGTTAGTAAATCTAGGTTTTTGTTTTACATGAAACACCCCCGTCCTGTTTCGAACCATTTGCCTGACTTGGCTTCAGTTGCCAGCCACACCAGACGAGGCACTATTCTCAAACGGTTAGCACAATCTCTCTCTATCAAATTCAAATCACAACTTTGCTTGTTTGTGTTCATTGCTTTCCCAAAATAGTGAGAAGAGAAAGAAGAAAATAGTGTTCTTTTGTTTAATTTGAAAATAATTTGCCACTATGTCTAAAAGACAACCACCCGTAGACCTAAGACATTTGGGGTTTACACAAAATAACAGAACAAGAACCAGGTGCCGCTGCTAATCTTAGCATTCACGTTGCGGTGCCTGGCCATGTTAGGGTTCGCTTTTTCTGGACATTGATGGCCCACCATTGGAGAGATTTGACCCTATGCTGTTTGTGACATCCTGGATTAAAGTAGGCCATCATCCATCCACAGCATGGATTACAGGACGGCCACCTCATGTGGATGAGACCAGGCCCTTATGGTTAATTCTAAGGTAAAATGTCTGTCATATAATGTTTGGGTAAATGATTAGTGCGATATGTAAATGGTGAAAAGTATTAGAATTTCTTTTTTGATTGCTGATATGTTGCTGTGTAGGCATTATATCTTCCATTATTCTTGACTATCGATGTACGCTATAGCAGGATTGCCATATAAACCTTTTTTATAATAATAATAATCATTGTTTTACGCCCCCCCCCAAATAATAATAATAATACATAAAGAATAAATAATTGGAGAAATGCCAAAGTGTAATTCGCACCCTGCTCTGAGATAAATATTGCACATTGTGCAAGGAATTTAAACGTTGGTATTTAGCTCCAATGTGTTCCCTCTAAGTGTTCCGAGGTGTATTCAGTCCAGGATCGCCTGGTGGAGGCTGTGAAGTGGCTGACTTAGTAGGGATAGTCGGTCTGTAGTTCTTTCTTTGCATTTCTTTCTTATCTTTTTCATTTGTTCTTTTGAATGTTCTTTCTTCTAGTTTTGTTTTTTGTTTCTTTCATTCTCTTATGTCCTACTCTCCCTTCTTTATCTCCGCCCGTCTCCCTCTTTACTTAACTCTCCTGCTTATTTCTCTTATGCTTATTTCTCTTTCTTTCTCTCTCTCGCTCTCCGTCGTCCTTTTTATCTCTGGCTGACCGATACCGCAGGCGAGGCAGAGGAGAGCTCAATAGAGTTGATTTAGGTCGGCCAAATGCTAATTAAACGTAATGCAGTCCAACATAAATAAACATGCTAGTTTGGGAGGACCATGACTTGGCAGGCAGGCTGACAGGCTGCTGGCATAAGCCCACTTAGCATTAGCAGTGGTGTGTGTGTGTGTGTGTGTGTGTGTGTGTGTGTGTGTGTGTCTATGTACATTTACACTCTGTGCTTTGTGCTTGGAGGCTATGCATTTGTGTATGTATGTGTATGTAGATATGCATTCAGTGTATTTGTGTGTGTGGGAGCGCACAGTTGTATTGAGGAGGAAGCCAATGCATTGGACTGTGAGGGATGGCAGTGGTCCCACCCCAGAGCCAGGCCTTGTCATCCCCTCGAAAAGATCTATGAGGGATATTAAATCATTACCATCCATTCCCCCTTCTTTCTCCATCTGTCCACTTAAAGCAGATTCCAACATATAGTTGCTACCTTTTCTAGCATCAACATATTACACTTTAATGGTGAGATTCATTTTGACATGTCTTCTCATTTGTCTCCAGGAGGAGCGTTGAGGTCCTGCTTTGATTTGACCCCAGTTTACTGTGACCTGATCTAACGGGATTGATAAGAGGCAGACTGAGAGGAGGATAAAGCAGAAAGGAGGGAGGGAGGAACAGAGGGAGGGAGGAGACGGGCAAAGGATAGATGAGGGACAGACGAAGGGGACGGAGTGCAAGAGAAAAGAAGGGATTAAAAGGGAGAGAGAGAGAGAGAGAGAGAGAGAGAGAGAGAGAGAGAGAGAGAGAGAGAGAGAGAGAGAGAGAGAGAGAGAGAGAGAAAGAAAGGGGCAGAGGCCCACCCACACACAGCTAACCATCTGCACATCCAGCTCCGTATCAACCTCCAGACGGGCCCTCCCTGTCCTCTCCCGGGGCCAGGCCGTAGTGTCCCCGGGCTGGGTTTGCTCACCTCACGGTGACCTGGCTCCTCCGCACTCCCAGCCCAATCCAAGCAGACGCTCTCCACATGTCTCCCCCTGCCTCGTTACCTCACGGTCGGGCCAGAGAGTCCACTACCACCCACTCTCTGTCCTCTTTTTCCCTGTTCTCTTATCGTACCTGCTGAAATAGAGTGAGTGAGTGTGAGTGTGAGTGTGAGTGTGAGTGTGAGTGTGAGTGTGAGTGTGAGTGTGAGAGTGAGAGCGGCTTACCTCTGGTCGGGTATGGATGTGTGTGTGTGGTTGCAGTAGGTGTAAGTGTGTGTATGTGTGTGGTTGCACGGTTGCAGAAGGTGTAAGTGTCTGTGTGTTTTTGTGTGTGTGTGTAAGCTAAAAGGTTTTCTGGGACTCACCAGCCCAGTTCACCATGTCTAGTGGGAGCTCCTAGGGGCGAGGCTGAAAATACATGGTCAAAGACAAGTTATTCTCTGTGCCCCTACTTTACTTGGAACTTAAAGTTTGTTTTAAGCCTCCCTATGTTTACAGTGTGGAATTTGCGGCACTAAGAAGGGATTATTATGATTATTATGATTAGTATGATGAAACGAAATGGAGAAGGGCATCAGTTCTAGGGCTGTGGGTGGATTAATTGTTCTATTTGTCGTGGATTACATTTTCTATTATGTCAGATGGGAATAAAGCCAAATGGTGGACGACGCCAATTTCTGCCCGAGATGTTTCACGTCAACACGCTATCGAATGAAGACTCACTCGCTGGGTGCTCGTGTGTATGTGAACAGCCGTGATTCAAATGCTGATGTTGATTTTCTCAATGTACGGCGTTCCCCTGGCGCGTTGAACCATTACGTTTCAGAGCCAAATTCTGTGACCGTATGATGATTTAAAGAATTACTCAGCAAAACTAATTACCAGAGAAATTGCACTGTGAACTGGTGGTCTCTTATGAGGGAAAGGTCTTGTAGCACACCAAACGGACGATCAGAAATATGTTGAAATATTGCAATGAGATATTTCCCCCCAGTTCTCCTGCTCTGCTGTCTGTCAACGCTGAGTCCATCGTTTCCAGACGGAGTCACTGTGCGTACGTTTGGAACGTGTTACGGTTTTCATCTCCAAACAGCCAGCTTTAAACAGAGCGGTGCTCATTCATGCTGGGCTAAGTAGTCACACGTCTTTTAATCCCCACAGCATAGCAGCGTGCTAACAGCATAGCAGCATGCTAGAAATGTGCTAATGGCATGCTGGCTGGTTGCAAAATCTTCAAGCTACGCTAGCTTATTTTTTAACTACTTTTTTTTAAGCATATCACACGCAGGCAGGAATTCTCCTCTCATATCTCCTCTCATTCATTCCTTTGCCGTCCTCACAAATTCCAGGACATATAAGGTAACAGGCCCACCATTCTGACAATGATTTACCCAAACACAATCTTACAATTATTTCCAATTTCCAAACCAGTGGCAACCATTTTAGGGAAACAACAAAACACTGACATCTAATCAAGTGTCTCTCGTGCAATTTTCTTTGTTTCCGTTCTAGGCCTGATAACAAAACAGCCTAATGAATTGGGAGGGCCCTTGTCATTTCCCCGGCAACAATGTAACTCAATCAGGATAAGAAGTTTGCTCATTTGATTTCCTGCCACTTTGGCTAATATAGGACCTTGTAAGATACTTTGGATGGGATTGCTTTAGGAGATGGTTGTCAGGGTGCTATCAGGCAGCGATAGGAGCCTGAAGAGGAATAGAGTGTGAAGATGGGTGTATGTGTGTGTGTGTGTGTGTGTGTGTGTGTGTGTGTGTGTGTGTGTGTGTGTGTGTGTGTGTGCGTGTGCAAGCGCAAGCGTGTGCTTGCTGGCGTGCACATGTTGCTGAGGCTACGAAGGTTTAAGGGGGCACGTAAATCTCCTCCCCCACAGCAGGGGGGGGGGGCTGTAAATGTCAAGCTCGACGCCTTTCGCAGCACCGCCACACACACACACACACACACACACACACACACACACACACACACACACACACACACACACACACTGACAGCAACACAAATACTGTAGCCCAACGTGGCTGTTCTCAACTGTGTCCTATACTGTAATTTGTGTATATTTCATGTTAAGATTGACTTACACACACCCAAATACACACCAGTGTCTGCAGGGTTGCTACCATGTTTTACTAAATGGGCCAGCCGTACCCGCCACAGGCACACCTTTTTGAAGATTCGCTCCAACACCTGCGCCTATTTAGAGATCAAAGACCAAACACGGGCGACAAGCAGACGCTGCAGAACAGCAACGACATGTCAGCTTCCCCAGCTCCTCTCCTGTGGGCCAGCATGGTGCCTTTGGAACAGTAACCTTCTGAGCCAACCACAGGATGCCTGAGTATGTGTGTGTGTGTGTGTGTGAGTGTGTGTGTGTGTGTGTGTGTGTGTGTGTGTGGGGGGCATTATTGTGATGCGATGCCCCATGGGGATGAACAGATGTACATGTCTGTGATGTGGAAGGCAGACGAGTAGCGACACGCGCGCCACACGCAATCTCACACACACACACACACACACACTCACTCACTCACTCACTCACTCACTCACTCACTCACTTAGTGAGAGTCAGGCCATGCAATTACACAGGTGGGCATGACGGGTTATTTCTCAAGGGATTCGTGGAACAGCCTTAATTGTTTTATTTACCAGTATAACATAAGCTGAAAAGTGAGGTGTGTGTGTGTGTGTGTGTGTGTGTGTGTGTGTGTGATGGTTTGTGCTATCATGGGCCGTTGAGTGCGGTGTTAATCTGGTCCGGCGAATGTCTAGAGGGGGTTTGGAAATGGGTCTCTCAGAAATATACAGTATATACTACGGTATTTATATACTACGGTATTTATATACTACGGTATTTATATACTATGGTATTTATATACTATGGTATTTCTCCCATCCACGTCTGAGACTCTGACTCTGCCATCGTCACACCTGTTGTTTTCTGTCCTGACTCTGTTCAAGAGAGGGAACAAAGACTAGGAAAATGTGTTGAGAAAAAGAAAGCACAGCAGGAGGGGAGAGGAGGATAGAAAGTAATAAAGAGAGGGAATGATGCAGGGGGAGAGAAAGAGAGAGAGAGAGAGAGAGAGAGAGGAGAAAAGAGATCAGACAAAAAAGAGTCAGAAAAGAGCTCTTAATTGGCCTTTTCTGTCCGGGTGTGAGAATCACTGGCGTGCGTGTGTGTGTGTGTGTGTGTGTGTGTGTGTGTGTGTGTGTGTGTGTGTGTGTGTGTGTGTGTGTGCGTGTTGGGATGTCCGGTCACACACGGATAAGCTTCAGGGCCACAACCCCAGCACTCAGAGGGGGGTTCACTTAACATTCCGCCTCACCCTGCTCCCTCCCTCTTCCCTGCCTCATCCCTCCCTCTTCCCTGCCTCCTCCCTCCCTCCCTCTCCCTCCCTGCTCCCTCCCTCTCCCTGCCTGCTCCCTCCCTCCTGCCTGCTCCCTGCCTCCTCCCTCCCTCTCCCTGCCTGCTCCCTGCCTCCTCCCTCCCTCTCCCTGCCTGCTCCCTGCCTCCTCCCTCTCCCTGCCTCCTCCCTCCCTCTCCCTGCCTGCTCCCTGCCTCCTCCCTCTCCCTGCCTCCTCCCTCCCTCTCCCTGCCTGCTCCCTCCCTCCTGCCTCTCCCTGCCTCCTCCCTCTCCCTGCCTCCTCCCTCCCTCTGCCTGCTCCCTCCCTCCTGCCTCTCCCTGCCTCCTCCCTGCCTCTCCCTCCTCCCTCTCCCTGCCTCCTCGTTCTTCCTCTGCTTCTTTTATCCCCTTCAGTCTTCGTGCTACATCGCTCAGTTTAAATGATTCCCACACTCATTGATCTCTCCATATGCTCCTCCTAAGTTGGACGTATGGAAACAACCCCCCCCCCCCCCCCTCCTCCTCCCTCCTCCCCCCCTTCCTCCTCCACTGGGACTGAGGTGTGGCATCTCCCCCCGACATCAGCTGATGTCACTTTTGATTGGGAGCCAACAAGTCTCTCGTCTTATTACTTTTCCCGACGCAATATCCAAAAGCCTGCTGTCGGCAAAACCCCCCGCGTTATAATTCAGCCGACGGGGAGGCCAATGTGCTCTTAACACAATTACTCAAATGAGCGCACGCCTGCTTCGCACCCGTCGTTTCGCGGCGTTTTCAGCAAGGGCGAGCGGGCACGGGCATTTTTTATCTGCATGCGAGCACCTCTGTAGCACGGAGCGATGGGACACAACACTGGGGGCGCTCCCAGCTCGGTTCACGGGTGTTCGACGTCAAAATGGCGGCACGTCCGTAGGGGGAGGGTTGAGCCCCGAAGAGAGGCGATGTCGAGGGCTCAGCGCCAGGGACTGCTCCACGGCGACGGCGCCGTCACCGGGCGTGGCAGGGGGCAAAGCGGCACACGCTTCACGAGTGGAAAGCGCCCCGGGCAAAAAACCTACCACCTCGTCCGGGCGTCCATTGAGACACGCGTAGCTTTAACGGTCGACCGCTAGACATGTAAGACCATGGGTCTGCTCTGTCGAGTCTTTGAGAGTAAAGGTGTTGTCTCCAGGTGTTGAGGGATGTCACTCTCTTTGTTGCAGCGAGTAATCAGTCCTCCTCCCCCTAATCGCTGAGAAATGTAACCTTAAAGGATCGATGTCTGCTGGGGTCAGCTAAATAATGTCTCCCGCGCGTCTCTGTCTGTCTGTCTGTGTCTGTCTGTCTGTCTGTCTGTCTGTCTGTCTGTCTGTCTGTCTGTCTGTCTGTCTGTCTGTCTGTCTGTCTGTCTGTCTGTCTGTCTGTCTGTCTGTCTGTCTGTCTGTCTGTCTGTCTGTCTGTCTGTGTGTGTGTGTGTGTGTGTGCGCGTGCGCGCGGCCCACCAGGCCTGTGTCGGATGAGGCAGATGATGATGCTGAGGGCCCGTGGCGGACCCTCTGACAGGATCCTCCACATCATCGCCCCTGCTGCCTGTGCTGCCCCCCTCACCCCCCACCCCCCGGGGGTATGGATCACTCCACTCCAGGCTCTCAGCGAGCTGGCAGGGACAGCCCCCCTTGAACTCTCGCTGAGAGAAGCCCCTTGATCCCTTTCAGACTCACCACCATGTCTCTCTCTCTCTCTCTCTCTCGCTGTCTCGCTCTCTCTCTCTCTCTCTCTCTCGCTGTCTCTCTCTCTCGCTCTCTCTCTCTCTCTCTCTCTCTCTCTCTCTCTCTCTCTCTCATACACAGGCCCTCTCTAAACCTACGCTTGCATTTTTTCAAATCAACCTAATGGCATGATGGTAAACTCTCCGTAGCCCCCACAGTATGATTGCTAAAGGTTTTATCCCGTACCCCTCCAACAAGCGCTCATCCTCATGGCCCGCCCTGGGCCTCGTCAACACCAGCACTCTGTCACCGCAGGGAGGCCAGCCCCAATGGAAAACAAGAGGGAGACGATTAGTTCCTGAAGATCAATCAGGAGGAGTGGGGGGGGGGATTGTCAGGGTTGGTTTCTCTGAACGATTGGCTTGTCCACAGTTTGGGCCGCGTCAGCGCGCGACGCTAGCCCCCCCACCTCCCCCGAGGAGTCACCTCTGACACCTAGGTGGGCGGGGGCCGTGCGGCATCTATCAGCCCTGTCACCTCAGGGGTCAAGGGTCGAAAAGGAGGATAAGATTAAAAAAGGGAAGAAGGGGGTCTTCGGAGTGTTAATGGAGCCGCACAGCCCGAGCTGGCTGGAAGCAAAATGGGGGAATCTTTTACCTGGTCACGGGTATCAAGTTGGAGCATTGGAGGAGAGCTCTTTTTGAATATTGTGTTGCGTCTGCACTGCTTGGACTGGTTGAATCCAACTGTGAACACTAGGACTCCTGTGAACAGTTCTCCACACGGCCCAACCGTGGGCACTTCAAAGGAGGCTTTCATGTTTTTAGACGGCGGCCTCTTTCATGTGGAAGTCTATGTCGGTGGATGTTTGATCACCATCAGTGGCGATCGGGGTGTGTTGGGTTCTCGGCCCAGGGTCGTCCAGGGAAGCCCCCGGGCGATTTGCCTCCTCGCAGTGGGGGGTTGTCAATGGCGCCGTTAGAGCTTTGGTCTGTTTGTCTCTCTGAAGTGGAGGTGAGGCCTGCCGAGGTTTGGCCTCTCTCTTACAGGCTGTCCTGCGTCGTGGCTCTTAAGAGGTTTTGAGTAGTAGCCAAGGAGTCTGTGTTTGCGTCGTGTGTGTGTGTGTGTGTGTGTGTGTGTGTGTGTGTGTCACAAAGCTCTGTGTGTGTGGAGACTAACCGGAGGACCAGAGGAGGCGCTCGAGAATAACTCCCACAATTACCATTTAGAACAGTGTAACTGAGCATGGAACAATAATAAAGAGTTGGTACTCATGGCGATACATTGCGCTACTCAGACATTATTGGTTTAAACCTCTGTTAGTGGCCATTGTCAAAGAGTCTCCACAGTGTGTAAACTCCAGTGTCTTTGGCTGATTTCTCAGATAGTTCAGCATTATTGTCTGTCCTTACGACTCTTGATGAGAGCAGTAATTGGCTTTTTGGGAGAGATGAGCGTTTCTAAAAGCCTCCAACTCAAATAATTCTTATCGATTTGAAAAGAAAAGCAATTAGGGAGCCGGATCTTTGCTTTGTCTATGGAGTTCCACTGTTCTGCCCCATGCCTCCAAGTGGTTATTCAGAAACAAATTGGATTAAAGAGAAAATCTACAACATAATGTGAGAAATGTTTGAAATGCCAGAAAGAACAAAGGCTGTGTAAATAGGTAAAGTGTTGGGGTTTATCTCCATAACCCACACCTCGCCTGAGTAAAAGGCTAGTAGCAGAGGAAAGGACTTTATTGAGAGGGGAGTTTGTATTTTTTCAGTGTGGTGGTGTGGGTGGGGGGGTGGTGTTGGGGGTCTGGAAATCCTCTACATTTAATGTGGTATTTGGTTATCATTTCCTGTCTCAATAACTTTTGACATTATATCTGTCGCTGGTTTCATGCATTAACACACACGCGCAGACACACACACACACACACACACACACACAAGCACATCCCAGAATGACTAATATCGTTGGAAAGCAGTGCTCAACACAGCCGTCCCCCAGGCCCCCAGGAGCAGGTCATCTAGATAGATGTTCCCAATTACCGTCCTGCCTCCCCCTGTTCTTCTTGGGCACGTGGGCGGAGGGAGGGCGAGGTAGGGAGAAGGCGAGGTGGAGATGGGGCGTACGGAGTATGCCGAGGGCCCTTCCATGGAGCCCGGTTCCAGTAGACAGAGACGCTTGAGATGGTGCTTAACCACATTATTCGATTATTAAGAGGAGAAGAGTAATCTTCCTGTGTGTGTGTGTGTGTGTGTGTGTGTGTGTGTGTGTGTGTGAGAGAGAGAGAGACACAGACACAGAGACAGAGAGAGAGAGACAGAGAGAGACAGAGAGAGAGAGACAGAGAGAGACAGAGAGAGACAGAGAGAGACAGAGAGAGACAGAGAGACAGAGAGACAGAGAGACAGAGAGACAGAGAGACAGAGACAGAGAGACAGAGAGACAGAGAGACAGAGACAGAGACAGAGACAGAGACAGAGACAGAGACAGAGACAGAGACAGAGACAGAGACAGAGACAGAGACAGAGACAGAGACAGAGACAGAGACAGAGACAGAGACAGAGACAGAGACAGAGACAGAGACAGAGACAGAGACAGAGACAGAGACAGAGCAGAGACAGAGACAGAGACAGAGACAGAGACAGAGACAGAGACAGAGACAGAGACATGCGGAGGTGTATGTGTCACCGATGCCCCAGTCTCTACAGATAGTCTGTATTGCCGCTGGCCGTAGCCTTTGGCTCAAAGTAGCGGTGGATGGCTGGTGACTGTGTGTGCGGCGTGGCGTAGGTGTCTGCAGTGCGTTCTGTGGCAGAGCTGAAGGAGGTGCTCACCGTCTGGGCTAATTAAGCCAGGCGAAGGCAGAATGACTCACGGACGCTTTCGGTGACCCCCCCCACCCCCCAACAGGAAAAAGCACCGTCTTTTTGACAGAGACATATTGAAACGTTTTTAGAGAGATGATGGGGTTAGATTACTGTCAGAAAGCCACAGCAGACCAGCTGGGAACTCAGTTTTCTTTGAATGCTGGTCATTTGAAACTTAACAAGGATTATGAATATGCAAATGGTTCTCTCGGCTGTCACCTTGCAGGCAACAATGCATGCCAGACGTATACAGTAGGCGGTTGCCTGATTCCCAAAATAGATTATTTGACTGAATTACAGGATATTTCCCACCGGATAACTTTTTGTATTGCAATCTATATAAATGTTTGTAACGGAGAGGAATTCGCTGGCCGATATAGCCCTATCACAGATATGCCGTATCTGTGTATTTTTTTATTTAATTTTGTACCCCTTATTTAACCAGGCAAGTCCCATTGAGATGGAGATCTATTTGACAATTTGATAGATGGATAGTTGCATGAGTCCCCTTTAGGTTTTAGGATGCTCTGGAGTACAGACGGCAGACGACGGCCGCAAAGATCTTATTTACACATCCACCCAAACTCTGCCTAACGGCATCTCCCAGACTAGAGGCAGCATGTGCTGTTCCCCTATATGGGAAGCACTGACTACAGTGGGGTTTTGTATTGGACAGACTAAACACATACAGTGTATTGGATTGAACACATTTCTTGGTATTTGAAATGTTTTCATTCATCTTGTTTCGTTTTATTTCATTTTTCACGAAGTACCTTGAAAACAGGGCACTGCTGCAAAAGAGACTTGGTCTCAGTCAGTCAACCCTGTTTAAATAATAAATGATAAGAATACCAATTTGCATGCACTGTACATCCAGCTTTCACATGGATTTGATTGTTGAATTTCCCCCCGTTCTTCATTCAGTCTTCATTGGGTCTTTGATTTGCATGCAATGAGAGGATTCATCCTCAAAGAATCAGCAGATGAACCGGTCTCGCCTATCACAGTCTCTGCCTTTGAGGTTGGGAAGAAAAATGTTCTCTCCTTATTTCAACAGCCTATCCCACGGAAAGCAATTCAGACATCAAAGCCGCCTCACATTAAACGAACACTCCCATTTTAAGACATTGATCACTCACAAAACTTCCAATGTATATTTCCCCCCCCCCCCCCCCAACTTCTATCATTTTGAAATGTACAAGTAATCGGCTGATGTCCGACACAGAAAACGGCGCGGCTGCGTCGGGAATATCTACTGCGCTGACATGACATCCCTCTCGGCTTCGTTGCGTCTTGTCGCTGAGGAATTGTTGACAAGTCGGGGAGCAGGAAGCAGAAGACGTGTGACAGAGAAGTGAGAGACAGCTCTGAAGCAGACAGTTTGGACAGATATGTCTGGGGCCTAGCCCCGGTCGGGGACCCTGGGGCTCTCCATATGTGGCCCCTCTGATCACACTCTCACTCCCGGGGTCACTGAAGGGCCGTGTCGCAGACGTCCAAGAACATGGTCGTCGAAACTGACAGAGTTCCACTGCTGTATGTTGTCTTTTTAGGATGTGGCACAGAGGGGATATGACAATGCACACTAGCTACCCTCTTCATTCCACTTAGCTCCCTTGATGAATATGCACACGAATATATTACTCAACAATGTTTGTGGAGGGGGGGGGGGTCACATGCACAGAGGAAGCACGGAGTACTTTTTTTACCCCCAGCTCAAGTAGGCCATAATCTGTGGAATCACTAAATGGCACATCTCTGTCCTCGGCACAAACCAACACGAGGAGGAAACACAAGATGGCCCTCGGGGAGCTGTCCTAAGCACTATCTGTTATGACACTGGCCCTCACCCCCATTATTAGGCTCCAGTGGTTTTCTAGCACACTCCAGTGGGCCCCTCCGCCACTTCTAAGTGCCCTTACCTGGCGTGAACCAGTTTCTCTTGGCTAGCTGCCTGGGGGCCGTGGCTAGCTGTGTGGGTGGCACTCCCAGATGTAATTTGCCAATGGCCTCTGGAGAGCTGGTGACTCAGCAGAGCTCAGCAGTAATGTGCCTCATCAACCCACTCCTTCCCCAGATATTCTAGTGCCTTGAGATAATGAAGGAGCTTTTTATTTGTCTAACCGTCACCAATATTGATGGTTGGGTGTATATTATGCTACCGTTTTTGGTAAAAAAGAAAGATTATGACTCTAATCTGCAGCATAGATGCTGGGTATATGTGTGCTTCTGTGTATGCAAGTGTGTGTACCTGCTGCGGTCTCACTGGCATCCCCCCACCTGTCTTCTCCGGTTACCTAACCTGCCGGCTCTCGTTACACTAGCTAATGTGATGGCCACTTGTCTGTCCTCTGGAAGTGATACAGTCCTAACAGTCCACTGTCCCTTATCAGTGGAGTCTCTGCTGAGCAGTGCTTCACTGTGTGTCCCAGTGCCTCTGGGGACCACGGCGACAGCACTTTAACCAAGAAGCCCCCCACCCCCACCCCGCTGCGGGCACTTCTCCCAGTCCAGAGCTGCCCTCTTGTCGTCGTGCGGGGGAACGAGGGAGGATAGCGGAAAGAGAAAGATGCTCCATCAATGTCAGGCCGGGGTTCATGTGCGGAGCGGGAGCACGTGCCATCGGGAGAAGGCAGTGCGCCATCAATGCGCTCGTGCAGAAAACCTTTCAAAGCTGCGCCGCGCACTTTAGTATGGATTTTTCGAAGTGGTCCTTATGGCAGTTGAGATGGTGCCGTGACTTTTAAGCCCCCCCCCACCCCCCTAACACCTTCATGTCGGTGGGTGAGGGCGAGGACAGGAAGCGGGAGTCGCCCAGGTGACACGGCCGCCAACGCCAGCCGAACGGACAGGCAAAGTTCATCGCCGTCAGACACCGCTCGTCCCTGTTGACGAGGGGCTGATGGCCTGTTACCACCCACCTCATTGGCTCCAGGCCTTCACACGTCAGCCTCACAGATCCCAGCGTTAAGCCTGTTTTTTTTTTTTTTTTTTTTTATCCAACCCTTTTCGTTGGCGGCTGGGTTAGTCAGAGGTCACCGACATCTTGGAAAGGATAGTGCAGTCAGAACAGACCTCCCCAGGGTGAACACTTCTGTTGGTTTTGACGGGCCGGCTGGTAAAAAAGACGGCACTTTCCTGCTGGCCCTCACACTGTCACCGCGGTCGAAGCATGGGCGATATTTTTTGGAAGATGTTTTTTTTTTCACTCGGAGGTCTCGTGGCCTCCCTGGATACAGCTGTCACAAAATGGGGTCGGGCAGGCGACCGTAAAACACTCCTTTTACAAGCCCCACCTGAGACTGGCCGCGCTTTATCATCCGTGGCCATTGTGGAGCAGTAAAGAACAGGGGGGCTAAACAGGCAGATAGCTGCTGAACCTCGCGGGCCCTTCTACCTCGTAAAAAAACACAGGCACAGGAAAAGCAGGGCAACAATTCAGAAGTGAATGTGAGGCAGACAGAAGGGGACTGTGTGTGTGTGTGTGTGTGTGTGTGTGTGTGTGTGTGTGAGAGACACAGCCTCGTGACGGTACCCGGAGCAAGATGGAAGCCGGAGACCTCTTAGCCCTCTTATTTCAAGATGTCTGCCTCGTTATTACACTCCTAGCGTCATCAACCTCTCTAGACCACTCGCTATGGCTGGAGAGGGTCGTAAAGTATATTGATATTAGGCATATAATCTTTCCTTCTGCTAATATGAAATATGACCGTACGTTTTTGAATGGAGGTTGCCCATGGGACCGTTTTTATGGTCCATGTTTTTTAAATAAGCGATAGATCAATTTAACAGTAATGGCCAACAAGTGCAATTTTTAATGCCAGCCAGAAAAATTATCTGCGCCTCCACCACTATAAATCAGAATCTTTAGCTCTGCTCTATCAAAAAAAGAAAAAAAGATGGAGGTGCAACATATTTCCTCTTATTGCTGATGTCTAACCTACACAATTCAGATCCAATGTCCTCAAAACGGGCCTTAATATGGCGGTTTAGAAATATTTTCACCTTGGTATGCCCCTGTTCCACTGGATTGGCTCTACGACTCATTAGAGCACATTGTTCTGTCCCTGGCCTGTCTGTCCATGGCTACGGTGGCCGGGAACTCGAAATCTCAGCAAGCAGACGTAGCTCCATCCATCCCGTTCCGTCTCATCGAACAAGATGGCTTCCTCCCAACCCCCTCTCCCACCAGACAGAACGGCTGCAGTACCCATCTGTGTGGTCCAACCAGCGCCCCGTGTCTCTCTGCTAGCTCAAGACGAGCTCTTCCTATACCCAGAGGGCTGCTCCGCGGCTAGCAGGGATCTATCAGAACCCTCCCCGCTCTGTTTCCAGAAGTTTCCCCTCTGCTATTACGTTCGTTTGAAACCTGCTCCGCACCCCTCAGAACCAGTATTGACATCCCATTAACCCCTCGCAGACTTCCAACGGCATGCGAGATCACAGCAAGCCCACGGGTCTGAAGGACGGGGCTGGACCTGACTCTCCAATCACTCCTGTCACCCGGGGGATTAGCCCTCACATCCATCTTCTCTTTAAATGGGAACCACCCCCAGCATAGCTCAGTCAATGGAAGGATCTCTGGGGGCTCCTTCGATGATAACTGGGCCGTCAAAGTTGCCTACGAAGTAACTGGCCAGCATATTCAGAGTCAAGGCATGGGTTAAATCTTTACCGTGCACATAAAAAGTGAAAAGGTGAATTTCCGCGCTATGACTGTTGCTAAATATGATTTTCGGCTTCTGAGAATTGTTTTCTGACACGCGTTTACCGCCTGGCTGTGAAGTTTCTCTCCCCGATCGTTTCCCCCGTCGGCCCGTTTCTCCCTCGGAACTGGAGCGCGCTGTCGCCGCATCCGCCCTGTGCTCTCAATCTGTCTGGCAGACAGCAGCCGCTGGGAGAGACCTTGACATATTAGGACATTAAATCTGAATCAGCACCTAGCGCCGCACCAAAGTAATTCCACTCGCTCTCGGCATTCTCAGGCGCGTCGACAAAAAAACAGCATTTCGCCTTGAGTGTCTGTCTTTGTCTCCGTCACAGAGACTCTACTCTCTCGTTCAGATTGTGTCCCTGACAAAAGTGTTCCGTTTGTCGTACTCATTCCGACTAACTGTCCCTGTTTTGTTGATTTAAAAAAGGACTTTAGGCTTTTCAGCTAGCTACTACTATCTTACTGTGGTGCATAGACCTTGGTTATAAAAGCGGGAACTCATGCAGTACATTGGCTTTAGCTTCACCCCTTGAATAGAACCCTAGCTTCTATATTAAATATAAAGTCATTAAAAACAGTGCTGTCTTATACTGCATTTAATCTGGATTTATTTTATTTAGTATACTTACTTAAGAAAGGGTTTACGCCACAATAACAGGTATACTATTAAGTGGACAAACATGATTATGCCCACATAATTTCTATGGAAGGAAACATTGACAATTACAACTAAACTGTATCATTTACACCAGCTATATTTGGTGACAGTGTGAAAAGAAAAGGGCTTATTTATACCTGGGAGGAAATTAATTACATATTGCCTAGGAAAATAGGTGTCATTTCAGAGCACCCGCCTTGCATCTTCCTTCTTCACTGTCAATCTCTCCATCTTGTTCTTCCATTCTTTAGTGCTCTGTTTCAAAGCAATTATTCCTAATTTATCTACTGCAGCACATGCAGTCTATAAATCCCTCTCTGAATGGCAGACTTAAATGAGCTCTCCTATTAACTCTGCATCATTACCCTCCACGTTGGGTATCACAGCGCCCGCCTCGACACAATCCTCCAAATTAGCCTTATTAGTTGCATAATGGCCTCGGCTGGGTCCTAAGTCTGCGGAAGATTTAGCTTGCCCGGTCATCGCTGACCACAGAAGGCTGGCTGTCCTATGGAACATTGGTGTTTATAGACCTGAACTGCGGTTCTCTCTATTGTCTTAATAATATATATCTTATGGGTGGGGGGGGGGGGGTTGAGAGCTGCTGTTTTGTGTCCCTTGGATACAGTCACAGCCTCTTTATGTTAGTAAAGGTAACGGTGCGGCCACATTCATCACTCGAGGCCCGGGCGGCGCCCATGCTAAGTGCCTTCCCCAGCTCCCAGTGCTGAAGGAGCGGCGAGGGTGCGTGGGCTGAGCGTGGCCAGATGCTGGGACGGCTCTCCGGGCACAGTGCCCATCTCCAGCCCTGCTGGTCATTACTCTCGACACTGATGGCCTGGACAGGACAGCAGAGATCAGGCTCTGGAGGCCCATGGTGAAGGGAGATTGCCGGCTTACGAGGACGGAGGTGATTTAAAGCCAGCGACGACTTTGTGTGCACAGGAAAGTAGCTGTGTAAAGGGTCTCCCCTGTCCCATTTGACCACTTCAGCGCGCGATAGATTCTCCTGGAGAACCGGCGATCTGAGGAGCCGATACTGGGTGGGCGCCGGAGAAAGGATGTGGCCGTCCGTCCTTAACGAGCAGGAAGAGCCGGCGGCAGGTGTGCGTGGCGGCGGGCAAATGAGCAGGCCGGCGCCCATAGCATCCGGGCGCGCGTCACCGGTGGTTGTGGCCAGGCTAACTCTCTTCCGCTGCAGCGCGGGGATCCCTTCCCTCCTGTCACCGCCGCCTAGAAAACGAAACGCCGGCTCTGGAGTTAAGTGGCGAGCTCTGTCTCTCAAACACAGCCGTCCGTGGCGGATCTGTCCGCCTGCGTGAGCGGTCCAAGTTAAACAGGACCGTAACCCCCCCCCCCCCCCCGCACACACACACACACACACACACACACACACACACACACACACACCACACACCAGCACTACTGGCCACAAGGCGGTGTGCAGCGAGGACGTGGAGAAACCCGCCACGGGAATGGGGGAGAGGAGCCGCGGCCAAACCCCTCCCTTCCAGGTCACTCCATTTTGTAGAGCTCTGTCCGGGCCCTCGGTGAGAGCTGCACAGAATGGATCGGTGTGTGTGTGTGTGTGTGTGTGTGTGTGTGTGTGTCCTCCTGCTGAGGCTGTCTGATTGTGTGTGTGCCTAGCCGTGTGTAACGGCCCGCTGAGCGGAGGAGGAAACCCCACCTGTCCCAGCCCCATGGCCGTGCCTAGCCATTGCTCCCCTCCATCAAGGAGACCCCCACCTGCCGTTCAACACCTCATTTCCTCCTCTGCACACACAGCAGCATCCGCCCTCTGAAATGTCTTTAGGGTTGTCTTGTTTTCCCAGACAAAAACTATAATCAAGAGTCAATAAAAGAAATAACAGTGTTCGTAACTCACTGCTGGTTTGAATGCCTTGAGGTACTCATTTGACTCAAACTTTTCCAGTTTTCATTATTTTTGGGGGGGAGGCATTCCTGCTTTATTGACAGGACAGTAGACAGACGGAATCAAACCCGGGCCGCTGCGTCAAGGACTAGCCTTTGTGGTGTGCCACAGTCTGGTGAGCCCCTTTCACTGTAATCTATCTAAGCTTTCACTCCCTACACTCCTGATTGCAAACTCGCGGCACACGGCATAGCAACACAATTGGCAGTGACTCGACAGTATGTCTGCCACTTTTCCCTGTTGGTCACCCTCATTCCCTTCCCCTCCTCCCCAGGTTCAACACCTACTAGTCAGAATGTGTCAGTAATGATTACCATGGCGACACTAACGTTGCTAGGCGTCTAACTTGGCCGCACTTTGAAACGCTCGAAGTGGCTAGCCATCAATCTTAGATGCCGGTTTGCACACAGCCGTTCATTTCACCTGCTCCTGAAACTTCCTGGTTTGGAGATTTTCTTTTGGGTGCCTCGGTGGCCCGCAGGCCTTTTTCCACGGTTGAGCCAAGGACAGGCTGGCCGGCTGCATCTGATCCGTCATCGTAATCTGCCGGGGTCGGCGGATGTCGGTTATACCGCGGGCCGAGAGCCGATGGAACGCCCGCCGTAGCATTAGTACAGATTAGCCCGCTCACTGCTGCCTTCTTACCGATGTAATCATGTTCTGTCCGCTAAGGACGTCATCGATCTGGGCCAGGGGGTTTTAAGGAGCCTCCCCCGCTGTGGTGTGCAGACCTTATATATTAAGGAAATAGGGGGCTCCAAAATGTCTTACATGGCTCTCAAAGTAACTGCCACTACAGCTTTAAAAAGTAAAGACATATTAAATATTCAACGTTCAGAAGAGTTACTGGAAATACCTTTGACGTGGTTTGACTTCTCTTATCTGTTTCCCCTCCCTCCAGGTCCAGCGACTATGGCACCACCTACACCAAGCTTAACCTGATGCCGGGGACAACCATTGTGGTCACCAGCTTTTACATCTGCCCGACCAACAAGAAAAAGGTAGGAGAAGGCATCGCCTTCCACGCGCCCTTTACCCGCCCGCTGTATTAAACCACGCTACGCTTTATCACTTGACATTTATACCTGGGCAGGCCTGCTAATGTGAAGAGGGCAATACATCACAGAGGGTTTAGGGGGAGGTTGGAACGAGCAAGCAGGAATGCGGACCCCAACGCAGGTTGCAGGAGCAGAACTTCTTTGTTCTCCACAAAACCAGGAACACAAGGAGACAAAAGGCACGCAACACTATGAAGAGACAAAGAACTAAACTAAGGCAGGGCTTGAATACAAAACCAGGACAAACCAAAAACCAATGAAGACCAGGGAATCCTAAACGAGAACACAGGGGGCAGGTGAACAGTAAACGAATTAGGCCCAAAAGGTCAGGCTGTGACAGGAGGACAGTGAAAGGACAAAGTTACTCGGTCCATTTCACTCATGGTGTCAGTCAACAGTCAATGAGACTGGGGTTTTCCAAGCCTCGAGTCCCACAGCCCAAAACAACGGCACGTAGAAGGACAGTTAAACGTTTAATAAGCTTAATGACAGCTCGGGGCTTATGGAATCCCCACTGGAGTCAGACAGCCGTTACTCCCTTAGGTAACTTAAGGCCGGCTTTGATTGGACTCCCCACCTCGGCAGCCTGTCCAATGGTCTGGCGTTATCGCCGGGGCCCAGGGTGCTAATCGATGGAAAGATTGAGGGGATTAGACCCAGTCACTCTCCTCACTCCCACAAATCCATCTGGGACTGGGACATCTCGTCCTCTCAAGAAACACACACACACACACCAACACCCACACCCACACTGAACCACACACTTTTGTGTAAAATGGTTGGGGGCGAGACAGCGGTACCATTTAATTGCTTGGGAACGGAGTTGTCTTAATTTCCCTCAGGGACAGGAAGAAAGTCAGAGGGAGAAAAAGAGAGAGAAGGAGAGTGGAAAAAAATGAAATAGAGTAAGAGAGAGAGAGAGAAAGAGGAAAAAGAGACCTAGAGAGCTAGTTGGTGGGAGAGAGATGCTAGGAAAAGGAAGATGCTGAGAGAGAGAGAGAGAGAGAGAGAGAGAGAGAGAGAGAGAGAGAGAGAGAGAGAGAGAGAGAGAGAGAGAGAGAGAGAGAGAGAGAGAGAGAGAGAGAGAGAGAGAGAGAGAGAGAGAGAGAGAGAGAGAGAGAGAGAGAGAGAGAGAGAGAGAGAGAGAGAGAGAGAGAGAGAGAGAGAGAGAGAGAGAGAGGTGGTTTGTGTCTGCTGGGTCCTGACTGTGAGAGTGTGTGTCCTGACAGTGGGAAGTCTGGTAATAGGAACTGTGGATCAAGCTGCCGTTTAAACACACCTCCGGGGCTAGCAGGAGGGGAGCGCTATCACTGGGAGTTCAGGACCACGGGAGTGTGTGTCTGTGTGTGTGTGTGTGTGTGTGTGTGTGTGTGTGTGTGTGTGTGAGTATATATATATACGTGAGATAGTTTGGTTGAGAGTGTGCCTTGTGCGCGTATGAATGGCTGTATCAGTCGGTGTGTGTGTGCGTGTGTGTGTGTGTGTGTGTGTGCCTTCGCTCAACCCTTTTAGCACAGTGTTTATCGTATGTTTTGCTATTTTGTCTGTGTATCTGTATCCGTACCTTTGTGACTGTGCACCTCTGCAATAATCAAGTCTAATCATCAGGTTCAATAGCCACGTATTTTATATGCATTCACTCACCCCCTCTCCAGTGTGTGTGTGTGTGTGTGTGTGTGTGTGTGTGTGTGTTTTTGTGAGGGGGCTTAGGCGGGGTCATGGCGGACACACACTCGCCTCTCTTGGGGATCAATAAGCCTAATCACATCAGCAACGCTGGAGAGGCGGGTGTCTAAGCCAAGGGATTACACGGTGAAAGGTGTGAGGGGCCCCTCAGCTGATCAATAAGCCCCCGAGGCAATTAGAGGAAGGGGGGAGGGGGCGTCAAACTCCAGTCTCCTCACCCCCCCAGCCTCCGGTGTAAGGTTCATTAAAGATCTTCTAAAGTCCTACTACGGCCGGAGAGCTTTGAAGGGCTCCTGGCACGCTTTAGCCTCAAAGCAGGGGCTGTCGGGGGTTCCAGTGCAGGGCTTGCACGCTTGTTTGGAAGGAGTGGCTCGTCGATACGTCGGAGGCTTTGAACGGTGGTTCTGCCGAAGGGGAAGAAGTGTGTGCATCCTCTCCGTTACTGGTGGGCCGTAGCACAGCGTGGATTTTAAAACCTTGTCCCTCACGGCTGGGCTTGGGGGCGGATGCGGTCCATTTCCAGGTGTACCGCCGCCTACGGCCATGGAGTCAAGACCAATACCCTGAGCTCGGTCCGGTGGTTCTGCTCTGTCGACAGACATGCCACGCGTAATATGAATACTACCTGATTCAGCCATACAATGAGTGGCTTCAGGATGACGTTAAAAACAGGACATTATAGATGACCTTGTGGTACTGGGAAAGAAACGCTGAGAGTCATCACGTTGGCTACAGGGAGAGGTGGAATTTGCAATTACCGTACGGAAGAGAAAAAAGAAGAGGAAGTTAAACGACAGGTAAGAAATGACTTGACCCTGTAACCGTTTAGCATTTCTAACAGACCGTAGATGTCTGTGATGGACAGTCAAATAGCGCGGGGGATTGTCCCGTCCTTAAATATCTGCCTCACCTTCCCCATTGTGGTCTCTCAATGCCTTCTCTCGAGCATTTGAATAAAAGTGGTTCATTTCTTCTCCAATAACTTTGCCTGCTTTGTCCGGCGCTATCTCAGGGTAAAGAGCCAAAGTAATTGCGAGGCGAGCGACGGCAGAATGTTTCCCCTGGTTGTGATAGGAACCGCCGTTTTAATTTGGGGGTGGGGGGGGGCTGGGAAGAAGTGCGGGAAAAGAAATGTGGAACATCGAGAGGAAACGTCAAGGCTCGGGGAGCGGGCCGCTAACTTGCGGCCCCCAGCCGTTCCAAATGGTCTGCTGGGCTGACGGAGGAGAAATGTTTCCCCGGCTTGTTATAGGCCCCGGCTTGTTATAGGCCCCGTCTTGTTATAGGCCCCGGCTTGTTATAGGCCCCGGCTTGTTATAGGCCCCGGCTTATTATAGGCCCGGGCTTGTTATAGGCCCCGGCTTGTTATAGGCCCCGGCTTGTTATAGGCCCCGGCTTATTATAGGCCCGGGCTTGTTATAGGCCCCGGCTTGTTATAGGCCCCGGCTTGTTATAGGCCCCGGCTTATTATAGGCCCGGGCTTGTTATAGGCCCGGGCCGCCATTTCCAAGCTGCTGACACTCGAGTGATGACAGCCATTTGGTGTGTGCCCCGACTCTTACGTGATTGGTCCTCAATAATTCAGTGGGTCGTCTCTGTGGGAAGCACTTTGCTCTCGGGGCCTCACGGCTTGGCCAAGTGTCTTCCCTCAGTGAGAAACAGACGACGCCTGGGAAGTGAAGGAGACACGGGGCGGACATCTTTCCCATCGCCCTACTAGAGGGGCATTTGGACAAACAGATTTATCCGCTTAACAGTTCTATTGTGTTAGGGTCGACTTTGACCATTTTTCAAGTTTAGATGTTTCAAGCATACCTATTTCTTTTTAAAATCATAACAATGTATCATTACATCCTCGACGTTGAATTATTAAGCACAACCAAACCAATTCATTATTTTGTTCTAATTTTGTAAAGCCTACGAACAATATTGTTACATCTGTGTTGTTATGGGTCAAATTTGACCCGCTTTTGATTGTCAGTAATCCAGAGTTGTATGCAGCAGGCCACATTATATATTGGATAAATAGTGCAGTTTTTAAACAAAAGCCCAGTGGAATAGACCTAGAATAAGGTAAATGTTGTCTAAAGTCCATAAAATACAAAAGTAAATATATTTTTCTTGGTTATGAATGAATAGTAAATTACATATGAAGTAAGTAAAGCAACACTTTACTGGATGATAATCAGTATTTATGTCAGTGCTTGATGATTAATTTAGACCCGGGAGGGGTCTACACACAATAAAGGGGTTAAGCTCTCTGTCATATCTTTGGGTTTTACCCCAGTGTGTTTCTCTTTGCAGTATTGACTTTGAAATAGGAATAAAACATGCGAGGTAATTCCTCTGGCCTAGCCTCGACCGTGCTTTCCGGGGCTCAGAGCTAAGTACGAGAGCCGTTCTGGGTCTGTTCCTGAAAGCCGTGATCCCACCCCCCCACCCCCACACCCCCTCGTTCCCTGTTTGCGGTGCCTGAGCTGGGAGTCGAGCGCAGCGTAGAGAATCCGCTCTGCCCCGGTTTCCTCCCCGAGCGCTGATCTGGGAGCTGCTCCTTGGGTGATAAGGAGCCAGTGGGCCCCTTGGGACGGGCTGAACTGGGACCAGTCGGGGAGCTAGGCTGAGCCACGGAGGCTGCCGCTAACCCACTCACCAGGGGATTACTGTACGGGGGCAGGATTCCAACGTGAGCGTCAGGATGGAGAGTTCTCAAAGGAGAAATAGAAATGATGCTAAGACTGTCACTATGTCGTAGAGTACATGCCAGGGCAACTCCTACATCCCTACCACCGACAGGCTTTGCATTATTCAACCTAATTTATGCTGAGAACCTAATTTATGCCGAGCTAAAATGTTGAACATACATTTATGGAAATACATCATTTCATTTCTTCCCCCCTACTAAGCAGCCTCTCTCCTTGGATTCTGAGAGGGAGCGCTGCTGGCAACACGAGAGGCTGTGTTCATCTGTCTCCCCGTGGGACTCATCGCTACCATCCAATGCATTTGGATTATGAAATGGCGTGACCCGTGCTTAGCTCTGACCCGCCATCGACCCCCCCCCCCCCCTGCCATCGATCCCCCCCTCCCCCCCCTCCCCCCCCCCCATCGATTTTATTTCAGCCCGGCGTACTCAGTGTGACTCGCCGTGATCAACGCTGCCACAGCAGGCCCCCATGATAGGCTCAAATGGATTGGCCCCGACCTGGATTCTGGCCTGTGGATCAATGAGAGAATAGAGGAGCGCCCGTGGGCTCGCAGTGATCCTCTTTGGTGGGAGGGTGACTGTACCGCTGGCCTGGAGACCCACAGAGAGGGGGGGGGCGGGGGGGCTGGTGTTTCCACGGTGACGTGCGCGTTGCGTAAGGCCGCCGCGGTGCTAACGACGTCGGCAGCACGGAGGAGGGCTTCCCGCCCTTCGTTAGGAGCGTTACATGAGCACTTAATCATGCTTCAAAGTGACCAGAGTAGATGAATAGGCCTCGAGGGAGATAGGGCTATTCAAAGATTTGCACCGATGCTGTGACTAAACAACGTTTGTTTTTGGCTACTTGTTTTCATGCTCTTTCATATACAA
>CM030188.1:12215575-12225575 GCA_017639675.1 Aplochiton taeniatus | reverse complement strand
AAGTGTAAACAAAAAGAGGGCTGTGGCTTCATCACACAGTGAAATGGGAGGGGGCACAAAGGCTAAATCTATGCATAGATTTAGAAAGTACAGATTCAAATAATACAAAAAATGAATAAAATAATACACATATACAATACGATAATAATCACGGTAGTACGATTTGAAACCTTTGAGAGTAAAGACCATGTAGGGGAGTATGTGTGTGTGTTCCAACATGACCTGAGCGCGGCGTTGCCACAAGGCGGACTAAGGTGAATACACCAGCACTGAGTGGTGTGAAGTGGGGGAGTTTGGAGGAGGACAGTGCCAAGCCCTGCACATAACGAATGGCCTGTCGGTGTCCGCACTCCTGTGGAACCAAGACCCCGCCCCTCCCTCCCTCCCTCCCTCCCTCCCTCCCTCCTCGGGAGGCTGTGTAACGCTGCAACCACTCCTACCAGCAAACGGTGCTGCGGTGTTAAAAGATCCCGTCTGATACCGTTCCAGGAACTTGCTTTCCATCGCCACAAAGCGAGGCCGGCAGGGAGAAAATGGTCCGGCCAGGACTCGCTGGCGCGCAAACGTCTCCTCCTTTGTTTGTCGTTAGTCGGCAGGGTGCCGTTCATCTTACTTAGAAGGGGAGGGGGGGGCTGGGTATTTATTGCAGTGTCATCCCGAATACCAACAGGCCTCCGTCTCAATATTCATCGGCCCACATTCCAATCCCTCCGACGTTCCGACAGCCAGTCAGGCCTGTGTGACATTGAGGAGCCCCCCTCTCCCATCTCTCCACCACACCTTCCTCTAACGGGCCTTCTACGGCCCCTGGCTCCCTAAGCACCAGACACCCATATCGTTGGGATTCCTAATTACTGCTTTTCCTGGCGGTCACAGGCAGTGAGACAGGAACAACACCGCCAGCCAGCGCTGTGGAATCCCCGTTTAATGGCTCGTAACAGACCGCTGGAGTCTCCAGAGGACGGGTTATTTGCCGCGCGATACCAGGGGGCGGGCAAAGGACCTTAGACTACGCCCTCCCAGCCTTTAGGCTTTCAGTCACCTGTTCCAAAGGAGGGCAAAGATAGGAATGTTCCATTTTCAAGTCCTACCAGCAAAATCAGCTCTGAGGTCTTTAGGAAATATGTCAAGGTCCACATAAAAAAACGAATGGAATGGTGTATGGCATGGATACGTATAGAGAAAGCACAGTTATACACGGTGTCAGCATACATGCTGTCCACATCCATCTCCTGCTTTGATAAACATACGTGTTACAGATCACACACACCCGCACGCGCATGTTGGCGCTTCTTTGATGTACACTAGCATCTACTATCTCGTCCTGTACGTGTCAGGCGCTCTGTTAATTGGCGTGAGAATCTTTAGGAGTCTCTGCTTGGGGGCTCCCCCTCCATGGAAGAACTTGGCGGGGAGTCTTTTTAATGATGTACTGATGTGTATTTCTGCTGCTGGTGGTGGGAGTGGTAGTGGTGGTGGTGGTGGGGGGGGGGGGGGTTGTGTTCTTACCTCTGCGCGGAAGATGGCCAAGCCACACTTTATTATTTTTATTCTTGCTTGCTTTGGTAACAATTTGTAATGTGTGTCCAAAGAGAGCCACCGTACAGACAAACCGTGACTACTATGCTGGTCTGGAGTCAGCTCCCCTCTTTCACCTGGCAGGACTTTGAAACAACTCCTAATAGGAGCCCTGATGACTGACTTGAACTTTTTCCATTGGCAGCTCCAAAGTTGTTTTAGGTTGTTCATAGTTTCTACCAATGAGAGCGGCGTTGGGTTGCACCTGAGCGGTTGGTCTGGCCAATGACAGGTTGCCTTGCGTGTGTTGGAGCCAATGGGAGGGCAGGAATGCCCACGACATCTGTTCTGCCTCCTGTCAAGATGCCTACACCTGCCATGTTCGATTCCCTCTCTTCTCTGCGTGGTCTTGGCTGGTTCAAAAACAACAACGAGAGGAAGCCTACTGGAAATCACAGAAATGACTGTGTTCTGTCAGTTAATGTCAGCAATGGATTGTGAGAGAGAGAGAGAGATACAGGGAGGGAGGGAGGGAGGGGGAGAGAGAGAGAGAGAGAGAGAGAGAGAGAGAGAGAGAGAGAGAGAGAGAGAGAGAGAGAGAGAGAGAGAGAGAGAGAGAGAGAGAGAGAGAGAGAGAGAGAGGGAGGGAGGGGGAGAGAGGGGGAGAGAGAGAGAGAGAGAGAGAGAGAGAGAGAGAGAGAGAGAGAGAGAGAGAGAGAGGAAGGAGAAGAGAAATGGGCAGCTAATGAGGCTCCATTAACTCCATCTAATTGGGGTGTTAACCTCTGGCACAGGCTGTGGTCATTCTTCTTCATGCTCCAGACAGCTACCACACTACTCCTCATCCTGCTCCTACTGCTCTACTCTCCAAAAGCATCCGTACCGCTGTCTGCTCTCCGAGTGGTTTAGTCGGGGCCACTGTTAGCACCTGGACTCTGGAAAGGTTGACTGAGACATACGAGACAAAATGGAGGTGTGTTTGTGTGTGAGTGACGGATTGACTGAGTGAGGGGTGAGTTTACGAAAGGACACCCGACGTCCCTCCTCTGGCTTCAACCAGACACTTAATCAAACGCACCCGAAAACCAGACTCCAAATTGATTATTCGGTCGCCTTCAAAAGGCGGCCGTCCAATCAGGGCAGTTGAATGGCATGATGGATGAGCTGCGCAGCCAATTAATTATCAGCCATCTCAGAGAGACGGGGAAACGATGACAAAAGGACGGGCTCGCTCACCAACCCTTATCTCCAAGCCCGGCCGATTCATCTTTCTTTCGTCACCAATCGTATTCATCCCTCGTTTTATCTTGTACGTTATTGAAAGCTCCCTTGGTTCCTGAGGGAAGGAATGTAGCGGGGGATGATTGTCTAAACATCTCTTTTTTTCTTCTCTGGTTCCCTTTGGGTCCTGGCTCTGTGTTTATCAGTGCACTAACCAAGTTGGGAATCCCTCCGGTCTCGTTGAAATTCTATTATGCGGGAGGACGGCTGTCGCCTAATTCAATTCACTGCGCTTGTGTACGTGATTGTCTGTCAGACCGCACTATGGTAAACAAACGCCCCCCAAAAAAGAAACGTGCACATTATCATGGCTTTGATCCTATGAATCAGCAGATTCTGGGAGCGCGGGGAAGTGGGTGGAGGGAAGATAAGTGCTCGTAATGACTCGGCACAAAGTAAGGTTTTCATAACCCATTAGTGAGGTTAAAGCAAGGTTTTACAAACCCATTAGTGTGGTTAAATGCCCGCAATGTGTTGACTCAGGATAGCATTTAATAGAATAGCCAGTTAACTCAGTGGAGAAACACCTCATCAAGAGAAACACCACTTTGACCATGAGGTATGATGGACAGCATGGCTATGTTGGAGTGGCTTTGGTGGCTGGATAAAGAGAGACGGAGACTGAGATGAACAAAAGAGGCCCAACAAAAAGAACAGACAGGCTAGACGTTGAGCCACGTTTGCACGCTGTGCCCCATCATGAAATGTCAACACGTAGCCTGAATTAGCCGGCCAGGCCGTATCAGTTCAGTTGGCCCTAATTCATGTTCTACCTTCAATCTCTCTCGACTGAATCAGAGTCTGTTGGCAGGAGATTCAAAGGAACAGAACCACTTCCCTGCAGACTCCGCACGGCTTACGTCTCCGCCCTGCTCCTGGGGCCAATGTTTTCTCTGTTTGGAAAAGGTCACTGCTTCCCAATTTCCCCGGTCCTGAATGGGCCAGCCGCTCCTCACTAAACACACCCCGTCCCCTTGCCCCCCAGCCCCAGTCCCTCACCCTCAGCCCCAGTCCCTCACCCTCAGCCCCAGTCCCTCACCTTCACCCCAGTCCCTCCCCCTCAGCCCCAGTCCCTCACCCTCAGCCCCAGTCCCTCACCCTCAGCTCCAGTCCCTCACCCTCAACCCCAGTCCCTCACCCTCAACCCCAGTCCCTCACCCTCAGCCCCAGTCCCTCACCCTCAGCTCCAGTCCCTCACCCTCAGCCCCAGTCCCCCACCCCCAGTCCCTGTCCCTCACCCCCCAGCTTCAGTCCCTCACCACCAGTCCCTCACCTCCCACCCCCAGTCCTTCACCCCCCAGCCTCAGTTCCTCACCCCCAGTCCCTCACCCCTTAGCCCGCAGCCTCAGTCCCTCACCCCCCAGCCTCAGTCCCTCACCCCCCAGCCTCAGTCCCTCACCCCCAGTCCCTCACCTCCCACCCCCAGTCCCTCACCCCCCAGCCTCAGTCCCTCACCCCCAGTCCCTCACCCCTTAGCCCGCAGCCTCAGTCCCTCACCCCCAGTCCCTCACCTCCCACCCCCAGTCCCTCACCCCCCAGCCTCAGTCCCTCACCCCCAGTCCCTCACCCCTTAGCCCGCAGCCTCAGTCCCTCACCCCCCAGCCTCAGTCCCTCACCCCCCAGCCTCAGTCCCTCACCCCCAGTCCCTCACCTCCCAGCCCCAGTCCCTCACCCCCCAGCCTCCGTCTCCCCCTGTTCCAGCCCTAGATGTGAGAGCAAAGCAAGGGCTTTCCTTCCTCTCTCCCAAAAGCAGGCCATGGTCGTGCACTCGCATTTTATTTGAGGAAGGCCAACCCAGACAGCCTTGGATCAGAGCAGATCGGGCCGGGAGGGCACACAACTACTCTCTCAAACACACACACACACACACACACACACACACACACACACACACACACACACACACACACACTCAAACACACCTCCCTTACAGATGCATTTTTAATCGTTCGTGCACACTTGCTAGCACCCACCTGAGATCAGAGCGTGTGTCGTGGTGTGACACAGAAGCCAGCTCTGAGTGATTGGTAAATTATTGATGGCCACCATCACACAGACCCTACATGGCCCCGACAGAGAGCCCCACACCTCTCCCCCATCCCCTCCCCTACAAAGTACCCCCCTTTTCCAACTAAGTACAGTTGACCCTCTCATGGCTGAGCCGGGTCTCTCAGGTAGAGCCAGGGCTACCAGGGCTGTCCAAGTTGCATCTGATGGCGTGTTAGCGTTCAAAAAGGTTCAGCCATTGGTCTCTAAGCCTCGTTTTGAACTGAGCCAGTTGGACTAGGACAATTGGCTGAGAGAAGCTTGAAGGACTGAAATAAAAAGAATCCAAGTGATGTGCATGTCGGTCTGATCAGCATTACGTTTTTCAACTGGTTGTTTTAATTTCTAAACTTTTGAATTGTTCTAACTAGTTCAAGAATAGCAACTGGGCTGTGTTTGCAATAGTCAACGGCCATAAACAATATTGGCAAGAAAACATAATCAAATAGGTATGTGTTTCTGTGCCTGAGTGCTGTGTGTTTCGTCGTTCTGTATTGTGTGTGTGTGTGTGTGTGTGTGTGTGTGTGTGTGTCTTTAGTAATGCTACGTTTAAGCTTTTGACATCCTAATTTGCTCAAGATTAAAGCTGTTCAAATGGGTTCAATTCGGATCGATTACATTTCCCTTTTCCCCATAAATCAATAGCCGACAAAGCCTGTTTATTGATAACCAATCATTAGAAGAAGTGGGATGGATTGATCAGCCTTGTGAGTGGGCTCCAGCCCCCCCCCCCCCCCCCCCCCCAGTCTGATAACGCCATGAGGCATGATTGACAGGCGGCTGCTTTGCATACTGGACAAAGGAGGTGGGGCTTCGATATCTCTGGAGGAGGCGTTGTCGTTAGAGACGGGCTATTTTGAATGTGTTTGGAGTGTGATTGCTTTCTCAGTCTGTAGATTGATGGTGTTTGTTGAACTTGTCCATTGTGAGAGGATGATTTAAACATATTATTTGCACAAGTAACATGTAAGTGATGTGCAATTGCCTGTATTGATTATTGTAGGGTGTAGAGTACCGCATGTAGCTGGAACCACCTCTGCTCCAGTAAGACTCTGATTAAGGAGTAGACATGCAGGCCGGGAGACAGTCTCTTTGTCCTTTATCTTGTAACAAGAAGGCTTCTTTTACTGCACAGTTGAAGAATTATAATAGCCCTCTGTCAAGTAATGTACTTACATTTGAGAGCGAACATTAAAAGTAGAAGAAAATCCAGTTTCCTTGTTGCCAATTTTTCTTCTTTTTTTTTAGATCCTAAAATATACAATAAGCTTAACAACATAATAACCCTCTTTTATGGTTACACAGTCTCCCACACTATAAAATGCTATTATGACGTTGATGGTTGTCACGACACCCTCCATCTCACAAGTGGACACACACACACACACACACACACACACACACACACACACACACACACACACACACACATACACACACACACTATTTATCACCCATAAAGGTGTTTTAATAATGGATGAGACAAACACAGAAAAACACATTACATCATCCCCAAACCCGCAGGCTTTAATTAAGACCCCAAATCCCTGTTAATCTTTCCCTATCCCCTCCTAAAACAAAGACAGGATAAGTGGAATTAAAGTTGCTGTAATTTTACAAAGACGAGCGCATGAGTCAAACGGGTCTTAAGAAGTCCCACAAGGCTTGACTGCCAAATTTCCATTTGCGATGGCAAGGAAGTAGCTGCAAGTATTTATATTCTACCTCCTTCATATTTCAGAGACCGAGGGAGGAGTCATTACTTTGAAAGCCTGTCTTTACCTCTGAAACTGTGGTAATGCAGAGAAAAGCTGCCGTTACTACAGGTCACAGACTCAGCAGGAGGCTGACAATGGTACTTATAAAACATCTGAAAGTTGAAAAAAAGCCCCTCAGCAAATTCCATGAAACTAATCTGGTTGTCAGCATGACTCTGCCACAACTTGTGCTCCCTCTCCCCTCTTTTTTTCTCTCTATTTTGTTTGGGCTTTAAGTCTACTTTGGTAATCATGTTTTACTGAGTAGTTGTAAGGAGCTGTTATGTTCCCCTTGTCAAAAGCTTCCCTGTCTTTTTAGGAAAAGCGCTCTTCTGTGAAGTGTGTCAAGAAAAAACGTGCAGAGAGTGGGGACATGGTGGGAGATTGGTCGGCTAAGCTTACTTGAATGACTTGCTATTATTTACCTGTCTCCTTGGTCCACCATTTAGTCTTTGTTCTCCTCATATCCTTCTCTATCAAACAGCTGGCTATATTTTGCCTCGATGAAATCATTGTGCAGTGCATCCGTGGGTGTCAGAGTGCCATCTTTTTCTCTCCTTTATTGACAATTGCTTGGATTTACGGGGTGGCGTTAGCTACGCAGCATTTAGGAGATGAAGTACTCCCGCCGGTGTCCTTAGTAACAGACACTGCTCTGGTTTAAACAGGGACACGTCACTGCATGGATCAGATAATAAGAGTAGAAGTAAGAAAAAAGGACCTGTCATTTTTTGTTGCTACCAAGATCCATTGAGCAAAATATCAACATGTCTATGACTTGACCTGTTTGAAAAAATTCCCTGAGCTGCCGCGATCCCTACTGTGATGGATCGGCCAGAGATGCTCGTTCGACCCAAGACGGTGACGATAACGGCGCGCCGACAGGACAGACGGAAAACGAGCTTGTGCTGAAGCGTTCGCCATTGTCGCTAGCCAGAGCCTATTCATCAGAGCCACAGACAGGTCGGCTAGTTCAAAATAAAAAAAACACAAGGCTAGTTCAATCAACACTTCTTCATTAGGGCGGGTTTTTAGAGTTCACCGGATGCATTCGCTGCCCGATGAATTTACATCTCTCCTATTGTTTTGTTTGAAGGGGAGCAATTATCTGTGAATGTCTGGTTATGCAACCTCAATTTGGTATTCATAACCTTAAACACTCCCTGGATTTGTCAGATACAACAACAATGTGGAGCCCTTTTGGGGAGGTTCAGGTTGGTTACTTGGTTACTATTTTGTAAGAAGGACATTGGCCAAATTCCTTAACCCTCAAAAAAGACAGAGTCCAACATTCAGTAACAGTAAACTGCAATCTGTTTCCATTTGTTAGCTTGTAAAAGCCGTTGGCCTGATTGAACTTTTAACCACAGACCTTGATCCACCCCCACGGCTGAGCCACCAAACCACAGTGTTTGTTTTCTGCGTCCTGTAGGTCAAAGGTGAACGTCGGGTACCTGCCTAGTCTCGTTTCTTTCAGCGCTGTGTCACAGCCCTATGATACGTCTCGGCTCCTCGCTTTAAAGCGTGATGTTTGAGTTACTATAAAGTAGTCCCTGCTTACCGAGCCCTCGCTGTAACGATCCCCTCTTTGATCAAAGGACTGCTGTGTGCATGTCATGTAAGAAGGCCGGGAATGTGGTGGGAAAAAGCTGACTCGCTCGTGGGAAAATCGCCTTTCATTTCAGCATCCTCGACTTTCCGTGGCACCAAGCTTCAAAAAGATTTATTCAGCGCCTAAATGCCATCATCGTCTCCCCATAGTGGATTTTGTTCGGGTGTCGGCTGGTGACGGAGGATGGCTGTCTGACTGCGCCTGGGGACAGGCTTTTTTTTTTTCACGGACTCCCTCCTCCAAAGCCACCGCTTTCAATTTCGGAGATTCTCAAAGACGCTGAACAAAACTGAAACGGTGCTCCGACCCACCGGGGATAACAATCTTGGGACCCAGATAAAAGAGATGCCTATCAAATTCCAAAATACCTGCTCTTTGAGCGTTTCCCTGTCGCAGACGGTTCGACAGATACCGCTCTGTCTTTTGTTCCCTTTTTCAAAATTATTTTGGTTTCTTCAACAATCAAAGACCAAACTCGGTGTGAAGCAGAGACACGTTTTTTTCCCTCTTAAGGAATATTTTTAGACAGAGGCCAGACTGTCACTGGCATGGATCGATAGATTCAGTGTTTTTACAGTGTGCGGGACGAACCTTTAGCAGGAATCGGCCATCGTTGATTGCCAGCGCCTTCCTCGGGCCTGTAATTGGAGACGGAGAGATGAGCCGACTGTGAAGGAACGTGCCGGTTGATTTCTCTCCGATTGTCTGATTCCCATTAGTTGTCTTTAAAGACCCCGAGTGCAGGAAGAGTGTGTGGCTTCTCTCGGCTCTTATTGCTACTCAGAGTGAAATCAATCAATAAGACACTATTTACAGGCACACACACACACACACACACACACACCAGAACACACGCATATCTCTAGACTATTGGATACCCATTTATCTGCAGTCCGGCATTGACACAGAGCCCCACATTCAGCCCCCCCCCCCCCCCATAGGTTAAAGCGGCTGGCGTTGCGGCTGTTTGCCTCCATACCAAAGCCACTTATGGCCTCTTATTATTCCTGTCAGGCCAAAGATTAATGGTTTGTTTGTGGTGAACACGCAACGGCAGAGTGCGCTCCCGCGGCCGCACGCTTTCATGGGGGGACGACCTTCTGAAGCGTGCTTCACACACAAACACACACACACACACACACACACACACACGGCAAAGCACTGCTGAGTGGCTGTGGAGGAACAGCGACACACCTTCCTCCCTCAAGGACCTGCTCTCCCAGCACTGCCTCCCGTTTGCTCACGGCTCCGTCTCTAGCGATCTGCCTTCCTGTGCGGTGGCCAGTGGTCCCACTGCTAGTAAAGGCGCTGGCCTTTACTGGTGAACATGCTGACCAGGACACTGAGGTGTAGGCCTGGTCCACAACGAGGTGAATGATCCTGATTTACAAGTGCAGATCCTGAAGACTTTTGGAATGCCGTTGAGAAGACTGTGTAGGCCGTATGAATGAACACGACAGTACCCCTAAACCAAACACTTTCTGTCCATCCAAAGTCCCACGTTCCACGAGACATCCCGGGAGAGTCTCCTCTTGACTGTCCTCTGGTGAAAAGTGGCAGCCATGTCCTACTCAATACTGCAAGAGAGAAACTGAGGCTGGGAGCTGGGGGAGAAAGGGAGGAATAGAGGGAGGAGAGGGAGGAATAGAGGGAGGAGAGGGAGGAATAGAGGGAGGAGAGGGAGATGGAAACCGAAGGTGGCAGCCGGCTTTGAACCCTGAGTGAACCCTTCTCATGAGAATTACACTGGCCATGACAATGTGTGCAGTCAATCCTATTTGTCTTG
>CM030188.1:12185575-12205575 GCA_017639675.1 Aplochiton taeniatus | reverse complement strand
GCCCAACAGGGAAAGGACACCATCCGTGAGAAGGGCCTGATCAGTGGGGTGGGAAACCCGTGCCAGGGCCCCCTGGTGGGACATGGATCGTCTGGTGCCCAGCCAGCCTCACTGGCCATGCTGTGCACTCAGTAAAGGAGAAACAAGACAAAACAGCCCAGGATGCATGCAGGCATTGACAATAGACTATTATGTGTGTAGGGTCTGCTACTATTCTAAAGAGTATGCAATAGAGACCCACGGGTGTCAAACTGTATATTGAGAATCGGCTTCTGTCATGTAGTTCTATGGATGTAGTTTGTAGTTTGATTTACCTCAAGAGTTGCAGTGCTCAAGGCAGGGAAATTAAACTACTTAATACCGTTTGTCTTTGGAGGTTTTTTGGGGGGTTACAAAATGTACTGTCCCTCTGCAGTTATTAACACGCTTGTGATTTAAGAGGACTCCACTTCACTAAGGCCTGGAAAAATGGCGTGTGGGGGAGGACACTCTGTCCCAAGGGGAACCAAAATGCCGGGGAAGGAAATGAGTGTCGCGCAGTGTTCCCTCTTTTGCTGTCAGCGTTGGGGCCAGTCCGTCCCCTGTAAAGGCTCTCCCCGCCGCACGAACCCGACAGGTCGTTCCTGCTATCTCATTATCTCTACAGTGGGCCGGGGAACAGACGCGAAGGGGGGGGAGAAAGAAAGAGAGATCAAAAAGAGACGGAGCAGAGAGAGTCGACGGCGCCGCCCGAACATGGAGCCGGGAAGAAGCATTTTTAAAGAAGAGCGCCCAGCCAGGAGGCCCCCCTCCATTTCAGAGAGGAGCTCAGCATCTCATATTCCCGCCTTCTGCCCCCGGCCCGCCTCTCTTCTCCCTCCTTTCTCCCCCTCCCCCCGCTCTTTATTTCTCCCTACCTCCACTCTCCCGCTCACTGTGACCCGCATCGGCAAATGGCCGCCGCTTTTTATCTCCGGCCGATGTCAGCCGGCGAGAATAACACCGTGTTTATTATCAGGAATGTCATTGTTGTGACTTTCCAGTCAGGCTCTGAGGTTTAACAAGCGCCAAGCACGTTGATCTAGACCCTCCTCATGGAGGTCTGGTTATGCCTGACTCACATAGTATGTTAGTGTGTGTGTGTGTGTGTGTGTGTGTGTGTGTGTGTGTGTGTGTGTGTGTGTGTGTGTGTGTGTGTGTGTGTGTGTGTGTGTGTGTGTGTGTGTGTGTGTGCGCGCGCGCGCGTGCGCAATTGTGCATGACAAAAGAGAAAGAACAAGAGAGAGGAAGACTGTTTATGATTAAATAATGATGACTCAGACTGTCTGTGTGTGCGGGCTTGTCTGTCTGTGTGTGTGTGTGTGTGTGTGTGTGTGTGTGTGTATGTGTGTGTGTGTGTGTGTGTGTCTGTCTGCAAGTGCGTCTGTCTGCCAGTGTTGCTCACTAAGTGTGTTTTTGCGTCTGATTGTGTGCGTCGGCAGGACGAGGCACTCCATTGTTCTATTTCTATGGAACACCAGAGATCTGTTCTGTTCTCGGATTGGAGGATTGTTGCTTGTTTTTATTTGAGGCAAATCCCCCATGCCTCTTCCTCGCCTCCACCTCAAAAGCGATCAGTGCAGCGTACAAAAAGCCGGGGAACTTACGCCTCCGCCCCAACCGCCGTTTCTTGCTAACAACTGCGGTTGACAGTGTCAGTAAGCCCCTCTGAATCACATCAACCCTGTGTCAAACATAGTAGATCAGATCTCGGGTGTTAACCAGATTGGCCTCCACGTGATGGCTACACCTCGCGTCCCCTTTGTGAGACGGTCCTAGTGTCAGGCCAGTAGCTGGGGGAAGGCTGCAGGGCCGCCCTACGTCTCCGCTCAGGTTGCCCAGGAGAGGCACCATGTAACGGGGAGAAGGACCTGGTTGAACACTGAGTCCCTCCATGGACCGCCTCCTAAGAGGTTATTTAACAGAGAGGCTGAGAGTGATGTACGAAGGAAGTGTGTGTGTCCGGGGGGGGGGAGGGGGTTGAGAAGGAGTGTGTGTTGGTGTGCGCATTGGGCATCCCTCTCCGACCAGACCCCGTTAAGTGATGCCCTGCTCTCAGCCGGTGTGTGTGTGTGTGTGTGTGTGTGTGTGTGTGTGTGTGTGTGTGTGTGTGTGTGTGTGTGTGTGTGTGGGGAGTGGCAGATTATTCCTGTGCCACTCGCACACACACACACTAGCATCGTCCTAAATGGGAGCGGATTATGGATTTGTCTGACTGTTTACCATGCCCAGCGAGAGGCCATTTTCCCCATCCCAGACGACCCTGCAGAAACAGCTGCTAGTGTGCATGGGAGTCCTTCTTACCAGGTCTTGTCTAGCCACTAAAGGGCATAGCTGTGATGCACGGGAGTCCTTACACGAGTTATTCCGCACATCTCCTTCAATTTTCCAGGGATTCAAAGGAGAAGAAAAGATGGCATGGACGCAAGTAATAATGGGATGAAGCTTTCCCATTTGGGGGGGATAAAGACACGGGGGAGAGACTTGGGTTGGCGGTCTCTGTGAGGTGGGACCCCCACTGTCCCTCTCTGCATCACTCATAGGGAGGTCTCCGTGGAGGTCTGCCTGTTACTATGGACATGATAGGGTGAAACGCTCGGCCAGGTCCCAGCCTGTCTCCCCAATGATTTCTCTCTCTTGTCTGTCACACATCGCTAGGTTAAGTCCTCCCACTCTCTCTTCTCTCTTCTCTCTCTCTCTCTCTCTCTCTCTCTCTCTGATTCAAACCCCCTGGTTTCTGTAGTTTTTCTCTCTCCACCTGAGCAGACTTCCTGTCCTTCCTTCGACTTTTTCTTTCTCATTCGCACTTTTGTTAACTCCCCTTTCCTCTCATCATTACTCTGTTCATGACGAAAACATTTTCTTCTCTCTCTCTCTCTCTCTCTCTCTCTCTCTCTCTCTCTCTCTCTCTCTCTCTCTCTCTCTCTCTCTCTCTCTCTCTCTCTCTCTCTCTCTCTCTCTCTCTGTTAACCAACCATCCGGACACCTTGGCAATTATAGCGCTGGTATAATTCCGTGGGTTTGAAGTGCACACCGTTCTTTGCCTGGCCGGCCCGCTGTGGCTGGGAATAGTCCTGCCCAACGACGTCTCTTCAGGTCCCCTCCGTAATTATCTGCAGCGGGGGTCCCTGGGTAATCATTTTGATTGGCAGCAGGGAGCCACGCGATGGAATCCCATTGGCCAGAATGCAAATGACTCGGTGCGGGGCGGAATGGAAAAGTGTATGATTCCCCAGACCTCTGGAATGGTTGGTTGAACTGATGGCTACCCCTCTGGGAGCACGCCGTCTGTGCAACGCTCATTGAAGGGTGTTTCATAGGCCGCTGTGTTTGAGGTGTTTGGCGACAGAGCACCGTGTGGAGTGGAGAGGGTGGGGGGTGGGGGGGTCTGCTCACTCTGAAGGCCGGACTGAAGGGCTGGCTGTGCGCCTACGAACGGACGCTAACCCCCCTCAACCCTGCTGCTCAACCCTAACCCTAACCCTAACCCCCCTCAACCCCGCTGCTCAATACGTTTACGCTATCACCCCTCAACCCCGCTGCTCAATACGTTTACGCTAACACCCCTCAACCCCCCTGCTCAATACGTTTACGCTAACACCCCTCAACCCCGCTGCTCAATACGTTTACGCTAACCCCCCTCAACCCCGCTGCTCAATACGTTTACGCTAACACCCCTCAACCCCGCTGCTCAATACGTTTACGCTAACACCCCTCAACCCCGCTGCTCAATACGTTTACGCTAACACCCCTCAACCCCGCTGCTCAATACGTTTACGCTAACACCCCTCAACCCCGCTGCTCAATACGTTCGTACGTCTCCTCCACTTCTAGTCCACTGTCTCCCAGCTTTTCCCCCTTTGGCCACTAGGCCATGAACTAATCCCGCTCCAAAATCATGGGGGACTAACGGCGTCTTTTACTTTGGAAGCTTGGAATATGGGAACGCGCCGTGCTAGGCGTCCGTAGAAAGAAAAATGGCGTTCCTTCGAGTTATGCCCTCTCCAAAAGACGGACGTTTTTTTTAAGGATTACGCTCGTCGCTGGGTTCCCGAGCAGGGACTGTTGGTTGAAAACCATTTTATGAAAAGCAATCCCGGGGCGGGCGGTGTCACCCCCTCATTGATGTCGAGGTCATCTTCTTCCCTCTCGCTCTCTTAGGCTCTCCTTTCTCCTCTCTTTATGTCCGCCCACTCTCTCTTTCTCTCGTCCTCTCCGTTCTCTCCATCCTCTCATTCTTCTCTTCCCCTATCCTGAAAGAGGAAGTGTGTCAGAAAAAGAAAGATAGAAGGAAATTGAGAGAAAAGAACAGGTCAAATGAATGATGGAGTGACTGTAGAGATATGGAGAGAGTTAAGAAGGAGTGTGAGTTTGTCAGAGTGACCTCCACAGACACCAAGGTCAAAACAGAGTGATAACTCCCCGGGGATGGAGCAGTGGTGCCCCTGCCACACACACACACACACACACACACACACACACACACACACACACACACACACACACACACAGAAACACGCACACACGCTCATGACTCAATAAATCACACCTCTGTGATGTATATGCTCCACTTTCTTCACTGTCGCCTTTTTCCCAGGGTCACGACAAGAGGACACACACACACACACGCTGAGAAATCTCAAATCTCTACCCCCAACGTTCAGAGAGAGAGAGAGAGAGAGAGAGAGAGAGAGAGAGCATGTTTTTTGGGTCATATTTGCTGAAGTAATTTGTGTGGATTAAAGAGAATATTGGCCCACAGCCAATTTAGACAATGAGGTCCTACGTTTCAATGACCTCCAAGTCAATATATATATATATATATATATATTAGATAAATATGTAATAATGATAACATTTTAGGAAGAAGTTAGTTCAGAATGCCCCATAAAGTAATTGCCTAAAATCGTTTAATTACAAAACCACCCAGAACTCAGTGCACACCTGAGAGGGCTTGTTTTCACAGCCAACTCTGGAGGAGTTAGCTTTTTGCGAAACGTGCTTGTGTGTGTGTGTGTGTGTGTGTGTGTGTGTGTGTGTGTGTGTGTGTGTGTGTGTGTGTGTGGCCGCACACTTTGTCTGTGGAATGCATAAATCCGTGCACATATCTTTAAGATGGATGATAATGAAAAAATAATGCAAATACTCAACATTCACAGTGCCTGCTTACTGCAGCACATACACTCGCTCTCCACACACACACACACACACACACACACACACACTTGCTCTCCACACACACACACTCTCAATACAGACTGACTCAAGGCACATACTTTCTCTACACACACATTCGCCCTAAGCAGGGGAATATTTGCATATTTGCTCTGTTTTTCCTTACTCAGTCAGTCCCTTTCTCCAGTAAGAAATGGGGTTTGTGCCAGCAGCCAGCCAGGCAGGGAATAGAATGGGCACATTGAGAGGGCCCAGAGCTTGACCCTGATGTCTGGTAGAGGAGGTCAGGGACCAGGAGGAGGGGGGGTAATGAGCGGGGGGAGGATATTAAGGGTCGCGCCGTGTCATAAACGCTGCAGTGACCCAAACAGCACTTACTGGCTGACCTGGGTGTCACAAAGCCGTCTGGTTAAAGGTGACGCCACGAGGGTGTGTGTGTGTGTGTGTGTGTGTGTGTGTGTGTGTGGTAGAGTTAGAGACTTGTAACTGAGTCAGAGCACTGCTCTATGTCACTGTTGATAGGCACACAGTCCGACAAGCAGTCAGTCTGCTGAGTCTTAACAGTGTGTGTGTGGGACACCCAAGGCTTCCCCTCCCTGCCCTCTCTAGAGTGTGTGTGTGCGTGTGTGCGTGCGTGCGTGCGTGCGTGCGTGCGTGCGTGCGTGTGTTTGCTTGTCTCTACTCTGTGTGTGTGACAGCAGCCGGGATAAGTATGCGACCCAGAGCCCAGCTCTCCGTCACTGTTGATAAGTGGTAATTGAATTTGGCCGTGTGATTCGGGCCGGGCCTGGGAGACACGGAGGTTTGTCTGGGCCAGTCTGAGCTGGGCGGGGCCCCAGCCTGCAGCCTCCCTGGTGGTCTCCCTCCCTGTCTGGCGTTGTCATCGCTTGTGTTGTATATGTCTATCTGACTCTATATGATAGTCGGCCCGTCTGTCTGTCGCTGCCAGCTTGTCTGATGTTAGTGTATATCAGTTTCCTCTCTCTTCTCTCTCTCTTTATCTCTCTCCCTCCCTCCCTTTCTCTCTCTCTTTCTCTCGCTCTCCCTTTACCCCCTTAATCTCCCTTACAGAAGGATGGCAGTTTGTTGATAACAATTTGAAGATATGTCGGCTGCACATTTTGCAAAAGCACTATCAGGCTTCCTCGCTAACTGTCTCTCCTCTCATTCTCTGTCTATCTCTCTCTCTAACTGTCTCTCCTCTCGTTCTCTGTCTGTCTCTCTCTAGCTGTCTCTCCTCTCATTCTCTGTCTGTCTCTCTCTAACTGTCTCTCCTCTCATTCTCTGTCTGTCTCTCTCTCTAACTGTCTCTCCTCTCGTTCTCTGTCTGTCTCTCTCTAGCTGTCTCTCCTCTCATTCTCTGTCTGTCTCTCTCTAACTGTCTCTCCTCTCATTCTCTGTCTGTCTCTCTCTCTAACTGTCTCTCCTCTCATTCTCTGTCTGTCTCTAACTGTCTCTCCTCTCGTTCTCTGTCTGTCTCTCTCTAGCTGTCTCTCCTCTCATTCTCTGTCTGTCTCTCTCTAACTGTCTCTCCTCTCATTCTCTGTCTGTCTCTCTCTCTAACTGTCTCTCCTCTCATTCTCTGTCTGTCTCTCTCTCTAACTGTCTCTCCTCTCATTCTCTGTCTGTCTCTCTCTGACTGTCTCTCCTCTCGTTCCCTGTCTGTCTCCCTCTAACCCTCTCTCCTGTCTGTCTGGCTCTGCCTTTCATTTTGCAGTATTTGTGTTGATTGTTAGTCTGGTGAAAAGGTAGTACTGTAACAGTGGCAGTGCACAACAAAGCGCTTTTTATATTCAAATGGTCCCTCCATCACTCCTCTGCATCTCTGTGTTGTAGCGACTGTATATGCTTTGTCTCCTCCGATTTATCTTTGGCTGTCTCCCTCCTCACAAGGACAGGCCCCTATATCTCTCCTTCCTCCCATCTCTCTCTCTCTCTCTCTCTCTCTCTCTCTGCATCTCCCACTCTTTCCCCTCAGGCCAGCAGTGCAGGTATTTGATTCCTCCTGCTGCAAGGTCAGGACTGATGTGTTTTCTCTCTCTCTCTCTCTCTCTCTCTCTCACCCCTTTCCCTTCTATCTCTATCTCTCGTTCACTCCATTTTACCGCTTTGTCTCACTCTCTGCTCCTACTCCCTGTCTCTCTCTCTTTCTCCCTCTCTCCCTCTGCCCCGCCTCCATCTCTCTCTCTCCACTGTCTCTTTGTCTCTCCATCTCTCTCTCTGTAGCCCTCTCGCTGTCTCTCTCTCTCTCTCTCCCTCTACCTCTCTCTCTCCATCTCTGTCCGTCTCTCTTCCTCTGGGCCTCTAGCAGGGAGGTTTAGTTTAAGTGTTTGTGACAGCAGTGGGTTATGATGGCGCTTGATTGTGCACGGCATGGCCGGGACAAATTGGCCGTTTGAGTGTCAGGTTCTATAGAGAGACCAGGGAAGGGAAGCCTTGGGTCTCCCACACACACACACACACACACACACACACACACACACACACACACACACACAGAGAGAGACAGAGAGAGAGAGAGAGAAAGAGACATCATCTCTATCTCCTCTCCTGGTTTGTGCCAGGGCACAGGGAGATAAATGGGCAGTGATTTCACAGGGGTTTTATGAGGGTGCTTCAGAAATGGCCCTTAGATTGACAGTTGTCAGTCAGCGAGGCAGAGATTCTCAGGCAGGGAGCCGGAGAGGAGCACAGTCGCTCAACTAAAATGTAATTAAGGAACGTCTTTTCCCCGGAGGTCCCTCATCACCCCGACTCAGATTGACCAGCGTCCTCATTCCCTAATGAGCCACCCTGAGAGAGAGAGAGAGAGAGAGAGAGAGAGAGAGAGAGAGAGAGAGAGAGAGAGAGAGAGAGAGAGAGAGAGAGAGAAAGAGCAAGAGCGCAACAGAGACGGATAGAGCAATCCATCAGAGGAAGAGAGCCGGGGGAAGGAGGGATGGGAAACGGACAGAAAGAAAAAAGAAAGCTGCGACAGACAAAACCTAGACCAGAGAGAGATCAGGGAGAGAGATACAGACATCAAGGGGAGGCAGAGGAAGAAAGATTAAGAGAGAGAGAGAGAAAATACATCAAGGAGTGAGGGAGAGAGAAATGGATGAAGAGAGATGAAGAGAGACATGGTGTGTTCCATTGTATTGTTCTTCTTATAAATTATTTTATTTCCTTCTTATTATTCAAATCCTTCCCTTATATGTGTCTGCTTGTTAAATGTAAAGTACATTGAATTGCCTCTGTGTATGAAATGTACCATACAAATGCATTTCAGTCAGGACAACTTTTTAACTGTTTATTGCAGCAACATGGTAGTACTTTGAAAGATGCCGTCAAGGGTCTGCTCTGAATGACTCTCCCGCCCGAGGTCATATTAAAAACAATGAACAACCATAGGTTAGGGTGCAGATATAGGCAGACTCCCCCCTGACAGACACTGAGCACCAGACCCGAAGTAGGTGTAGGCTTGGGGTGATGGTGGGTGGAGGCTGGGGTTTGAGGTTGGGGTGGAGGGTGTGGTGGATCCTGAGGTGGAGGGTGGGGTGGATCCTGAGGTGGAGGTGGGTGGAGGGTGGGGTGGATCCTGAGGTGGAGGGTGGGGTGGATCCTGAGGTGGAGGTGGGTGGAGGGTGTGGTGGATCCTGAGGTGGAGGCGGGTGGAGGCTGGGGTGGAGGTGGGTGGAGGCGGGTGTGCAGCAGCGAGACCAGTAGCAGAGTGTGTGGTGGAGCCGTGAGCATGCGAGTGGTTGTAGGAGCCAGTGTGGTGAGGGAGCCGCGGTTTCCAGAAGACCGCGGCAAACGGTTGAGCGTATGCGAGTTGATTGGTGTGACGTGGAGGAGAGCTGCTGTCTCCGTTGAAGTAGCTCTGCCTAGGCGTCGTCTCATTTACCTTGACTTGACCTGACAACCCCCTTTGGAGTCATAGTTTAACCAGGTAGGTCGAGGAGTCCTCATCTATCACCAATGGGTAGCAAGCTAGCAGCGCTGAATCTGGGCATACGCACGCGCGCACACACACACACAGAGAGATGGGTACACCTTGTCTCCTGGCATCCATCTACAGTGTACGCTTGTGTCACTCACACACACACACACACACACACACACACACACATATTCCCACAGGATTACTATGGTAAAGAAAACACATTTATCTTGTCAAACCATGTGCGGAAAAAAACAAGATGTTAACTCCGTGAACCCCTTCCCTCCCTCCTGTACAATGTGGCTCGGAGAACTTCCCCGGCACGGAGCCCGGATGGAAGCAGACATGTCAGCTCAGTCGCCACCCACCTGCTCACTGGACGCCCCCGCTCCCTTTGGGAAAAGAGAGAGAGAGAGAGAGAGAGAGAGGGTGTGAGAGATGGTGTGAGTGTGTTTGTGCATACATTTTGAATGAATGTTAGTATACTCTCCAGTGAACAGATTGATAGGACCAAACTACACGAGCATGGGCGGTCGTGTGTGTCCCTATATGTGTTGTGTCTGTGCGTGTGCGTGTGCGTGTGCGTGGGTCTGAGCACACACGTAGACTCCCTTCCTGCCATTCAAATCCTCTTGGGTTGGTCCCAGCCATTCTGTTGTGTAAAATCCTTTACCGGCGGAGCGCATGGCTGAGCTCATTGTCAGTGGTGTGCCGACGGTCTCCCCTGGTTTTCCAGTTTATTCCCAAGGGGCCCCACTCGCGCTGAGAACCAAACCCCGCAATTTACATATGTAATTGGGCGGAAAGCAATTGTGCGACTGCTCCGTCAACGGGTAACGCGTGGCTGTGTGTGTGTGTGTGTGTGTGTGTGTGTGTGTGTGTGTGTGTGTGTGTGTGTGTGTGTGTGTGTGTGTGTGTGTGTGTGTGTGGCTGTGTGTGTGTGTGGCTGTGTGTGTGTGTGTGTGTGTGTGTGTGTGTGTGTGTGTGTGTGTGTGTGTGTGTGTGTGTGTGTGTGTGTGTGTGTGTGTGTGTTTACGTGTGATTGTGGCTATCGTTGCGTCTCCGAAGCCAGACGTGCCGTGTTTGTGACGACAGAGTCCTATTCAGATCACTGGCCGCGTGGTGATCAATGCTGTCGTGGGGAATTGTCTTGGTCACACCCCACTTGACAAGACATGTCACCTGCCCCCTCCTCTCCTCCCCTCTTCCCCTCCTCCTCTCCTCTCCTCCCTCATACATCATTTATGTCCCCCTCTCACCCGCTATCTGCCTGTATCTCATCCCTTATTTCTTTGTCTGTTCTTCACCCACCCTTCCTCCTCTCCTAGTTTTTTTTTCGGAACTGTTCTCTCTTTCTCTTACTCACGCTCTCTCTCTCTGGCTGTCTCTCTCTCTCTCTCTCTCTCTCTCTCTCTCTCTCTCTCTCTCTCTCTCTCTCTCTCTCTCTCTCTCTCTCTCTCTCTCTCTCTCTCTCTCTCTCTCTCTCCCTCCCCCCTCTCCCTCCCCCTCTGTCTGCTCCAGGTCCTTTCTCTCACCAGAGTGTTGTACGCCTCGCGGCCTAGCGTTCCATCATCCCAGTCAAACCTCGGGTGTGTTGCGTAGCGTCAAACCCCGGAGCTGCCTTATCTTTAAACTCTGCCCCTCCCCCAGCCTTCGCTCATGTAGATCTGTACCACTCCTTCATACACACACACACACACACACACACACACACACACACACACACACACACACACACACACACGGGGATTGTATCCTAACAGAGCGACGATGTCATTGATCCATGTGAAGGCGTTGGATTTATGTCCGGGGTTGGACGTCACCCACATGGCCTCTGTCCGGGTACTAGGAAACGGTTCCGCTGGGCAAACTGAGCTGGGTGCCCCCCCGACACAGAGGGAGTTGTGGAGTAGGTGAGTGGGCCCCGAGCGTGAGGCGGGGTCTCTGTACCTGGCCTTAACCGCGCCACGCACGCCCCTCGCCCCGTCTCTGGTGAGCCCACGGGAAGTTTTCAGAGCGCTTTTATCTGCGACGCAAATTGGGAGCCCTGCGCTCGCCGATGCTTGAGCCATCACCCACGGGAACGACGGGTTTGAACACCGCACGCGGCCTGCTGGCTTTGATTCCGAGAATCAAAACTTTCGGAAGAAAAGACATTGTTGTCTTTTTAATCCATTGCCGTGCAGTTCTGAAAGGGAACGACTTGTTTTTTTCAGTCGGGGTATTATGATGAGTTTTAAGCCTCGCTCTGTGGGCTTGTCGGCAACTTAATGAAGACAGTTTTGGCAACAGTGACACCCACTGGCTCATTGGGGTACTGCACCCATTGGCGGATGAAAGGGGATGCGGTGGAATGAGTCCATTGTTCTCCTTGGCTTTGAAAAATGTTTCTCTCTATGAAACGTCCACGGCTTCTTGTGCGCTCCTCCTATTGTGTTTGTGAATTTGTTTGCAGTCGTGCCACACCACTGCACACATAATCAAAATATGGCCAAAAAGCTAGAACAAACAGTTTTCTTTGAGCTGTCAAATGTCACCACTTGCTGTGGTATAAATTCTAGTGGAGGAGATCACAGGAGGAAGGATGACAATGGACTGGTAAACACAGAGCGCTCAAGTTGTTGATGTGCTAGCCTAATCATATCAGTTTAGCTTGACGTACTGTAAGGCTATTTTAGGCTTGACCATAGCTGGTTAGCTTGATGTACTGCAAGTCTATTTTAGGCTTGACCATTGCTGGTTAGCTCACCAATACGTGACAGCGAGAACACTCTCACACACGACACCGCACACGCACGGCGAAATGTGTGCGCGGGACTAGTCCCGAGCTTTGTCTAATCTACTCAACCCTTGAGTCTCGCGATGCAAATTTATCTTGTGATGCCAATTGATCTCGTGATGCAAATTGAATAGAAATTGGTGCTGTGCCTCTCGGCCCTGCTGTTTTCAGGGGGTGGGGGATGGGGGTGGGGGGGGAGGCAGGCCCCTAACCGAGTGTCCAGAGAGGTCCAGATGGGATAACTGTCAGATTAAGACGTATTGGCAGGGGAGAGTCGGCTCGATAGATGAGCACGGCCATCCAAGACAAAGACGCGTGTCACGCACACCCCGCCTCTCCCCAACAGCCGGTACCTCCTAATTATTCCTGCCCTCCGGATCCCCTGGTCGCTCCATCTCTCCGTCTCCGGCCTGGGGGGCACGAAGCAGGGAGCGTGCCCTCCTTCTCGCCGTCTCTCTTCCCAGGCTGTGGGGGGAGGGGAGGGGAGCAGTGGGGCCGCTGAACAAACAACCCTGCCGGGGAGCTCTTTAATTGACCGTGGAGCTCGGAGGAAAGCGCTTGTCTGAGGAGAGGGTGGAGGTTCACTCAACCCTCTACACACACACTCTCCCTGGCTGCCACAGAGGAGCTCCTGCCGTGCCGCACATACACACACACACACACACACACACACACTCGCAGTTCGCAAACACACACAGCCATACGCACACGTGCGCAAACATTCGCGGAAACCGCGAGGGTGAGGCACGCCGTGCGGGGCTTAATTGCAGTTGAGAGCCGCATGCCAAGAGGGCAGCTGATGTTAGTGCTGTGTACCAGGTGGGGTGAAGGCTGGGCTGCTCGTGAAGCTAAGCCACTGCGGTGGTTCAAAGCGATACTCTGCGTGTGAACTACAGCATAAGGGTCCGTTCTCGTGACAACCTCGGTTCCATACGGAATGCCCGACACATAATCAGAGGGAGCCATCCATAACATTACAGAATCGTGTTCACAACATTACCATTGGACGTTTATTTGTGTTTAATCGCGCCTGCAGGACTCGGATTGGTTTCATTCGCTGACATTCACCACTCGATCAAGGCCTATTGGCTATCTGTGCATTGGGTACATAATGCTGATTGGTGAGGTGCTAAGGCCCAGTGTCTGCTGGTCAATGTATTCTCTTCATGAGCCATAAAACTCAAACTAAATAATCAATGGGGCGTCGCTGCGTTGAACTGATGGAGGGTCCCACTGGCTTCGAGAATGTGTGAGTGTGGGTGTGTACCATGAATACACAAACGTGCATGAAATGTGCCAGTGTGTGTGCAGCTGTCAACCTGCTGACGGGGCTGCTGTATTGCCCTCTGGCCTCTCTGTTGACTGACACGACATTACCCTTTGACCTTGTCACCTTTAACCCTGTCTCTCTCTCTCTCTCTCTCTCTCTCTCCCTCTCTCTCTCTCTCTCTCTCTGTTTCTCTCTCTCCCTGTCCCAGGTGGTGCTGGTGAGTTCCTCCATCAACGAGCGCGACCAGATGCTGTTCATCAGCACGGACGAGGGCTCGTCCTTCCAGCGCCAGTCCATCTCCTTCACCCCGGACACGCTGCTCTTCCACCCCAAAGAGGAGGACAAGCTGCTGGCCTACTGCAAGGAGGGAAGGGTGGGTACCACCAGAGGCCTCCAGACCACAGGGGGAAACTGGGGCGTCATGCGGAATAAAACTAGGGTTACAAGGGGTATTGGTGTAAAGTAGTACTCGCCAGGAAGGTAAACAAGAAACGACAGTTTGAACTCACGATCAGCCGTGACGTCAAGTGACGTCGCTGCTCATGCGACTGGAGGATGAGTGCCTTTGGCCAAGTCACCAAACCATGGGAGGATGAGTGCCTTTGGCCAAGTCACCAAACCATGGGAGGATGAGTGCCTTTGGCCAAGTCACCAAACCATGGGAGGATGAGTGCCTTTGGCCAAGTCACCAAACCATGGGAGGATGAGTGCCTTTGGCCAAGTCCCCAAACCATGGGAGGATGAGTGCCTTTCGCCAAGTCCCCAAACCATGGGAGGATGAGTGCCTTTGGCCAAGTCCCCAAACCATGGGAGGATGAGTGCCTTTGGCCAAGTCACCAAACTCATCGTCCCATGTAACCATGAGAGCCCCTCCTCCTATATGTAGTTCAGCTTTAGTGGCGGTCTGGGTCGAACAGAGACCTACGCTCTCAGCCAGGCTGAGCCGAGGAACTGCACGGTGTAGCCTCCAGCTTCAGACAGTACCAGGGTCAGCTAGCGAGCCTATGGATTTGTTTGTGTCTTTGTGCATGGCCATTCAATTTGACTACATCTTCGAATGCCGCACATCCCGTGCTATAGCTTTCCACAGGAATACGTGTTGCTGTGAATCGGGAAGGGAAAGAGGAGGGAAAAGAAGACAGAAGTCAATTCCCGCCCTTGTATTCTTCCGCCTCTATGGTGTGAGCGGTGTGAGCCAGATGCGGGCCACTCCTTCACTTAAATCATGTAGACTTAATTAAACAAGAAATTCAATTAGATTTAGATCGCTTCCATACGGACGGGCCACAGATGGAGGCGTAGAAAGCCATTTAACGGAAACAAAATAAATCGTTTAGCGAGAAGCGAGCCCCGGACTGCCCAACGTGATGGGGCGGCGGCGGGGTGGGGGGGGTGGGGGGGGGGGGGGGGCGCTGGTTTGTCTGCTGCCAAGGTCAGTCTTTGAAGACTTCCCGCGGCCTAGGTGTTACAGAAACTGTGTGTCGAATCATCTCTGGAGTTATGTACCTTGGAAAAGTGTGTGCATTTTGTAACCTTTGGTAGGCGTGTGTTAAAGTGTGTGCATTTTGTAACCTTTGGTAGGCGTGTGTTGTGTGGAAGTCGATAATTCCTCGAGGCCTCTATGTCGACGGAATACTCGTGACAAAATGTTCATTGTTTTCTTTCGAATGTGCCTGGCTTTTAAGGCTTTGTGCTCAGGATCGTCATCATTTTTTTCCCTCTGTCCTTGGAAGTGCTTCACACACACTTTGGATAGCTCTCGTGGGAATCAATGGATTTAATTACGCGACCGATCGATGGCACACATACAAACGCATGCCCACATGCTTACTATTCTGAGGGACATGAATACACTGTCAGACATTTGAAAATAGATCACACACTCACACATGCACACACACACACACACACACACACACACACACACACACACACACAGACCTGTTAAGATTAATAGGTTGCTCTGAACCATGAAATTCCCTGGTTTGAGTTGGTGAACTTGACATTCTCTTTCTAAATAGACTCCCAGTAAACGGGTATTGGCGGTTGATTCTAACGTGTAGCCGCGTCCCCAAACTCCTGAATACAGAAACACATTTGACCATAATTACAAGCTTATTCTTGTCACGATATTTGAGTTTTAATTAACCATAAATTCATTTACTTCTCCAACGTCTTTTGATGTTTTTTGTGAATCTTATAATTAGAAAGTGATGTAAGTAACGTTTTGTTTTGTTTGTTCCTAGCTGTTTGTCTCAGTCGACTTGGGCCGGAAGTGGACTTTGCTGCAGGAGCGAGTGACTAAGGACCGAATATTTTGGTCAGTGATTCGATTGCACTATTCACATTTGTTTGGGACAGAGAAGATTCAGTGACTGTTCATTCTGCGCGCACACACACACACACACACACACACACACACACACACACACACACACACACACACACACACACACACAGCGACAGAACCAAATTCCCATAGAGAACTTAGCAGAGAGTTGTTTAAGTTTAAGCGTATCCGCTCCTCATTTTGCATCTGTTCTCTCGTCCTCCATGGCTGTGCATCTCGGCCTCCTGTCCCTCCCATTACCAAGTCTCCCTTTACCTCTCACTCTGCTTCACTCTCTCTGTCTCTGCCGATCTCCCTCTAAAACGACCGCTGTCCTCCTCTCTATCTCCCTCTCCGTCTCCATTAGTAAATAGGAGTCCCTAAAAACAGCCCCCCCGTCCCCCCCGTCCCGAGTGCCTGTATTCTCCAGAAGGTCAGGGCAGGCGGCCCTCCCAGAGAGATGGGTCTCGGCTGGCTGCTCTGCGGCGGCGGCTAGTTAATGGGCTTGTTGGGAGACTGGGACAGCACAGATTTATCCCCGTAACCCCGGCCCCACTCATCATCGCCAGGGCCCGACAGGGGGGGAACTGAATAAGGAGGCTGTTAGCCATGGCTGGATGTCTTTGCTTTTCCCCGCCGTCTGACCTGGAGTCGGCACGCAATTCTTCCGCCTGTGTTTACCCGTTCCCCGTTCAGTCGAAGCACGGGAAGGTGGGACGGGGGTGAGCGGGTAAACTGACCTGAGATCATGGTTTTAGGGTGGAGGGGGGTTGTCACTTCGCTCGGGAGCTCAGGGAAGTACTGATCTGAGATCCGACTTTATGTCTCGAGCTTGAGGGCGGTGAGGAAAGGAGAGGTGCTAAATCCAAGGAGGTGGTAAAGACTGGTCTGAGATCAGAGGGTATAGAAAAGTGGTGAGCGCGTCCTCACATGTGATTTTAATTTTAATGGAGGCTCCCACATAAGAAGTGTCCTTTATGATGAACTCTATATTTACTGGAAACCACTTCAGGAAACGAGAAGAGATTATGACCAAGTGTACCGGTAACCCCGCTACTAAAGAATGTAATCACACACTGGAGTGTTTTCTTTGGCTGGGACCATACAACCTTCGGCAGGAAATAGGTTGCCAGGTATGAAAAGCTAGCAGTGGATTTTGATAAGTGTATCCCTTGGAAGGAAAGAAAGGAAAACCTGTGTGTGTGTGTGTGTGTGTGTGTGTGTGTGTGTGTGTGTGTGTGTGTGTGTGTGTGTGTGTGTGTCATTGCTCCTGCATGTGTCTTCATGTGTGTGTGTGTGTGCACGTGCACGTAGGGTTCAAGAGGGCCAGACTTAGCTGTTTGTTGGGCCGTTGGGTAGACTAGGTGTTTCTCTCCCTGTGGTCTTAACCGTCATAAAAATACAGAGAAGGGTTGTGATGGAGTCAGTCCATATACATCACAAAGTCCCTTTAAGCAAACAGTTAGACTATGAAAGACTGGCAGGGTGGTCTGCTCTGTTTGAGATGATCTGCTCTGTTTGAGATAGTCTGGTCTGTTTGAGATAGTCTGGTCTGTTTGAGATAATCTGCTCTGTTTGAGATAGTCTGGTCTGTTTGAGATAGTCTGGTCTGTTTGAGATAATCTGCTCTGTTTGAGATAGTCTGGTCTGTTTGAGATAGTCTGGTCTGTTTGAGATAGTCTGGTCTGTTTGAGATGGTCTGGTCTGGTCTGGTCTGGTTTGGTTTGAGATGGTCTGGTCTGGTCTGGTTTGAGATGGTCTGGTCTGGTCTGGTGTAGTCTGGTTTGAGATGGTCTGCTTTGACACAATGTTATGGCCCTAGTCTTTTTAGCAAACTACTTTTTTGCTTTTAACAAGTTGGTCCTGAAAGAGCGGTTGGATCAGGATCTGGAACTAAATGGATTTAAAACCTGTCTGTAAAATTAAACTTTAGTTAGGCACTCACAGATTCCCAAACCGAGAGGATGTTCTGAAACGAGCAGAGCTAAATACTCCATCATTTGGGATGGAGATTATCTTGAATCCCGCTCTAACGACCATGTTGATGGATGTGTGGAAAAACCCTCTCTCCCATCCCCTCCATCTTCACCGCGTCTTCCTGTTCCCTTTCTCATACCCCTCACCCTCCCCCATCTCTCTCTCTCTCTCTCCCTCTCTCTCTCTCTCTCTCTCTCTCTCTCTCTCTCTCTCTCTCTCTCTCTCTCTCTCTCTCTCTCTCTCTCTCTCTCTCTCTCTCTCTTGCTGGCTAATTGCTCGTAAAGGCTCTTTATAGGTAAAGTACTGGAGGCTTTATATCTGGACGTCATCTTTAGTGAGCTGGGGAGGTTCCCCAGACCGTACTGAGCTCTGACCTTATCAGATAGACTCGACCAATGGACACACACACACACACACACACACACACACACGCACAGACCTCTGACAGAAGAAATAGGCTTTGGGAAGGTTGAGAAAACATCGCTGTTATCTAGGCAGTGTCTCACAAACACAGAGGGGACAAAGAGAGGTTTCCATACGATACGACAGAACATTTCCATTTTCCTTTGTAAATATGTAAACACGTACAGTGTGTTAGCAGTGGACATCAGCTGTGTCGTGCCCATTTACGCCTTCGGGAGCATGTTACGGTGCCGAGCAGGAAGTGGTTGCACTGTCTGGAAAGTGTTAAGAATGTGCATACCTACAGGGGATCGGAAGTATTTAGCCTGCTTTGGAATCCATAAGATATTCAAGCCCAGTTCCAAGCGGTCGTTGGTGAGGAGGTTATACTTTGACAGTATGTTCACTGGGCTGGGGGGCGGGGGGGGATTCTAACGGATATGTTTGCGTGGGAACGGAGGTTTTAGGGGCGTTCTTTGCATGTGTCTCACGTGGGATTGGTGTGTGTTACAGGTCTGTCTCGGGCGCGGACGTGGACCCCGATCTGGTGCACTTGGAGATGCAGGACACCAGCGGAGGTACGGAGCATGTATCATACCAGCCGAATGTTCCCATTGGGCTGGAAAGTCTCACAGATATTCTCTGCATTCAAACATTTTTTTTATTTCACCACTTCTCCCTGATCACCTCATTCTTTTGCCCTCTGACCATCTCCAGACAGCTAGGCAGGGTAGGCCCCTGTGTGTAGTCACAGGGTAGGCCCCTGTGTGTAGTGACAGGGTAGACCCCAGTGTGTAGTCACAGGGTAGGCTCCTGTGTGTAGTCACAGGGTAGGCCCCTGTGTGTGGTCAAGCAATAGTTGAGGGGGGTTGACCTTGCCGGGGAGGGGGGGGGGGGGGGGCAGGGGGTGGACAGAGTCAGGGTTCCAAAGAGGATGATCATCTCAGCATACAGACAGGCTGGCCCTCAGCTCCCACTAACAGGTTCATTGTAGAGAGAGAGGGTGTTAGAGACAGAGGGAGAGAGAGAGGCTTATGTGTGTGTTAGATGGAGCGATTGCAAGACAGAAAACGAGTGTGTGTAAGAGAGTGAAGGAGGAATAGTGTGTGTGTGTGTGTGCGGGTGCGTGTGCATGTGCGTGTGTGCGTGTGTGTGTGTGTGTGGAATGCTATGTCCTCCACCTCTCAGGTCTCCTACCCCATAATCCAGCAGTGATAATGACGGGAGGGAATGTGGGAATGTGAGACTTGCCGCAAGCAGGAAGGTGGACCGCAAAGGAAAGGGCAAATATAGGAGAAGAATTTATTTACCTAAAAAAATGTCAGTGCGCCTCTGAGGGGAATGAGTTTCCGTGGTTACCTGGTTGTGACAAATCCCACGAGACGCACTGACACACCCACACACACACACACACACACACACACACACAAACAAACACAAGCACACATTCGTATACACCAGGCAAACTGACAATTGCAGGCTTGAATTTTAAACTGGCTGTCCCTTACAAGCCGCCCCGTGTCCGAGAAGCAGGTAACCACAGAGGCTGTCTGTACAGGCCAGCTGCCCAGCCAGGACATCACCTCGCTGGGCCAGTCTGTGCCACATGGTCTCCCCCCTCCTTCTCCCGGTTCCAGTCGCATGGGAGAGGGGGCCAGGGAAGACAAGCTGTTCCCCTGTGTCCCCCTGTCACCGGCTGCTCTGTGAAGGTTAAATGTGAGCATGGCACCAGGGGGACTGGAGGTCGGCCCAGAGGAGCATACTGTATAGAGGTGTAAACCACCAGGGAGCCAACCCAAAGGGCCCTGGCTGAGCCAGGGACTCGCTGGCGGGCTGGGTCCAGGATCGGAGGGTGATGAGTCGGGCAGGCCTCCAGTGATGTAGAGGGGGTTAAAGCATTGGGTAGGGGCTCACGGAGGCTGGCAGAAACCGTGTGTTTGTCTGCACGTCACTAGGGAGATGGATGTTGGGGAAATGGCAAAGAGACACACACACACACTTAGATTACATATTCAATAGGCTTCTTGTTTGTCAACATCACACAAACAAACGTTCTCAAATGCAAAGATTCCGAGGCATGCTCCCACTGTTGTGGGAAGTGTTCTCTGCACACACAAGACAAATCCCCAAA
>CM030188.1:12113075-12180575 GCA_017639675.1 Aplochiton taeniatus | reverse complement strand
TCCCTGTGTTTTCTTCACGCCCCCTCCCTGTTTTTCCACTTTGAATAATTGAGAATAGTGGAATGAAAAATGTAGAGGCCAGGGGAGAAGAGTCGGGGCCAGGTCCCAGACGTGGTTTTACTACACACACACACACACACACACACACACACACACACACACACACACACACACACACACACACACACACACGCATTAAAAACCAGGCAGGTGTGTGTGTGTGTGTGTGTGTGTGTGTCACTCAATGAGTCAGACAGGCTGCAAGGCCGTGAAATCACAGGTGATAATTGCCCTTGGTGCTCTCCATCGCTCTCTCTCTCTCGCTCTCTCTCTCTCTCTCTCTCTCTCTCTCTCTCTCTTACAGTTTATTTGGCTGCTGCTCCGATGAGAAACTTTGTTCACCGTTTTGTTTTGACTTCTTTTCTCCCTTTGTGATATTGTACACCAACATTTCCCTCAGCCCATCTTTGTTTCCCCTTTTGTTCATCTGTCTAACCCAAAATACTCCTCCCTCTCTCGGTCTCTTTTTCTCTTCATCCTTCTTTTTACAATCTGTCCCCTGAAAGTCGTTGATATTCACGCTGCTTGTGATCGAAAGGGGATTTAGACAGAGATTCAGTGGTGGACCAGGTTGCATCAGGCAAAACGTCTGATATTTCACCCCGTAGACGGGGCTCTATCCCTGGGGTTACCAGGGACGCGTGGCCCCTTGACCCTGACGGATGGCTGGCCTTTCATCCAGACGGAGGTTATCAATGCAGCATGAAGGGATGCACTCCTATTGCTGCTGCTCCACACACACACACACACACACACACAAATCTTTTGGTTTCATTCACACGTTTTTTCACACATGCACGTACGCACACACATGGTGACATCATCCACATGGCGCTTTCATCAAATCCTGTGGGCGATTGCTTGTTTGCACACCTGAGTACACAGACCTTCTGCATTCAGCTGCCTGTCATTATAATCCCTTTTCATTCGGCTTAATAAGGTGCTGCATACTTAGCGACAGCGCATCTCATCACAACGTCTGCCCGCTGACTGACATGTGAGAAACTGCTTTACATTTAAACAGATTGTGTGTTTGTGTGCAGTATGTTTGGCTCCTTCATCCGCACCATATCTTTTCTAGGACGAGGCCTTAGCCCGCCGAGCGCCACACAGGTGGGTGGAAGGCGGCTGAGAGCCGCTGAAGCTAGCCGACTTCCAACGCTGTCTCCTCGGGCTCCCCACAGCACTGGGGCTCCCTTCTGTAAACACAGGCAGGGGCGGGCTTAGTGGGGGGGTAGACAACCCAGAGGTAGAGATACACACACACACACACACACACACACACACACACACACAGGCTAGCTCAGAATGCGTTAACTCTATCATCATGCCTATTTTTACGCAGACAGCGCATGGCGGATAAAAAAAACTTTCTTTTTGGTTTTGGCTTGGAGTCTTCCTTGCTCATTCATCCATTGTGGGCGGGTTGTGTGAACGTCCTTTCACTTCGACTTGACGGTCCTCCCTCGGGTCAGCAAGGCAGAGGAACATGGCCGACCTTGACAAAGCACCGTGTTTTTTTTTTTTCCACGCTGCTGCCTCGCTCCCCCTCCTTGACTATTGATGAATGGCGGAGTGCTGCAGGGCGGAGTGCCCCGTGCCAACGGTGACGGAGGCATCTGCCCCCCCCCCGACCTAAAATGCAAACGCGGCAGCCTTGCCAGAGCCTCCAGTGAACGGCCAAAGTGCTTGGTGCTCGGGAACAGAAAATAGACATCTAAGCACGAGAGATTTGAGAGGGAGTACCAGACCAATTCAGCAAAACAGTTGCCACTTTGTTGGGAGCGAGTCTGTGATTTTCCGGATGGCTGTCGGCTAATGCCAGGCCCTTGACTGGTGGAGAGGTGTTCGACATGGAGACGTGATTACTTTTCAATCACTTTGTCTTTACACATCCAAAACGATCTCTGTATCAAGCACAAAATCATCATCATTATCAATATAAGCCTTGGTAACTGTATGTAAAGGCCATACCATTAACGAAAATTGAGATCATTTTGTATCTATTTTCCTCTTATTCTATTCGCTTGAAATTTGAAGGATTTAAGATGGCCTCCTGCTACTCACCTCTCGGGATTTCGGCTGGTTGTTCCACAGTGCTATGCTAATGGACCCAGCAGAGCTCAAGGGGAAAACGCTGACTCATTCAGTGTATACATCCGTCTCTATCCTCTCCTTACTGATGAATTTATTTGCATCAAAGAGAGACGCTCACCATTCTCAACGCCGGCTACAACTGAGATGCTTTTTTGTAACGATTCCATTCAGACAGATACATGTGCAGGTAGACTTTAAGGTTTAATACAAAAGGGTGAACAAACAAACAAACTTAGGCATTCACAAAAGGTACTACTTACAAACACGCCCAACAAACCAAAAACACAGGAGGCTTAAATAAAGGGCTAAACAAGACACAGGTGCAAATCATAAAGCCAATCAATAACACGGGGATAAGGAACGCTGGAGTGAGGGCGTGACATTTTTCTTATTTTTTTCACCTGCCCAACTCGTTTTTGAAGAGGGAAACAGTTCTGTGTTTTCTCATCGCAGCAAATTAGTTTCGCAAGAAATTAGTCTATTAGTACCTGTAGCTTGGGACAAGATGGCGGCTGTCAAAGTTGATGACTGGGCTGTAAATATTTTTTTCTCTCTCTGTCTCATCACTTTGCCTTTAACTAGAGTGGTCAGTTTAAATGCCATCATACATATTAACCAGCCTGTGTGCGAGTGGAATCGAACCAACACAATGACCCTGATGAGGGCTGCCACATTGAACAACGTTTGAGGTTTAAGAGGTTACCTATTACAACAGCACAGTATCTTTGGTATTATTATCTGCCATAAAGATAAAGGAATGTTTTATACGGCTATATCGCTCATCTAACACACAAACCATTTCATTTTCCTGTTTTCTCACTCTTCAACTTCTTCTCCCCCCCCACCCCCCTTCTTCTTCCCCCCCCACAGGATGTCCAGGTGGTCAGCACGGATGAGAACCAGGTATTCCTGGCCCTCCAGGAGTGGCACCAGACGGACACCTACAACCTGTACCAGTCAGACCCCCAGGGGGTCTACTACTCCCTGGTGCTGGAGAACGTCCGCAGCACCAAGCAGCCCGAGGAGAGCACCCTCATCGACATCCTGGAGGTGAGCGGCGGGGCCCCCTGGCTGCTCAGGGGTGGCATTACGGTGTGGCGGCTAAGGAGGGCTTTGTGTTTATGGCTCAGGTGGCTGCCTCTGTGCATAGTCCTTGGTCACTTCCCCCTCCGCGCGTGGGCGTGTTGTAAACCGCTCTGCGTCCTGTTTATCGCGGGGATGCACTCCTCCACCTCCTCCTCTTCCCTGATTCAAGGGGAAAACAACAGGAGCCACTGTAACTAAGCCGGAGCGGCTTTCCGCCGCGCTCCCTCCTCCCACACTGTTCACGGTCACGGCCAGCCATTGCCAAGGTAAAGAGAGGTAGGTGGTCGCAGCACCTCTGCCGAAGCGCGGAATCGTCTGGAAGGGCCCGCGGCTGGTGAGTGGGTAGAAAGCCCAGGCTGGCGCCGCGTGGGCAGGCCTTCAGCCCGGGCTGTGCGAGGAGCCACACTCCCTCTGGGGAGGGAAGCCGCAGCTGGGTCAAAGGGGATCCAAGCCCTGACGAGGAGAGAGAGAGAGAGGGGGGGGGGGGGGGGGGGGGGGGGAGATAAGGAGGGTGGGAACGCGTCACGTTGCATCGCACCAGCAGCTAAACATTCTTAACGCCTGAACCCTCTTCTGAGGGTTCACTATCGGATCCATGGAGGCACATTACAACGAGAGATAAAGGCTCACTCGCTTTTCTAAATGTCCCTGGCTGTAGGTGGGGATCACAGTCACCGTTTGAAGCTTCCCTTCAGGGTTCCCCCGCTGTTATCGTCATCTGTCTTGATCATAAAAATATGCAGGAAAATATGTTTGTTTAGTGTGTGTGTGTGTGTGTGTGTGTGTGTGTGTGTGTGTGTGTGTGTGTGTGTGTGTGTGTGTGTGTGTGTGTGTGTGTGTGTGTGTGTGTGTGTGTGGGTGGTTGGGTGTGTGTGTGTGTGTGTGTGTGTTCGGGATGGACCCATCCTTCATTGTTCTGTCACTGGTGTATTTTGAGGCGGTCTCCTTGTAGAGCAAGTCAAATGGTGTGAGACAGGAGGAGGACGAGAGGGAGAGAGGTGGAAGAGGACGCGTTTGAGGACGGGGAGGGAGGCAGTGGGCCGTGGAGCCGGCCCTGCAGAACTCATCTCCTCGCCTTTCTTTCCACCTTTCCCTCCTTGTCATCCCTCACTCCTCCCGGGGTTGCTACCCCCGATGAGAAGAGAGGAGGGGGAGGGGCGAAGAGAAAGAGAGACGGAGCCTGACAAAGACCTGAGGTGGAAAGAGGGGAGGTCAGGGAGGGAGGGGTAGCGATGAGAGAGCCCTGGACGAGAGAGGGAGACTGAAGTAGAGGCAGGTGAGAAATATTTCAAAGTAAACCCACTGAGAAGACTGGGCCACGGGTCTCCAGAGGGACAGGAAGATATAGTAAGGAGGAGACAGTAGACAGCCCGACATGACTTGCTGATCCAGACGGGTGCCCCTGCCGTGGCCCCCCCACCTCCCCAAACGTCAGTCGCTCCATTATAGATAGGCCTCCCGGTGTCGAGAAGCTGTCTGGTCCGCTCTGGTCCTGATGCTGTCTGGCACCCCTGTCAGCTCCCGTTGCAAACCAGGACGTCTCCAACATGTCCGACTGCCTGTCCTCAAGCAAAGCTCGGCAGAGCCTCGGGCGTCTTCCCAGGATTCCTCTGGCTGCTTTCTTCGTTTTTAAATCTGTATCTCTCATTCCCATTGGTGGGCGGCGCTTGTTTTGCCAGGTGCGCGGGATCAAATCGGTGTTCCTGGCCAATCAGAAGGTGGACGGCAAAGTGACGACCCTCATCACCTACAACAAGGGCCGCGATTGGGCGCCCTTGGCCCCACCCAGCACGGACATGAACGGCAAGCCGGTCAGCTGCAAAGCGGTAAGGACCCACCTTCTTGACTTCTTTATCACAATCCTCTATCTCTAACTTCATTATCACCACCCTCTTTCTCTGACTTCTTTATCACAATCCTCTATCTCTGACTTCTTTATTACAATCCTCTATCTCTAACTTCATTATCACCATCCTCTATCTCTGACTTCTTTATCACAATCCTCTATCTCTGACTTCATTATCACCACCCTCTTTCTCTGACTCCACTCCAGAAAGGACTAGACAGTCACACAAGCAGTATACTGCGGTATAGATGGGCTCACTCTAGATCAGACCTTCCTGCTCAGGGAGAATGCAATCCCGGGTCTGGTACTCCTATTTCTAGTGCTCTAGAGACCTCCAGCCATACGTTGTGAGTCACCCACTGATTGATGTTCATAGATCCTATCATGTGACCACAGGCAGGCCGAGTGAGAGGAGGGAAAGAGAGAGAGAGAGAGAGAGAGAAGATGCGAGAGAGAGAGAGGATGAGAGATAGTGAGAGAGAGAGCCTAGGTTTTAATTCACCCATCACTGTGACATATTGACAAAGATCCCACCAACCTATCAGATCAGCCGATCTTGGAGCAGTGGTAGAGAGATGTTAGCCAGAGGCTTAGACACAGAGCCAGACGTTGACACATTCCCAAGCCCTCCTCCATGTCTGCCCCAAAACGCCCTGGCAACACAAATCAGCCATCTTGGAAACACACGTCTGCCACGCCACGGCGGCCATTACGCGCACCTCGCTTATCAGGTCAGATAGACAGCTTAATGGCCGCTCTGGAACAGACGCTGACTCCGCCATGCAGGGGAACAATGACGCACACCTTAGGTGTCACCCCTCCCTCCCTGACGAGAAACACACAAGACTGTCGACAGCTAGCGTAGTGAGGGTTGTAATGACTCCCTAAACACAGCCATGCGGTCAATGAAAGCATTTCATCTGGGTTTAATCTAGTGCATAATAACATGGCATGGGAGGTTGAAGCTAGTTTTCACTCGGCAGTGATGTATTGTTTGTTTTGAGGATGCAGACCATGCGTTTTCCAGCGGGCACGACGTAACAAAACAGCGCTGCTAGAAATGAGCAGTGGGGGTTTGACCGCGCCAGGGACCAAAGGACGAAATGCCATCGCTCACTGCTGATTAAAACTGAACAAACCCAGGAAGTGGGATAATGCAGGTGGTGAGGGTGTGTGTGTGTGTGTGTGTGTGTGTGTGTGTGTGTGTGTGTGTGTGTGTGTGTGTGTGTGTGTGTGTGTGTGTGTGTGTGTGTGTGGGGGGGGGGGGGGGTTGGGGGTGGAGTAGCCCCCCGTAGGTCAGTGGTGTGGTTTCAGTGACCAGGACCTTTCTCATTGGTCGTCTAACACATATCCTCCATGTTGGCCTCCCCCCCCCCCCCTCCTCCCCCCGCCCCCCGCAGCCTGACTGTCACCTCCACCTCCACCTGCGCTGGGCCGACAACCCCTACGTGTCGGGCACGGTCCACACCAAAGACTCCGCTCCGGGACTTATCATGGGTGCAGGTGAGTTTCCATGACAACCCGACCAGGGTAGATTATGGGGGGGGGGGGGGGGTTGGCAGGGGGAAGATTTTTTTTCCGCTTTGTAGTACGTGCATGATATTTTCACATTGTAGCTGTCTGTCCTGTCATTGCGGTCCATATTGATGTGAATGAAAAAATGAAGAAAAGTCATTTAGAAAATAAATATTTAACGACACGTGGTTTACTGTAATGGCATGGTTAATAACTAAAGCCCCCCACCGTCTGGGGTAGCGTCTGGCCTGGCAGAGCTTTTAGCCTGGGTAAGCCGTGCCCGTGTGGTGAGGGATTAGAGAGCAGTGGTTGTAGCATAGAGCCAGCCTCGTGTTTCCACACACAACAAAGCCGTCATACAGAGGAGATGGCTGGGGCTGCCTGGGTTCTAATGCAGGCTCACTGCACACTCACAGCGGGAAAGAGCACCAGGGTGTGTGTGTGTGTGTGTGTGTGTGTGTGTGTATAGTTGTGTGTGGTAGTAAGACTGAAAGAGATTAACCTGAAAATAAGTGTGTGTGTGTGTGTGTGTGTGTGTGTGTTCAAGACCATCAGCGTGTGTAAAACTGAAAAGCTCCCCTAGCACTAGGTTATTGTCAGCCACTCGAAAAGTGCCGCTCCTGAAGAGAAACAACCTCCATTTACCCCTGAAAGCCCTCATAAACGGGTCTCTCTCTCTCTCTCTCTCTCTCTCTCCCTCTCTGCCTCTCTGCCTCTCTGCCTCTCTGCCTCTCTGCCTCTACCTATGTGCCATTGCTCCCACTACCAGGATCCAGTCTTTTTCTTTATCACATTTCTACGCAGGCACCCCTGGCAGAGTACTAAACCATGGGGTCCTGAGTGAGGAGGCAAAGTGGTCTGTTTCAGCCGACCTGATGCCTCTGTCCATAGGTTTTCTGGAGAGGCAATTCGGTGCTGAAGGCTCTGATCTGACCGAGAGTTGCCCTCTTTTCATTGACACTCTCTCATTTGACTTTATTCCCGGCTAAAAGCTGCGATTAGAGGAATGTGTTGCCCTGGTTGAAACGGTGGGTGGAGGGGGGGGGGGGGGGGGGGGGGGGGGGTTCTAGGAACTCTGTAACTCTGTAACTCTGTAACTCTGTAAAGCCTGACATCTGTCTACTGGAAGCATTCACTTTCTATTTCACTCCCTCTCTATTGTTTCGTATCTATCCTCATCCTCCCATCCCCCCATGTTGTCTCTCTGTGTAATCCTCTCCTCTCCTTCCCCTCCTCTCCTCTCCTCTCTCAGGTAACCTGGGCTCCAAGCTGGTGGAGTACAAGGAGGAAATGTACGTGACCTCAGACTGTGGCAAGACTTGGCGACAGGTGAGTCACCCGCTCCACTTCCTCGTCCTCATTAATCCATCAAAATCAAACGCAAACATCTGCAAACAATCTTCGACCTGCTCTGTACAGTTGTATAAGGGGTTTTAAACCAAACCTCTGCTTGTGTTTATGGTGTCTGCACTTCCTGCTTCCCTTCTCACTTCCTGTGTCCCCTCTCACTTCCTGTGGCCAGGTGTTTGAGGAGGAGCACCACATCCTGTACCTGGACCACGGCGGGGTCATCGTGGCCATCAAGGACACCTCCATCCCCCTCAAGATTCTCAAGTAAGCCCCCCACCCCCCTCGTTGGTTCAGGCCGAACATTCCACTCTATCATCCTCAATGATCCAGACAATTTAGCAGCTCTGGAAAACAGCCCCTTTTTCAGGCCGTAAAGGGCGGGGGCTATCAGTTATAGACCCGGCTGTCTGCGTTGGGTGGTCGTAAAGATGCTATCACGGCCCCGCTGGCTAGGGTAGTCAAAGGTTAAGTGGAAAATGATAAGATAAGGAAGCACTCAGGAAGGTCGTAATGGTGACCCAATCTACTGACCTTCAGCGGCCCTCAATCCTAATAACCCCCCCCCCTTTACATTCCTTAATTCTGTACACACTGTGAAAACAGTGGCAGGAGATGGGAGAAATGGCAAACAGCTATTTAGAGTAGAGACTTCTGGGAAGCCTGTGAAGCTACTGGAGGGATAACCTCTTAAAGGAGGGCCCCTAAAGAAAGGATTATCCAGTGTGCTAATGCCCAGTGTGCTAATGCCCAGTGTGCTAAGAGAGAGTCAGACGTCAGACGCACAGTGGGAGAGATGGAGCGGAGGGAGAACCATGGAACTAATTGAGGCTCGGCGAGAGAGAGAGAGAGAGAGAGAGAGAGAGAGAGAGAGAGAGAGAGAGAGAGAGAGAGAGAGAGAGAGAGAGAGAGAGAGAGAGAGAGAGAGAGAGAGAGAGAGAGAGAGAGAGAGAGAGAGAGAGAGAGAGAGAGAGAGAGAGAGAGAGAGAGAGAGAGAGAGAGAGAGAGAGAGAGAGAGAGAGAGAGAGAGAGAGAGAGAGAGAGAGAGAGAGAGAGAGAGAGAGAGAGAGAGAGAGAGAGAGAGAGAGAGAGAGAGAGAGAGAGAGAGGCTATCCCCATAGCTCCTGTCAAAGAGCCCCTGACTGAAACGACTCAAAGTGCTCGCCTTTAAGCAAAGACTCTGACAAGTCCAAAGTCCACATTCCCTGCCGCCAACTCCTCTCCCTCTATCTCTCCCTCATCCTTCCCTCTGAAGTGCACTTGTCTCTCTGAAATAATTTGACTTCAGCGTGTACCACCAGCGGGCTGGTATAGAGTCGCCAGCATATCATAGGGATTTGCTTTGCACAGCCCCCTGAAAAAAGACTCAGGCTCAAGTGTCTGACTATGCATGAGCACATACACACTCACACACACACACACAAACTATATGTATAGTATTTCCTCAAATTAATGTTTGTGTCAAGTTTCTGACTTTGCCTATGCACAAACACACACACACACACACACCATACATACAGTTTCTCCACAACTTATTTTCGTAAAGCTAGGGTGGCTGTGCTTTTTGTAACGCCACTATTCCTAGTAAGTCTTTTAGCTCAATGCAGTCTATAATGAAAAACACCCCGAGAAATTAGATGGGCGCATTAACTGATTTAGGCTTGTGTAACATTATTAAATATATGGAAACATTAAATATGTACACTAAGGATTACAGTCACATTAGCCTCATATTGCATGCATGGCAATCTTCATGTTTAAAAAGTATGTATAAAAAGGGTGGAAATATGCTATTAATTAATTCATTAGGGGAAATAGTGAGTTTGCTTGTTTTGCTAATCCATTTGATTACAGCATTGGATTAGCAGTGTGTTACCAAGGCATTATTTCAGTGTAAGTTAGAAGGGAAAGAAGTGACTAAGGAGGGTTTAGTTTGTGAGCGTGTTGATCATGTTTGGTCTTTGAGGGGCATCTGTCTGTCTGTGCATAATCATCTGGGGGTTTGTGTGTTTGTCACATTTGCTTGTAAATGTGGATCGCTTCATTTGGTGTGTGTGTGTGCGCGCGAGAGAGAGAGAGAGAGAGAGAGAGAGAGAGAGAGAGAGAGAGAGAGAGAGAGAGAGAGAGAGAGAGAGAGAGAGAGAGAGAGAGAGAGAGAGAGAGAGAGAGAGAGAGAGAGAGAGAGAGAGAGAGAGAGAGAGAGAGAGAGAGAGAGAGAGAGAGAGAGAGAGAGAGAGAGAGAGAGAGAGAGAGAGAGAGAGAGAGAGAGAGAGAGAGAGAGAGAGAGAGAGAGAGAGAGAGAGAGAGAGAGATACACACACAGAGATGGATTGAGAACAGGGACACTGTCTCAGCATAAAAAGGCTGCCTCGGTGAGATTGTGCGAGTCGGTCTCCTTCAGCACTCTGATACGCTGCCACAATCCCCATCACCGCTAATTGCTCCCTGGAATTAGCGAGTTGTATTCTAAATGTTTGTTGGCGCGTCGTTTGCATATTAGCCCGTGGATTCAGACTCACGTCCTTTTCCTTGCTTGACTACTCTCTGTCATGTCAACAACACGCCACAGCTGCTAGCACCAGAGCTAGCGGTTAGCCTACAGTCTTAGCATTCAATTTAGAACAGGAAGTGGGGAGATTTGCGGCTGATGCTAATGACCTCATTTCCTCCTCAGGTTCAGCATCGACGAGGGCCGCACGTGGGCCGTGCACAACTTCACCAGCACCTCCGTGTTTGTGGACGGACTGCTGAGTGAGCCTGGAGACGAGACCCTGGTCATGACGTGAGTAGGACCCAGTCAGAGACTCAAACCCTGGTCATGAGGACCCAGTCAGAGACTCAGACCCTGGTCATGACGTGAGTAGGACCCAGTCAGAGACTCAAACCCTGGTCATGAGGACCCAGTCAGAGACTCAGACCCTGGTCATGACGTGAGTAGGACCCAGTCAGAGACTCAGACCCTGGTCATGAGGACCCAGTCAGAGACTCAGACCCTGGTCATGATGTGAGTAGGACCCAGTCAGAGACTCAGACCCTGGTCATGACGTGAGTAGGACCCAGTCAGACTCAGACCCTAGTCATGATGTGAGTAGGACCCAGTCAGAGACTCAGACCCTAGTCATGATGTGAGTAGGACCCAGTCAGAGACTCAGACCTTGGTCATGATGTGAGTAGGACCCAGTCAGAGACTCAGACCCTAGTCATGATGTGAGTAGGACCCAGTCAGACTCAGACCCTAGTCATGATGTGAGTAGGACCCAGTCAGAGACTCAGACCCTAGTCATGATGTGAGTAGGACCCAGTCAGACTCAGACCCTAGTCATGATGTGAGTAGGACCCAGTCAGAGACTCAGACCCTAGTCATGATGTGAGTAGGACCCAGTCAGAGACTCAGACCTTGGTCATGATGTGAGTAGGACCCAGTCAGAGACTCAGACCCTAGTCATGATGTGAGTAGGACCCAGTCAGACTCAGACCCTAGTCATGATGTGAGTAGGACCCAGTCAGAGACTCAGACCCTGGTCATGACGTGAGTAGGACCCAGTCAGAGACTTAGACCCTAGTCATGATGTGAGTAGGACCCAGTCAGAGACTCAGACCCTGGTCATGACGTGAGTAGGACCCAGTCAGAGACTCAGACCCTGGTCATGACGTGAGTAGGACCCAGTCAGAGACTCAGACCCTGGTCATGACGTGAGTAGGACCCAGTCAGAGACTCAGACCTTGGTCATGATGTGAGTAGGACCCAGTCAGAGACTCAGACCCTGGTCATGACGTGAGTAGGACCCAGTCAGAGACTCAGACCCTGGTCATGACGTGAGTAGGACCCAGTCAGAGACTCAGACCCTGGTCATGACGTGAGTAGGACCCAGTCAGAGACTCAGACCCTGGTCATGACGTGAGTAGGACCCAGTCAGAGACTCAGACCCTGGTCATGATGTGAGTAGAACCCAGTCAGAGACTCAGACCCTGGTCATGATGTGAGTAGAACCCAGTCAGAGACTTAGACCCTAGTCATGATGTGAGTAGGACCCAGTCAGAGACTCAGACCCTGGTCATGAGGACCCAGTCAGAGACTCAGACCCTGGTCATGACGTGAGTAGGACCCAGTCAGAGACTCAGACCCTGGTCATGATGTGAGTAGAACCCAGTCAGACGCGCTCTAGTCTGTGCCGTTGGTGCCCGTTGGCGCCCGTTCATTAACGCTCTCACACCCCACGGAGCTTCTCCTATCCTCCATTTTACCTGACCAAAGACGCTTCTGATTGGCTTGTCCGCTCCCGTCGCCTCCAGCACCCCGGTGTCTGATTGGCCCGCACCTGCCCTCCCGGCGATCCCTGTCCTCCGCGGTTGTAAATTGCTCCGACCTGCCGGTGCCTGCCCTGGCCTCGTCCCTTCGCCTCCCGCTCCGGGTGTGAGGGGAGAGCAGCTGCCTCGCCAGACGTTCAATTTAGGAGACCCTGGATTTTCTCATCATTCCAATTCCCTGCCAATTAGGGGAAGTGGCGAGCCCAATTTGCTGGTGTCAGCGACAGCGGCGGGGGGTTTTCACCCCCGGGTTCTACGGCGCGAGCCTCCCTCTCCCCAGCCCTAAAGGGCCTTGATCGGCCTTAACAGCTGTGGAGGACGAGTGGGGGGGGGGGGGTTCCGCTGATCTCCTGCTTCTCTGTCAAAGCAGCTTTCTCTCGTTCTTCCTCTCTCTTTTTTTCTCCTCGTCCCTCGCTTGCTCTCTCCGCCATTGTGTCCTGTCAGGTCTACTTCCTCTTCCCTTGTCCTTATCGCCATCGCTGCTTTTCTCTGCGTTTCTCTTTCTCCGTTTCTCGATTTTTTTTCTCTTTCTCTCTCTCACGCCTTTGCTTTCTTCCATCCCCGCTCTGGGTCGCACTCGATCAGAAACGTGGCTGGAGGAAGATTTGCCACGGCCTCTCTCTGTTTGCCTCCACACCCTGAGCAGACTCCGGGCCGCTGTGCTGGTTGTGGCCCGCTGTGAGGGGCAGGGGAGGGAGAGAGGAGCCGATCAGAGGCACGGCAGGCGGCCATCTCCTCTTGGGGCGGGAGGCCGCTGTGGAAAACACACAACCCCAGGAACATAAACCCACTCTCATGCATTAGACACTTTGCGCACGTCAGCACATTTGACACTTTAAACACTCTACACTCCACACAAACACACACATACACACACCAATCTGCCTGCTCTGAGATAAGGCGTGGAGGATGGAGAGAGGAGTGGAGGGGACGAGGCTGATGGGGAGTGGCGATAATGTCCCCGGCCCCGGGGTTTGATTCTTAGAGAGGAGCTGGAGACTGCCACGCTCAGAATGAAGCCTTTGGAAAGGTTGCTTCAGCACCAAGGACAGCTGTCCCATGGGACAGGCTGCCGAGGGGGGGGGGGGGGGGGGGCACACGGCTGAAGGGAGAGACTCCACCGGGGGGATGAGAGACACTCTTAATGGTCTGGCACCCTGGATCATCTTTGGGGGGCTGATGGACAGAACAAAATGAGTTGAGAATGTGCAATAGAGGGAGAGAGTGTGTGTGTGGGAGAGAGATAATTGGAAATGAAAAAATTAAGTTGAACTGCAAGGACAGGATAGGGCAATCCACTCGACAGTGAGAAGGATGGGAAGGAAAGATGGAGAGGGGGTAGTGGAGATACAGTTACAAACAAAAAATAGAAAACTATTTCAAAATTTCAAAATACACAGGATACGGTAGCGTAATATCCATTGTGCCTTGAATCTAAGATGAGCCCTCTAAAAAACAATATTTAAAAAGGATTTGGGTTTAGAGCAGGTATGTCATTGGGGTTGTCATTCAAGTGGGCACCTTCCATACCGTATGTTTTATTAAATTGAACCCACAACACCTCAGAAGGCTTAACGGTGAGCAATGACGTCTCAGAGCCTCCTATATCCGCTCTCGGGCACGGCCAGATCAGAAATAAAAAATTAAGAAATACCCTATACGCTCCTTCAACTGCTGCCTCACAACATGGAACGCTCAGACAGTTAAAAGCTGAATCTGACAATTTTAACTGAACTTCATGACTTATACCCACTACCAGCTGCTGGCTTGAAACATGTAATGCTCAGACAGTTAAAAGATGAATCTTACAGAGTGGAGAAAAAATAGGAAAAATAAGTTCAAGAAGGAAAGGAACGAGTTCAAGAGGAAAGAGGGAGAAGGAAGAAAGAGGAAAGAGCCGTGTATCTCTGTGAAAGAAATGGACCTCCCTTTTTTCTTGCTATTCCCTGTATTACGTCCCATGCACTCATATCTCTCTCTAAGGAATGGACGTCACTTTCTTCTGTGACGGCTGTCCATATCTCACCCGGTGACTAGACGGACGGTAAATTAGCCATTTCAAAATGGCATAGTGTCAGAGCCGCTGACATCCTTCCCTTGCGTCTGTTTCCAAATTCTCCAACACAGATGTTCGAAGAGGGCCGTGAAATCGATCAGCTTGAGTTGCTCTCGACCTTGGTTTACGTGGGGAAACATCGCCGCCTAGTGGTGCTGGAGAGCACGGCGACATCACCAGTATCCCTGCAGAAGGCTTTCGGAGTTGAACTGAGAAGGGCAATTGGTTTCAAGCCGCTAGCTGTTCAGTGGCCTCCCAACGGCCCGTGGGAGTCAGGAAGCCAATCCGTGTCGGGGAGACGCAGCGTTGCACTCCCGGAGAGCCGCCCTTTGGAGGGCCACTCAAGCGAAGCAGAGCTCCTTATCGGAAGGGATAATTAGGGACTGATTGAAGTGTTGCCACACTCACTCCAAGCTCGCCCCGTAAGGCTGGGAGGACTCTGTTGAACCACGGGGAGCATGGAGGTTATGTGAGAGAGGCTGGATGGAGGAGTATAGGAAGGGTTAGAGAGCGTGCTGCAAAGGGATGGTATATATGGTAGACTAAAGCTGGCATTGTACTTCCAGTCACAGACGAGGTGATAATCATTAAGAGTTTAGGAGAAGCTGCCTTATCAATTAAATTGTTTGTTTGTGTGTGTGTGTGTGTGTGTGTGCGTGTGTGCGTGTGTGTGTGTGTGTGTGTGTGTTGTTTGTGTCGCCTTTCAGGGTGTTTGGCCACATCAGCTACAGGTCTGACTGGGAGCTGGTTAAGGTGGACTTCAGACAGTCCTTCCCCCGTCAATGCACAGAGTCAGACTATGACTCCTGGAAACTCACCGACTTACAGGTAACACACACACACACACACACACACACACACACACACACACATACTGTACATACATTTGCAAACCCAAAGACTACCTGAACATCATGACAGAGCCAATTAAGTGAGCGACTAACACTACAACAAGCGTTGTGGCTGGTTGTGTTCAGGGAGAGAAGTGCATTATGGGTCAGGAGAGGAGTTTCAGGAAGCGGAAGGACACAGCGTTCTGTATCAAGGGAAAGAGCTACACCTCAGCCATCACTACCAAGCCCTGCCAGTGTACTGAGAAAGACTTCAACTGGTAAGCAACCCCTGAAAAAATACACACACCCACACAAACCCACAAACGCACACATTTTTTGGCGCATTATATAATTCCTGTCAAATTGTTAACCTTTTCATGTGTGTGTGTGTGTGTGTGTGTGTGTGTGTGTGTGTGTGTGTGTGTGTGTGTGTGTGTGTGTGTGTGTGTGTGTGTGTGTGTGTGTGTGTGTGTGTGTTTAGTGACTATGGCTTTGAGCGGTCCCAAAGCCTGAAGATGGAGGGCGACCGCTGCTTCGCTGACTTCTGGCACGACCCCGACGCACCTCCTGACGACTGCCACCAAGGACAGAGCTATGAGTCCAGCACTGGGTAAACATTTACACACACACACACACACACACAAAACACACACACACACACATAAAACACACACACTGGAGTGTACAGGGCAAATATATGAAGGAGAGTGTTAAAGTAAAATTACACAAATGTTATTAGACCCTCCCATTCTCTGACCTTGGTACGACCCTGCGCTTTCTTTACAGGTACAAGAAGGTAGTCTCCAATGTGTGTGAGGGGGGATTAAACAAGCAGCAGAGTGCCAAGCAGCACACCTGTCCTCTCCTGGCTCCCAAAGGACTACAGCTGGGCATCAAGGGACAGATGCTGGCTGTGGCGCCTGGTGATGACATCACGTTCATCCTCCACCAGGAACACGTAAGGGATAATGGTTTTGGCCAATACTTTGAATGTTTGAATAACTAGGCCTTTCAAATGTCTACATCACCACCATACATGCAGCATAACGCCTCATATGCTTTGTGTGTCTCCCCACCACCGTCCAGGGGGACACCAGCAGCACCAAGTACCAGGTGGACCTGGGAGATGGAGTCCGGGCCATCTACCAGAACCTGACGGTGACCGATGAGCCCATCCAGCACCGCTACGACAAGCTGGGTGTCTACCGCATCACCGTCAAGGCAGAGAACGTGCTGGGCCACGACCAGACCACTATGTACATCCAAGTCACAGGTCAGTCTCTGAACCAGCAGAAAGAAGTGTGTTTTGACGGAGTAGCCTATGTTTCTAAGACTTGTCTTTCGCACATTGTCATGAGTGCAGATATGCCATGCACAGCATGTGCTTCAGAAACCTTGCTATTTGTTTTCAGATCAAGCTAAGTTGAGCTAGTTAAAAACATTTATTTTTATAATTTTTCCATGTATTACTTCAACTTTGATTTGATTTTTTTTGCTTACTCTGATGACGCCTTTCAGGATATAAGAGTTCCATAATAGTAGAAAGATTAACATAAAAAGAAGAAAATAGTAACTGAAACATGCACCTATTGGAAAATGAATACAGGGCTGGGTCTTTAGAAACTTAACTAAATCAACGTAATAAATCTACATAACTTAGACAAACTGAATATGAAAGGAGTGTGTGCATATTCCAGACTTCTCTGTCCTCCCTCAGCCCCTCTGCAGGAAGTCCACCTGGAAGTGGTTCCAATCGCTGGCAGGAACCAGGAAGTCAACCTGTCGGCTGTAGTTCTTCCTTCCGAGGCCAACCTGACTGTGTTCTACTGGTGGATAGGAGAAGACGTACAGGTAATGGCCAGGGCGAAGAACTTGTGTTTTAAGGGCGTTGTTTGCATGGCTTCACTACAAACACTAATGTACCGCACAAACACCCTTTGTGTTTGTTTTGCAAAGTAAACAGGCACATTTCATGGCTCACGGCGACGAGAGAGTTTACTTGATAATAGCGATGTCTGATTGGACCAGCGTCAACCATGCGTTTGCTTGTTTCTCCCCAGCCCAAGCTAACCTTGGAGAGCAGTCTGTTGGCCTGCTTCCCCGAGACGGGGGAGGTGACGGTCACCGTTCAGGCCTCCAACGGTCGCTCCATGGTGCAGGACACCAAGGTCGTCCGTGTCTATGGTACGACCTCAAATGCCCTGGTCGTGAGCCTCCTTGTTTACCTCAGGTCTTGGACTGGCCCAGAGCGACGGGACGCTTAGCTCTGCGCCGCTGCCTGCCGCGCGGTGACAGCGCGTGTTGTTCTTGTGTAACTGTCAAAGGACGATTATTTCAGACTTTGATAAATATGGAGAGACAAAAGCTTGGTTTATTCATGAGAGAAGGCTTTGTGGTTTTCATCTCTCGTTTGGAGAGGGTTTTCGCCAGGGACCTTTTTTCAGTATGGCTATGATGACACAGAAACACAACAGCTCTTTGTCGTGCCGCAAGATGGCTGCCGGAGGTTTCACTTCCTTCTTTGTCATCCAATCGCAGATCACTTCCAGGTCATACCTCTGAGCTTCAGCAGCAATCTGGACCACTTGAACCCCAACATCCCAGAGTGGAGGGAGGACATTGGCCAGGTGGTCACCAAGATACTGGCCAAGGTATGTTTCCTCGAACACACATTCTTTGATTGGAGGGCTGCATACTGTGCTCAGGGCAGTCATTGATAAGAACAGGATTATTGTGTATTTCTTTGGCACGCTGAGGTAATAATAAATGTACGGTAAAATAGGTGCTTGATTATGTTGAATAACCTTACTTTGTAGGCTACAGCTGGCTTTGTAGGCCATCCCTGATTGCCTCACATAATACTTTATGTACTTGCCATTACACGGCCACTCAAAACCGACCATGTGGGAGAAATGGGTTGCTGAAAGAAGGACTTCCTAAAATAAGATAAAAAATTATGCCAAGGATACTTAAATACTTAAGTGGTGGTTAGGGTCCAACCTTTAGCTTAAATGAATGACCTATGATAACAATGACATTCCCTAACATGTGCTATGTACTGTACACAACAATGACCTATGTAGGACGCACACGATTCTAAGCGGGATCATTTCCTTTCCTTTTAACCTTTGACCTTTTGACCCCAGATCACTGGCATCCCGCAAGAGTCTGTGGTAACCATGGTGAAGCCAGGCCTGCCCACCACGGCTGAACTCTACGTTCTCCCACTGGAAAGCATGCCTGCCAAGAGGAGTGTGTTTGTGGATAAGGTGCAGTCTTACACACCTTCTCACACACACACACACACACACATATATACATATACACACACACACACACACACATACACGCATACACACACACATACGCACGCACACACACACACACACACACATACATACATACATACATACATACATGCATGCATACACACACACGCTATACAGAGTGACACGTTTACATTTTGCCATAGTAGCCAATTTAATTAACTTCAAATATGATTTAAGAATATGAAGTTCCTTTTTTGTATTGAGTGAGTCTTGTTTGGGTTGTTGAGTGGATGCCTTCCCCCCCCCTTTCATAGCGGATTCCAGCCATCAAGCAAGCCTTCAATGAGAACAATGTGACCTTCGTCGTTCGAGGAGGTCTACAGGTGCTGGTGATGCTTGGAGACCCCAACGGAGGTACATGTCCTGATGTAACCCCCCCCCCCCCCCTCCCCTGTTATTAGGATATGATTTCAATCTGTCTTATTATTCGTCATATATTATACATACCAGACGTTGGATTTTTATTTCGTTGTCGTTTATGTTGAATGTATAATGGCCTGCTGTGGGTTTGTTTCAAAGGGTTAGATCTTGTTGCTAACGACTCCACCTCGACAACCACACAGACCGGTGCGTTCTGACCCTCACAGCTGAACCCTCGCCTTTGCATTTTAACCTTCACTTCGTTCCTCTTTTGATTCTCCTCCCCTAAAAGTGTCTTTCAGCAGCCCTGGCCTCTGTGCTGTGCTTTGTGTTAACTCCCCTCAGGCCCAGGCTCCGTAGACACAGTGGACTGGGCTACCAGAGAGGGGCTCTAGTAGCTCAGTCAGCTGTCGGCCTTTTTGCTCTCGCTCTCCTGTTTGCTGCTGAGGTTGCCCTGCTCTTTCCTGCAGTTCTATCAGCTTCTCTCTTGCTCTAACTGTGTTAAGCCTGGTGGTGTCACGGGTGTGTTTCGCATTGTGTCTGACATGTTCAAGAGTAGTGTGTGGGTTGGTTTGTTTGTTTGTGTGTGCGTGTGTGTCCGGGTAATGTTTAACTTAGCGGGTTCTGTTAACCTTTGAAGGGTTGGTGTGATGTTTTAAGGACAGCAGTCCTGTGTGTGTGTGTGTGCGCGCGTGTGTGTGCGTGCATGCGTGCGTATGAACTTGCGCCTGTGCTTGCGTACCCAGACCCTAACACGTGTGTGTGTGTGCCCTGCCCCCAGGTTCCCAGGGAGGTGCTGGAGGCCCCGGGGTGTGGGCCCTTGCTGCAGTGTTCATCATCAGTCTCATCGCTACTGGCTCCTTCATTCTGTACAAGTTCAAAAGGTGGGTGCTGAAGATGTGTCAACTATCAATACTACATACATCTTTTTCTAATAAGTGGATGATTATTTGTCATTGTTTTCTAACTAAAGAATAAGAAAACTCTTAACCACAAATCCCTGCCTGTTCACTGAAGTTGTGCATGGTCAGCAACATCAACAGAATGAGTATTCAATACCATATATCCATGATGAGCAATAATAACATGTATGGACTGAGATGTTGAGTGTATATATTTATTTGAGCTAAAACCATAACTGACTGCATGAGCTAACTTGAATTACTTCCACAAAAGCAGCAGCACGTGCCCACATCCCCATCACAAACGCCACCCCAAAATGTCACCAAAATAAACTTGTCGAAAAACAAAAACTACAAACGATCATCTTACGAAAACTACAAATCCCACAGTCCTTGGCTCAGGGCTGAGGATGCCTATCCTCCACTGTTTTTCAGGAAGCTGCCGGGTAGCCGCAACGTGTACGCCCAGATGCACAACGAGAAGGAGCAGGAGATGACCAGCCCCGTCAACCACAGCGAGGACACGCAGAACATCCTCCAGGGGGAGGAGTTCATCGACGACGACCTGGACTCGCAGACTCTAGGTAACGCAGGAGGTAGCCCCACCTTCCGTTCCCTTATAAGGACCACCACTAACCACAGCTACTAAAACGAGTGCACCCCTACTAACACCACCAGCTAACACACCAAGGTACTGGATAGTTTTTTATCCGTTTGGTTTGTAGTCGTTTTCCATTTGTTTGGAGTGTAACTTTCATCTCGAACTAGGATGAAAAGTTGGATTAGCTTTCAATGTTGCCACTCTGTTAAATAAAACTCAAATAAGCCTGCGGCCTGCATGCATTTTTCCTATTCAACTTTACCTCATCGTTATTCTCACTCACTTCTTCTTCTCCTTTCTCCTGCACCCCTGTTGCCAGGTAACCACCACTCGGGCGTGGTGCTAAGCGTCAACTCCAGAGAGCTGCACAGCTACCTGACCAGCTGATGGCTGCCCCCGTGCGCTGACATGCTAACGAGCTAGCTCCGGCTAGCCTAGCCTGGCCAGCTAACGAGCACAGGGACTCCTCTCTGCCCTTCCTCTCCTCCCTCCGCCCACGAGCCCCCGATACCCCACCAGGAAGTGGGACTCCCCCAACCCTGCACAGTGCCACCAGCCAAGCAGTCCTCCCTCTCTCCTCTTCTCTTCTGGCTTTTCTCCCACCTCCGTTTGACGGCCCCTTTAATCCCTCGCTCCGGATGACCTGGTCGGGGGCCCGTCCCACTCCCCTGCCACCGAGAGGGGTTGCCACTAGCCACTCTGCTTTACCCAGTGTGCTTCACACCCTTTGTCGTGTCTACTCAGTGTGTTCTCATTGGCTAACCAACCCCCCCTCCTGAACGGAAGCCAACCAATAAGGGATGGGAGTTTTGAAACGCTTAGTGGACTCTTACTCTGTGACTTTCTCACTCTCTCACAACCAGAGACCCGCACACACAGTTTCTAATGTCACACACACGTATCTCACACTTAGATGAAATAGCAGGTAGAGGGTTCAAGAGTAGGTTATTAACACAATCTCTATAGCCAAAGAACATTGTGCTAAGCTAATTCCTCATTTGGGTACAAGGGTACTGCAAACTACACAATCGTTGGGGTACAGAAATGGGTAAACGTGATACTGGGGTTACCCAGGAACTTATTGAAGTAAGAGGTTTTTTCCCCTTTGTTTTGATTACATTATTTAGTTTTAATTGTTGATTTAGGTTAAAAAGCCTTGTTTTCTCTGTGTTTCGCTCTTGAAAAGAAAAAAAAAAAAAGAATTATTTCAGTATTACAAGGCAATAATACTCATTCTCAGGAAAGAATGGTATGTTATATCCCCTTTAGAACTTGTAGAGACCGTCACAAGGGTCAAAGGATGAAAGGACATGTTTAGCGATGCCGCAACTAGAAGTCCACTGGTGTCCGTTTTAGAAGTGTTGCATTTACCCATACAGACACTAGGGCGTAGTGTTGCACTTTTAAAAGTCCCCGGAAAACGCCACTTGGAGAGTTGAGCTGAATTAAAACTCGCGGAATTTCTGCCATTATATACATTTCATTACAAAAAGATCTCACATATATATATATATATATATATATATATATATATATATATATATATATATATATATATATATACACACACTATAATTTGCATTTTAATAGTTTTGTGACAGAGTGGACCTGTAAACATAGCAGTCTGGTGTGTGAGACATGTCACCCCTATGAAATCATTGTCTTGTCCCACGGTGCCTAAAATAGTAGGTTTTTTGAATCTGCTCAATTGCATTACCTGTTTTTATTTATTTATAACTAATTACAGTAAGCCGCCCTCCCCCTATTCCTCTCCCTGAGGTCAAAGTGAACTTGTTTCCCCGGAGATAAAGGTCGTCGCCATGGAGTAAATGCCGTGGCTGATGTTATAAGAGCCTATATTAGGCGTAGCTAGTGGTTGTCTCCATAATTTGGTTTATTGTACATAAATGTGTATATAGAACCTCCCAACTGTACATAGCCAACTTGCAATGAGTTAGATTATTTTACACTTATACCAAAATACATTTAGTTCATCTGAATGCCCCTCTTCACTGATTTCCCTGGGTCTGAAAAGAAAAATTCATAAGATGACAAGTTTTCTTAATACCATAGCCTGCTTTAGATAATCCTACCAAGTCTCCTAAGTCAAATGTTTAGGTATTTTTTACTATTCCTGATAACTGGAATTATCTCATTGTCTTATCTACAATGTTCACAATTTCACACAACCAACATATTTTCTATACATTTTATATATGGATCTTATTTCATTCTTGTCAGTTCTTGTAAAAGTTAGTGAAATATTTGCCTTTTTGCTGAAGCTTTTTATTTGCACTAATAATGTCTACATTGTTGTTATACTAGTTGTCTTTTCAAGAAAGTTCATAAATGGAACAGCAGCCAAAACGTTCCAGTACACTGAAATAAAGACCTCCTGTAGTCTTAAAAACTATCGTCGAGTTCAGTCTGATGCTTGCCGCTTGGTTCGTTTTGTATTTAGCATAAACATTTGTTCACGCCGGTCTATTGTATTGGATATTCTGTTCTTCATCTTTTGTACATATTCTACCCATGTTTGGCTTGTTCTTAGTTTTCTAGTGATGTGCTGTCTTTTTACTTCTCTTTAATGAGGGGGACAGGGGGGAAATTAAATTAATCCAATTTACTTGTGAAGGACGTTCACCGTTGATGACACAAACCATGTGAAATTTACCACAGCTCTTAATATGTTTTGTTGGTTTGATTTTGGTATTAAAAAATGCCTCCTCATTTGGGGGCATATTGCACTTAACCTGCATTCTGGAATAAATCACTCCCTTAACTGTACTGGTTCATTGTTGTCATTTGGTTAAGCTAGCCTTTAAATTATTCCAAACTGAGTGAGGGTCAAGGTCTCCAAGACTGACTTGGGCAAATTTATATAACAAAGAAATATTTCTGTATATTTTCCATTTCAGATTTGATGTCCATCTTGTTCAGGGTCTTTCCATCTGGCTGCCTTCTCTGTGCCCAGCCCAGGTCCTCTCAACCTCATGTCCTGCAGTATAGCGTTAACCTGGATCGACAAAGCCACAAATGGATGGGATACTGCATATCATTACATTGTTGGCTGTGTACTTAATATTTAAGATGCTATATAGACTGCTGCGGATTTTATAGTATATAGAATAATGAAATACCTTCACATCAGTGCGTAGAAATTTATTTGAACCCGTATATGTTTTACTGTACCAACATCATGGGAATAAAATCTCGTTATGGTTTGGTAGCCAGGGTTCAATGGCGATCAACCATCAAGAAACAACTGGTTACGTAGACTTAGTAACATAAACTCACTTCATCAAATTGTGGGAAATAGTGGTATTTAAACACCAACTTGTGAGAAATCAATCCACTACAATACATAAATTGGAAAATTTTTATGCATATGCGCCTGTTTTTTCAAATGCAACCTTTTTGACGTGAATCCCACGCAGCTTTATAAATGTGGCCCCAGGTTAACAATAGCTTGAAATGTAACAAATACTATATAGTCAGATGAGCTACACTCCACAAAATAAAGGTGCTTGACAGAACCAAAAGACGCGTTACAGTAAAGAGGTTTATTACTTTTATATACAGGCATGTCGTCGCCAAGTTGGAGACTGTCAGAGAAATACAAGTAGAAAAAAAAGTATTAAGGTGCAAAACAAACACACTTGCTTTATTCCATATCCACCCAAATCTCCCTGGTGATCCATCCCCATCCAACATCAAGGCTATATACAATTGTTTTCACATTTATGAGTATTATCTCCCTCTTAATCAATTCCAGGAATGACCTACAGTATTATTAAGATCGGGCACAAACTGTCCAGCCTTGCTCTCCTCTTGCTTTATCATAGCATGCATTTTTCTTTTCTTTGGGAAAACCTGTTTTCTTTAACCCAGTAGCCACATTTTCTAATCCTGGATGCAAATACATAAAAACAAAAACATCGACTTTAATAATAATAATGAGCTGACTTGCGGCACAATAATATGCTAGTCTTCATAAATTGCCCCCGGCCAAGCACCTTAAGACACTTTAGCAGTGTAAATGATAGTAACATCGACAGCTTACATGCTCTCAAGAAGCACCACAAGAAATAAGCAAAAATTGGGTTGCGAATGTGTGTGAGTGCTGGTCCTATTTAGCTACAGTAACTAGCCGCCTGGACTTAGCGGCGACTCCCCATCTAGGTCACAGTCTTGGATTTAGCGGAACACAGTTATTTGGACTGTACAGCAAGTGCTTCTATTTCAGACAGTGTATTGATGATGGGGTTTGGAATGTGCCTCGGAGACTTCTATACACACACACACACACACACACACACACACACACACACACACACACACACACACACACACACACACACACACACTAGGAATAAATGCCTAAAGCACGTACTTACACACACTCACACACAGAGATCACAGGGCTAGAGTTACACCAGTGGGCTGATTAGAAGATCTGGCCTGAGGTTTCTGGACTAGTGGGCACCAATTAAAGAGGCTATTTAGGTTTAAGACATTTCCAACACCGCTTTTCCACTGCCAGCTCTAGAGGGAGCCACGCCTTAGGCCAAAAGGGCCCCAGTGTTCCAATACCACACTAAGAAAGTTTCCAAGAGCCCATTGACATCCATCTATTAGTCTACTGATGCAAAGCTCCCCTGGATTTACTGGGCGTGGTAACCATGCTAAACTGGCCTACGCAGAGTATTTCATCATTAAGAGAGTTGTCCAGTTGTTGCTCAGAACAGATGCAGGGAAATGAGAAAAACTGACTGAAATGCATGGGAGTCAATGGGAATATAATGGATATATACTACAGAACAAGCTTTAAATATCAACATAAATAAACAAAGGGGAAGCTAGTATTTCATTTCAACATTTACAAATAAATACTTGGTGTATGCATTTTAACCCAAGGTTTGAACGAGGTGGAAAAAAGAAAACATGCTGTGAAGATCTTTTTGAAACGTGAAAGAAATTGTGGACAATCACACAACTTAGCTACACTATGCATGCGTTATAGAACGATACAAAAAGTAAGCTTAAAAAAGAAAAAGGCTGCCATTTCTGTACGTTGTGATGACAAATACTATGTTTGGTCCAGTCCAAAACATTTGAATGCTATACCTATGTAGTCTCTGGCATTCCCTCCAAAAACATTATGAACAGATTTAAATAAATATATACACATATTTTGAAAATGTAGGGATGATATAAAGAATGATGCGGAATCCTTATGTGCCCGTTTTCATCTCCCATTCCTGCAAGATAGAAAATATGAAAGCTCAATTAACGCTGGGGTAATGTGTCAATTTTGAATGCATTACTACATGAGTTTCTGTCTCTTCATCTACCTTAAACTAAAGTGCACGTAGATGTGTGTGTCTCTGTATTTTGCGTGGCTTTTATATCAGGGTGTGTGCGCCTTGATGCATTCATCTCTATGCTATTCTGCCATAGCTACACCTAAATGTACTGCGTGCGCAGAGACCCGGTCCTTGGCTAACTCTGACCTTGGCCTTCCTGAGGACGTGGCCCCTGACCGGCGGGACCTTCTGATTGGTCTGTCGCCGCAGGAGGGAGGCGCTGTTGACGGGCAGCGAACAGGACTCTGTGTCGCTGGTGTCACAGCTGGAGAAAGGGGACGACTCTAGGGTCCGCCGGAGAGGCACCGGAGACTGGACACACACACACACACACACACACACACACAAACGTAAACTGTCAGTACCCAATACCTACTTATCAACAGTGTTTTCAGATCATTTCAGGAATGATCATTGTGGTGGTGGTGGTGGTGGTGGTGTGTTCCTCACCTGTGGGCTGGAGGTGGTGGCCTTGGGCTCGATGGTAAGGCCCAGGGTGACCCCTCCGCTCTGGGCCTTCTTCAGGCTCTCCTTGACCTCTGTCAGCTCCAGCTCCATGTTCACCCTCTCCTCCTCCTTCAGCTTGCACTCCTCCTCCACCTTCTTCAGCCGCTCCGTCAGGGAGGCCTGCGACCGCTTGCCTGGAGGGGACGGACGGAGAGAGGGGGAAGTTTAACCATGTCACCTCATGTAACATAAGTGCCATCTTCTAGCAAGAGAGACTTGATTGTAGCCCGCTGTCCTTCAGCATTCCATCTCACTCCTTCGTCTTTGACGTCTGAACCCTGTTTGGACTTCCCCCACCGCCCCCGATCCATTCTTTCCACTTGCCGCCGCCACCGCCCCCCCCACCCCCTCTCTCTCTGTCTCTCTCTCTCTGTCGTACCAGTGTTAGTCTCCACAGCGGCACGCAGGTCCTTCCTGTCCTTCTTCAGCTGGGTCAGCCGGTTCCGGATCTCCTGCTTCCTCTTCATCAGCTCGTCCTCCTTGGCCTCCAGCCGCTTGGCGTCCGCCTCCACGCGGTTCTTGCCGTACTTGTACTGCTCCGCATCTACAAAGAGGGGGAGATGGGAGAGAGACGAGCAGAGCTCAGTCAGACCCTCAATGCAGCCACACTGAAATGAAACCAAACTATTCCAAGCACGCCTACGCAACTAAAACATGTGTATCCTTTATATTACATCACCAGAGTGACAGCACATACAAAATACAGTATTGGAGTCACGTTGTAATCGAGTGATTAGAAAGGTTATGAAATATGGTCCTCGGGTAACGACCGGAGAAAACCTGAATCGCTAAGGATGAGCAGAGGGCTGGAGAGGGAAAGGGAATGAGCAGCCGGGCTTACCAGCAGGGACATAAGTGTGTGTGTATGTGTGTGTGTGTGTGTGTGTGTGTGTGTGTGTGTGTGTGTGTGCCCACGAACCCGGTGAACCCCCAGCCGCCAGCCACAGGCCACAGCCCAGAGCCTCATTCATCAAACACTGGGAACATCCCCGCTGGAAAGTACACTAAACGCAGGGACTACACCAACCAAGACAACTGGGTCTGGAGCCTCTTTGAATGTGTGTGTGTGTGTGTGTGTGTGTGTGTGTGTGTGTGTGTGTGTGTAAGCCCACAAGTGTTCACACCAAAAATTAGTGTGTGTGTGTGTGTGTGTGTGTGTGTGTGTGTGTGTGTGTGTGTGTGTGTGTGTGTGTGTGTGTGTGTGTGTTTGTTAAAACTGACTCTACACATGTTGGCTTACCGGGGACCTAATCCATCAAGACACCAATGCGTGACATGTTGAACCTCAGCCCACCATTTTGCTATGACAGTGGTCTAAACTCTCCTCGTTCACACATTACGCTGAACACACGACGGTTCCACACAGGGAATGAGCAAACCCCGTGGTAGCCGTTCGCCAAATATTTGTCCGACTCTCTGCGGGTTTGAAAACGGCAGGCTCCTCACTGCTGCAGACGAGACCGCTGTAATTTTGACGTTTCCCTGAAACGTTTGAATGATTGGTGGTGACCGAGGTATTAGCAGAACGCTGTGTGTTTGATTGGCTTAAGGAGAAGAGGTTGGTTTGACTGACGTTATAAGCAGAGGGCCGTGTGTCTGATTGGCTTAGACAGAAAGGGTTGGTTTGACTGACGTTATAAGGACAGACAGTGGTGGCGGCGCTACTCCAACTGCTGTTATAAGGCCAGTGTCACTCAGTGTGGAATGGGAGCTCACACACACTCTGTCAGCCCTTTTCCATCATCAACTCAAACAGATGCATCCACTCACTCACGCACACACACACGCACGCACGCACGCACGCAGCACGCACGCACGCACGCACGCACACAAGGGTATTCCGTCAGGTCTTACTTGAGTCTTTGCGCTTCACAGCTGTTCCATTGGTTCTGCCGGTGCCGTTGGTGACGCTGGTACCGTTTTTCTTGACCTGGTTCTTGTCTGCCTTCTGTTTGGACACTGTCCCATTGGTCTGCTGACCCTTCTTCCCCTTCAGCTGATTGGTGGAGAAACAGGAACACGTTAAAAAATGTGCATTCCACATGGTGTAACAGCTAATCAAACCTTCTCAGATGTTCATTTACGGACTAAAGAAACAAAACACATTTTAAAGTTAAAAGACACTCAGATAGATGTAAAAAGTCTACTTCAAACACCTCCAAAAGTACGAAACTCAACAACCAGCGCTTATGCCCCACACAGAAACCAATGTCACTGAAACCTGCTTCGCCCACAGCTGTCCACAGCCTGTATCAACTAGCCACTCTCTAAATGCCTTAGCCCTCTTTATCTCTCTCATTAGAGCCCAGCTAATGACTCCGTCCTCCAGGCGAAGGAGTGACTCTGCATGGCCGTAGCATCGGTAGGGTGCACCATCACCCTCTCAAAGCCTTCCACCATCACCCTCTCAAAGCCTTCCACCATCATCACCCTCTCAAAGCCTTCCACCATCACCCTCTCAAAGCCTTCCACCATCACCCTCTCAAAGCCTTCCACCATCACCCTCTCAAAGCCTTCCACCATCACCCTCTCAAAGCCTTCCACCATCATAACCCTCTCAAAGCCTTCCACCATCACCCTCTCAAAGCCTTCCACCATCACCCTCTCAAAGCCTTCCACCATCATAACCCTCTCAAAGCCTTCCACCATCACCCTCTCAAAGCCTTCCACCATCACCCTCTCAAAGCCTTCCACCATCACCCTCTCAAAGCCTTCCACCATCATCACCCTCTCAAAGCCTTCCACCATCATCACCCTCTCAAAGCCTTCCACCATCATCACCCTCTCAAAGCCTTCCACCATCATCACCCTCTCAAAGCCTTCCACCATCATCACCCTCTCAAAGCCTTCCACCATCACCCTCTCAAAGCCTTCCACCATCACCCTCTCAAAGCCTTCCACCATCACCCTCTCAAAGCCTTCCACCATCATCACCCTCTCAAAGCCTTCCACCATCATCACCCTCTCAAAGCCTTCCACCATCACCCTCTCAAAGCCTTCCACCATCACCCTCTCAAAGCCTTCCACCATCACCCTCTCAAAGCCTCCCACCATCATAACCCTCTCAAAGCCTTCCACCATCATCACCCTCTCAAAGCCTTCCACCATCACCCTCTCAAAGCCTTCCACCATCACCCTCTCAAAGCCTTCCACCATCACCCTCTCAAAGCCTTCCACCATCACCCTCTCAAAGCCTTCCACCATCACCCTCTCAAAGCCTTCCACCATCACCCTCTCAAAGCCTTCCACCATCATCACCCTCTCAAAGCCTTCCACCATCACCCTCTCAAAGCCTTCCACCATCACCCTCTCAAAGCCTTCCACCATCACCCTCTCAAAGCCTTCCACCATCACCCTCTCAAAGCCTTCCACCATCACCCTCTCAAAGCCTTGCACTTCCAGTGGCTTTGCTGAAAGTTAGAGCTCCCCTGAACGAGGCCTCGAGTTGTGCACCAAGGCCTACTGAAGTGGGCTAAGCCACCAAAGCAAGGCCTTTGCGGTGGAAGGGTTGATGTTAGCACCTCTTGGTCGGGCCACACACTCCAACCCACATCAAACGGATGGATGTGTGTGTGTGTGTGTGTGTGTGTGTGTGAGAGTGTGTGTGTGAGAGTGTGTGTAGGGGGCAGAGCTACACACAAGGCCATGTGGTAATACACGTTATGGTGGGGGCAGCGAGCCGAGTGGCACTTAAAGAGCAGCGCGGGGCGTACAGGGCTGTAAAAATATAATGACATACCCGAAGGTCGTTGTTAAGAAGTGAAACACGTAAAACAAGGACGCACGACGTGTCCTTTTCATGTATCGCACACTTTTGATGTATTACAGTGGCGCTGGAACATATTGAACAGTGTGATATCCCCTAAACACCCCACGGCAAAAACACCCCAGAGAAGCACCGGCCCTTAGAGGAGTGGGTGGTCCGGCACGTGGGGGCATGAAAGGCAGCCATAACGCAAACGCCAGATGTTCGATCCAGCAGCGAAGTGTCAATGCTCTGACACAGGAGCTGGTGCCATCCTCTCCAACAGACGGTCCCCCCCCGGCAACCGGCGGGGGGCCCCCGACTGGAATGGGGATGTGGCGGGGTCCCTGGGCATACGTTAAAGCGCTGCCCCACGACCTCCAAGCTTCCATCGCCTTCCTAAGATGGACTCTCTGTCCGGGCACTTGGGACAGGGAGTTCCGTGGGAAAGTGAGCCTGGATCCTAGGTGGCCAGGATCAACAGGATTGTTTTAAAGTAAAGCATGTTCCCGTAGAACAAATACATTATCGAGAAAACGATCCTGGAACTCCAACACCCTTCTCTCCTGGCTTCAGGCTACTCTGCCACGGGCCAGTACCACTGTTTATGTACTGTATTAGTTCACCGGACCAAATGATATTAGGTTATTACATTCCCCAGACCGCACAGTAACCCGAGTGGCTGGAAGAGGTGAAGCACTGGCTTTATCGATTATGAAACCATGAGCACACAAAGAAGGAGAGAGGTAGGAAAACATTTAGTTAAACATCCGCGAAAGCCGAGAGTTACAAAAGCGAGCGTCGAGGTTAGAAAGCAGAGGGGGTTAGTCACCTGGGCAGTGTCTTTAGAGTTAGCTGAGGAGGAGGAGTAAGTGGAGGAGGAAGAGTAGGAGGAGAGGATTTTGGAGGAGAGTTTGGAGACGGGGGTTTTGTAGTGGCCAGGGGAGGAGGCCAGGCGGCTGGGAGAGGGGGAGTAGCGGCCGGCCAGCTTGGGCGACGAAGGCATGTTCTCATAGAGGTCGGCGTTCTCATAGTGAGCGTCCTCTTTGGGGCGCTGCTCTCCTGTGGCAGGAGTGGAGTACTGCATGTCCGGGTCCTGGGGGGGGTCGGGTTGAGGCATGTGCGTGCACGGGGAGAGCAGAACAGGAGAGGGGGCGCAATAAAGAAAACAAAAACATAACAGAGATAGAATGAAGACAAAGCAAGACAGAGGTTAATGTGATAGAATGTGATATAGACCTTTACAGGTTAACGTTAATGTTGAGTGGATTAATAATAAGAAAGACAGAGGTTACTGTGACAGACAGACGTGAGTTCCAACCTGTAGTTCATCTACGTTCAGGTTAAGGTTAAAGACTCATAATGGCAGACAACAGTTAGAAAGAGAGCAGTAGCGCGAGCGGAGAGGGTGGGGTGGCATGGCGCCAGGCGGGCCTACCGTGCCGTTGATGGGCACGTCGTCGTAGTGCAGCGCCATGCCAGAGGGACAGGCGTAGCCGTTGACCGGGGCGTCCAGGTAAGGGTTGGGCGACACGGCTCGCTTGCTGGTGAAACTGTCAGATCACATGAAGGTTGTTTAAGTTCTCATGAAGGTCATGAATGTGACTTTACAGTTTACACAAAGGTCATCAACATGACTTTACAGTTTACACAAAGGTCATGAATGTGACTTTACAGTTTACACAAAGGTCATGAATGTGACTTTACAGTTTACACAAAGGTCATGAATGTGACTTTACAGTTTCAACGTGACTTAGGATTGGAAAAAGGGTCCTGAAGGGGGCTTGAGTTCGTAAAGGAGCCGGTTATTATTACTCCAAAGAGTTTAATTGTAACCGTCACTGATGACCTTACCAGGGTAGAGACTGAGCTGACCCTGGAGAATTAAGCATGATTTAAGCTTGTGATTATACAACGCAAACGGTAGTGTGTGTGTGTGTGTGTGTGTGTGTGTGTCTACTCTCACCAGAAGGACTGCTTGGCCAGCTGGATGACATTGGCCGTGGTCTCCACGTCGATGTAGTCGTAGTGCAGGGCGGCAGGGTCCGTGGTGGAGCCGGTCTCAGCCAGCAGTACCCCCAGCCAACGGCCCATCCCCTCAGAGGAGGACGCCTGGGGACAGGACCAGGAGGACAGGGGTTGGAAAGGGGTGCAAAGGAAAGGGACTTTCTGAAAGGCGTTTCTGAAATGTATACTGAGAATATACCTTAAAATAGTGTCCAAGACAAAAGGAAGTTTAAGAAAACGTTTTTCATGTCCAGGCAAAGTACTTTGGTCCATGAAAACACGAGTCATTGTCGCGACTAGTAATATATTTGATATGTCTTTAAGTCCTCACTGCTCTGTGAGGGGGTACCGTAATGCATGTGTGTGTGTGTGTGTGAGAGAGTGATTACCTCTAGCACAGCCACTTCCTGCCCGTTGCGTAGCAGACGGAAGGCGAAGGGGTGCTTCTGGTCCAGGCCGGGGCTCACCTCGCACCCCCTCAGCGGCAGGGAGGCCATGTGGCTCTTCAGGTCGTCACGGTCCTTATGGAGCAGCAGCTGGTTGTCCTTCAGACGGCACCAGCGCTCCCGCCAGCGGTTATTGGACAGCACGTTCAAATAGCCTGTCAATCAACGGGAAATAGCAAAAGGGTTAAAATAACAAGGGGATACGGCCAATTGGAAGAGAGAGAGCGGGAAGGGGATGAGCAGCAAACCAATCTGATGCTAGTGAAACAGTGGGAGGTGCTTCCTGTTTGGGCGGGGCTTATCTTACCACAGGTGGGCACATCCTCCTCAGCTGACGAGGTCTGCTCGTCAGTGGACGGCTTCTTCTTCCCCAGGCCAATGATCTTAGTGATCTTTTTTCCCGCCCCTTTGCCCACAGTCCCTCCCTTCTTCTCCTCCGCCTTGGCGTTCTTCTTTCCTTTCCCTGAGAGAGAGAGAAAGAGAGAGAGAGAGGGAACGAAAGAATGAGGAGAGACACAGTTTGAGGGAACTAGACCTTAAAACCGGGCCGGAAAGGCTCCACCAAACTCAACGTTCTGCATCGCCGTCCAAGCTGCTGTGCCTACAATCACTCCAAGCTGCTGTGCCTACAATCACTCCAAGCTGCTGTGCCTACAATCACTCCAAGCTGCTGTGCCTACAATCACTCCAAGCCGATGACACAGCATTCTGAGTGTGAAACGGCTCCTTATCCAGCGCTGATGTCCACAGAGGGGCTTTATGGAGGCTAATAGAGGGGTTAGCTCGTAGCCGGAGAGACAGCCATGACAGCACACATCCGTAGGCGCACGCACGCACGCACGCACGCACGCACGCACGCACGCACGCACGCACGCACGCACGCACGCACAGCTCCAAACTGGCCAGAGCATGGGATGTCTGTGTGTGTCTGTGGCAGAGGAGAATAGCTGCTACCACTGCTTTGCTCTGAGTTGTTTAAATAGTGTGGTCTGCGGTTAGACAGAGAGGGAGAGAAAGAAAAAATGCCAGCACTGAGGAGAAGGCCTCAAAGAGGAGGGCATACACACAGCAGCTCTGGTGTCTTATCTTAACATTCGCGTTATTATTCTGAACGGCTGACGGCCACAGAGTTGCCCTGCCACCGTCCTCCATTGTGAGGGGTAGACAGGAGAGGACGGGCCGTCACAGCTGAACGCATTCCAATCCTGGTGTGTCATGGTGGAGTACTTCAGCAGACACAGCGGCCTGGAGACGCCGTGGCAGACCGACGTAGCGACGGAAACACACACCAACGGACGCACACACACACACACACACACACACGTTGCACTAGCCCGGAGGGATCAATAGTCAGATGGAGTTCAATGGCATAAGAGGATATCTGCCATGTGTTAATTAAATACGGAGCCATCTGCACACAATCTCCTCCATTATGGGGTTTCTGTCCTCACACACACACACACACACACACACACACACACACACACAAGGGCATAAAGTGGAAAGCAGACGCGCAGATGTGAAAGTGCTTCCCCATTTTTAAGAGCGGGATTATTATTATTTTCCCTCCACGGTCTCTGTGATCAGGTTCATTTGATTCTAGGGAATCAGACCGGCTGGAAGGAATGTGACTGATGAAGCAAGAAAAGAGAGAGAGGATGGAGGGACAACCACTTCACCCCTCCTTTACTTCTATGAATTAGAGGATGCTTCTGGGGGAAAAGACACAAAAATGTGTTGTGTGTGTGTGTGTGTGTGTGTGTGTGTGTGTGTGTGTGTGTGTGTGTGTGTGTGTGTGTTTAGAAGATGTGGGGTTGGGAAGGTGAGCCTTACAAACCAGAACAGTTGGCAGAATGTTCCCTCTCGTCCCCAAGAGAGGGGATTCCATCTTCCATAAGTCATGGTTTATAATAGCTGATAAACAGCTTTAAAATGTCCGGGACTCATAAATACACAACTCAAGTCAATATTTATCATGTATCCTATGCAGTGTGCAGCCAAGTGTCTACAGGGACACAATGATTACATTGAGCTCATTCTGGGATAGTTGGTGGCAATATTTCAACAATAATCATGATGTCATGGCCGCAATAGGTAAACATGATTTGAACACACACGCGTGCGCGCACATCTCGGAATCAGACAACGCCAAGCAAGAAAAAATAAACGCCCTAAAAACTCAGGATTTACTACCGATGGGAAATCTTTGTCAAACCCAACGCTGGATAGCCGTCGTCTTGCTGCAAGAAAGCCCTACATTCCGGCTTACTCCAAATAGTGGCTCTAACCAGTCGAATGAGAACCCGATCCCCGTGGAATAGCGGCGGTTGAGCAAACAAAGGGCGGGTAATCTCCTGGGATTATCTGGGTGTGTTCGTTTTGGCACCTCCCTTTTGCACGGGGATAGAGATAAGAGTCCAAACAAACACAGGGTGAAACCCAGAGGCTTTTTAAGTCCTCGTCATAGCCTGGACTTTGTAGAAACACGGCCGGGGCTCGGTGAGGTCTGATGGAGAAAAGGCGGAGAACGTAAGACCCTCAGATTTCTCACACCGAAGCCAGGGAACCTCAGCGGCCATTTCTCATGTTCTAAAAAGGCCATGGACTGAGTTTGGGCGGAAAAGCCTATCAAAGACCAACCTCTTCCCCACCCCTCTTAATAACCAGCAGCCTGCCGTATCCACTTGTATGGCCTTAAAGGGACGGTGTTCTGGGAGGATTAAAGCGGAGGTTGTGACAGTTCTCTAAAGGAGCCTGTGGCTCTGCTTCCTGCTTCCTCTCACCTTGGTCCTTGCTGTCTCCGTGGCCGTTCTCATGGGGAGGCTCTCCGTCAGAGCTGGGCCGGTCGTAGGACACCTTCTGGACAAGAGAGAGAGAGAGGACCACACAGGGGTTAAAACACACACACACACACACACACACACACACACACACACACACAGTGTGGGCAGACGGTAAATGCGAGGAGCGGAATGCCCCTGGCAGCGAGTTGGGGTTGAATAATTAGGCCTGGCCTCTGTGAGGTCGGGAGCGCTGTGTCATTAAAGAGCCTCTGATCTGACAGTTGTTTTCCACCGCTGAACAACCCCATACACGCACGCACGCACAAACATATGCAATACGCGCACGCACACGCGCACGCACACAACATTCCGGTCCCACTATTAAATGTGGCTTACCTGCAGTTCTTATATATAAATCAATAACAGCCTCTTTCCCCCACACCTACCTGTGTCTCCTGTGCCACATGTAACATATATATATATACACACACACACACACACACACACACACACACACACATATATATATACACACACACACACAGTGGGGCCAAAAAGTATTTAGTCAGCCACTGATTGTGCAAGTTCTCCTACTTAGAAAGATGAGAGAGGTCTGTCATTTTCATCATAGGTACACTTCAACTATGAGAGACAAAAATGAGAAAAAAAATCCAGGAAATTACATTGTAGGATTTTTAAAGAATTTATTTGTAAATTATGGTGGAAAATAAGTATTTGGTCAATAACAAAAGTTCAACTCAATACTTTGTAACATAACCTTTGTTGGCAATGACAGAGGTCCTGTAAGTCTTCACCAGGTTTGCACACACTGTAGCTGGTATTTTGGCCCATTCCTCCTTGCAGATCTCCTCTAGAGCAGTCATGTTTTGGGGCTGTCGCTGGGCAACACGGACTTTCAACTCCCTCCACAAATTTTATTTGGGGTTGAGGTCTGGAGACTGGCTAGGCCACTCCAGGACCTTGAAATGCTTTTTACGGAGCCACTCCTTCGTTGCCCGAGCGGTGTGTTTGGGATCATTGTCATGCTGGAAGACCCAGCCACGTTCCATCTTCAATGCTCTCACTGATGGAAGGAGGTTTTGGCTTAAAATCTCACGATACATGGCCCCGTTCATTCTTCCCTTAACACGGATCAGTCGTCCTGTCCCCTTTGCAGTAAAACAGCCCCAAAGAATGATGTTTCCACCCCCATGCTTCACAGTAGGTATGGTGTTCTTGGGATGCAACTCAGCATTCTTCTTCCTCCAAACACGACGAGTTGAGTTTTTACCAAAAAGTTCTATTTTGGTTTCATCTGACCACATGATATTCTCCCAATCCTCTTCTGGATCATCCATATGCTCTCTGGCAAACTTCAGACGGGCCTGGACATGTACTGGCTTAAGCAGGAGGACACGCCTGGCACTGCAGGATTTGAGTCCCTCTCGACGTAGTGTGTTACTGATGGTAGCCTTTGTTACTTTGGTCCCAGCTCTCTGCAGGTCATTCATCAGGTCCCTCCATGTAGTTCTGGGATTTTTGCTCACCGTTCTCATGATCATTTTGACCCCACGGGATGAGATCTTGCGTGGGGCCCCAGATCGAGGGAGATTATCAATGGTCTTGTATGTCTTCCATTTTCTTACAATTGCTCCCACAGTTGATCTATTCCCACCAACCTGCTTGCCTATTGCAGATTCACTCTTCCCAGCCTGGTGCAGGTCTACAATTTTCTTCCTGGTGTCCTTCGACAGCTCTTTGGTCTTGGCCATGGTTGAGTTTGGAGTCTGAATGTTTGAGGCTGTGGACAGGTGTCTTTTATACAGATGACGAGGTCAAACAGGTTCCATTAATACAGGTAACGAGTGGAGGACAGAAGAGCTTCTTAAAGAAGAAGTTACAGGTCTGTGAGAGCCAGAAATCTTGCTTGTTTGTGGGTGACCAAATACTTATTTTCCACCATACTTTACAAATAAATTCTTTAAAAATCCTACAATGTGATTTCCTGGATTTTTTTTCAAATTTTTGTCTCTCATAGTTGAAGTGTCGCTATGATGAAAATGACAGACCTTTCTCATCTTTCTAAGTAGGATCAATCAGTGGCTGACTAAATACTTTTTGGCCCCACTGTGTGTGTGTGTGTGTATATATATATATATATATATATATATATATATATATATATATATATATATATATATATATATATATATATATATATATATATATATATATGATGTGCGTGCGTGTGTGTGTGTCTGTTCTTACCTTTTCCAGCTCGGGCTTGTGAGTCGGAGACCCAGAGGCCGTTCCATCAGAGTCCACATTGCCGTTGAGGCAAACTTCTCTCATCACCTGGAAACCCAGTAAAACACACCATCAACTATTTGGTTTCTTATAAAACACACACACACACACACACACACACACACACACACACACACACACACACACACACACACACACACACACACACACACACACACACACACACACACACACACACGCATTTCAAGATGGGATGTTTTATCAAACCATATCCTCCTCTTGCCAGATAGACTGTGACCACATCATCTTTCTTACTCCATTTCAGTTGACAACATGCTTTTATAGAACATGCTGTGGTAATTACATTCCCGTGATTTACCCCCCCCCCCCCCCCATTTACCCCAAACCATTCCAGAGTGCACCAGCCAAGGGGTGGTGAAGGGACCCATGCAGTACACTAGCGGGATAGCCGCAGAATCTGGTGTACACATTACTCCACGGCGCCTCACTAGACCCATGCAGGTCTTATGCAACAGAGCCCGTTCGGAGGGGTGCGGTGGGGGGTGGGGGATACAGGGTTGTGTCTGCACAGGGCGCCAGTCCGCTACCATGACCTCGCAAAACATGGCAACCTCAAATCAATATCTGGCAACCTAGGAGTCATATGGTTGTGTAATTTGGTCGGGTGATGAAAAGAAGGGGGATTTTAGGGGCTCCTGCTGACTGGATTGTTCTATCTCAGTATATTACATAAAAGCCAAGGACGAGAGCAGACGAGCGGAGCTGTTCTCCGAGCCTGTGCCTGGCCACAGCGCTCTGGTTTTGGCCCATGGGTGGGTAGAGGGACGACATAATGGGTCTGGGAAATGACAGGCTGTGGCTCCATCATACATGGGTCTGTCTGTAGTGCAAACCTAGGGAATAGCCTACCCTTACAGACAGACAGACAGACAGACAGACAGACAGACAGACAGACAGACAGACACAGACACTAATGACCCTGGAGTGGGACTGTATCCAGTTTGGGGGTCACTTTTCAAATAAATGTTTTGGCTTAGGACTCCGAGAGATGAGCCTGCTTCTATAGAAGAAACACAGATTTGATTTGATGCAAATATATGGCAGCAAGGAGAAGATAGAAACATGTTGAGGTGCCATGTTGAGACAACACAAACTTGACTCTTCTTCATGCATTCTGTATGGGCACATACACCGGACACCTGGTGTGTGTGTGTGTGTGGACTGTTTACAGACTTCTATATACACATATAGTACACACACAATTGAGCCGACATGAATGTGTACATGTTTGACAGTGGAATACACCCATTTCATGATAGCATGAGTAATAAAGGCTAAAGGTCTGCAGACCCCACCGCAGTGTCCCAACAAGAGCAGAGTGGAACAGACGGAATGTGGAAAGCCAAGCAGTGACGGTAGACACACACACACACACACACACACACAGTTAACTCTCACCATATATCATATATCTGGGATTACTTCCCCGAAAAGAGAAGAAGAAGGAAGAAAAAAGAGGAATGGGAAGATGATGCAATAGAGAAAGGAGAGGAGAAATATTGCGTTAGTCAGGGAGAACAAAATATTACCAGGTCACTTTGTGAAGGAGAAACAAAGGAGGGATGAGGTAAGGAAGAATGAAAAAGAAAAAAAAGACCACCCTCAACCCCCCCCCCCCCCCCCCCCCGCCCGCCCGCCCGCCGCCCGCCCCCCCCCCCCCCCCCCCCCCCCCCCCCACACACCCCCACCCCACCCAAACCTCCGCCCTCATTTATCCTGTAGAAACCAGAAACAAAGGAAAGCCAAGACTTGGCTGCAGACCAGTGGAATAGGCAGAGGATCTGGACGTTTCGCTTCCATAAACAGACCATTAACACACAATGGCCTCGCTTTCCCATGAGTTAGTCAGCTTTGAAGCCCCACCAGCCTTTCTCCTCCTCCTGTCGCTGCTCTTGGCATCTTCTACCAAGTCTGTTCGTCATGACGACACCGTGGGGGACGTCCATGCCTCTCCAACGAGGGTGGGATGCGTTAAGTCTTTGAACATGAAATACATGTCTGATTGCTATTGAAGATGTAGGCCGTGGCGCAAGGATAGGGGAAAGGGATACCAAGGATGTGAAGAGAGACAGACAGGGGGGAAGGGAGAGAAGGCAAAAAAAAAGACAACAGCCAGCTAGAGAAAGAGGAGTAAAAGATTTAAAGGTGAGCCAGCAGAACGACAGAAAAGGAGGGTTAAGGTGAAAGCAACGAAAGACAAAAGTATAAACAAGAGGAGCGAACAGCAGAGGACTGATTTTAAACAGAGAGAGTGCGGAGCATGCCGTATCCCGTGTTCCTATAGCAACCCACCATCCAAACACACACTCGTACACACACACACACACACACACACACACACACAGCCTCTGATCTTTCTGGCAGGCCACGGCTCTGAAACACCCAGAGGCGTAAGAGTGTGTGGAGCGAGCCAAAGAATACATCCCCAACTCTGGCCCAAATGACGCCGGAGGAGCGGGTGTGCATTTGGTCCGGACCCGTCCTGATGTTGGGGTGGTGTGGGGGGGGGGGATTCTGAGCCCCAGCCAGGCGAGTCAGCTCTAGGGTTGATTCCAAAGCTTCTCAGAATGCATGAGTGCTGTGTGTGTGTGTGTGTGTATATATATATATATATATATATATATATATATATATATATATATATATATATATATATATATATATATATATATATATATATATATATATATATATATATATATATATATATATATATATATATATATATATATATATATATATATATATATATATATATATATATATATATATATATATATATATATATATATATATATATATATATATATATATATATATATATATATATATATATATATATATATATATATATATATATATATATATATATATATATATATATATATATATATATATATATATATATAGGCTAATTAACCTACATTGAGATGGTAGACGTGGGTGTCTCTTTTCATTTCAGGGTGTGACGTGCATCAGAGATGCAAGCACCTGATCTAAGACGTCGCTACGTCATCTCCCCTCTGTATAGTGGATAGGGCTGCTGCACTCATTAGGATTCGATACGTTTTCAGGGGCTTCCCTTACAGCCCGACAATAGAAGAAAAACTATCCTATGGAAATTAGTAACGGTCAACTTTTCTTCCTGCTTTGTCGATTTCCTGTGCACCTATAAAGCTTTACTGGCTGCAGAAAGGGGAGGGGCAGATAGAATTTAGCTTTTTCTTTTAAGCGAAGCAAATGCGACTTTCTGTTGTTTCCATCAGCCGTCCACATCACCAACCGGCTCGCTGAACCACTCTCCTTTTAACAAGCTTCTCTCAACGCGCAGCGCTTATGAAAATGGCGTCCAAAGCTCGCCGGTCGTTTATAAAACGGCGGCCGGGGGAATTTGGCTGGCAGGGGTGAGCCATGCCTAGAAACTGCAGAGAGAAAAAAAAGGCTGTAGAGGAAAAAGAGAGAAGAGGGAATCCTGAAATAGCCTACAATAGGTTGTTGAGGATAAACAAACGTGTTTCTCAGGAGAACTGGGGAAGGTAGAGAGGAAGGGGGGCTTCCTTTTGATTCCTAACCAAGTTTCCAACCAGGAAACTATGGAAGTCGATAAGCCCTGAGGTGCTGCTTGTAGACGGTTAAAGAGGAGAGGGAACCCAAGGATGATTTCAATGGGGACGGTACGTTTTGTAAAGTCAGAGAAATAAGAGATATAGACTAGATCAAATAAACTGTGTCCAGTTATTGGCACAACATCTTGACATCAGACTTGAGTTATTTTGAACAGGTTTCCTTCTTCATCTGTGGGTAACCAGCTTGGCGGATTCATTTTAAGACACCGCAAACAATGTTTCAAATAATAGATCATGGCTACTACCGCAACTACTCCAAAGCCACCCCCCCCCCCCCCAAATTAGATCAGGATAAATTAAATCGATGTTGAGTTTACCAAATTGCATCAGCCTTCACCATTACACCTCCCTACGGTAATATAACCGGACCGGTCGTATGGCCCAAAGTGGTGAGTCATGCTATCTGGTTACCTTGAGCCACTGGTCGGCCTGCTCCTTGCTCTGCACGGCCAAGACCAGAGCGTCTGCCCCCTGGTGGACGATCCTCAGCTCGTGTTTCTTCTTCTTGCCGTCCTTCGGGACGTGGCTGATGCTGCAGCCGGAGAGAAGCAGCTCCATCTGGGGGTTGTGGTCTTTGGACGACTTGTAGCACTGGAAGAGGGGGAAAAGCGCAATCGAATACTGGGTTTGAGTTTGCATTTGAATGTGTGTGTGTTGAAGTGCATGTGTCTTTCCAGCATTATGTATATAGTGTGTGTGTGTGTGTGTGTGTGTGTGTGTGTGTGTGTGTGTGTGTGAGACATGTCAGGTGTGTTTACCATGTCGGTACCTACAGTCCCCTCCAAAAGTATTGGAACAGTAATGCCAATTCCTTTATTTTTGCTGTAGACTGAAAGCGTTTGGGTTTGACACCAAAAGATGAATATGAGACAAAAGATCAATATGTCAGCTTTTATTTCCAGGTATTTTCATCTGGATCTGATAAACAACTTAGAAGATATCATTATTTGAAAAGAAAGACCACATTTTTAGATGAGCAAAAGTATTGGAACAGATAGACTTGAAATGGATTTAAGTGAATAAGACTCAATATTTTGTTGCAAATCCTTTGCTTTCAATAACTGCATCAAGCCTGCGACCCATGGACATCACCAAACTTTTGCATTCTGCTTTTGTTATGCCTTTCCAGGCTTTCACTGCAGCCTCTTTCAGTTGTTGCTTGTTTTGGGGGGTTTCTCCTTTCAGTCTCCTTTTAAGAAGGTAAAAAGAATGCTCTATAGGGTTTAAGTCTGGAGATTGACTTGGCCAGTCTAGGACCTTCCACTTCTTGCCCCTGATGAACTCCTTTGTTGCTTTTGCAGTGTGTTTAGGGTCATTATCTTGCTGCATGACAAAGGATCTCCCAATCAGTTTGGTTGCATCCTTCTTTAAATTGGCAGACAAAATGTTTCTGTAGACTTCCGAATTCATTTTGCTGCCGCCATCATGTGTTACATCATCAATGAAGATTAATGAGCCCGTCCCAGAAGAAGCCATTGAAGCCCAAGCCATCACATTACCTCCACCGTGTTTCACAGATGAGCTTCAGTTTTGGGGGTCATGAGCAGATCCTTTTTTTCTCCAAACCTTAGCCTTTCCATCACTCTGGTAGAAGTTAATCTTCGTCTCATCAGTCCATAAAACTTTTTCCCAGAATTTTTGAGGCTCGTCTCTGTACTTTTTGGCAAAATCCAGCCTGGCCTTCCTATTCTTTATGCTAATGAATGGCTTGCATCTTCTGGTGTAGCCTCTGTACTGTTGTCCATGAAGTCTTCTGCGAACAGTGGATTCTGAAACCTTCACTCCTGCCCTCTGGAGGTTGTTGTTGATCTCACCAACAGTAGTTTTAGGGTCTTTCTTCACAGCTCTGACAATGTTTCTGTCGTCAACTGCTGTTGTTTTCCTTGGTCGTCCCGTTCGATGTCTGTTACTTAGTACACCAGTAGTTTGTTTCTTCCTGAGGATATTCCAAATTGTTGTACTGGCTATGGCTAGTGTCTGTGCAATGGCTCTGATTGATTTCCCATCTTCTCTTAGCTTCACAATTGCTTTCTTTTCACCCATAGACAGTTCTCTGCTTTTCATGTTGATTACTATAGCTGCAGTCTGCACAGGCAAAACCAGAATCTGAAACTGAGCCTAGACATTCAGTGTTATTTGAATAATAAATGTAATAAGACACACCTGGGCAACAAAACACACCTGTTAGTCACATGTTCCAATACTTTTGCTCAACAAAAAATGTGGTGTTCCTTTACAAATAATGATATCTTCTAAGTTGTTTATCAGATCCAGATGAAAATACCTGGAAATAAAAGCTGACATATTGATCTTTTGTCTCATATTCATCTTTTGGTGTCAAACCCAAACGCTTTCAGTCTACAGCAAAAATAAAGGAATTGGCATTACTGTTCCAATACTTTTGGAGGGGACTGTATATCAAATATCTAAGCCTGTGTGTTGGCCTAGATGTGTATGTATTTTAGGTTACAGTCTCTTGTGTGTCCATCTGTCTGGATGACCTCTCATACACCTCACCAGAACCTCCCTCCATATGAATGGATATGCGTGCTGCTGCCCCCTCTTACCAGTAGCTTGTTGTCCTTGATGACACACAGCAGTTTGGTCCACTGGCCGAAGCGCTTCTTGCGCAGCAGGAAGGCACAGATGCGGGCGTCCTTCACCAGGTCCATGGAGGCCTCCTCGGAGGGCCACTGGTGGCGCATCTTCTTCTGGCCCCCCTTCCCGTCCTCCTCCTCCTCGTCGTACGACTCGTAGGAGCTGCTCATGGCGTCCGAGTCGTAGTCTGGGAAGGGGCGGGGCAGAAGGAGAAAAGCGGAGAGAGAGAGAGAGAGAGAGAGAGAAAGAGAGAGAAAGAGAGAGAGAATTTCCCAAAAGAGGGAAATGGAGAGTCATCATTAGACGGGCAGCCCTGCTTGTAATTCTTTTGACACGTACATACTGTGTGAATCACATGGCTGCATGGTGTGTGTGTGTGTGTGTGTGTGTGTGTGTGTGGTCCCCCCAAAGTCACTCACTGGAGGTGATGTATTCTGGGGCTTTGCCCGGACTCAGGGGCACAGCCTCCTCATAGTAGCCCTCAGGGAGGGAGGAGCTGGGGAGGGGAGGAGGACCGTTGTCTGGAGGCTGGGGAGAAAGAGACAGGAGGTATGAAAATCATTGTTCAGACCACATCACTGCTCCAGCTGCTGTTAATCTACTGGAGTCAAGGAGAAACACCAAGTGGCAGCTATAATGTATCGTCTCCACGGAAACACTTTAAACCGTGGTTCCGTTGCCCCCGGCGACCCTCTTATCGCAGGGTCCTCAAACACACAAAGGCCGGAAAGGAGTCATTTGCAATTAGCAATTCTTAAGGAATTGATTTGATCTTTAAAGTACTGAGGCACAGTGAGGGGTAATCCACTTTAAAAGTCTATTGAATGCTGGATAAAAGGGGGATTGATAGAGGGGGAGAAAGGTGGCGATCCAGTAAAAGAAAGGCTTGAGTGCCTATCAATGTGTCGGTGTGAGTGTATGAATGACAAAAAAAAACAAGGAGAAGGAGAACAAGGAGTCGTGTGAGGAAAAAGCTTCAACAAAGTTAAGGGGAAAAGCTACAACAAAGGAAAGGAGAAAAGCTTCTACAAAGTTAAGGGGAAAAGCTTCAACAAAGTGAAGGGGTAAAGCTACAACAAAGGAAAGGGGTAAAGCTTCAACAAAGTGAAGGGGTAAAGCTTCAACAAAGTGAAGGGGTAAAGCTTCAACAAAGTTAAGGGGTAAAGCTACAACAAAGGAAAGGGGTAAAGCTTCAACAAAGTTAAGGGGTAAAGCTTCAACAAAGTGAAGGGGTAAAGCTTCAACAAAGTTATGGGTAAAGCTTCAACAAAGTTAAGGGGTAAAGCCTCTACAAAGTTAAGGGGAAAAGCTTCTACAAAGTTTATGGGTTAAGCTTCTCCAAAGTTAACGGGTTGAGCTTCTCCAAAGTTAAGGGGTTAAGCTTCTACAAAGTTAAGGGGAGAGAGCTTCTCCAAAGTTAAGGGGAGAGAGCTTCTCCAAAGTTAAGGGGTAGAGCGTCTTTGTTGTTATTTAGTGTCTGGAGACTTTCCTCAGAGCCACTTTGCTCTCCGTGAAGAATCAGCCACACTCCCTGACGTGATGCAGCTTGGCTGGGGCTGGCGCTCTTAAAATAACATAATTGCCTCAATAAAAATCAAATCCCGTCATCCCCTAGCATATGGAAATAAATGTGTTCTTATTTGACATTTAGTGCTCTTCCAGAACCCACCCCAAGAGTTGGCCTTTCCCGGTGTGTAAGTGTGGGTGGTGGGCGATGTCTGCGAGAGTGTGTGTGTGTGTGTGTGTATGTGTGTGTGTGTGTGTGTGTGTGTGTGTGTGAGCATAGGCCTTTGTGTCGCTGTGGAGAGCGATACCTTGTGTTGGTTGATAACCTTTGTGGTCCTGAGGCCCCCCCGATCCTCTCCACCAGTAGGCCTACAGACACCTGACCAGGCCAAAAGCAGCCAGGCCCACGGACAGCGCCAGGCTCCTGAGGGCTTTAGGACCTGGGGCAGCTCTGCCCTGACCCCCACCCCTAAAGCCACACCGATTGAGCGTGGCTGGTGTCACACAAGCCGAGGAGCTGGGCAGGTACAAAAGGGAACGCAGTCCAGAAATGGTTGGGTAACCTGGGTCTGTTTTTCCAGAAGACCATGAACTCACGACGGAGGCTAAAGGAATCCCCGGACGACCTGAGGGAGACCGTCGTGAAGTCTTTATTTTTCCAAATTAGCAACCTTTTGTTTCCCTTCAAAACTCCGACCCTTTATTTGTACCTTTAGACTGTCTCCTGGCTGTACTGTACTGCCTGAGCTTACCTGTCTGGCATCACCCATTTTAATCTCACTGTGGGGAGTCATAAACGCTCGCCTAGTTTCTTTTTAGAGGAATTAAAACACTTTAACGGTCATTATCTAGACTTCTATCGCCGCCCGTTCGAACTAGGGCCCCCGTTGCTCAGTCCAAGAAGGAGCCTAGCCAAGCCTTATAAACCTTGAAGTACGAAACGTACTCCAACACAAATTGACCTCGTGAATTATTGTTGGCTCAATATTTGGCGCCACAGACAAGAGCTGCACTTTGTTATACAACATGACAAATAAAAGATCCATACTAAAAAAGGGAGGTTTACATGGCCACAGATCATGACTTGGGGAAGTAAGTGAGTGTGTTATACAGTAACTGCATCACAAATTGACAAACCCAGCCCATTATAAACACTAGGGGATCATCACGTGTGGTTCCTGGGGTGTACGGGTGAAACGGCGGACCTGAGGAGGGAACACGAGGCGGTCAGGACGTTCCCCAGGCCCAGCACACCTCAGCCTCAGACACCATTGCTCTCGTTATTACCACTTTCTACTGACCGGGCTTTGTGAAGCTTTTGATTCATTCTCTCTCTTCTTTCCTTCTCAAAGCTTCCCATAACCCGTCTCCGTTGGTCCCCCCCCCCCCCCTCCCCACTTTGTGTTCTCTGTGCCTCTCCCCCACTCCTCCATCCTTTCTCCATAACTTCCCCCTCTCTCTTTCTCCCTCTCCCTCTATAACTCAGTGTCTGCTGCACCCCACTAGAGACTTATCACAGTTCCCCAGGGAAGCGCTGCCTTTTCTCTCTCCGTCTGGGTGAACTCATTTCTTGGCGAGCGCCGCTGCCCCACTAAACTCCATAACCGCCCCCCCCCCCCCCCCCCCCCCCCTCCTCTTCCTCGCCCCACCCCTCCAAATCCCCTCAGCACCCAGAGAGGAAGCTGAGGAAAGAAAGGGAGGGGGGGGGGGGCAAGCGAAAGAGTGCAATGGAGGGAGAAAAGAAATGGTTTCGACCTCGACAGCTGAACAATGAGCTTGGGTTCCTCGTTCTTGTGCGAGACTGAAAGCGTTTGCGTGGAGAAACTGTTTGTTTTGGACGGAGGTGGTCTGCATTCACAGAGGCTCCCTTCCTCCATAAGTATATTAGTCACAATAACAAACATCAATAACTCTTGGGAGGCATTGCTTTAGGTCTACGTTTCTCACCATATATCACACACACAGTCCAGAGGTTGGAACCGTGTGACCTAACTGCTGTGCAATGCAATGATTCAGAGATTAGCAGCCGTGGGTCAGGTCAAGTGTGTGTGCATGAAACTAATCAGGCAATCACCACACACACACACACTAATCGTATATTAGTTTCCAAGTGGACGTGCCAACACACTGCACATAGCCCAGACACACACACACACACACACATCTCTTTTTAAGGTTTCCCTCTCCTCAACAGCTTGGCTGGATCCCACCCGTTATCCGGTCTGATCGTCAACCAGGCCCCATGGAGACAGTTCACTGTGGCCAGAACGCATGACAGTCTCAGTCTCCGCCTGACCGCAAACAAACACTCTTCAACCCCCAGGGGATGTGCTTTTATGTCCCCATTTGTAGAAACATGGTGACTCTTTAAACCACTACTGGCTGATTCAAACACAAAGCTCTTATCACCCCAAGAAAAAAGTATATATATTTCACTAATTATCTTTTAGTCTGCAATTCTTCTGCGACGTTGGACTAAGTCTTTGTGACCACATCAAAGACCCCCAGCACAGAGGCGTGCTGGCTTCATTGGAGACCACGCGTGCCTCCTATTGCTGGGTTCGTTGTCATGCAAACGGAAAACCTACAAACATTCCGCAGTGCTCTTAAACAGTTACAGCACACACTCACACAGGTGTGTGCACACACACACCCACACACACACACACACACACACACACACAATCTCTCTCTTTATAAGGAGGTCATGGTAGGGTAATCAGATTTAAATTGGTACCAGACGTCAGAGGAAAAAGAGCGGTTATCCTTGAACCAGGCAGGACACCCGTCAACCTTAAGGCCTGCCTGCTTGTCCTCACATAGCCTTAGTGGGCCTGGCTAAGAGCCTGCTTCTACTTGCTTGGGTCTGACTACATTTAGTCCAAAAGTCACTCAATTCAGGAGCGCTTGCGGTTCAGGAAGGTTCTTGAAATGTTTTTGTTTCCTTGTGTTTAGTGTTCTTCAAAAAGCCTATCTCCCTAGGAATGCTGCATTTCAGAGAGTTTACTGGGGGATGTTAAACGTTCGGTGGCCATTCTGGAAAAGTTCCAAGAGTTTAATTTGTATACGCAATGGCCTCCTCTAGTCTGGCGATGGCTTACTCTGGTCTTGCATTTGCTCTTTTAAAGAGAGACACTATTGTGTGTCTGTGCCTGGGAAGCTTCCAGACTTTTCCTAACTGGACTCTTTCTTTCTCTCATATGAATCTGGGTTGTCCGTGGTAATACTGAGACAACCCCGGGCCACACTAGTGAGGGGGGGGGCTCCATGTTTCCCTGGTGGCTGGGCTCCAAACACCCCGAGCTGCCACGAGTGGTGGACTGGACCATTGAGAGGTAGAAAAACACCAAGCAGACCACCACTGATTAACCAGCGTACACACACACACACACACACACACACACACACACACGACACATAGCCGAAGCTTTTCAAACACACACACACACACACACAACACAAGCGGAAGTGTGTGTACAACAAAATGACACACGTGGCAAACACACACAACACAAAAGCGGGGAATTGTCATTTTTCTTAAAACAAAATGACACACAAATGCAAATGGCGCACACACGCGCGCACACACACACACACACACACACACACACACACACACACACACACAGTAAAAATCCTCGTCTGCATTCTCCCCTTTCAGAACCACGTCTGGCCCTGATACCCATCTGACTGTTGACCCAGAAGGCTGCAGCGCGGCACCTCCAGTGTTAGTGTTAGCCCGGACAAAGTCCGTCTCCGCTCCAATTCCACACCCCGTTGCCAACTTCCCCTGTCCAGCCCTCCACCTCCCTTTCCCCACCCCCCCGCCTCCCCCCGCGCGCTGAGAATCAAAGGGCTCAGCGTGTGTTTACAGTCAGGTGATCCCGCAGTTTGACCATGCTAATTGGTTTACTGAGCAGGGGAAAGTGAGAATCGGACAGAGGGACAAAGGGAGAACCTATCACCCCCCCCCCACCCCCCGCTTCTACCACCTCACAATGAGGTGTAAATGGGGACCGGTAGAGGCCGGTAGGGGCCAAGGCTCCTGGCTAGGGAGAAAGAGGTGGGGGCCTCCTGCTTTTGTTGGAAGGGGTCCAGGGGTGTCCACTTAGGTTACAGCGGACGTCTGGAGCCAACCTGGCCTACTAGGGTTCATGGAAGCTAGAATATGTCTATACACACACACACACACACACACACACACACACACACACACACACACACACACACACACACTTAAGGGACACACTCATTTATACAAGAAGATTCATTGAGCAGCAACCAATTGTTGTCTAGTGATCTAAAAGAGGGCTACTTTGACTGTGAGAAAGTAGCGCATCGTGTGTGAGAAAGAGCGCTCTTGGCGCTGCAAAGCGTTCAAAAGCATTTGGGGGGAAAAATAATCAGTGAAATAGGTTTTCCATCCGCGGGCCAGATTGCAGAGGGGACTTTTCCCAAAGAGGGTTTACGCACAAACGGTTCAGGCTCCCAGACCAGTCGTGCCCTAGGAACACCCTCTGTTATGGCGTCGCCCTAAGAGCGGTAAAAAGCACCAGCGATCAGTTCCACCCGGGTCGAGTTACCCTGGCGACCTGGTGTAAACGGGTGTTGGTGCAGATTGTTGGCAATCGCTCCTCGCGATTCATTTCCTAGCTGGGGCCGATAATGACCTCACAATAGCGGTGATGTCACCCAGTGCTGTGGAACGCGAAACCGTAAAGTAGGGGAAGTCCACTGGCACAAAATAGGTCTCCTCAGCAAAAGACAAAAGACAAAAACATGCCATCTATATGCCTTTCCATCGGCAGGCCAAAACAAAGAGAAAGGAATCGGGAATAGCAGCGTGCCAAGCTGCTAATAGGCTTGATTGACACTTGTTCACGGCGGCTGTGCAGTCAGTCTAGTCACGAGTGTTTCTTTTTTACAGCCAGCGTTTGGCTTAGCGGCGCAGAGCAGACGTTAGCTGGTCAAATTACATAGCTGTACACAGAGTACGGAGTTACAGCTACGCTCAGCCACAGACACATGGCAAAGAATGCTTATGTCAAAGAATGCCATTGGCAGGAACAGATGGTGGTCTATTGTACACCGACAAAGACATATACCCACACATGTTAAAACACAGACACACACATACACCCCTAAAGTATGACATGTGTGTATGTATGCCTGCGTGTGTGCAGCTTCATCTACAGTCAGGATCCAAAAGCCTGGGCCCAGACAGACACAGACACAGACACACACAGACACACACAGTTATGTTAGCTTTCTCAGACAAATGACAGAGAGGGACAGGGAGAGAGAGAGAGGGGGGGGGGGGGGGGGGGGTCGAGAGAGAGGAAATGAAATACAAATGGAGCTTGTCTGCCTCAAAATGTATCTGTGCATAGTTGTATGTTGGGTTCTGTGTGTGTGCTGGTCTGTGTGTGTTTGTGTACATGAGGAAGAGAGGAAGGTTGTGTTCCAAAACAATGTTTGTGAGAGAGAAAGGACAGACTCATCCACAAGGGTGTGTGCGTGGTTACACAACGATATGTTTCTACATGACTGTGTGTGTGTGTGTGTTGGGCGTTGATATACATAAGGGGGGGGGGGGGGCTGTTGGGGGAGACACATGAGGGGAGTTGATGAGGGGAGGGGGGCTTGCGCCAACATCAACACAGATGGAACTCATTTGTGTCCCTCGGCAGCAGAGCCGGCCCCCTGCTCCCCCCACAAGGAGCCACAATGGAGCCTCAGTCGCTCCGGCAGACACTCTGCAGGCAGTGCAGCTAAAGGCAACTGGCGGCCCAGCTGGTGACACGATGTTTGACGGTGGCCCACAACAGCCGGAGATGTTGACTACAGAACTTGGGGACGAAGCTAGCAGAGTATGTAACAGATGTACAGAGAGATGGTGAATGGAGAGAGAGAGAGGAAAAAAGGAAATGGAGAGGCAAAGGGGATAGCTTTTCTGGTCTTGTGACGCTGCCGTCTTGAGAAAGCTGGTGATCGAATTGACTCACTAACAGGAGACAGACCTTGTACAGGGCGCAATGTGATTGTGAAAGTCTTTGGGTGTGTGTGTGTGTGGAAACAAACGTTTTCCACCCCTAACAATCTTATGAAAGCTTTTTTGACACTGCCATGAGGAAAATTCATAACACACTCTCTCTCTCTCTCTCTCTCTCTCTCTCTAGTCCCGTCCACATGACAGGCTCACTGACAGCCATGTTATTGGTCCGAGCGCTGACTGAGGAATCGGCGCGAGGGCAGACTGTAGTCTGTAGTGTATAGTGTGTAGTGTGTAGTCTCAGTCTGTAGTGTATAGTGTGTAGTGTGTAGTCTCAGTCTGTAGTGTGTAGTGTGTAGTCTCAGTCTGTAGTGTATAGTGTGTAGTGTGTAGTCTCAGTCTGTAGTGTATAGTGTGTAGTGTGTAGTCTCAGTCTGTAGTGTAGAGTGTGTAGTGTGTAGTCTCAGTCTGTAGTGTGTAGTCTCAGTCTGTAGTCTGTAGTGTATAGTGTGTAGTGTGTAGTCTCAGTCTGTAGTGTATAGTCTCAGTCTGTAGTGTGTAGTGTGTAGTCTCAGTCTGTAGTGTGTAGTCTCAGTCTGTAGTGTATAGTGTGCAGTGTGTAGTCTCAGTCTGTAGTGTGTAGTCTCAGTCTGTAGTCTGTAGTGTATAGTGTGTAGTCTCAGTCTGTAGTGTGTAGTCTCAGTCTGTAGTGTGTAGTCTCAGTCTGTAGTCTGTAGTGTATAGTGTGTAGCCTCAGTCTGTAGTGTGTAGTCTCAGTCTGTAGTGTCTAGTCTCAGTCTGTAGTGTCTAGTCTCAGTCTGTAGTGTCTAGTGTCAGTCTGTAGTGTCTAGTGTCAGTCTGTAGTGTCTAGTGTCAGTCTGTAGTGTGTAGCCTCAGTCTGTAGTGTGTAGTCTGTAGTCTCAGTCACCTGAACAGATGAACCTCTAGAGATGGTGCTTAGCATGAGGACTCTACTTTCACATACTGATGTCTCACTCACACACACACACACACACACACACACACACACACACACACACACACACACACACACACACACACCATTAGAGAACAGGATATCCGTTAATCGGATAGACCCAGATTGGGTCGTTTTAGTCCTCCGGGCCCAATCAGACCCATTTGACCCACACTTTGGCCTTCCACTGAATGTCTGAAGTTTGTGTAGAAGGGTCACTAAAAAGTCAAGCCTTAAGAAACAAATCACTCCTCCTAGCCTCCCCTCCTCCACAGTCTCTTTTTAGCCAGTCACGTGGGACCCTCATGCTTCTAGTAATGACAGTGATTACGTGTGTTAGCATGCTAGCATGGCATCTGACATCCCTGAGGGAAAATGCTAACGTGTTCACATAAACAATATTATAGCCAGAGTATGGTGCTTTAGTTAGGCTGGTATGCTATGAAACAAGCAAAAGCAATACCAGAAAATAAAAACATATTCCCAAACTATTGTTCTTGTCCATGAAAATCCAAGATGGCTTCCCTTTAGAAGGGGCTGCCATGTGTGGCGCCTCTAAAGCCATGGGCCCTTAGGCCTGCAGAGTGTGTGGTTTGGACTGGGAACCGGGCCATGAAGGGTCACAGAACCATCCGGGCCAAGAGTGTCGTCATCCCCTCCTCCTCCTCCTGCTCCTCCTCCTGCTCCTCCTCCTGCTCCTCCTCCTGCTCCACAGTCTCCCGCTCTCCCGCTTCTTCCTTTATTTCAATCGTACTGCCTTTACTTCTCTCAAACTGTTTTCGGACTCTCAATTTACCCCTCCCCCTGGCGAGTTCTTACCTTCGCCACATAAATCTGTCCACCTCCTCCCACACACTTAAACGTACAGCTGTAGAGAGAGACAGGGAGAGGAGGAGACGTTTCACTGTGCCTGGACAACTATCCAGAGGTCAGTTTAGGAAAGTGATGAATGGTAATTCTAGGGTTGGAGGGAGAGGGGGAGAGAGACAAATAGACACCCCCATTTTCTCCTCTCCTCCTCCAGTGTTACGAGAAGGGCTGAGCCAGACACACACACCAAGGTCACACTGGAGGAGGCTGGAGGTAGGATGGTTCTAATTATTAACTGCACCGTAAGACCTTTAGAGAGAGAGAGAGAGAGAGAGAGAGAGAGTGTGTGTGTCAGGGATGTACACACACACAAAGGTGTTGTGGGTTACAGTCACGGTGAGGGTTTTATGTACAATCTCATACACCTGAAATTCATTAGGGGTATCTATTTAAAGATAAACGATCCCACACACACAAAAATATATACACACACAGACACACACACACACACCTTACTTCACTTCTGCATACACAAACACAGTTGTAAACACACACACACACACACACACACACACACACACACACGTGGTTACTGCACACAAACACCAGTCCTTTCCACTCACACAGTGTCAGGATGCTATGATTCGGCAGAGAGAAGAACCATATTGAGGCCATGACTACTCTTCCTGCTGTTTTATAAGTGAGAGTAAAAACGCCCTCGGAACACTTTGCAGATGGCAACAGCTTCCTACAGCGTGATCCAAGCCGCCGTTCATATGACAGACAACGGCAGCGCTGTGGGAACTTCAACTCGAGGTTGCCCGACAAAAGTGGTTTGTCCATAGACCTGCCATGAATGTTTACAATGGAATGACTATATTGACTACTATTCCCACTACAGTTTTGGGTGTGAGGTAATATGCCAGAGGTCAAAATCGTTCAGTGTAGTAGTCTTACCAGCCATGGGTGAGGGATCTCGGGTAGGGGCATCTGAGGGGGGGCCGGGAGACTACTGTGGATCTCAGTCTTGAAAGAAGGTTCTGGAGAAAACAAGATACAGGTGGGATTTGTAGTTTTTTGGGGAAGATATGTGCACAGATGTGATATCCCAGGTCTAGACTAAACCATCACGCTTCTGCCAGTGCTGAGAAGCGTTTCTGGTTTCTGTTCGTCTTAAAGGAAACCAAAGTAAGAGTATCCTCCTCTTCTTCGTCTTCATCGTGTACATAATAGCCGACCGTCAGCCAGCGGGCGTCGAGATCGGCTGGTGTTCATGTTTACGGGAGTGAGAAGGTCGCCGTCGTTACCTTTAGCGGAGATGACTCTGTGGAGGATGTTGGAGATGTGCACCTTCTTCTCCCGGACATTGGCACTCAAGTACTCTCTGTCCAGCAGGTCCAGGAACTGACGGAGCTCACTCACCAGTTCCTCCATTGCTGGAAAAAGAAAATCACACACACACACACACACGCACACACACACGCACACACACACACACACAATTTAGGATCTTACTAAGTCAGTGTTAAGGCATGAAGAAACACATGAAGACTGTTTCAAGAGTTCTTGAGGTAAACATGAAAACAACAAGCAGTGTTTATCCATGACTTTTGGTTTTGTGGATTTCATCACATTCGAGAGGCTAAGCAGTTCCACAACAAGGAAAAAGCCTCTTTGAGAAATACCACGTTAAGCTGCTGGGCCAAACACCCCACGACACGACCGACGCAGTACGCAGGCTTTGCCATGACAACACGGAAAAATGGTAGCGAAGAACCCAGAGATAGCTGTAGTTATACACAACATCAAAAATGATTGACAGACGAGCGCCTCGGCAAGAAAGTTCCGACAATAAATTCTACATTTTCACCAGTTGAGAGCTAGTGCCCAACCAGAGTGGTTGTCAAGCCAGTGGTTTGGCCACAACACACCTACACCAAGCATCCAAGTGGAATTATAATGATTAAAGAAGCTTTCTGTAGATGAAACTCCACACTGCTCACAGATCAAAGGGACACGTTTGGCTAACTGAGTGTGTGTGTGTGTCTACTTCTAAAAGGGAGGTCTGTCAGGGATGGCTGCATGGCGAGTTCATAGGGGCGATGTCAACGGTGGCACGCTTTGCTTTTCAATGCAGAGACCCTCGGGAGAGAACAAGCACCCCCCTTTAGACCACAATGGTTTGGGCCTTCTGCTTCACCTGAGCTCATGGTAAGCATGACTGTTTTTGTCATGGCCGGTGAAAGGGTACAACACCGCCGCAAAGCAGGTGTCAGGACTCCGTGGGGTAGTCCAGACCCAGAGCATCAGGAACACATTCGAGTTTGGTGTTGTTTTTGTGGAGGTCATGCTTGATGTTTCCTCTGATTCGTTTTCATTCACGGTGAAGCCGGCACACCTTGCTAAATCTTCCGCTGACGACGCGGGGTTTTCCGGGAATCTATCGGAGTCCGCTTAGTCACACTTTGCGAGAGACAAAACATAATTTGATCTGCCCGGGAATTGCATGATGTTATGGTAGAAATGCACTTTGTCCATTTACCACTATCTGCTCCGGGGCTTTCAAACAGACTGGAATGGACAATAAAAATCTTTGGACACGCACACTTCTGGTTGGTTCTCAACAGGTTTATTTTGCCAGCCATCTGCGATCACATAGTCATGTGTACGAAAACAATCCAGTGACAGTGATGAAATATGGCGATGGAAGGCTGTGGGATGGATTTTGTCCAGCTTTTGGATGAGCGGACCTGGCAGGGCTAAGTTGTCAGCAGGCCTCCACCACAGCGATGATAACTCACCCTCAGAGATATGGAAGGGCTAGGCTTCTGGATCCATCTACAGCTATGCAAACAGCAGCTTTCACACATTCCTGCCGTAATCTGATTATCCATGAAGAGAGGGAGGGAGTGTGGAGAAGGAAGAGAGATAGAAAAACAACATGGAGGAGAGAGGTAGACTCGTGATGAAGGAGAGGAGAGGAGAGGTCCTCCTCCTCCTAACCGTCCACCACGTTCCTCCTCTGAGTTCCAGCCGGCACCAGGTAGTCCAGGACCGGGTTCAGTCCATCGGCAGGACGTCAACACAGAGGAGGGTCTCCAGCTAGCCCGCTGGTTGCATTACAACAGAGCGAGCCCAGGGGGGCTTTCGGAGTTTCATAGGCCATTTCATGGGGCTTTGTGTAACCCGAGACTTCTGGACGACCAAAAGTAATAAGTAACTTCTGCACGGGTGGTCAGAAGGCCTGTGTGTGTTTATTAAAACCCAAGTCGAGCTCCCCAGATCAGTAACGGCGGGGAGCCTAAGTGGCACAGAGCGAAAAAAGGACCACCCTCAAACAAGCGGTGCCTTAGGGGAGCCAAATGAGTACCTAGCCATGCAAACAAACCACCCACCCACTCTCACACACACACACACACACGCTCACATAAACACACGCTCACCCACACTCACTCCTCCTGGTTGTACCACAGACTCCATACACACATAAACACGCACAAAAGTCCATGAGTAACCTACTTTTTGTTCCCCTTTCACCTCCCTCCCATCCCTGCTCCAATGCTCTCTTCCCTCATCTTGCCATTTATCTCCCACTTCAGTTCCCTCCTTGTCTCTCTCTCCCCGCCCCCCTCTCTCCATCCATGTCTTAACCATACTCAGCGCTCTGTGCAAAGAAAACTCCCCGTGTCAACAAGCTGGCACGACCAAAGATAGCTGCTAGCTTTGCAGAAATGCACATTAATCACGCATTTCTTTAAAAAACACACACACACACACACACACACACACACACACACACACACACACACACACACACACACACACACCAAAAGACATACCTAGACAAGCTCAAGGAATATTTGCACTGTGATTTATTCACTTATCCCAGATCTTTAAAGGGGAATTCTGGCTTAGGTGTGTGTGTGTGTGTGTGTGTGTGTGTGTGTGTGTGTGTGTGTGTGTGTACACACAGGGTCACGTTGGGGTCTCCAGGAGAATGTGCCCTTTGGTTTCTCTGAGAGTGTGGTTATTAAAACACTTAGAAAATTCTGAGGGAGGCGATACTATGCTCGCCTTCCTGGAACAGACATGTTGGAATGGACAATTACACTGACAGGTATTCCCACCTCCAAGGCATTCCTGACTGTGTGTGTGTGTGTGTGTGTGTTTCACACTTCCCATCTGTCATGTCGTGTGTATAGTCTGGGGGTTGGACAGCTTTACAAGTCAAGATTTGCCTCTCCTTGACACGCACACATTCGTTTTCAAGTCATTATAGAGGTTATTTTTTATGAGAAAACGACTGCCCCTACATGCACACCATCATCACCATCTTCATCATCATGACCATCTGTATACTGTAGGTCTATGTGGTGGCCAACCAAAACACCTCCTTAGGTCCAGAGGAGAAGGATAGGATCCAAACTCATTAGAAAGCCTCTACAGTGAGTCTTCAAAGCCACATCTAAAGCTTAAGAGATCATATCACATCGACCCTATCAACATTTCATCTCGATCATAAATCAAATCATTTTCTAAAATTGTTTCGGGCAAGTCTCGTTTGGGGAACAAAGTTCATTTCCAATCGGAGCGCGGCTTGCCGACCATTCTTTGATGCATGTTGACAGTGGAAGCCCGCCTAGTCTTAATGGAGTGTTGACTGGGCCAATGGGTATGAGATTCAATCTGAACTGACCCCTCACTGAACCAATCACAGTCTGAGCTGTGCGTCAACACGGCTGCCAAGCAAGTGCCTTAACCAGTAGAGAGAGAGAGAGAGAGAGAGAGAGAGAGAGAGAGAGAGAGAGAGAGAGAGAGAGAGAGAGAGAGAGAGAGAGAGAGAGAGAGAGAGAGAGAGAGAGAGAGAGAGAGAGAGAGAGAGAGAGAGAGAGTACGGGGGCTAGGGAGTGTAATGGCATTGTGGGAACACTGCTACAGGATGGTGGTATGGTTAATTAGGGTGGTTTATGGTCTGGCATTGCTATGGCTACCGCCCCCTGGCTCGGTAACAGTCCATGGTGGCATCGCTCAGCACTCGAAGTATAAACTCGTTTGAAAAGCAAACACCCTCAATCGTGGCGTAGACGAAGTCAACCACGGAGACAGTGCGCGTGCACACACACACACACACACACACACACACACACACACACACACACACACACACACACACACACACACACACACACACACACACACACACACACACCTCCATTCCAATAAAGATTGCATTATGTACTTCCCATCTCCCTCCCCTCCTCTCTCTCTCCCACAGCAGCTCCTTCTCCTCCTAGGATCCCTCACACATTTTCTCCATGGCTGCCCGGCCCTCCACACCCACACAGAAAGGAAGCCCGCTCTGCCAGTGCCCAGGCCTGGGGAGGACCACAAGCCTCCTCCCTCTCTCTTTTTTTTGGGGGGGGATGACTAGAGCCTTGTCTCCATTTCCCCTGCTCACATTGTGCTGTGTCAGGTACACATCCTACCAGTCTTAAAATAGGGGTGTGCCAGGGAGCCAACATCTCTTCACCCTATTCACACCCAGTCCTCCTATTCACACCCAGTCCTTTTCCAATGGCTACGTCTCCCCAGTCAATCTGTCCTGTCCGGGAAGCCTCCTCCCTTCTGTTGAGACTGGGGCTGTGGTGTGGAACCCCTCCTGTAACGGTGTATCCTATTACCAGGGGCTGTGGTGTGGAACCCCTCCTGTAACGGTGTATCCTATTACCAGGGGCTGTGGTGTGGAACCCCTCCTGTAACGGTGTATCCTATTACCAGGGGCTGTGGTGTGGAACCCCTCCTGTAACGGTGTATCCTATTACCAGGGGCTGTGGTGTGGAACCCCTCCTGTAACGGTGTATCCTATTACCAGGGGCTGTGGTGTGGAACCCCTCCTGTAACGGTGTATCCTATTACCAGGGGCTGTGGTGTGGAACCCCTCCTGTAACGGTGTATCCTATTACCAGCCGCTGAGGTTTCCTCAACGCTACGTAAAGCTCTGGTGCTCACCGTGGCCTCCAACACATGTTGAGATCAGAGGAAGGAGCGAGACCCGGTATTAGTGGAGGGGATGAGAGGCGAGCTCTCTCTCTCTCCCCCTCTCTCTCCCTGCAGTGTTCCACAGGGCTGGCCAGCTGAACATCCAACCGTGCCGTGGAGAAGGAGGAGGAGGAGAGGGATCCCTATTGGCTGCGTGTTCCCAGTGCAGGTGGCTGACAAGCAAGATGTTTAGCCCTCCAACCCTCAGCCACCAGAACCAGAGAGAGAACCAAGAAGAAGGAGAAAAAGAGAGGGAGTGAGAGAGGGGAACTAAGATAAAGAGAGACAGAAGGACATAAAAACAGACCGAGATGCAGAGAGGGGTGGGGAATGGTGGTGGCTCAACTTGACAGATGGATGGAGGGCTGGATAAAGGAATGCAGAATGAATGAGTATCAAACTTGAACAGAAACATCAGGCACCGCTTCAGTAACAGTTTGCATTGCACATAATAGGACTGCAGCCAAATATTGGACATTTTCCCACAGAGTAGTGTGTGCACATGACGTGTATCTGCGTTTGTGGCTCCCCATCCACATGTCGGTAAGAGCAGGAGGAGGGTTGCCTTGCCCTCCGGCATGGTGGCAGCTAGACCGCTGCAGCCTCCCCTGGGGCCCTGAGCCCGGCTATCCAGAGACCCCCGTGGCCCCCGGTGACTGACAGGCCCTCTAACCAGTCAGCCCTTTGATCTGGCGGCCCCTCCTCCAGAGTCCACCAACCCCCACCCGCCTCAAACCGCGTCACAACCCTAGGGGCTCTGCTTTCATCTCCCCAAGCCGGATAGATAGACAAGCGTGGAAACGGACACGCATCCTTTCCAACCCATTGAAAACACACACACACACACACACACACACACACACACACACACACACACACACACACACACACACACACACACACACACACACACACACACACACACACACACACGTGCACGCACTCCTTCACATTCACACACTCAAACAACATCTGCAATCTTCCAGTCATCTTTTTTAGCCGATGGTCTAGGCCTGTCTGTCCTGAAAAGGGACCCCTCCTTAGTTTAATACCTTGGAGCTTTGGGCAAACCCCCCACCCCATCCCCCGCCTGTCATGTCTGAACCCTTCACCCCATCCCCGGTCGTTTCACACTACCTCACCGGTGGTCTGGTGGAGGGCCTCAATCCTAAATCTTTGTCCAAGACAGGCAGGCTAGCAGGCCGAAGAGGATCATCTTGTTAGAAGATGATGGTAAGCCTATTAAAGCAGGCTTGGAGCTCGTCCCAAATGAACAACAATTAGGCTGCAAACAAGTTACTTCAGTTCACGGCCATCAGTACTGGGCACCAATACAAACCCAAGGCCGACTTTATAATATTGTTATTTAAAACCAATAGCCTAGTCCAATGCTTTGTTGGCTAAATAACGTGGGCTTCTGTTCTGGCACGATGGGTCACTAAAAAGGTCTTAAATGGTCTTTTTGCTCCCTCTCCCTTCTCGGATCTCACTTTCCTAACGCAGAACAGGGGGTTCCGTTGACATTGAGACACACGAAAGCCTTTAAAAATCCATCATCATCGAAGAGAGAGGAAGTTCGGAAGAAACTGAGCAAAAACGCCGACTCCAATCCCACATCACACACCTCGGACCCCCTGCCCATTAATGGCACATCAGTGTGGGGTTTCTCGAGGAAAAGTACAATCATTTAACTGCCATAAACACATTAACACTTGCGTCAAAACTGTTTGCCCCCCAAAGTGGCACCTCATAATGGGGAGAACTTGAGCGGAGACTTGCTGAGAGAAACTCCCTGTTCCGTGCCAAGAAACGAGCTGCTAGCTGGCACACTAACCCCCGCAGGCCAAAGAACACACTCCACACTGCGCTCGCAGGCCAGTGCACCCTCACGGACCTTCTCCAGGGCCCCGATTCACAACGACACGCACCACAAGGCCTCACAATGGTCATCTCTCGGGGACTCAGAAAAGCCGCTCAGCTACCTGACACCTTGCAGCTGCCGACAGAGGAGAGAGGCTGCCTGACTAGAGGCTGGAGATACAGCGTTTGATGTTGCAGAACTCTGGTAGAACACGACAGAGATATGGGGCACTCATTTTAGGGTAATGTTAGAAACCTGTTACCTTGGCAAAAATCTCCAGTTACCACTCCATGTTGGTCTGGCCTTGCCTAACATGGATAACGTGTATGTACTGTGCAATTATGTGATGGAAATAGGTTCAAACCTTTACCTTTTACAAAATATGTGTATATAAATTGTGATACAATGAAAATATTACATTACATTTGTAAAAGCAGTGCTGCGTTTGGGGTGTGCACTGTGAACGCATTGTTCTTCAAGTTGTCCCGGACCCCTGTCCCGAGCTAGGGGTAGGCAACTGCGCACAGCAAGGACACAATCCTTGATCATCACGCGGTTTGGACTGCGCGAGGGATGCTTTACATCCGGACAAGAGAGCTAGGAGGAGGGAGCCGGAGAGGCGGTCTAGGTTTGCAACCAGCAACTCCCGACGCATAATTCCATAGACAACCAACCACTACCCTAATGACACCATCAGGAGCCAGTGGTCAACGCATTATTTCCACGATCCAGCAGCTGGCTGCTTCCACTCATTTTCAGTCCATTCAAACATCGACATACGAGAGGAAACTTTCTACGTTTTTGGTGGATTCACGTGCCAAACCAAGAACCCTGCACAGGGCTGTATAGCGGAGTATGCTGAATCCACTTCATGGCATAGCCTCTATAATCATGAAGCATTGCCTAAGTATTCTCTTTTCCGCTTTACAGTACGGCACCGGGGCTAGTGCCATACTATGCTTTTACTATTGACAGTGACAGTACTATACTCCCACAGTGACAGTACTATATCCCTTTCCTAAATCATCGAAATGTTATGGGTCGATTGCAGGCCTATAGCCTACCCTACAGCTAAAACTTGCAAAAATGTATTTATTTCTTTTAAAAGATGTGCACCTCGGATAGGCAGACATACCAATGTATACGCGCGCATGTAACATTTGCATTAAATAATCTGCAAAGGATGATGCAATATTATCAACTGTTGAGAAATAAACCAAAGCAATCATGCTGACGTTGGCCACTCACCCCTGGAAGCGAACAAAATGGGATCGCTCCGCATCGTGGAGTCCGCGCATCTAATCCCAAAAGAAGAACAGAAGCAGGCGTGTGCCCGACAGCTGCCGAATATCAATAAAATCCGCCTGTGTCTGTCTCCACGCGGCAGCGAGCAAAGAGGCACAGGCCTGTTTAACCTACTATCCTTTCTTCTTCTTCAATGTTTACTGAGGGGTTCTACCGGCGAAAAGCCTATGTGGCCGACTTGCAGAGTTTCTTTCCGATCTTTTCTCCTCCTACTTTTTCTCTGCCGTCAGCCTTGCTGGTTTCTCTTGCTCTGAGCTCCAACTGCTTTCTGCACGCTAGCCCGACCCAGAAACTGAGTGGATCTTGTTTGCTCGCATCTGCAGTCTGTCACGGCTCTGACAGTGGGCCAACGGGGCTAACCGTGCCTTGCAAGTAAGCGTGCCGAAGGCAGACTCAACTTTTTCATTTGGAACATCTCATTTTCTTTCCTAGAACTAGGCTCGCTGAAAGTTGAGACGGGGCATTTGTTTTTCTCTGTCTCTCCGCCCCACTGTTGTGTACGAGGCTGGAAATGTGAAGGGAGGGGAAATCAAAAACTCAGGTCGGTGGGGTAGCCCGTCCTGACTTTAATTTTTCCTCTTGCTGCAGATGGGATATTGAACTCGGGCTGGCTCGCTCCAGGGTGTGTGTGTGTGTGTGTGTGTGTGTGTGTGTGGGGGGGGGGGGGGGGGGGGTCGACTTCTTATGGTAATGCCTGGTAATTAAGAACGGGTTGGTTCTGCTCACCATCTCCTGCTATCCTCACCAATTATTAGTGGCCTAAATCTAATGGCCAATAAAGCAAAAAAAATAAAACACACATATATATATATATATATATATATATATATATATATATATATATATATATATATATATATATATATGAAAGAGAGAGACCCTTTTTTTGATATGCAGCGGAGAGTCATTTAAAACACAAGTCTACAAAGACTCACACAGCATACCCTCCACAACATCCTTTCCCTATATGGCTAACAGTACGGATCACATTGCAGGAAACATGCTTTTTATGCTATGGAACTAAAATTCTATACAATTAAGACTTTTACTTGACCATAAACCAGGCACTCGGTGTGCCTTTCTGCCATGCCAGTGCAGGCTGAGGTCCTCTCCCCCTTCACTGCTTCCAGAGAGAGGAAGGCTGACTTGCAGTTTTGACAAAGTCTGCCTCTAGCTCGACTTAAGTCAACTCAACAGAAAGGGCCCACACACCTTCTTAGGGTTGGGACCGATCGCATCGGACAGAGCTGTCATAACAGTAGGCACTAATCCGACCCCAATCCGCCCGGATTTGATCTCACTTAAATCTGCCTGGCTACTCCATGGCCAACGGAGAGCGACGAGCAAAGGGCCAGGGTTTTAGGAAGCCCGGGCAGGCTGGTGGCTGGCAGGCAGTGGTGGCATGCCCTCTGTCTGGCCCTTTGGTGGCAGTGCAGCAGCCAGTGGGTTAGGGTGTGCAGGCCAGATGCCCCTAAAGTGGGTCAACTGCAGTGCAGGAATCCAGTGGGAGGGCTGCTGGGGGAGCCAGTGCACTGTGTTGAAGGGGAAGACAATGGCTTGTCCATGGGGCAAGTGTGCGTGTCTGCTATTATGACTTGCCAAATGGTGAAAGAGTGAACTGATTACAGTGGTTAGAGTGTTACAGAATGCAGTTGGCCAAGCGAATGTGTCCATGATTCACTGTGTGTGTGTGTGTGTGTGTGTGTGTGTGTGTGTGTGTGTGTGTGTGTGTGTGTGTGTGTGTGTGTGTGTGTGCAAGATTGCAAGAAACGGAGAAAGAGTTTTGTATAAGAGTAGCGAGGCACACCTGTTATTTAAGCACAGCCTCCAGTTTGTATGGACGTGTGTGTGTGTGTGTGTGCGCGCATAAAGGAATGAAACCTCAGCTCAATGCGGGGCAGACGTCTAGTAGCCAACGTACGGTTCATTATGTTGGCTTGGCCTTGAACTTCATCTGTGGTTAGGTTGACCACGGTGCTTGGCTGGGAACTGCCAGTAAATCTGGGGGATACACACTCACCGTCAGCCCTCGGAGCCTCCCTCTCCCGGCTTGCCAGTAAACTGTCATGTCATTGAGAGGTCCTGAAGTGCACACACCTCTTTTACAGCTTTAGTTATTCCCACTGGCTCCAAGCTATATTTCCCTTAGATCAGCTCAAGATTTGAGCTCCAATCGATATTCCCCCTCTGCTTTAGACACGGCGTTACGCCGTCACCCAATTCGATGTTTTGTTAAACCCTCCTACGATATGTAAAAACTTCACATCATTGTGTTAAAGCTTCTAATCACGGATACCGAGATGGGGTTTTTTTGGCACGGCCCACGTCCGACCGCAGTCACATGTCTGGAAATGGGCTTGGCACAAATAACCTTTTCTCTCCTGTGCCGACGGCCAGATTTCCTTATTGAGTTAGGAGTCACACATAGCTGGAGGCTGAGACAACGCCAGCATTGTCCCCCCGGAGGAGAGGAGGGGGTGCTGGGAGGGGGTGGGGAGGGGGGGTCACACTCCCAGTCTGATAAACACACTGTCAACCTGGCTTGAGGTATGGACGTGAGATGGACAGGGAGAGAGAGTCTGATAAACAGTCTTGTAAGGGCTGGAAATAGGAGAAGGAAAGACAGCCTGACCCAGGGGACTGGAGCCGGAGGGATAAACAGCGAGCAGAGCAGCCCTCAGACGTGTCTGAGGGAGCACGCGTGGCGGGGACGCGGCGGCGGGTCGATGAAATCTGGGCCGGGAGCCTGGTGACAGGGGAGGAGGAGGAGGACCGGCCCGGGGTTCAATGGCCCGCCCTGAGCACTGGGCTAGGGGACAGCCCCAGGTCCCCCAGCCCAGCCCAGGTCCAGCTGTGTCAGTGGAGCAAGGGGCTCCAAGATATTGGAATGCACAGTGCGGCTGGAACTGTAGTCACAGCCAATGTGGCAGGCAGGCAGTGTGTGTGTTTGAGAAAGAGAGCGCTGGAGAAAGAGGTTTACAGCTTCGTTTGTGTACGTTTGCAGGCTGCCCCGGCTCGTATTGACTCTGTGTGTGTGCCCCCTCACCCTAGCTCTGACAGACCCATATTACCTCTGTGTGTGTGTGTGTGTGTGTGTGTGTGTGTGTGTGTGTGTGTGTGTGTGTGTGTGTGTACCCCACCCTAGCTCAGACAGGTCTGCTCTGCTGTGGTATTCCAGGCACGCCTGTCAAAACAGCAACCAACATGTCCACCTTTAAGCCCGCCCTCCAAAGACACGCATGCACCACCTTCCCTCCTTTTGACAAGTAGGGTGGAGGGGTTTAACAGGGAGGGGCCCTTTTAGATCCAAGGGGCTGGTGTGTTTGTGTGTGTGTGTGTGTGTGTGTGTGTGTGTGTGTGTGGAGAGGCCTCTCGGAGGGGGCTGCTAAACAAACAGCCGTCTAATGAAGTGTTTAGGAGGGCTGGAGGGGGTGGAGTGATAGCTTCCCTACACAGGGCTCCAGTCATACGAGAGGAGGGCTCGGGCTGAACCCTGTGAACGTCAGCCATATTTTTGTAAGGGGAAAAGGTTGCCATGTCAAGCCAACCTGGCAACCCAGGCTTATTTTTCAATTTACGGATTGAAGAAAGGAACTCTGTTGCTTTTAACAAGTCTTACTGACTGTTCCCAGGCACTGGTTGGAAAGTGTAACCCACCTGGCAACGCTGGTAGAGTTTTGAAGAGGAGATCCTTGAATAAGAATTGAAACGACAAGGCCAAAAGAGCTAACAGCTTGAAACTTTACCTAACCTGGCAAAACCATCGTTGATTAATTCTAGCACCAGAGTTCAAAAGGGGAAATACAAAGATTTAAGAGAGATGCAGGTTTAAAAAAATAAAAAAATAAGACTTTTAGGCTTTATATCTTCAACCACTTATCTTTGGATGTTATCGGTGAACAGTGCATTGAAACAAAAACAATTTAATTTGGTAAAACAGCTGGTCCCAATTAGGAGAGACAACAATCATAGAAAAATTCAGATTCTGAGTACAGATAGTCTTACAGATTAAACTACAGCTATCCAAACAATTTATATGTCCAAAGTTCATTTGGTTGGAACACAGCAACTCGGAATGCGGTTTAGGATTTGAGGAATTCCACCAGATTCCTTGCCACCTGCTGGCCTCCCCACAACAGGCTGCACTGTACCAGCGCTGGGATCAAAAGGCGGAATGTTGCATTCCGACCAAATCCGGTAGCAAGCCCAGCCTGCCAGTATTAAGCTGGTATAGTGGACTGACGGACTGGGCTGAGCCCGGGGGGATTCGAAATGAGGGAAATGGGAATCGGGGGACCCCCCGCCATCTTAGTCTGTGTGCTGTGGCCAAGCAGCGCTTGGGCCAACCTCACGGCCCGGCCCAGCTTACCCTTCCCCTGCTGGGACAAACATGGCAACCGGAAGAACGCTCATATCGCAGTCCCGCTTCTCCAGCTGTTGTTGTGATGTTTGTTGTGTTGCTTGATTGGTGTGTGTGTGTGTGTGTGTGTGTGTGTGTGTGTGTGTGTGTGTGTGTGTGTGTCCATATAGCCACACTGTACAGATGTTTCTCATCAACTTAATGCAGTATGACCCGCAGGCTCCAATTAAAAGCCTTCACGGCTGTAAGCACTCAGAAATGCATGGAAACAACCCAAGAGGAGACACACCGAAGCAGATCCTCCTCACATGCAGGGGCCATTAGAACAAGAGGGGGACCACTGGGGTTCATATCACTATGGCTAGGTGAGGTCACTACACACACACACTGCTGGCTATAAAAGGGAAAGTGTGTGTGTGTGTGTGTTAAAAGTTGGGACGTCAAGCCAATCTAACCCTATTGGCGCAGTGCGTCAGAGCTCAGCGTCACGCCAACTCTAATGTGAAGGTCTGGAAGTCACATCATCATCATGACCGGATTGTTGGGGGTGCGCGTGCGTGTGTGTGTGTAAGGGACAGAGAACGAGAGCCAGAAAGTGTGTCTTATTCCGGTGAGGCGCCTAGGTACAATATTTCTGGTCGGCAGGGGGAACGTGAGGCAGAACTCGATCAGTTCTGCTCCCCTTCCCCCAGAGCAGCACAGCACATGTGGACTGGCTGTGTATAGGAGTCCGACCTGGCCCCATTCCAAACCCAGGAAAAGCAGGCCTCGGCCTCCACACATTCTGGAGGGAGTGGAGGGAAACTAGGTCAGGAATGGACCCGGCCCTTTTTCCTCCCCTCCTTCACGGTTTGGAGGAAGGTGTTTTCCTCCAGCCGTTGACT